>OY294041.1:5340527-6551908 GCA_958510855.1 Rhagonycha lutea
AATTTTCAGACTGGTGAAGGACGGAATACAACAAGAAAACAATTTCAGAAACGCAAGTTGATCTCAAGTAATCTGCATCCTTGGCACCATACAACCAACCACCTTCTGGAAACAGCAAAACGTTATACATTTTCGTTTTTGCACTTTTGGCCAAGTGTGAAGTCGACATTTTCCATCTAGCAACTTCTGATTGGTACTGTGATTCCCTGTGCTGATGGGCAACCTTCTCTGTAAATTGCGCATTTTCTGGTAGCTTTGGTGGTGGAATTGGTTTTGAATTGAAATGCTTAAACCAAATGTTAAAAGCTTCTTGTGCATCCAAATAGGCTCTGTAGCATAAAAATTCCTTTACAATCTGATTAACATGGGGAGACAAATCTCCTTCTGAAAGAATTTTATCCAGTCCATTGGATGGAATTTTATTGAACACCAACTGAGCAGCATCCAACTTTTGAAGCGTTAAAAATATAAAAATTAACGAGTTTGTTTGTTCCACTGCATCCAGTATTTGAGATTCATATATCAGTAACCAATCAATGGCCGAAATTTTCAACATGTCAGTTTCTGTAATTTTTTGCTGTAGATTACCAAAGCTTCCAAGTTCATGGGGACGACTTTTTATATTTTCTACGATTTGTTTTGTGATCAGCAGAGTGTTTAATCCACTTTCTTCGCCAAAAGTCAAAGCTTCTCTCCTTTCATCGTTCTCCAAAATTTTTTCCAGGTAGGAAGAATACATTTTGATTTGGGTTTGGGCACCCAGCTTACTTAAATAGAAGGCAACCAAGCGCGTTTTCGTCATTTCACACAGAGAATTGACGTACATTTCCAAAATTTTTTCATAGACGTCCCTTCTGTAAGATTGGCCTATTTGTTCCAAAAATAAAACCAAATGTGCTAAAAACCGTATAAACTGCATGGAAATATTTGGTTGTAGGATCCATTCTCCCAAAACTTCCATCAGCTTCGGTATTTCATCCAGAATGATATACTTTTGTATGATATGGTCATGGATTTTTGCTTCAAAACGGACATTACCATTTTCGGATGCTTCCAAACATTTGAAGACGTCGTTGATCGACATTCTGAAACAGAATTTGATCAAATTTAGGTTAATAAAAAGTTGCAACATTTACCTTTGATCCCAATATTCTTCTGGGAGTTCCTTATATTTTTTACTGATGCTATCACGAATTTCCGACTCCACACGAATATCTACCAAAACTCTCATGTAAGCCCAGAGGAAGTCTTCCCAAGTTCTGCAGACAGTCAATAAGGCGTGTAAATTACCACAGTAGGAAGACAAGGCAGCTTTTTCATATGCGTTTAGATCGTCCTGAAAGAATTGGTTTAGAAAAAAATTACAAGAAAACTTTTAAGTTCCTACTTTTTGGCAGTAATTGTAGGCAATCTTTTTCCATACGTCACGGTTTGCGTTACCTTCAATTACTTGTAGGTCCTTCTCCCTTATATTTGTTTCTTCTGAACATGCAGGATCCATTTCCATTGCTTCTGTTGGAATCACATCATACGGAAGATTTGGATTGTGGTATAATCGCCAACCTTCTAGCAGAGCTGCTCTCCATGTATGGCCACAGTTCATGCAGAGCTACAAATTTTCCACACAAAAATTAATTATTGGTAATTATAAAAATGTGATTTTGCAGTTTTGTATTGATGAAGATTTAAATCACCAGAACCATAAGATGGCACTCATTAACTATTTTTATATACCACTCGGAGGCTGTTATATTTAAAATATAGCAAATTCATTGAGACAAAAAACGTCGAATATTGAGAGGAATATGGGGTTCAGTGGAGACGGAAGCGAACGAATACAGGCGCTTGATGAATTTTGAAATAGTGGACAAGATAAAGGGTAAAGATATGTAAGAGCGATTAAAATGATAATGGATTGGAGGCTAATGGGAAGCAGACGAAGAGGAAGGAGAGGAAGACCTAGAACAACATGGGCCGAGGATGTGTACAGAGTCCTGAGAATTAAGGCGCAGACGAATGGAGGAAGACCATGAGTAATAGAGAAAAGTGGAGCGAGATAGTGGAATGGGCAAAAACATACAGATTGCTGTAAGGAAAACGAAAACCGCAAACCCCGAAAAGAGGATTTTGAAAGTTCCTAAGAACGGTCAAAACCCAAATGAGTTTTAATAAATGATTTGATAGCTTCATCGATTTTATTAAATAAAAACCTTACCTTTTGAGCAGCTTCCAATTTCCCACATCTGATTTCATGAAAAATTCTTCGACACAGTTTAATTTCATCGTCAGCATCCAAATCATGTAGAGCCAACTTTTCAAATTGAGGGGCATCGGGGTGTAAAGAATTCACAGTTTTTTTAGTACTCTGAAACACAATACTTTCGGGAGCTTCCAACTGATGCATGGTATTTTCCCATCCAATGGAACCATCAGAAAAATGTAAAGCTTCATTATCACGTTCGGCAGCACTGTACTCAAGCCAATCAATAACAAGTTGACTCTCTCTTAAGAGATTATCAACCTTAAACAAATTTAGTATACACAGTTTCTCACTCGTTCCAAAATAAGGTGTCGAAGTGTCTTCTTGTCCATTTAAACTCCAACTTAAACGATCCTGGTACAAAACAAACAATAAACGCCAAGTGTTGCGCTCGTTTTCCAACCAAAGTTCCTCATTATCGGCCTGATTTACCAACACCTTCGACTTCAAACCTTGAATTACTTGCAAGGCGTCCGAACAACAACGAGCCAAATCGGCAATCACTTCAAAAACGTCGTTATTATTACAATGCGAATGTAACACTTCGTGAAATTCTTCATACAAGCTACTAGCTGTCGTTTGCCACGGTTGATTAACATTCAAAATCGAACCAGTTATGCTGCGGTTAGATTCAAGAAAAGACTTAAGGGGCACATCCATTTTTGGGTGCTTTGGTTGATGATGATAGTCACCACTCATTACTTCGTCGAATAGTTGTTGTGGAGTTAGATTCATGGTTAAATCACTACGTTTGTTTGTTCTCGACTTGTCATGACTTCTTGGTGTACTCCCAAACAGGAAGTTATTGTGTACACTCAAAGATTCGTCCAGCATTCGAACCGATCGATTTAAATCGTTATCCATTTTATTTCACTTATAATTTTACAATTTGTTTAATACAGATTTGCGGTTCACGAGCCGCATTCGTTGAACATAACCTAAAATATTCAAATTTTGAAGTACGAGCAGCGCCACCTAAGGAATTTATTTTTTAAAATTACTATATCTCGATCGGTCACTTCTTCGAATACAAATTTGAAATCAATTTTTGATTTGCAAATTAGATATTGTTTTTTGTAGAAAATATCTTCACAAAATTTAAAATCATAATCTAAATTATTTGGTTATATTAAACGTCAAATGCATTGCAATTTTAAACAAAAGGGCTGGACTTATTGCGGCCATGATTGAAAAAGAGTGAGAGCGAGATATACCAATGCAGATTTCTTTAATGAAAATAGTAGCAGTCTAGACACGGAGGAATGATTTCGTGGAAATCTAGTACTATTTATTTACATTAGACTAGGAAGCCATCTTTACTATATTTTATGAATGAACATTATTAGTTTCTGCAATTTTAGGGGTTTATCTTTATTTTTGAGTATAAAGTTAGTTTGAATTATCAAAATCAATCAAAATATACGAATAATTTAAATAAAATTTTCAAATTATTTAATGTGAATATTTCTTTATTACCAAAATATTTAATTGTAAAGTAACTAAAAATGCATTAGGTATCACATATTTTTTTCATTTTTAGGGAAGTAATAAAATCAATAAAGGGTTAAAATAAAAACATATAATTGTTTATTCTGTGAACCAAAATGGAAAATACAAAACACCATAATGAGGATTTCCCAGCAGTGTATGTGGCGCGAGTAGGAATAGAACCGCATTAAATGAGGATTAAAACATGAAAAATAACTATAGAGGAAGGGTATTACGAAATACCATTTTTATTTTTTCAGTTATCTCAGAGACTATTGGATGAAATGTAAATGAAAAGACACAAGGTGCAGCGTAAAAGATTGAAAAATTAGTTCGAGTACTACTGGTGGTAAACTAAAAAAACAAAAACTGTTATAAGCTTATAAGTTTCCTATCGACAATTCCTTCTTAGCAGCAGCGTACAAATGAGGTCAAAGGTTACATCTTATGCACTGTATCCAAATTTTACTCTTGGATTCGAGATCAAATTAATCAAAGTGACCTGTACAAAAAAAATTCTGAAGTTTCACTTGCAATGCTAGCACTATTTGGAAATCGTACTTCGTCATCAGATGGGTCATCTAAAAGTGGGACTACTTCATCAAATTCATCAGAGGACTGTTCTATTTTTTCAGTTTATTTTCTTTTTGGACTTTATCAACACCACTTGAACTTTATAAGCTCTCCTGGTACCAGTTATCGGATCATCTGGTGCATTTTTCTCTTATTTACCTCAATTTCTTTCCTGATATGAGTGATAATTGCTCCAATTAGTCTTATGTTAAGAGTTGAAGTCAAAATTTGGGCTTTTCCCATGGCTTTTCTATGCATTCCTGTTTCTTAAGGACAGGAATGGAAAGTAAATGTTGTAGCAATACTAGTTGTTCATTCGGCTATTTACCATTTTCCTGCGCAAGCTGTACATATATTGCAGAAACTTCTTGACCTCCCTGTTATGCCCCTGGACCAGGCTGGAGCTAAAACTGAACTTAGTATTTGCAACCTTGTCCCCTGTCTGATGTAACGTAAGTACAAAAGAAATGTATAAATATTTTCTTTCAGAACTGTGACTTTACATCATTTGATGTTCAATGATAGACAGTCCTTTATTTCTGTGCTTACAAGTGGATATCTTTTTCTGTGAAAATTATCATGTTTAATGAAAATAATAACTGTTTATCGATATCCAGTGACTGCCCTTAAATATTGACGAATTTCTTCATTGTAATGTTTTTAAGGACCCCATCACTATTTTTATCAAGATGCTGCCTCTTGTGGAGAGTGCAGTAATATAACATGGATTTTTCTATCAACCACAATAACATCTAAGTTCCTGGTGTGGGTGTGATGGTAATTTGATCCAAAATCAAAAGTACCGGATTTGCAGCACTTGGTCTTACATACTCCAGGAAATGATAGAACCATTGTGTGAAAATGTCCATCTGAATCCATCAAGATGAATGAAAAGCAAGAATTCGTCCTGATGGAGCCCTCAGTTTTAAGAAATCGCTGGCATTCTAGCGAGGAAATATAAGGAATCGTAATTACTCGTAAGTACTCTGTGTGTTTGGATTGTTTATTACTAACATAAGACCACTTTCATCAATGTTAAAAATCTAATTATGTGGAAAGTGTTTGTTTCTGTCTCTAACAGATCAAAAGCTGATCAACGACCTTTTCGTTAAATCTTAATACTCTTGCAAAAACTATGTTTCCGTGGGCTTTCTCATATTTATCCCTAAGAAATGCTTCACTAACTCATTTTGTAGATTAAATTAAATTTTAATATTAAATCAGTAGTGTGGTATTAGCATACGCCGGTAGGCTAGGGAGCGGGAAACCGCGATTATATTCTTGCTCGTAGCAGATTCATTACTGTCTAATAATCTATCATTCATCTGTTCATGCTCATCTATGGGCCACTTAAAATATCTATCAAAGTTAGCAACCTAAACTAGAATAAATTGTGTTATGAATCAACGGGGGGGGGGGGGCAAATGCCATTCCTTGCACCTTGTAAGCAGGTTCATATTGTCCTTAATATAACTTAAATGTCTTGGTATTATAATAAATTAAGTAATATTATTTTTTTTAAGTTGACACTGCAAATAAGAAAAAATGGAAACTCCAATAATTCCTGAATTTTGAATTATACATCATTTTTCCAAAGAAGAAAGCTTTGGTTTTCTTTATTTTATAAGACATGTAGATTATTTTTTTAATTTCCAGTATCCTTGTTCAACTGGTTGCCTAGTGAAACTGTAACTGATCGTTAATAAATTGTAGCATTATTATTTTTATTACACTAGAAATTTTAATTTTTCTACTCAAAGATGCCGTGAAAAGTTTGAGATTTTTAAACTTTTTAAATCTGTTGGCAAAATAGAAAAATTATATGGGGGGCGGGCATATAAACTAGGAATTCTCGCGACGTTGTATGTCCGTCCGTCTTTTAGCTTCTAAACTGTAAAGGAAATATTGAAGAAATTCGATAATATTTGAATTTTATGATATTATACTTAAGGATAAGGATAAAAGTTTTTTTGATTATATTATTGATGTGATGGCAACTAAGGGGGGCCAAAAGATTTACGTTTGGTTTGCAATATGTAGCCCATATTGGCAAGCAATACAGTAACAATATTGCGCCAATATTCGTACTATATTCTGCCCATATTGGATCCCAATATGGGTAGTCTATATTGCACCCATATTGCGCCAATATTAAAACTATATAGCGCCAATATTGTACAACAATATTGCGCCAATATTGGTAATCATTATTGCGCCAATATTGTTTCACAATATGTAGCCCATATTGGCAAGCAATATAGTAACAATATTGCGCCAATATTCGTACTATATTCTGCCCATATTGGATCCCAATATGGATAGTCTATATTGCACCAATATTGCGCCAATATTAAAACTATATAGCGCCAATATTGTTTTACAATATTTAGCTCATATTGGCAAGCAATATAGTAACAATATTGCCCCAATATTCGTACTATATTCTGCCCATATTGGATCCCAATATGGATAATCTATATTGTACCAATATTGCGCCAATATTAAAACTATATTGCGCCAATATTGTTGTACAATATTGCGCCAATATTGGTATAGAGTCCGGATAAAAAAGCATAAAAAATGGGGAAAAAAGTGCTTAAAAAAGCACCAAATAATACTAAAAAAAGCATCAACTTTGTCAAAAAAAGCACAAATTGTATTAAAAAAAAGCATAAATAAAAGTACCTATTAATTTAATTTTTGAAACAATTAAGAATTTTTCCAAATTTTCTTTGGTAAAATTCATCCTTCTGTCACTTAATAGATTTTTGTAGGCAGAAAACTTCTTTCGACATCTACACTAGTTTTAATAGGTGCAAATTTGAATTTTGCTACAAGTGGGGTTCCATTTCAAAATCTTCAATATTTTCTCCAGCTATTGTTTTAGCTATATTATTTAAGATTTTTAATACTTTATTTTTCTCTAACACATCTTTCAATTTCTTTTTTATGTTGTCGCATTTGCTGCTTTTCGAAAGATTTTATAACATCAGTAACAAAGTTACAGTGGCATTTAATAAACGCTAAATTTGCTTTAAGTTCTGGATTCTTTAATACATTTTGGCAATCTTTTATAGATTTGCTATCCGAATTTTCTAATTCATAAGCAACATTTTTAAAATTTTCAAAATTTTCTGCATTTTAAAAGAGAAAGATGCATTTAAAAGATCAAACTTTGAAATATTTTGTAAAATAAGCATTAATGAAGTATAAAAAAGCACGAAATGCACAAAAAGTCAAAAAAAAGCACGAAAAGCACAAAAAGCCAAAAAAAAGCAAAAAAAGCATATAAAACTTGATACCAAATGACTTCTTTTCAGTTAAAACACAAAATTTTTCTAAAAATTTTCAGCTGCTTCGAATTTTCAGAAAAAGCATAATAGCTACAAATCCGGACTGTAGTAATCAATATTGCACCAATATGGGATAAATCTTGCCAATATTGCGCCAATATTTTGTGCTACATGGGATGGCTGCATTTGGAAACTACTTTACCTATAGTTCACAAAAAAATCACAAACATAGTTTATAATAAAACTAGAAATGTTAAATTAGTATTATTTTGATATATTTATTACTCTCTGGTCCTCCAGGTTGGGGGGTCGGGTTGATGGGCCAGCTCCTCATCACCTGTAAAGAAAACAAAAATAAGCTCATGGAACCATGATCAAGTCTCGGATAAGCAGTTAAACTGTAGCTTGATGTGTTGTTGCAATGCAAAAAAGCAAGGCTGGTTTTGTGTCGATTTGTCCTTGTTAAAATTTATGGAGATTTCGCTGATGAGAATTGTGAATTGAAAGGCTATCGAATATTTGGGACAGAAACCTAATTGTTTGGGGATAAGGATCTGGTTTGCATATTCAAATTTTTGAATGCGGATGACGATTAATTTCTCTACAATTTGGGACATGGAGAGAAATAAGCTTATGGGACGATAACTGCAGGGGATGTCTTTTGGTTTGCCTGGTTTTGGAATGGGTAGAACAAGGGCGTTATCCAGGATTTTGGGAAATATTGATTTTTTAAATAGGCATTAAGGATATAGAAAATTTGAGCTACCTGTTTCTTGGGAGTTTTTTAAGTAGAAATGCGGAGATGAAGTCGAGGCATGGGGTTTTGATTTTAAATTTTCTGATTATTATCGCTTGTATTTCGACAGTTGATGTCAGGTCCTCGGCAGGAGTATGGCACAAGATTGATTTGATGAATTGAATTTTGGATTGCGGTGTCGATGTCATGATTGTTTAAATTTGTTGTTAGATTATGGTAATCTAAATAAGTTTGAGCGATTGCGGTAGCTTTGTTAACATTGAAAATGATTGATCCTTGGGGGGATTTTAGGATGGGAAATGTTACATTATTTTATTTTACGGGTATGAGGGATTTTTCATTTCGCCATAGTTTTGTGGTGTCACGTCCGTCAAAGTTTTGTTGCAGTTTTCATTTTTAATTTTGTTTATGTGCTTGTTGATGTCTTTCGTATAAGTTGGTTTATTTTATTAATTATTATTATTTACTTACCCTACGAAACCTTCAATACAGGAGTAAGTCAGATCCAAATGGAGGAGGGACTTCAGAAGAGAAAGGAAAAAGTAAACATTAAATTATTTAAAAAAATCTTCGTTCTGATTTGCTACTTTTAGTTCTAAAATAATGTTGAATTAATGTCTCTATTCAAAAACTCGACGGGAGAGAATGCACCAATATATTAAAAGTTAAAGTCGGGTCTGCAAAATTGCAATTTTCCAATCTTTATACCATTAAACAATGGATTGCTGCACTCTCCTATTGGAACATGAATTGCACTTCCATATTCCAATCGTCAAAAGAAGTTCTCAAAATTTCTTCCAGGATATCAGTGTTATTTCATCAGGTTATTTTCTTCAGAATTCGATACTGGGGTTATTCCTTATTTATAAGCAAATACTTCCCCAAATCATATGTGTGTCACCACCGAACTTTTTACAGTTTTCTTTGTTAAAATCATACCATTAAAACTGGTGGTCTTTCGAGATGTCAAAATTAAATGTTTTTGTCTATACTTATTAATCCATGTTTTTAACAAGTGCAGTCAAACTTTATTATGCTATATTTTTGTCTATCCTTATTTTTAGCCGATATTACATTAAAATACGATTGAGTTTTGTCATCATCATGTGATGATTACATACGATCGAGTTTTGTATTAGCTTTCAATTGACGCAAAAATTTAAATATTGCAAAAAAATGACTTTTCTCTTGTTTAACCTGCATTCTGCATTTGTACTTTTGTCTGTAGCGATTTTAGAATTAGGAATAAACATAAAACCAATGAAATTCCAAAAACCAATGTAGTTGGTTTAGCGTACGTATTTACAATAATGTTCCAGGGTTCGAATCCCGATCTAGGAATATAATTTTCCCATACATCACATTAAATTAATTCAATCGAATTTATCAGATTGTCAGAATACTACTAAAAACTATAAGATTTGGTAGTATTAAAATTGAATAAATTTAATCTCTTTATAAGTTTAATCTCTCGGTAAAAGCTGCTGTTTGAAGATTATTATATAACAAATTTTACTAAATCACTGAGATGTGGTTTTTATTCGTATTACCTATCTGTTTTTAAAATTTCAACTATAACGTAAATATTAAAAATATAATAGTTTGCGACAAAATTATGGTTTTGCGGTTTGACATTTTATATTGTAATTTGTAAATCATTGTTATTAATTTAAACAAAACTGTCTAATCATTTAGAATCACCACTGAAACTGTTTGGTCATTCTGGTGACATCATTCTTAATTTTCAAATTGCATTTAAATTTGATATAAAATAAAGAAAATAATATTTCCAGCGCACTATTTGCTAATGAAGCGATGCTACACTCAAGCAGTCTCGAAAGGGTTCAGGGTTCCTTAAACTCTTTCATCTTTTTTTTATAATATATTTTTTATATTCATAAGTAACTGTATTTAGATTAACCTAAAGAAATATTTTAAACGAACCCTCATACTGGTTCTAAATTATCAAAGGTACATAAAAGATTAAGAATTCCTGTTCTATTATTTTCTACTCACGTTGACCTATTATAAAAAAAAAAGTAAGTTTTAGTGGGTGAAAGACCTATTTAAGTTTTATCCAAAATACCGTTAGATGTATCAAAATATGTACCGTTTGAAAATATAATCCTTATCGAAGTACCACCGCATTCTGGAAACAAAATAAAAAATATAGGACGGTATCTACCGTAAAATAAATTAATTTCTTTTGAATTCGAGGATTTTGTCAAAATGATTTTAGCGTAAATTAATTATGAGATAGGGGGTGGCCAGGTGGGGCTCACTTCATAATATTCACAGAGCAGAAATTTAGGAATAAGTTTTGGCCATATGGTAGATGGCAGAATCTTGATTGCTTTTATGAAATATTAGTCTGAAAGCTTACAAAACTTAAATTGCAAGATAAACAGAAAAAGTAGCTTTGAGATCAAGATGATCTAATTGGAGAAACATAAATTAGGTGTTAAATTTTGTCGATAAAGTTTGGAAATGGACAGTTTAGTCGTAAAAGATTCACGATATGTGAAAAGTGAAATGAACAACAACGATACTTTTATTTTTTGGAAAAACTATAAAATTTAAATATCTCCAAACGAGGATGGTTTTAAACTAATTAGGTTTGAAGCTTTTTAAGGACTAAACAAGTAGAATGTAAACGATGCTAATGGTGTAGTATTATAACAAGAGTGGAACTTGTAATTATAAATTAAAAATTTAAATTTTCTCCTCCCTGTTTAGGGATATAAAGAGTGAGAGTAGTAAAACTGAACTTACCAGTTTTGTACACACATCAATCTTATTTTATTAATTTTTTTTAGATAAATCCAAGTTTGGTTTGTGAACTCAATAGGCAATTTATTGTAACTCAAAACACGAAATCTGCACGAGCTAAATCTATGCATTGTCTTCTTTCTTAGAAGGCACAATTAAAATGAATATATCGGTATTGTGCTATATATGGCGCATATTACTAAAATAGTATCGCAAACTTTTTTACTTTTGCTGCAGTTTTTGCCCCAGCACTAACTAGACTTAAATTGGAAGATACTCAATTCGAACAACGTGCCAAAGCGTGCCTCGTTCATAACCAAATTTGGTTACTTCTATCATTTCATTTCAGGGAGCGCATTATTTTTATTAGTGATAAATATTTGCATTACAAAAAGATTCGAGATAAGAGAATACCGACCTGGATTGACATTTTTTATTAAGGTTTAAGGTTTTGGTAAAATTTAACATTGCCCATCTAAAACTTACGCCAAACATAAATCTGCTCTCTACATGAATTATTCATTTTTACAAAATCAAAAAGAAGCTCGTTTTTCTACTACATATCCACGTGCTACAAACTCACCGCCTGAATTTTAAATTAAATTGACAAAAATATTGACTTTTTATCTTATGTCCTATTTTGTAGGTAAACCATAGATGGTGTTTACTTTCCATTTTTACTCAATTTAAATACTTGTTTGCTTTTCCATTTTTTCTTTGCTTTTGTGCTTTTCAACTTGGCATGGAAGTAGATTTCCTCATCAAAAACAATTTTAATCCTATGTTTATTATCAAATATTTTATGACGTCCTTTTTACTATATTCACATACCTAAAACGTAAATTCCATAAATATTCTTTACATTGTTGCAGAATACGCACACCACACCGTACAAGGCATCAGATCCCTACAAATCATGATAAATGGTTGCAATATTTGCAATAAAAGAGTAGAAATGCGACATCATTCTTATATGAAATTGTTTGTTAATTTTGAAAATAAACAAAAACGTCCAGTGCAATAACATAGAGAAAGAAATACAATAAAAAGGTTTTGTTATGCAAATCTCAATTGATATTTTTATTCGTGTCCATAGGATTGCATTGCGATTATCTTATGCAGATTTGATTATATTATATTATATTTTGATGAATTACCAATATCTATCCGTGGTGCAGATTAAAAATTTGAGTTTTTCTAATCTAATAAGATCAGTGAGATCTCAGTACTGACCAACTTCAGGTTTTGGATTTATTGGATCATTGCGTATTCATCATTACAGACCTAACCCATTAAATCCACATAATATAATATTATGTGGAGTTATTATCATGCCAAAGAATGGTTAAGTTTGGGTAGATATGTAGAACAAAATTAATGAAAATTTGCAATATTTATCCTCCATATAAAAATTTGGTTGTCAATTTATATGAAATATTAAGATTCTTATCAAAAGTAACTCATTGAAAAATCACGTAAAAGTTATTTGTCCTGCTATTATGTAAGAAATTAGAAAAATTGATTGTTCTTTCTTGACTTTTAATTGTTTTTAATTTCCGCTTTCATAATACACGTGAGTAAATTATAATGTTAGATACCGCGATAGCTCAAAGAAAACATCAATATTCTAGTTTGTATCTTTCATTCATTATTCTTATAATATAAGGGTCTTTGTCCCGGCCTTTGTAAAAGAGTTAAATTGTTAAATTGAAAATTATGTATTCCCAAAAATTGACTAGTTGCAGGGAAATAATAATTCTTCATGACTTCCTCTATTGAGACAAGAGAGATGATGAAACACAAGATGGACGAAGGAAGGTAGGTATATTTATAAAAATTGGCCTTGGATTCTAAATAAATTTGCTTGCATTAGATAAGCAAATTTATGCACAAGCAGTCTGGCGTAAGTCAAACACGGATAAACTAGAGAGCGGGAAACCGCGGTTCTAATCCTGACTGCGTCGGATGTGCTGTGATCTAAAAAAGTCCAAAATCGATCTGTGGACTATGGTCCATTCCAACCCGCATTAGGCCAGCGTGGAATGGTAAGGCCTCAACCTTCAAGTTCTAAATTGAGAAAACTTGAAGAGGCGTATATCCAAAAATGGATGTAAATAAAAAACGCTAATGAAGAAGAAGAAGAAGATAATATTATGTTGAGCTCAACGTTCATAAACAGCCGTTGTTTTTAAACAATCCTAGGTTTGTACGTTTTATTTGGCGATGGTTTCTACCAAAGCTCGAAACATACGTCGTCTTCGAACTTTCAAAGCACCTAGCAAATTCGATATGTCCAAAGTTAAAAACAAAAAAACATTTCATCTAACTTAATTATAGTTTCGATTATGTCATTGTCATATGTCAAGAAACGGTCATTGCCTTGCAGCTAACGCAGTTGGATGCAAATGCGGGGCACCGGGTTCATACCTGGGGAGAGTCAAACTTTCTTATCACTAGTCTCCGTGCTTCGGAAGGCACGTTAAGCCGGTGGTCCCCTGGGTTAGTGAATTGCCACCATTAACATAAGAAAACAGGATATATGGCACATCTGACGGCAAGTCTAGCAAGCTACCTGATGATGTAAAATATTTATATGCTCACAGAACCAACACTGCCAAGGAAACGACGCAGATGTTGGTAATAACCAGCCTTAAAGCTTAAACTAAGAAGAAGAAGAAGATTATGTCATTGTTTATTCCTTTTTTTTCATATGGGGGTCTCAAAATTCAATTTTGTCTAGGCTTTTACAATGCTTCGTGCCGTTATAGACATTATGATAAGGCAAGAGAAGACTGATTGTACAAAATTAATGTTTTTTCTTGAAATTGCATTTCATCAGGTAGTTATTTGACAATAAGGGCGGCCAGCGTCAAATTCAGTTTTTGTTATTTTTAATAAATTTAATTAATTGGTTATTTGGGCGATCTGAGAAAACCCATTAAGTCTATTTTACCAATTCTGGATTAAATAGCCCATTAAATTGTCATTATTTCGTCTTCTGTACTGTTGGGCTAGAATAATATTGATTTAAATTATGTTAATACATATTATTGGAATATGATAATCCAAATATATTGGAAATACTCAGTTCCCTTATTTTTTTTACATTTACTAACTTAAAAATCCAATGAATATTAAAATAGATTTTTCCCAAAATACATAATTTGTGACTTAATGGCTTTCCCAGAACAAACACGATATAAGCGCAACTAATAATAAAAAAATAGGTATGAATTTATTGCGAATTTTCCATTTAATCCCATTTAATCAAATTTGTATTATTTTGCAATTCTTGATCATTGCCATCATTTTCTTGTTGTGCTTAAAGATTACATTAAAGAAACGGCATTAGAGACAATAAAGGACAATAAATTCTATAAATATAAATTGATAGATTTAACCATGATCACGATCAGTTAATTTCCAAGCTATATACTTTATCTACTTGTTCCTGCATTTAATGAATTACGAGAAATTAATAAGTAGCAAAAACAATACTAGAGGTTTAAACTAATAAAGCCTAACTTCTGGTGATGCAACATTTCAATAATTGCAAAAGGCATCAATACAAACTTTTCATTATGGTTGTTATATTATGCCCAAATCATAAAAACAATATGTAAACCACAGATGGGTTGGATCACCTTCCACAATTGGCAATACTTTTTGAATAAAATATGGAATACTATATGTTTCATTCCAATCATGGAATCAGACCAATTTCCTTCAAGGTCTTGTTTATTTTGATTATTTCTTTCGCACTACGTGTTATCTTATTGAACGACGTCATGCATTTGAATTGGATCAGCCTTCGTATTATACAGATCGTGACGAGTTTAAAGAAGAGAACCTTTAATGGACAAAACTAATAAATGTGCAGGTGCTTATCTGTTGCTTAACCATCTATTTACCTTTGGAAGGAGTCGAAGCGAAAAGAAAAATTACACATAATATATAGGCCTAGATTGGTCGTCGGAAAAAATTCTACACTTTGGGGTTCTCCAAAGAACTAACTATTTTTTATGTTTGTGCAAGGAAAAAAACCCAATTGTCATGGTCCAAAATAAACCAACATGGACCCCTTGTCGTTGGGAAATTCTTAAATTCCTCTATGAAAAGAAAACAGCTAATTTCTTATTTTATACAATCAATCGCATTTGTTATTGTGAAAAAGCAGACTATTTTTGTGCGAAAGAAAAACTTGTAACCTTGCATTTTATTTCTTTAAAAAAACTGATCACCCATAAATTCAAAATTTTTGTTAAACTGTCTGGGTTAATTTTGTAGTTATCAAAATAGCATAACTACATCATACCTTCTAACCTTTTTAACCTTCAAAATTTAAATTAAAAATTTACATTTTACGAAAATTAACACGTGTAAAGCCCAAAGAGAATTTAAATTAAGTGACACTTTTAGTATTGAAATGTAAATAAATCATCAAAATTCAATTACTATACTTTATACTTTCAATGTTAAAGATTGCAATAATTCTTCTCGGAGTAAAAAATTGAAATCAATTCAATGTGATCAGCATTTTTGGATTTTTTGTAAAATAATATAATAACTTGGTGTTTAATACACGATAAAACTAAATAAATTGCATAATACAAGTCAAGTAACTTAAATTATTTAACCTTATTATAATAAATTTAATTTAATTGATAGCTAAATAATTAATAATATTTAAACCAGTTTTCTAGTTTTCAGCAAAGAAACAAAACTAGAATTTTGTTTTGTTAAATTAATCAAAAAATTATATTTTGCGCAAACCAGTTTGTAATGTAAATTTTTGGGTGCCATATCAATAAATAATTTTTTATTGATGCAACAGAGATTTGATAAAATTAATAGCAAGTTCTTCAAAAAAAATTTCCAATTTAATATTGATGGAATTTCCCTGTTGTGAAATGAAATTGCATTTTAGTATCTAACATAATAACAGAAGTTTTTGTATGACCAAGTAAAAGAAATGGCCTTACAGCAAAGCTTCCGCAAAGTATAGTTGGTTATTTTTTTGCTCTAAATAATAATTGGGTATTAAAATATTTAAGTTGTTCTTGCATTTAACCGGAAAACTGACTTCTGGAAGCTCTATTAACCCATTGATTTAATATTAGCAACGTGATAGTTTGGCATATTGCATACCTGGTATTTTGTGGTTTTATGAAAACAGAATTAAATTAAAATAAAATTAAAATTATCAAACCATCGCTTCCGCCCCAAATTTAAACCACAAAAAAAACTGTTGTTAATTATTTTTTTAAATTTCACACAGAAGTAGGAAAATCTGATTATAAGCCACTTCAAAATTTAGGAACATTGCAGTGCCCACCTGACACTGTTTCGATATAAACCTAACATTAATCAAAAGAAGGGACCAGAAAAAGTATAAGATACCATCGTACATTAGAAGGAGACGAACTTGAGTTTACAAAACAAATAAGAGTGATGGAGAAAGTGATTTTTTTGATGATACGATAAATTTTATAGGGCTGGGGTTTTCGCTTTTGAATTCCTATCGATATAAATTAAAAACTTTATTCTCACAATTTTCGTAATATACCGGGTGTTATTAATAATTCTTAAAGAAAAAAATTTGCTTTCGGGTATTGATACTTGTAGCTAATGAGTTAACCAATTAGTAATCATAAAACTTATTTGAAAAATTATTCAAATATCACAGTTTTTCTTTCCTTGGCCTTCTGTGATGGCGCCGTCGTGTAAAGTGAAATTACTGACAATCAGATCACGGCGCCAACCCGGAAGACCACGATATTATTTATAATGTTTAATTGCTTATTTTGTTCTTTGTTAAAACTTATGAAAACACAATGGGTCATAAACCTTTAATTACGTGTGAATAATTACGAAGGTATGCAATCAGGAGTGAAATACAATGCTTCGATTAGGTGTTCTCACACTTGAAACATTTCTTTTCTACTCAAAAATGTTTTTTCTTAATTACCAAATTTTAATTGTTCATTAAATTTTCCCGGTTCTGCTTTTTTAGCAAAGGTGTAGCTGAAGAGAGGTCATAAATTGTTGGTCAGGCTGTGGCCCTGCGGTTAAGCAGTAGACTTCAACATAATTTGAACAGCTTTTAATATAAATTCACACTTTTTTTTCACTTCATTTCATGGTGATTATATCTTAGCATCTCATCAACGCAAGTAAAAAATAATCAAACTTACTATAGTTTTGTAATCCATATAACTAAAATTTTAAATATTATGCAACGTCGTTCTGCAGGTTTTATTTAAAATGTTTAAACCAATAGCAAAAAAGTACTTTATGTTTTAACTTTTAACGCACGTATTAATTTAAAAGTCAACAAACCTTTATAAAGTGCGACAAGAGTAAGAGTAGTTCAACACCTATCCTGGTTTGAGGTTAAAGGTCTAAAGAATTCTTGAATGGTTTTCTTATCCATTTTATTTGGATGTGCCAAAAAACTCAAATTTCGTAAGCATTTTTGTGCAACTCCCACAAGTTTTATAAACTTGTTTTTTAAATTGGGAAATTTTTACTTTGCATCCATCTGGTTGGGTTTTGAAACATCTTAATCTTTTTTTATTGACCAGTTAATGAGAGTCTGCGTAACAACTTATGATATGCGTAACTTCCTGATTGCTTAAAATAAATTTTGTAAATTTATTTGAGTAGCAATGCACTTGTGAGTTATAAACAAACGGTTGGTTACCTTGACCATTCCAAGATTTTCAAGGTTATCAAGGTATTCGAAGAGTATATTAAAGTTATGTTAAGATAGGGTAGTAAAATTACATAACCTTAAATTGTCGAATTTATTATGTCAGTTTGTGTACTTCCGACGCGAAGCGACCAAAATTCGCCATTTTTGTTCCTATTCTTCTTCGTCATCTTCTTCTTCTTGAACCAACAAAAAATTTTGTTTTGTAAAATTACCTTGACCTATAAAAGTAATTTAGTAGGTATATAAATCGACACATTTCTTGTTCTAACACTAATAGGTAAAATATTTACAAACAAGGACATTAGATGAATATAAAAAATTTTATATTTTCTAAGGTCTTGACTTTGCATATTTTTTTTATTCGATTAGCGTTTATTGTCGATACATAATAATTGAATTTCAAATTTCTGAATTTATATAAACCATTGGGTGTGCCCGTAGTTCTAGAAATTAAAGTATGAATTTTTTGTGGCTGGCGCCCTATACGGAATAACAGTTTTTCTACGACCCTGAAGATAATTTGTATAATGCACGGTGTCGATTAGGTTAGATCAATTTATTATCATTTAAAATGTAGATGACGCGGTTCTCCACTTTTGGTTACCTTTTGACATTTACTTTTTAAAAAAATTCCCGGATATTCGCGCAATAGTATCGGTTATTTATAAGGTCATGAAATGAATCGATTAAATGTTAACCTTATTTGGATAAATACCGATCTATTCTAAGTTAATTTTATTCCTTGTGCACATTTTCAGATATGTGCATAAATTGTAAATTCGATCGAAATGGCAATAGCGACGAATTCACCCTGTATGTTTGATCGCTATAGAATCCATCCCACGCCTCCCCTATCGTATTTCTAAAGCGCTCCACAAAAAACTCAACCCACAGTTCTATTAAAAAAACTGAAACAAGAAATATAAAAAAATTGCTCAAGGTTATTTATCGAGGAAACGAAACGGCAAGAGGTAACAAATGTCTGAAAAGGGTTGCGTAGTACTAACCTACCCTAACGGACTACCCTCTTAATGTACCCCATTATTGGAAAACCTTCCGCATTCCGATGCTTCAATGGGTTAGGCAAGCATTGTATAAACTGTAGGTGAAGTATAATAATATTAAAAGTTCATTTTATTTATAGTAGATGCATAATTTCTTATCTACATCATTTCAAGATTAACAAGCTAATAGCATTTGAATTTTTGAACCTTCAAGTATCAATAGTGGATTATTTAAAACGTGACGTGTACTATTCGCTTTCAATAAAACACTTTTCCCTTTATTCCATTAATTATGATCGTTATTGCAATATTAATATCATTAATAATAATTTATCCTCCATTTTCATTGAAATAGTTTCAAATTCTTGCTCCGAAAACCAGACAAAAACTTTATACCTTACCTCAAATTTGGCAACTCCCTTAGGTACGTAAAGGGCATTATAAAGCAACCTGGGCCAGGTGGGTCATTGGCCTGTTATAAAAAACACTACCATAGCCTTCGCTTTTTTCAAGTATTTTTTATTTCATCTTGAACACATAATTAAATTTTTTTATTGCTCAACTTAAAATTTAGTAAATAATTTTTTAAATCAGAATCATTAATAATTATAATTTTCACTAAAGATTTGAGTTTCTTGAATATCAGTCACTTGGCAAAACTGGAATCCTAAATAAAAATCTGGATTATATGGAGTTAACCTTACAGTTTACCTTTTCATTAATTAATTTCTGATGCAAATACTTCAGAGAATAAAATGTAAATGAGAAAAAGTGAGTTTGAGATGAGAGAAATGAAGAAAGTGAGTTATAGGTGCGCGTGACTGGCGTTTTTCATATCGGAGATGAGGAAGGAGAAAGTTGTAAAATGTAAATTAAACCGATAAAATTAATTAGCTCTAACGTGGATTTAATTTAGCAATGTTAATGGAAGACAAAATAAAATGAACAACCCTATAATTTTCACGTAATTACGAATTTTGAATTATTCAGTTTCGTTACAAACATTTCAAGAAATTAACTGAAGAATCCAAATTTCGACCATTTTCATAATTATTAAGGTGAAGAAGACTCGGGGACATGTAATCTTATCGCAATTATTTTTATGCTACTTGGATCATTCGAATATCCACTCGAAGAACCAATTAGCAGAAAAGAGCCTGAGTTTCAAAACTTCAAAAACGTAAATAAATGTCTTCATCATTATCGTGCAATCGCTAAGAATTTTGAAGTTTGCTAATATCTAAATTCAGGAAAAACTATATTCAAAATTGTTTAATCTGAAAAAGTCCATACAATATTTTACTCTTCCTTTTATTACTTTACTGCTAGAAAAAATATTAACTATCATCTTAAACTGGTTTGATAATTTTACTGCCTACTCTCCTTTAAAAAGCTCATCATCGAATGAAAATAATACAAATAATAAAATTCAAAAAAAGAGCGGGCTGCATTTTTGAATTTAAATTCAAACGATTATTCTTACTTATCACTTCATTCCCAGTTTAATTTCCTCCATTAATTGGTAGTAAATATACGATTTTTATATTACGCGAGTTGGATTTAAAAAAAAGGAATGCGTGGACGTCCATACTTTCAATTTCATTAATTTTTTTTTAAATTCCTCACAATAAAGTAAACAATTTTTTAATTAACTTTCGTTTAGGGCCAAATAGAATACTATAACCATTTTATTTCATCTCATTCTTTTATACCGCTTTTTGAATTTTGAATAACCTAATTGCATCTGTAATATCCCCTTGGTAATATTTGGAATTCTAAATTGAACACTGATTCAAATATTGGTATTAAATAAATACAGATTCTAATATAAATATGACTAAAAATTTAGAATCCCACCTTACTTCTATATTTTCCCTGAAGCTCAGAAAAAGTATTTAACAACACTTGATTACAAAAAAATATAAAACACATAGTGGACATATGAGAGAATAACTGCTTTTGATTTGTCGTAAATACTAATAATATATAATTATATCCCATCTGCTAACATAAATGGTAATTGGAAAAAGTGCTAAGAGCAGTTAACACCAATTTAATGAAAATGGAATGAATCAAAATATTTTAAAATAGGAAGCAACTGCTATTATCACTACTATTCAATAATTGCAATATGAATATTTTGCAAAAATTCTGTTCATCAATTCATTACATCAATAACCAGTAGACAAATCGTCCGAATATTTTTCTAGAAGGTGATTAAATACTCCAACGCCATTATTTATCAAATAAAACTTTTTTTTCATTGAAATCAGGTTACACGACTATCCACTTCTTCAATTATCATTAAACATAAAACATTGAGAAATTTACTATTGGTCTCCATTTTTATTTTACCATTATTGACTATCTCTACACCACATCCAATAATTTTTTCTGGACCTTACTTTTCTCCTAGTTCCAATGATTGGTTCTGCTTTTAGTATAATTGTAATTGTATTTTCTATTGGACGTTTTCGATCACACCGGTTCATCCATACATTTCCATCACTTTCAAATTGATTCATTATCTTCATTCCACGCCTTTCTCTTGACCTCCATTAAATTATCCAACGTATCTTTTCTCCCATCTTTCGAACTTTCTTCCTTTTATTTATTGATTCTTCTGATGAAGTTTTTCTGTAATTTTCTTATTCCAAGTGTACCAAACACATTAAAAAGTTTTGTTTGTTATTAACTTAATTTTATTACATACTTCTTTGTTGGAGTATTTTTAATTTACTATGAAAATTGATTTCTTGACTACTTGACTTGCAAAAGTTGAATAATATAGAACTCGGCTGCGCCTCGCTACTACCAGCGCCTAAAGCATATTTGCTTTTCGGTTACGTGGCTATCATTAATCTGATGTTATAGGTTTGTCGGCGGCAAGCAAATCATTAGACATGAGATTGATGTGAACAAAACAGTTTTGTTTTTCTACGTGTTGGTAAATCCACGACATCAGATGATATTTTCTTACGACTTATTTAAATTTAAATTTTTAACATAAAATGTAAATATGTTGGGTCAAAATTAGTCTGACCATGTCACCTGGACATCCCAATATTGTATTTTACCAAAAAATTTTATTTGTTCAAAAATCTCATTGTACTTGTGCTTTAAGGATTAAAGTTAAGCGCCACCAGACAGAAGCGAGTTTTCGTATAATAAAATTTGTGTCTATTTATATTTTAGCTTGATAAGCGGTTCCATTTGTTCAATATTTACCTTTTCAAAAAGTGGTTAAACAAATCCTAAAGTTTCTTTTCAATAAGTAGTACATAAATCGACTTTATTTTTAAATCTTTTAAATCTCCAATGATCCTAATATGCAAACTTATCATACTCAGGTAATTTACTTGGCCCCTTTATTTTGGCCAAAATAAATAATAATAATTTGTTAAGTAAGTGAAAGTATAAATAGTTTAGTAATAAATCATTCAAAAATTGATTTTCAAATCAATTCTTTAATGTTTATCCGAAAAACCCTTTTTTTAATTTTCAGTTTTTTTTTGTTTGAAACTTGCCGCATTTTGAAAGCTTTGACAAATCTGAAGGAAAATTTATTTACAAAGTCTGCTTTCCTTAATAACATAATTTACAAGCAGAAGCAAATCAAATAAAAAAATGCAAAAAACAGATTAACTTTTTAAAACGATATCCCATTATTAATAATCAATGTGAACTTCACGTACATCGAAGAATTAGTAATGAAGCATGAGTATCAATTAGTTTTTAATGGAAGAGTGAAAATTCTTCATCCTAATACTTGGTTGTTTGCAGATTATTGACTATAATTTTATTACATTCTAATTGAGCGCATTACTTGTAGAACTTCCAATCACGTTCTCATTGGAATATTAAAAACTGAGTCTGCATGATAAACTTTTTGATTTTAATGCTTCCTCCACGTTGCAAGTTGTTTATCCTGGAAAATATTCAATAAAAATTTAAATTTTATATATTTAAATGATATGCACATGCACTTTTTTAAACCACTTTATAAATAAAACATATTGCAACCCAACTTATCAAAAAAGTAAATTGAATTGCATAACCTCGTCCAAATCAAATTGAAATTCATTAAATTTTCTTTCAAAATAAATTTACGTGGATCGCTATGGGTCATTTGAGTAAAGTGGTAGAGCACGTTGTGCTCCCACGTTTTTCTCCCACTTTTGAATTCTTTCTAAGTGCATGTTCACTTTATATTTAAGTACGAGAATTTAAGATACACCATCGGGCCATCAGTAGTTTTCAAATTTTCAAGGTGAACTAGCGAGAATCCTTTAATAATAAGATTATGGTAGAAAGGAAACAAACTTGACTTTAACAAATTTTGAAGTTCAAGGATAGGCAAAATTTCCGGGGTCGTCCTTTCAAAGTTTAATTTTTTACTTAATTCTGATTACTACTTTACAGTTCCAAAACTCATTGGATAACCACGAAACGATTTCGTAAGATGATTACCAAATTTCTTTTTTTTTATTTACATTCCTTGATGCACTCTACGATGCACTCTGATCGAGTTACGTAATATCTTGAAATTTAATAGATGCATGTGCTGTGGTTCCTCGTTATATTGAGAAAGTGTTTTTTAATTTATAATTGCAAATTTTTTTGGGAAACTGACAGAACGGAATAAAAAGCCTCTGCTGTTTTTGAGTTGAAATGTTTAATAATTTGTATTGTAAAAAGCTAATTAAAATAATGTAAATTATTGCAGAGATATAACATTATCATAAGGACAAACATAAATAACGATTACCTACTTATTAAATGTAGTATTATTTTAATTATTTGGCATTTGTATATCAAGTTGGAATTGTTTTTGCGCCGAAGGATTTAATTTATTGTGATATTCCAATTTATTTTAAATGTAAATGAATACAATTGACTTTTTTGGAATTTTGATCGCAGCGATGAGCAAAATTAAGCGATTTTTAGGTAATTATGTAAATTTAAAGGACAAAACATTACAAAATCACCCACACCTAAAATAAAAAGTTAAAGTGCACGACCGAAATTAAATTAGGTTGTAATATTTTACTGTTTTAAAGAATGAATTTAATATATTTATAATATTTACTATGATTATAATAGTACCTAATAGTATTATTTAATAACTGTATTTTAACTGGATCGTCATGGGTCGAATGACTGAACCTACTACATTAATATGATGAATTAATAGGGAATATCAACTGATGAATACTCTGTATTATTATTGAACTTGTTCTTTAAAAGCCTTCAACAAAAATTGGCATCATATACAATAAAAAGATCAGCTATCTATCATGTTAATAAATATTTGCTATTGTTTTGAGAGGGTCGAAACTAAAATCTATAACTAAAACTTTTAATCGGCACACGCTGTAATTTTATAAGCCATATTATACATTTTTATATATTTCTTTTATTTCCAAGGAAACCTAATTTTTTATCTTCCTTTATTTAGATCTTACACAAGAATAGCAATGAGCAAATGTTGTAATATAAGCAAAGCACATGTTAAAGAGAATTTCACTGATAATTAAATAGGTTAATAAAATATTTTATTATTATTTTAACATATTATTAGTTCAAGAACATAAACGAGTGACTTGATTTATGATACTCTAGTAGCACATTTTAGAATAGAATCTAGAATCATAATAATCTTAGATGGGTTTTTGAAAATTTGAATGGGATGTTTTTTCAGCGAGTGGGCACATCTAAAATTTCATATAAAAATGAAGCTATCCTAATACTCTTCCTGGAATCTCACTTAGAAACATTCTATTGGATGAATATTATTTCAGGATTACCCAGTAAGACTGAGGAACATACCAGGACGGCATATACTTTATTGAACCATTGAGTGATATCACTAGGTTGGGAAAACCCCAAGATGGAAGAATATGCAATAAAAATCATTATGATTATCCCTGTTCCTTCTTAGGATTGCTATTACGAAAATACCATTGATTTTAAACAGCTAAATTGGGAGTTCCATTTGAAGAAGTGCCTCCAGCAGCTGTCCGCAATAATATTTTCATAGTAGTCCACCATTAAATATCTGGACACTCTAATAACTAATAAGAGTAATCTTTCAGTTGCAAAGCAGACTTTCACACTTTCTTCTCTAAAATCAACATCTTTCGGTTTAAAAAGTTATGAAGAATTTTCTAGCATAGGTTATAATTTTTAATATAATTGAAAAAGGTGGTAAAATCGAAAAAGTTTTAATTAATAATTAATTTATTTTTTAATTTTAATTAAATTATTTTTTAGACATCAAATTAATATTACTGCCGATAGCAATTTTTATTTACATAACCTTTCTATTCCATTTTTAAAAACTAACTGTGGTAAATGGAATCCGAATCAATTTTTGATTTCTATTATAGTAAGTCTGCATTTATTTTATTCACTAAAAGCAAAATTTTTAACATTTCGCGCATCCATAATTTAGTTTTAAAACATTTTCGAATATTTAAATTTTTATTGGATATTTTATGAACATCACAAAAATTAATGAAAGAAAGCGAAAGTTAAAAGCAAACTTTTGAGATAAAAATTGAAATTAAATGAATATGTAACATGAAATAATAATTAAAGTAATTTATTGTGAAAAAGTATAATAATGAAATTGGAAATGTAATTAAAATAAAAATTAAATTAAAATAAAAATCGGAAACCCTGTACTTTAATAAGTTTAACATTTAATATTTTTTGTAATATTCGCCCACGGCGCATTTTATTATAATTTATCTACAAATCAATTTTCAAAATCCTGCGAAGTCGTCGACATTGGAGGCTGGTTAAAATGTTTTCGAATTTATTTTGTTCCATCCTGTAGTGGCACAAGGGAAAACATGATGTAAGAAATGTTAAATATAATAGTTTCAAATTCATCTTCGATTACATCTAGAAAAATTTAAAATACATTTGTTTACAAAATTATTATTTCTTTAGATTTGACCACTACCCCCCCCCCCTTCCGCTTCAGCCACATTGTCAAGTGCATGCCTCCCTGAACCATCCGTCAAACATTCAACTAAATTTTGAGTTGGTAATTGTGTAAATTGCGAATAAGATTGGAATAAAATTCAGAAATTCACTCACTTATGGTACTATATTTTGTTGTGTAATTTCTCTTAGGATATTTACCACGATCCGATCGCCTCTGAAGAATAATTTAAACTGATTTTGAGAATTTGCGTTATTAAAATAATGCCTACAGGCCTCATGTATGTGTCGTAAATAAGCGCGCCCAGAAATTAATCGCCCATTATAGCGAGTGCAAACTTTGAAATCTTATAGTTAGTAAATTCATCAGATTTTAATTTAAAGGAAATAAATGGCAAGGAATTTTTTTTTTGAAGCGTTAATGCATTTTAAAATATATTTTTACCTTGTTATGTAAAAATGATGATATAATAGTAATCATCAGTAATTTTATATTCCCATTATTATCATTGACCTTGGCAATTTTGATGTCCAATGTCGCTTTATTTTTCGTAACTAGTGATGAAAAGTATTATTTTTGTAATCTCAATTGATTTTATAAAACGACAGTATGTTTCGATTGCAATTTCTAGTTTAGCTTTTGAATTTTGTTTAATATTGTTTTGATACATCGATCAGTTACTTAAGTTATGATTATTGAAACACAATTTATATTTTTGCTTTTTAGTCTTCATTTTATAAATTTTGTATCCGTTTCTTCAACATATTTTTGCAAGTTCTACCTTGCACATAAACTTAACAGTCATTAGTCATTTATATCTGCAACTGAATAAACATAGTACAAGTTTTTAAGCAGTTCTTTATCAAAAAGATTACTCATACGGCCATAAGAGTACATTCGTTGTAAATTCGTCACAACAAAAAAAGTTTTTAAATTTCCTGTTTCCATCTACAAATTTATTTTAGTAGTGCAATATCGGTCGATTGGGAAAGACTTTAGTGTTTAAGTAAACTGATGTGTGTGATTTCCATTTTATTCTCTTTTGTGCGGGTTAATTGTGATAAAAGTGGTGCAGTGGCAGTGGCGGTTATTCCCTATGTGCTGCAGAGCTGCAGAACTGCCAAAAATTCTGACCTAAACGACTAAAATATAATGTAATAAATCTATGTAATATAAAATATAATAACGCAATAATATTGTCAAGTAGTATTTCTATTATACAGCATACCAGTGGAATTATGTACTATCGTTCGCTAGCTTTATAAAAATTACGGTAAATATACGCAGTAATTATCTGGACAGCTGGGTTAGGAGATGCACTCGATGCAGATCCTAGTGCAGATCTATCTTGGACACCCGCACCACTCCCTGCATACCCCTCTGAAACGTTACAAACGCATTTTTAACCGGGTATTTGAGCTGCAGGTTGTTGCAGCTCCCTTGCGGCACGCACTTGGGATATGACTTGGAATTGCATTGAATTTTGAATTTGACTAATAAGAATCGTGATCGTGAGTGTTTGAATTGGCTGTTACTTTATCATTTATCACCATGGATGTTGTTTTTAATTTAATTAACGTGAAAAGATTTTGTAAAAATATAGTTATGAAGAGAAAATTGAACTAAAGGAAAGGGATCGACTTTTGCCCGATCTTTCTATAGATACAGCTGGTGTTAGTCGAGAGAAAACGTATACACGTAAATTTTCTAAAGAAATGTATACAAAAAATATTTGGATTTGGAGCCAAGTAAACGAAAGCGTCCCCGTAATAGCAGATTTGATAACTGTGTTGCCGCAAGAGAAGTGTGTGATAATATTACGAATTCTGTTAAAGATCGATTTATTTTTACAAATCATCTAGTCGCTGCATCTCTATTTTTCTCCGAACAATTTAGAGATTATTGTGGCAAGTTTCCTGAAGATAAATTAACTACCATTTGTTGAGTTTATCCTACGCTTATTGAAAAACAACAACTCCGCACAGAGCTTTCTGTTATTTTTTCAAGGAACGACTGTAGAGAAATGAAGGGTAAATTACCTTTTCTGAAATTTTTGATAAACAATAATTTAGAAAAAACTTCTTGAAATTGTTGTGACAACCCCAATGACGACAGCTGAAGCCGGGCGTTGTTTCTCCACTCTAAAAAGAATTAAGACTTTTCTCCGCAATACAATGTCCGAAAATCGCTTGACAGTTCTATCGATGATTTCCATTGAAAAAACATTTTAATTTCTGAAATCGAGAAATTTAATGAGAAGGTTAATGAGAAGATCATCGACAAATTTGCTACCAGGAAGGAGCAAAGAATAGAATTAATCTATAAAAAATAGATAAGTTTTTATTTTTCTATTTAGTTTGTTATGTTTATTTTTTATATAGTTCTTTTACTATTAACAATAAAAATCATTTAAAATAAAAATCATTTAAATAATTACTAAAAACAATTGCACCCCCCACCCCTTTTCAAGTTCCCTATTGCAGCACACCTGCTTCATAATGTCACGAGCCGCCACTGTGCAGTGGTTTAAAATTGGAGCTGGTTACCCAATTCAACTTACTTCCATTGGTGAATGGCAAAGGTAAGCTTTTTATAATAATTATTTTTATGCAGATATTTTTTATTAGTTATAGCAAGCACGTTTTAGAATTTTTAAACAAAATTAATGTATTTTCATTCCCCCCCCCCCCTCAGAAAACAACCCTCAATTTTATTATGTAAAATAAAAACAATGAATTGGTAGCGTAACGTATATCAAATTCGCAAAATATATTTAAAATTAGTGTGTTGTGGCACGCACGGGAACGCACTACTACTTTTGGGTGTGTATGATGCTATCTTGTATAAATTTCGCTTTAGATGCTCGATATTTTTTTAGGAACCTTCCAAACTTACTCCTGAGTTTGCATCACAATTGGTATTCCAGCAGGTTCAAATCTTGAACTCCCCGAGTGTCAACTATCAGCTGCTATAAACTCAGGTAAAAATTGAAGCAATCTTCGACTCATTTTTGATTTTTAAGTTAATATCTAGGAATAGGCATTTTTTATACCTTTTTCTTGTGTTGTTGCTCCTTCATAGCGTTTAACATCGTCAAACCATCACAGATGATAGATTCGACGACTTAGAAATCTTTTCACAGACTTTCTCAAAGATATGGGCATACATACAAATGATTTTCCTTATTAAGTTTTTTCTTCAATTGTGAAAATTGTTTATTCCAGAAGCAAAATTCTTTGACAATCTCGTACGCGTGTAAAAGTAAATTATTAAACGCTGCATTTTAAGGTCTTTGTGATGTTAAAAGGAATACACACTAGTCGATTCGTTCATATGTACCCAATCAAATGAATTTTAATTATACTAAATTTTCATTTTCAATTCTTCAAAATTCGTTCGCAAACTTTTGACCGAATAATGAGCTACGACTAGTTGATTCTGTTATTTTGACACTTAGGTTACGGTACACCCTGTAAATATATTTGCATTGATACGGTCCAATAACTACTAATAAACTTTCTCGTGTGGTCTATCGTTGCTTCTTGGTTTAGAAGGTACATTTTCAAATTTTAATACTCTCAAATATTGTTGATGATAGTCAATTGTTCTAAAATTGTATTAAATCAAAAATTTATATATTATACAACATTTTCGTAAAGTACTAAGGGACCTTATGGAAATAATGTGTGATTCGATTTGCGTTGTTTTAATGAGCGTTGCACTTTCTCGTGAAATTTAATTAATTAGGTATTTCGTATTTTTAAAATTCAGTGTGGACACGATTAACCGCATTGAAACTTTTAATTTGAATGCGTAAGTGTACGCTATATTTATGTCATTAGAGACAAGAATCGCAGGGGTAGCTCTTCTTGTAAGTTGCATTAGAAAAAATTTACGATGCAGTATGGAATTTAATTTTATTCGTAAGTATACGCATTCGAATGTATAAATGTGTCAGAAGATTCTTTACATGGAAGGATTTATCAAAATAATGGGTAATAAATAATTGAAGAAGCAAAATATTGTAGATCGTGAAAAGTGCACTTATAATTCAAGCATTAAAAATTATTTCTGTTGGTATAAATTCCCATGTCGAGTTGATGGGTGACACATGTTGTCAGATAACAAATCCAAACTAAGGAAAGATTGGCTTTGTTTGAGATTATAGTCAAGCAACCACTTCTTATTTAGACGCCGCAATCGGATAACCTCTTTTATTGGTCTCGTTTTAAACCAAACGAAGAATTGTATCAAATTTGGATCGAAACCAAATTAGTAAATGCAGTTTTGAGACGACTATCAAACGTCAAATATGGTTAGGCATGCAGTGGTTGTCGCACATGTTGTGTTGTGCTATCCAAGAGTGGGCATTTTCGCGACCCTTGACCTTGAAAATGCAGACCCCGTCTCCCACTTTTATTTGCCATCTTGTCTGTCGGATTTTTTGAGATTTATTTATGGATATACTTGCGCTTTAATTGCATAAAAACCAAGACTGTATTTTTATTTTTAGACAACAGTTGGTCTCTTTGACCAGCTTTTTCTCATAACGTCTTAATAAGAGAACCGGAGTTACACTCGGCTAACAATTTCAATGTAGTAAATAAAAGAAGCGTGTAAAAATTGTTTTTTAATAAAATAAAATCTACTTACATTAAAAAAGATAATAAGAAAACGAGTAGTATTTACAATAAGTTAAAAGAATAGTAACATGATTCCTTGATTTTAGGACTATAACTAAATATAATTTAAAATAACAAAAAGAATGTGTACAATCAGTAAATAAAAATCAACAATGATCAGTCTTGAGGCACTTTTTATAAAGTAGTAATTGTTTTTGGGTGGTAACTGTAGTGGCAGTGTTGAATTTTCTTGACAACATGGTCTTGTTATCTATAACAAAAAATAAAATTAGAAAAATATTAAAATTTAAATCAGTCAATTTTATTTTAAATAAGAGATTGGACGACCCTGACTATATATTTGGCAATAGAGGAAGGTATAAAATGCATTTGTCCAAATTGTGACCTCGAATTTTTCTTACACTAAAATCGATACAAATTTTTTGCAAGGACATTTTTAAATTTCATTCAAAATTTTATGAATTTAGTTTAAATTTATTACATATTATTACACTACATGTATTACTTTGATTTAATTAAAATGCGAAGGTGGTGCAATATCAAGGTAACTTATATTAAGTGTCAAAATTTTAATAGTGCAAAATAAAATCACTCCTTGATGACATTGAAATGTTAAATATCAGCTTAGAATAATCAGCAATGCATTTAATTACGAAAAACTTATAAATAACTAGGTCAAATTTTAATTAGCAACGAGAGCCTGCTACTCGACAATTAAAATTCAAAAATTCCGATTTGTAATTATAAGGTTTCAGAGATTTGACCTTGAAATCTGCAAAATCCGGAAATTAATCACAGTTGCATTTTGCACCAATTTAATTACTCGATACCACGTCTGTTCTAGTTTTAGAATTTTTTCTAATTGCAAACCTTCGTTAAAGTAGCTAATTTAGCCCTAGGTGAGTGTTTATATTGACCTTTGATAAATCTACTATGACTGTAAATGTCACTTGTCGACATTCTAATAAATTTGTATTTAAGAAATTGTTTATAACGCCCATGTGCAGCAGTAGCAACTAGCAACCCAATTATGCAAATTGGAATCGGTGCATTTCAAATTTGCTATCGTAAAAAGTGCAAGTGACAAATTTATTTCAAATGCGATTTTAATCATTTCACACTTTCACTTAAAACAAAAGTGAAATAAAACTCAACAAATTAACCAAACCTATAATTTAGATTTGGAGCTGTGCACGAGACTGTTGCGGGTTCGTCGCGTATCGCAACGTAGAAGTCTCCATGCATAAATCTGCATAAAGCGCAGCCAAAATTAAAAATTGCACTTTCCAGCGTTCAAATCGAATTAATAAAAATGTGAATGAAATTAGCAAGTCAATTAATTGTTCAAATGTGCAATTTGAAATAAAAGTAAAAATTTACGATCGCTTTAACGATCGTTATAACTCTCATAGAAAGTGAAATGCGATTATAAACAAACATCGGTGTTGTCTACCTACGGAAAGGTCAACGTTTTGAAGTCAGGAAGATAAACAAATATCGTTTAACTTTAACAAAGATCAACCAACTAAAACTAACACCAGAGAATCTTAATCAACTTGTAAAATATGGTAATAAGAAGGTTTATATGATACATTCCAACTCTTAGTTTTAATATTTAATGGTTGCCAAAAATAGTCGCCGGTCATTGTACTTACTCACTCGCCTATTAAATATATTCATTGAAAAAAATTGGATACAATAAGGGTTTCCGTATCTAGGTTAAGGAAGTTTATTAAACCCAACAAATTAATGCAAGCATTTTTTGCTGCACCGATTCCAAAATAAATAAAAACGTCTTTATAATTGCATTACACTCGACTTGATAATACTATGCGCTTTTAATTTGTTGCCGTATCTCTGATGAGTTTGGTGTCAATGATCTCTCGATACCATAAAAGAACACCAGATTATTTTGGCGACTATAGGTGTGTTTTGAATTTTTACTAGAGTCGTTCTTTATACTAAGCAATCCCAAGAATTTTTTTGGAATTTCTCCCACATGAAATTTTGCACACATCCTTAGAAAAATAAAGCACCCGACTATCAAATGCCGAAACAGGAAAACATGTCAAAAACACCTATTTGGACAAAATTTTCCAAATTTAGCAAATTTAATTAAATGATCGGGGTCTTTTAAGTTTAAGAAAGAAGTTAGTCACTAATTAAGATGCGTGTGCAATATGCAAGTAACACGAGGGCGGACCAATCTCTTGAAGTAGGCGTTCATGATTGAAACTGCGGTCAACAACCGAAGAGTTTAAACATACGGAAGTACTTACCGAAGTCTTTTGCGTCGACAGCTGGATGTTTCTTGGCGGCCACCGTCGCCTCCGTCGCGATGCCACATCAGTACAACCCGGTTGGATCCAAAGTCTTGCCTCCGTTGAACTTCATGTTGATGATTTCTATTAAATTGGTATTTGAACTCGTCGAGACGATCTTGAGACAATTGCAGGTCTTCAAAAAAACAATTTTCACTAATTACTTAGTACAAGCCGGTCGGATCCAATTGTTTTCCGCCGTTCATTTTGAAGTATTTTAGTATAAAAATCACTGCGATATCGAAAAAATTGGAAATACCCAAAACTGTGCAATTCAGAAGCTACACGAACAAAAAAGTTTTAGTACAATCCGGTTGGATCTAATTGTTTTCCACCGTTCATCTTGAAATTTTAGACCGAAATTTTTAAATAAAAATAAGTTTTCGAAAATTCACAAAATAGTGCAGACTAAAAATAGTTACTTATAGCGCGAGTGAAGATGATAGAACACCGTGCGTTCAGAGAATGAAGCAAACACGGTGTGAGCCTCCTTTAAATGTAGCTGCACGATGGAGTGGGGGCGTGTGTCGCCGGGACGCCAGCTACAGCCGTGACCCACTCACGCTGCCACTGAACCCTTTGCAAAATAATACATATCGGCGTCTTTTGAGGATTTACGATTTTCGCCTTTACAAAACTACCGCATTGTTAAAAGGAGATTTTAGAATTTTAAGCAGCAGCAGCAGGTAATGCAAATACAATGAAGCGACCACGATCCAGCAATAACTTCTTCGTATCATCTGCACATTATTTTTAAAAAGCGCTTGCGACCAATTGATTCCGATGCTTTTAATCGATTAAATTAATAACTATTTATTAAACTAGAATGCAAAACGATCGCTCCTCGTCCGACTTTCACGGAAGCTTGTTTATGTGAAAGCGCAAGAGAAATGCGGTGAAAGTTTGCAGTTCGGCGAATAAAATTAGATACATATTATTATTGCAAATTAAAATGGCAATTATTTGCAAGGGTCGTTAGCCTCGGTTAGTCACCCTTACCCCAGTGAACCGTCGGCCACTCGCACACTGACCGCGACTCTAGGTCGACCTCGGCCTCGTCCCGCACACCCTCTTCCCTGTAATGCGGAACCGCGACATATACCCGACCTGACCTACTTCGACACCAGGAAGCCGTGCGTCGCGGTGTCGTGATGTAGTGTCATCGAACTTGTGCAGATCAGCTGAATTGGAGGACATTGACTTGGACGTGCAAACTGGGTCTCGGTTTGGCATTCGCATCGGCGCATGCAAATCGACATTGGTTCATATGAGATCAATCGAGCGGCAAGGGTTGCAGCTGAAGATTTTCTTTCGAATAATGATCTTTTAACGAAGTGGTCAGCGACTAATCCGTCACCAAAGGTGTCCACAACGTGCACATGGTCATTTCTTGTATGTAACGCGTCTCCAGTATAAAGCAGCTTGACTAGGAAGTACATGTTGAATAGTCAAGCCCACACCTTCCTCGGCCCTTGTCACCCCAATTAACACAAGCTCGTCACTTCATATTCATCATAATCCCTATTGACCACTCGGTAAAAACCTCAATTTGTACATCTTTATAAAACCATTTGTTAAAAATTTCGTGACTAACCCATCGTTTTGAAAATAAATAAACCATCTGGAAACGTTCCCTGTTTTTTGCACATTTAACCCACACCGGACTTCCTTGTACATTTGTAGCCGCGGGGCATCCATGAAGGCAATGCATTTTGGTATTTGGGATGACCGAAAGAACTGTGAAACTAGGCGGATCATCGACCTCGCGAAATTAGGTCAGGGCTTGATGGTCAAAGACCTGGCGTTCGTAAGCTCATCTGTAACTTATTCGCAAAATATTTACTTTTGGAGGCGATATTCAATATTTGCAAAAATTCGCAAATTAGCAATGTTTTTACAAATTGTTTGCATTGCCCAGATACTTAAATATTGCATTGAACAAGATCAATGTCAAACGCAATCTCAGGATCATCTAAGATTTTCGAATTAAAATCAAGTAAATTCTGCACTTCCTTATTACGTCACAGTGTTTGGAATGCTTCTCACAGATAGTTCATTACATAATGTTTCGAAACTTACCACAGTCGTTAACCGCTGAGAAAAATGGAAGGAAAAATGTTAATAATGTGTGAATTTTCGTAGCCGTGAAGTGGATGATCGTGAATTTATCATTAACGCACTTGGCTCATTTGCATTCATTAACACAAATCGCAAATAAAACTTTTGACGTTTTTGAATTTCACCTTTCAAATTATACTATTTTGGACACGTTTTTAAAAGTTTTAGTAAAACAGGTAGAATACTTTTTTACAATGTCAAAATATTGAGGGTTTTTAGGCCCACTGACGGCAAATATCAAAGAAAAATTTACATTTGTGTAATAAAATTTTGTTACAGTAGCCTCGAGTTTAAAATTTTTACAAAAACCTAAATGATGGTACGATGGTAGTATAATTTTGACGAATCCAATAGTAGGGTTTCTGAATTTTTTTTACTAATTTTGTTATATGGAGACAACTTTCTTTAAAAATGCATCTATCACGGCGATTCAATTCTTTTGGTAAGCAATCATAGCATCTAATGGCCTTGCATTTATTACGCAATGCAGCTTTTATGATATTAGGAACCATTTTATGAGTTTTATGACTGGTTTTCAAAGTGCTTAACTCATAAACCACCAACTAATAAGTACCTAAGTGTGAATGAAGCGAAAATAATATTCCTGGCTTAGGAGTTTGCACAAAGGTTGCCCTGTTGCTATATAAATATTTTGCAAAATAAAAAGAGAGTGGTCGCAATAATAATAATCTTACCATTTTCCACAATTTCAATTCAAAACAAAAAGTACCATTTTTTTTTGTAAATTTTGTGGGTTTTTCGACTAGAAAATTGAATTATCCATGAAACGAAAGAATTTCAAATTAACTTTGGGAAACACACCATATTAAAAAATCATAAGTATGAAACCCCCAGCCAGTTGAATATAGAAACCCATAATTATTAATAATTTATTTCGTCAATGGAATATGATAATTTGGAGCTTTTGTGCATTGAAATACAATCGTCTTTCTATAACGGAGATCGGGAGATCCAAAATGGGTAGTTTTTTGTTTGATGTAATAAGCATTTAAAATGGCAAATTATAAAAAACTGGAAAAATTTCTACAAAAAACAGCCAAGTTTTGCAAGCTGCAGAAAGCTCTGCTTTTAATAAGTACAAACAAAGATGTTGGCCTATCGGGTTACAACCGATCGGTGGCAACAGATCATTATTGCTTTGCTTATGAAAGTTTGTTTACAGTAGGAAAGACACATAAACATGAGTAATTCTAAAGCAGTTAGTTTAGGAAGAGAAATTTCATTGATATCTCAATATATCCGTACATAGAAAATCATAGAAGTACCTATTATTTTAAAGCTACTTTAATCATTAATTGAAAAAATACATAATTTGTATGTATTTGTATTTATTAATTTTCTATTTTCACATAATCTTATTCCATAATTCCAAAAGCGGTTCTGTAGCGGTTCCTTTATCCTTTGTGATCTTTTCCGAATGTTACGAGTGTTTTCTAAGTGGAAAGCTTAGAAAAGCGTTTTTTCAAGCAAAACAGTTCTAGCTGTTGTCTGCGACACTCATCCAGACGCGTAGGAGTATGCGGACCAGGGGCTAGGAGGCCATTGACCCCCAAAATCTTTAGGTTCTGCAGGCAAATTCATTAGAAATCCTAATTGCTGGTTGCATTATACTAATGTAGTGTAGAGAGTGTAGGGTGACCTTCTTTTCGATTTCTATGCAAATTTAATCACAGTATCGCAAAAACCAAGAAAAGGCGTTAAATTGCCAAAAGCAAAACAACTCTTATTCGTTATCTTATAATAGAGTTCGTTTATGAAAGACTTCCTTACTTCAAATGGCTCTTTCAGAGCTTTAGCCTCCTCGATAATGCGTTTCCATATATCCCGATTTATTGCTGATTTTTCCCAGTCATTCAATTTCTTCCGAAATTTTGACCACTGTCTCCCCCATTTGTCACAGTTAGACTTCTCCTCTCCGAGTAAAAAAACTTACTTCTTATGTCACATAACATGTGTGACTACTGCCTTCGCACTTCTTTACCCTGATCTTTTGTAATTTTAATTCTCAAGTTTCTTGCAATGTAGGAATCTCAATTTTGTTATGAATGTATCGGTCATTAAGAACTCTTTGCTGACTAATGCTTGTTGACCAAAGCTGGAACCGTAGAACAAAAAATTGTACTGATCCCAATGATTTTTTGTTTTATATTAGGTCGGCTGAAAAGTTCGTATCGTTTCTAAGAGAGGGCGCCACTAGAATTTTTTTCATATGAGTTTCAGTGAGAACTAACCTTCAAACGATACGTTTCAAAATTTGACAGCGATCTGTCAATTGGTTCGTGAGTTATAGCATTTTGAGTAAAGCAACTTTGGTTATTGAAAAAAAATGGATAAAAAGGAATTTCGTGTGTTAATAAAACACTGTATTTTAATGGGAAAAAATAGTGCTGGAACAAAAACTTGGCTTGATAAGTGTTATCCGGACTCTGCTTCAGGGGAAGCAACCATTCGTAAGTGGTTTGCTAAATTCCGTACAGGCCATATGAGCATCGAAGATGATGAGCGCAGTGGACGTCTAAAAGAGGCCGTTACAGACAAAAACATCAAAAAAATCCACCAAATAATTTTGGATGACCGTAAAGTGCAGTTGATCGAGATAGCTGAGACTCTAAAGATATCAAAGGAACGTGTTGGACATATCGTGCATGAATATTTGGGCATGCGAAAGCTCTGTGCAAAGTGGGTGCCGCGTGAGCTCAATGTCAATCAAAAGCAACAACGTGTTGATGATTCGGAGCAGTGTTTGTAGCTGTTTAACCGCAATAAAACCGAATTTTTGCGTCGATATGTGACAATGGATGAAACATGGCTCCATCACCACACTCCAGAGTCCAATCGGCAGTCAGCTGAGTGGACTGCACGCGACGAACCCAATCCAAAGCGAGGAAAAACACAACAGTCGGCTGGCAAGGTTATGGCGTCTGTATTTTGGGATACGCAGGGTATATTGTTCATCGATTATCTTGAAAAGGGGAAAACAATCAACAGCGATTATTATATAGCATTGTTGGTGCGTTTGAAGGATGAAATTGGGAAAAAACGGCCCCATTTGAAGAAAAAGAAAATTTTATTTCACCAAGACAATGCATCGTGTCACAAGTCGATAAAAACGATGGTCAAACTTAATGAATTATGGGCTATGATTTGCTTCCCCACCCAGCGTATTCTCCAGATTTGGCCCCCAGCGACTATTTCCTGTTTGGAGACCTCAAGAGAATGCTTGCTGGAAAGAAATTTAGAACCAATGAAGAAGTAATCGCTGAAACAGAGGCCTATTTTGAGGCTAAAGACGAATCGTACTACAAAAATGGTATCGAAAAGTTGGAAGATCGTTATAATCGGTGTATCGCCGTCGAAGGCAACTATGTTGAATAATTAAATTGCATTTTACCAAAAAAATGTTTTTTTCTTCAAAACGATAAGAACTTTTCAGCCGAGTTGTTATCTACAAATAAATATTCTATGACATATTCATGATCATGGAGGCAGGGGCGGCCTCAAGAAACTAGATAAAAATAGTGGTCGTTTCTGAGTAATGTCTACCCTTGTTTTGGACACCCTGCATCAAGATGATCTGATGGTCCCTGCGTCTGATGGTCACAAATCAAAGACCCCCTTTTATTTGGTTATTTTGTTGATGACTGTGTGATTACTGATTAGGGGTTTTTTATATATTGATGATCCGAACTCATTGATTACTTCAGATTCCTGTAAATCAGAATTCTTGTGTTTTCAGAGTTTTCCCCTAGGACATAATATTTCAGAGCTTACTAAGTACTAAGAACTGTATAATAACTAGGTGATCAGCAAGATGGGTAATTAAATTACTTTTTTGAGAAGTAATTGCTTCATTTTACAATTTCGAAACTTAATATTTACCAATTTAAAATCAAATTTTTTCGTTCCAACGTAGAAACTAAAAATCTCGTACATCCATCTACGCGTCAGGAACATTGATGGTTTTCCCGAATATTTCAGATATAAAAAGGATAATAAATGCAAACTAAATGAGCTGCAAATATGCACAAATACGGTTTAGAATATTTCTGATCAAAATTCAAAATGCGAATGGCTTACGAGATATCTTGTCACCTTTTGCACGAGGGTAGTTTTTCCAGCACAAGATTTAAAAATAATTAAATCAAAATTTGATATCCGTATTTGTTATTTATATATTATTAAAAAAAAAGTGCAAAAATAATAATAAATTACACAGCATGGAGTATTAGGAATATCTTTTTCCCAAGTTTAATGTTTCCCAAGGATCCGACCCCTACATCACGTGCTTTTGGGAGCCAAAAATAGAGTAAATTGTAAAAGAACTTCTCTGCAATTCAATTAAAAACTTCCTCTTTTGTGAGCTTCAATGGTCATTCGAACATTTTTCAAGAAAAGCTCTTCATCGAAACCGCACGAAGCCAAATTGAAAATTTACATGCTCTTTTTTGTTTTCATTGTGAAAGAAAAACTAAAGATGAAAGACAATAGCAAACTGTGACATCTAGTGGAACAAATGACAATGTAATTACTAATTATAATACGAAAATTCTTAAAAGATCAGAAACACAGGTTAAAAAAATAAAAATTAAAGAATATATAGTGAAAAAAAGTTATCATAATAAATGTTGGAGCAAGGCAAATGACCTTGAAAATAATTGTAATAGCAATAATCACTTATTATGCACCGTAAAGCAGAAAGGTGTTAAACGCGAAGATAATTTTCTGTTTTAACCCTTTTGTTGGCAGTGGAAAGACGTATTCCCAGTACCGAAATTGTAAGAAATGGGTTTTCCCACAAGGTTCTTTTTGTCATTTTTATTATTTTTTGAACACTCCTGTTTTTTCAGGGGTTCTAACATTATATTCAACGAAAACACTTTAAAAATGAAGCCAGAAAAATTCGAAATTTTTATAAGTAGTAAAATAGCAAAAATACTGTTTTCAGTTTTTCTTAATTAAATAATATTTAAATATTTTTAGTAGTTTATTGATATATTAAATATGCAATAAAAAAGGAAGTAAAGGGGGATTGATTTAATTCAAATTCTGTAACCAATTAATTTCTGTTAAAAAAAAAGAAGAAGAAAAAGAGTTAACAGTTTTTATAAGATGATAAATATAGATATAAAATTAAATTTTTTTCTATACGCACGGTACGCACATACAATATACTATATAGACGCACACGCATGTTTGACTGAATTCCTTTCAAGTCACTTTGAAGAATATCTTTAGGGGTCAAACCAAAAGCCCATCAAATTTACAAACTAATAAAAAAAGAGTTGCGTTAATTCGAAAACGAGTTTTTGTGCGTTGAAAATTATGCGTTAGCATATTTATAACGTTAGTCAAATAAGTGAGTTTTGTTGGCATGTGTACGTATGTAAATCATTAAATATTTCGGTTATATTAACTGTAGGATTAACGGTGCATTATGTTTTTATTACGAAATTTCTATTATCAAAACTATTATAACATCTTTAAAATTATTTCACCGTACGTATCTCGAATCCTAGTCACTTTAATCACGTACCTCTAGAATTTTTGTGAAGGTGATTCGTCGGGGTATTGCTCAACACCGAGCTTTACGTGTTTGTATGATTTTGGTTTTCATTCGCAGATTTTCAGACATTTAAAAAAATTCAGTAAGAATAATATCAATAAAAAAATTTACCGAAGATCAGATATTAATTTACGTTTTTATAATTTTATTAATTAATTTTATTATCAGGGGGCAGATGATATTATAACGGTTCACTTCCTGAAAGTTATGGAAATATACCACTTAAAAATTCCTCGGAATTGTGCTCTAAAATGTTAGAAATTACGAAAGAAGAGAAACGAAAAAATGCTGGAGATAACGAAAGTAATTGGTAAAATAGCAACTTTGCTAATTGCGGGGTATCAAAGCTTAGTATAAAAATGAAAATTATTCTCTTACTTTTTTTGAGCGCATTTGATTGACTGATTATGCGCCTAATATTTTAATAAATCGTGTTGTGGAAATTACCATCGAAACACTTACTAAATTTCGTTACTGTAAACATCAATTAACTGTTTAATTTTTTTTTAATACTTGATATTATGCATAAGTATAACAGTTTCAAAATGTAAAAAAATTTAGAATTTTCCATAATAATTTTCTGCAAATAGACCAGGTAAGTGGCGACTAAAATAAATAAAGCAAGGCGACGTCCTTCGCGACTTAATTATTTACACAGTGATAATTATTATTGATAAACGTAATTAGTTGCCAAATTTATATAATAATAAATAAATTTTTTTCTACTTATAGAAAAATTGACTAAACAACCAGGTGACGTAAGTGGTATCCAAAATTTAATTTATGATTGAAAAATTAGCTCGAGTCCTTGAAAATGTTATAGCTCTTCCGAAGCTTTGCTGTGCGTTGAAGCGTCCGCGAACTTTTGAATGATTCTCTCCACGCGCCGTCCTAATCCTCGCCCTTGATAACATTAGGCCGATAACCTTTTTAGCGTGTTCTTAGAAAAATTATTGGTGTGCTTTTATTTCTTCATTGGTGAGATCATTTTTGGTTACTTACTGTTCAAGTCGTTCCGGTTTCCGCTAAACATAAAAAATTAAAGGGACGTTGCCCCTGATGACTCGAAAAATCGATGTGGTTGTAGAGTACACTCGTAGTTTAATTTATAATTAAGTGTAAAATACAATTTTTAAAACCTGTCCAACATGAAATTATTCAAACAAGTAACAACAATCTATGAACTTTTGAAGATCATGGAGGACATCTAAGGTTTTAATTACCGTGGCGTCCAAATATTGAAATAAAGAACCACTTTGCTATTGAAACTATAATTTAGTAATAGGTACATAATATAGTTACTGTGCATAAAAAAAATTAGAAAACTATTTTCCAATATCTTTTAATTTCCTTTGAATTTTACGAAGTTTTCAAAGCTTGCACTTGTAGATAAAAAAAAAATTTATGATGTAAGAGAATATGACAGCCCATGAAATAAAAAATTATTTTAATTTTTTTATTCTTATTTTGTAATAAAAAGTTACTTTAGAGCTGCCCCAATGGGAATTAATTTTACGACATTGCCTGAGCATACACCTACCTTAACGAATTTTGAAATATTTTATAGTGCCTACACCAAGAAGTCGAATCACCAAATAAGTCGTCCCAAAATACAACAGTATTTACTTTTTAATATTTTAGTCCTTTATAATGCCAGTTTTGGCCTCTGTAATATGCAAGACAAATTAAAGTAAACACAAATTACCATGGTTGCTTGCACAAGGAAGCAGCTATCATCATTTAAATAATGAAATGAAATTCAACATTATTTTTATGATGGCATAAAAAATAAAGCAAGTCTGCTGCTTTCCGCTCTGCTTGATTGGTCTGACTTTGGGTAAGTAATAATTTGTACAAATACGAGAAGAAGTACTAATTTCATTGCACAATATGGAATAACTGTTTTAACGAAGAATTAATAAGAAAAGTTTTTTACCTATGAGGAAGTAAAAAAATTGCAGTCACGATATATGCAATTAGTAATAAGTAATAACTTTTTAAATAAATTCAGGGGCGGACTGTCAATGTGCAAGAATAAAATGACAAAGGTGAAATTTTAATTTGAACTTTTATGGTCATTGGGTAAAATTTTGTTCCATCTTAGAGATTGCTCAAAGATTTCATCACTTACTCATTGCAATAATGTAATTTAATATGCAGTAATTGATTTTCTATTTTCAAGTTGATAATGAAAAGAAATTTAAATGTAAATAGTTTCAAGTCGCATTGTTGTATTAATTTAAATTTTTCGAATTTAACATAATTTTAAATTATTATATTAAGTTATTGTAATGCCTGAATGATGAATTCAAGGAAACAATTGAAGGAAGAATGAGAAATTAAGTAATTTGACTTGGAGGATGTCTTGATACTTCAACAAATTTTTGTACTCTCAGCAAAAACCAAAGAACACTTTTTATTCGATATAAATTCGTCCCAAACCATGTCATCTCCACCACCATTTAACTTTTATTATAAATACAAGTTTTTCTTCGTTTGCAATTGGAGTTATATAGTTTTATTAGACAATTCTTACTTGTTTATGGGTTTACATTTTACCTCAGGTCATGATTATAATACAACAAATAATAAAAATTATTAAAAGATAAACTAAAAAGACCATTCGACAAACAAGGCTTACCAAATGCAATTTTTTTTCAAAACAATATAATTTCAATTGGTGATCGGTTCATAACGACGTCCAGATGTAAATACCACAATCGCTCTGCACTACACGTACATCATGTAACAACGACGCAGTGAATTTACATTACCATTTATGAGTAACCTATTCAGCTTATAACACAATCAGCATAATAGCATAAACTTCGAACAGCTTCTTCAATACACATTTGTAAGCCGTCACATTGTGGTAACATTCCGACATGCAACTCACAAGCCAGCAGTTTCTACTTACCAAGGGAATGGTATAATAGGATCGATAGTTCACCGTGTAATCCTAACCACGGTCAATTTATTTTAGAGCAGACGAAAATCGAACCTGTGACCCCGCGGTTTGTATCTCAACTTTTCTGCATCACACCAAAGTATTTATAAAATTATAGTTGAAATATAGAAATAAAATTTTATATCGAAATCATAGTAAAAGTTTTAAGCCATAAATAAGATTATTCGAATTTAGAATTGAAGAATTGAAAAGGAAGCAAATTAAAAATTTACTATGCTACTACTATGCTACGAGTATCTTGTCCCAAGAGAGCAGCATTCGCAAATGATAAATAATAGTTCATTATGAATGCTGCTACGATGACCGACAAAGAATTATTTCATTATGAGCTTATGTTTATTTTTGCTGCAGAACCAAATTCTTTTGGAATTTTCAAATTATGTTTAAAATTCCTGGTAATGGTAATTCCTGGTAATGTGATGATTTAGAGTGAAATTTTTCCTTAGTTGTTGGCACGTGACTTGGGCTTGCGCGGCAAATGTAGAGGGAGAACCCATGATACTTTATTCTTCCAATTGACACAAACCTAGAACAGAAATGACGAATATTCGTTTCTGCACATTATCCACTACCAACCACTAAGGTTGGTAATCCATTCTGTAAAATTTTCCTACACAATTGACGTCAACTAATTGTTAAAAATTATTTTCAGTACTCTAATACCAATGAAAAACTAATTTACTTTTAAATTTTACTTTTAAAATTACATTTTCGCCCGTTCCTAAGAATATTTTTAATTTTCTATCCTAGAGTGTAAAAGTAGCGTTTCCATCCTAAAAACTGCTACTTACTGCGTAATTGAATAAAATATTGCATTTTTCTAAAAACACTAAATTTGAAAATATTTCTTGAAGCTTTTCTGTAATTTAATTATTTTATATGGTCAACTATTTTGCATAACAAATTAGTAAAGTCTCAATTTACAATTTTCGAACAAGTTGGTGGTACTGCAAATTAACCGATTTTAATACATTTTTTTGGATCCCTTTAGAAATAATTCTTAACCCTAAAAATATGTTTGAACAATTTCTGCCTTAAAACCATTAGTTTCTGTGTCATTAATAGTCAAATTTTAAAAAGTTGTTAAAAATGATAGATATAAAAATCTGATTTACTCAAGAAAATGGTTCCATAATATTGTGGTACATTATCGAAGCTTTAATATTTTATTAAATAATGCACCATACTTTTTAAAATTCCGAAACAGTCATCACTCGAATCACTGTTATAAACACAAAATCCTTTACCATTCTCAGATTTCTGCAGTCTGAAATTAAAATTAATTAAAAAGTTACAGTAAATGGCTTATAATTTCATATAATGCTTGGCTTTAGCGAATGCCCTACGGCGCGGCCGGCACTTGCAATTTAGATTGCAAATAATTTTTCTTATCAAACTTGTTAAATTGGTAGGACCTGTTATTATAGACGTCCGTTTCATAAGTTTTCTTATCAGAAATTGAGAGTCGGTCAATGCATCAGTTTTGTTTTATATAATTTAATGGAGGTTGAATTATTATCATTTGAAAAGACATAATATGTTATAAAATTTTCTATTTCCTGTATTCGATTCTCTAATTGATTCGTTGACGGCAACATTGCGTAATGTAGTCTGTCTGTGTATGTGTCTTGAGCATTTCGTAATTTTAGCTCCTGAAGCATCTTGTTTTTTGACGTCCGTCTGTTTGTAGGAAGTTTTTTTAGGTCATGATTCGATGACCTAATTTTAAGAAAACATAACTTTGTTTATTTCATAATGGAAATTAATTAAACTTTCACCAATTGTAATTATTACGTATAGAAGTTTTGAGAAATGACTAATCCTATTAGTAACCGATTTATCACTTTCGTGTGGGTATCCCTCGGTTAACAAAAATAGTGCATTCTTAGAGAAAAGCATTGCAAGAAAAAACTTGTGAATGGAAGTCCTTCGTTTTTTCCCTGTTACCGTTACAGCGTCAGAAATAAATACTATGTTTGATAAGAGACGAAAATTCATGGCGAAACTGTAGTTTTAAAGGTTTTTTGCCGATCAAATAGAAAAGGGTTAAGAGTGTTTGACGTGTAATGATTATTTATTGCACGCCAGGCATTTCGGTTCTAACTGTATTTTTCTATTATCCAAAAAGTATGTCACATTGCAAAACGTTATTTACAGTAATAAAATTGAAAAATCGTTTTCTTCCTTGTAACCCTTTTAACAGGTAAGTAAAATATGGTTTAATTTGACAACAATGAAACTTATACAAGCGCTGCGACCACAAAGTGAAATTCAGTAAGTTGAGGTTTTAATATTCGTCTATTGTGGACGCTACTGGTAAATTATGCTTTAACTACCCGTTAAGTCCTTTTACGATACGATAAAATGTTAAGAAGTAATTTGTCTGTGAAGCCTTTTCCTGTGACTTTTGCTAAGTATGCTATACTTGGCAATCTGTCTCATTTTTTCGGCATGGCCCTTTGTAGCGTATATCATAAATTTTGATATTCTTCCAAAGTTTACGATCACTTATTATTCTGACTTCTAAGTAAAGAATAATTCATCAAAAAATCAACGAGACTAATTTCTTTAGTCAGTAGGAGCTTTAAAGCTCTCTCGTAAATGATCATATTTCTATTCTATTTTAAACCTGAGATTATTGTTAATGGAAGGCGTTTTATTCGAAACTTTAAAAATAAACACAAGTTTATAAAAGATATGGGTCGCGATTTGCCATTGAACTAACTGACGTCAAGGATCATTCACCTGTAACGTCACACGTGGAATAGTAAAAGACAAGAAAATTGTTTTACAACTGAAGAAGTGCATGTGCGAAATCATGTTAAATCCGCGATCTTCTTTCTTCCAAATTTAGTTACCTGCAGTTTAAATTTTCATTAAATTGTTGTTTCTTATAATTCCGCTAGAACCATTCTCTTCGGTGTTGGACGTTGGGAGAACAAATTAATGAAGAAAACTTGTTTTTGAGTTCTGGTATTGAATTTTCATAAAGTGCAAACTGAGAACGTTGCAGAGTGATTAAATTTCATTCAGATTCTATTAATAGATATGTAAAATCAAAAATTCACTTCAAGTTGATTGAAGCAAATAAAATCTATTTATACATTTATGTCTTAATCAATAGAAAAGTTCTGGAAATTCTGTGTAGTTTAGTTTGGAAATTTAAGTTTATTAATTCAAGTTCATCAGCTGATATTTTTTTAATCTTTTCATTCTGACATTAATTGTAGGTGGTCAATATTTGCTTACTTGTAGAGTTTTTCTTTTTATTGTTTATCTTGTTGATATGATTTACTACAATTTTGCTAAAAAACAATATAATGTAGTACCTATAAATATTTTTCTATATAACCCTGATTTGAATATGATAGACATTTGTGGTCACTTTTATTGAGAGCAAAATCTGACAGCTGAAACCTTCGACATCAAAATAGGTTACAGAAATACTAAAAGAGACATGATCTCTGCAGAAATTTTCGACGAAACCACAACAAAATTCTATTTCATCCAAGCTGAGAAGATCTTCTGAGGTCATCAAGCCAAAAGAAGGAACCACAAAATACTACGATGCTTTTTTTTGTAAATGATACTTCATAATAATCATTTTAATTTTGCTGATCAATAAAAATTTGCTGAACTCTAGTATACACTTTTTTATTACTCATTTTATTGCTCTTTAATTAATAATAAAGTAAGTTATTTTAATTAAAAATCGCTAATTAGCAAAACATATTTTCCGAATTTGTGAACCTATAAGAAATCTCTCGATTGATTTTAATTGGATTATATGGAACTGGAAATTTTAATTGATGTACTTGGTAAAATATTAAAAATGCATAAACATAATATTGGCTTCATTTTGGAGGGCAAGCTCCAATGCACTTAGATCTCTAAATCGGGCCCATTGTGCTATCTCCGATTTTCCAGCAGTGTATGTGGCACGAATAGGAATTGAGACGTTGTTTTTCGCTGACCTAAGTTTTACGTGAAATCCGAATCACAGAGTCGGATAAATTTTGTTGCTGAGTTGGGGATCAAACCTGGGACCTCTCGGTCTAGAGCCCTTAGCCCTTGCACCCCTTTCTACCGCATGAAGATTATAATTCAGTAAACTATAAGATCAATAAGTCGATATACGTCGTATAGTAACATTATAATGCAGACCTTGTTTTCTTACATATTGCATATTTAACTTAGAATTTAATTAATTAATTAGTTACACATAATATTATAAAGGAAAAAAAAAGAAAATCTCGGCATGTGATTTGATGAAGGACATCCTAAGGATCGAAATTTAATAATGAAATATATTGTGATACAATAATTGGTGTATAATTTATTAAAACAAATTTTGATTGAAACGAATATTGCAGAACAATTTTGTTGATGGAAGGAAGGAAGGAGATGTTTACGGACTAATGTCCTAAAGAAACAAATTTTGATCTTGTTAAAAATATAAGAGGGTTAAGAAAAATTGACTGTAATACCATTAAATGGTAATAGAGTTGATGATGTAACTTAGTAAGGATTACATTTTAATCCATGAAATATAATCTTTACTCACAGGTAGTGAAATTTATACCTACTAAGAGCATGGATTAGCCCCATATACGAAACTGTCTAGAATAGCCATCAGGATGCCTCTAAAATACTTAGAAAAACGTAAAGAATAGCTGATTAGTTCTTTCATTAATTCAGGATATTGGCGTTTTCATGTCTCTATTTGAATGGTATTCTATCATTTTGAATACGAATTAAACATTTCTTCCAGTTTTCTTTGTATTCATGGGCCTCTTCCATAACCGAGAGAGTCTGTCTAATTTTCCTATCCACAGAATAATGTGAAACCACCATCAATTTTGATAACATAATTGCACTACTTCCTTTCTTGCTTCCTTTTACGATTGTTCCATTTAATTTTCTGTAATATTTACCTATCATATTTTTACTTTTCTCATATGTAACATATAGCAGATTGCAGTCCAAAATTGAAAAATGTTTCACCTGTTCTAAAATATCAAGTTAATTACAAATTTTATATAGCTTATTCGATTTCATAGTAAAAAAGTCTTAATCTTGATTTTTTGGGTTGAAATTTTTAGACTGTAATTGGCACCTAATTTATGGGATTTATAGACTGCTTTTTTTTTAAAGCTTAAGTTCGTTATTTTGTTTAATAAACTATCAGCGAATAGGATTGTATTTAAATCACCTGTTAGTTGGTTTAATTCAATACCTGGGTCCATTCTCTTATTAGATTATCTACTATTTATTTGGAAGAGATTAGGTGAACGACTGGATCTTTGTCTTACACCTTGATTAGTTTTAGCGAATGTAATTAGATCTTTTCCCATATCAATAACGATTTTAGTGTTTTGGTTTAGATTTTATTAGATGCCTCTTTTCGACATTATCTGCCACAATTCTAAGTAATCTATTGATTCGATCAAATACCTTTAGTGAACTTTCAAGATTAAAATTTATTTTAAACTAAAAGTTTTTATCAGTATTCTTGCTAATAATAATATATTTTAATAACATTTTTCGACCGAATCTATTATTTTATTATTTTTCTTTTTTCTTTCCATGTCCGTTCTTTAACGTACGCCTTTCCAGTTTCCTTTTATTTTACCCCATTTCAGTAGGAAATTAATCACAAAAACCAACTCCAGATAAACAAAATGTAATTGATAATTAAAAACTAAAAATCGCATATTCATATTGCAATTTGCATTGAGTAGATAAATAATTGTTACATTTACAGCTGTTGAGGTTTTTAGATTAAATAGTTTTATTTTGCAAAAAAAAAAGCGATTAATTTAATTTGTTAATAAACGCTCATTTACTAATAAATCGCATCTTATCGAGCAATTCATCAAATTTATAAACTTGAATTTTCTTGATGCTTTTATTTAACCATCATTTCTCAGGCTAATAACCTGTTTAATAATTTCTAAGATATTTATTATATTTCACGTTGTACTTGAATAAATAAAGATTTTTTTATATCTTCCAACGTAATTTCAGTTTTAACTTTAAGCAGGGCTTTCGGTTTTAATGCATCTATGTGGACTCGTTTTTTACTTTCTCTTATCATCGCCTAGTAACATCGATAAAATGCATGCCTACAAATTATGCATTTTCAATATTATAAAAGCTTGTTCTCTAAAAATTCAATGGGAATTTTTGAATGTACTTTCATTAAAACATTTAAATTTTGATTTTTTATCACTTACAGTAGTAAAGGCATCAAGATACTGATAAATAATATAAATGGCACTAAAAGTGAGGCTTTGAGTTATTGTTCTATATTTGAATTTGAACGTCTTGCGATGTTGTCCAATTTCCTTGTCGGTATCTGTTGCTTATAATTGGGTTACGAGCCGAAGGATCTACATCCTAACGTGGATTCTGAACCACGGAAATATAGAATCTATACACAGAGAAGTATTTAATGTGTTAAAGATTCGAGCCCATAATGGATTCATTATTCAACAATTATGCAGCTTTACTAATATTAAAAATGTTAAAATATAAATCATAGGACTGGCCCTGGTATTTTGAAAATAGATTAATGAATAAAAAAAATGTTTAAATGTATTTCATAGATAAAGCATACACAATAGGAAAGCAGTTCAGGTGGTAATGAAGCGACGATAATGGAGGTTGAGTGCATTAATCTTATTGCAGTTTTTTTTATACCATCGGTTTATTTCCTCTTCCGCTCTGCCAGCAGTTGCAATATTCTTAAAAGTGTTTGTATTTTAAAAAATCAATATTTTTTAATCATCTGGAAGGTACGAAAATTTTGCCACGTGCCATATGTTATACGCGATATTTATTTTATCTTCCGCTTCCTGGTCTTATGTCTATAATAAAAAAAGGTACGACAACAAATTTTTTTATGCGTGCAGGACTTAAAAAAAGCCCACGTGCTTCTTTTTACCGACAGCAGGGGTTAGTTCTAAATGGTTTTAAGATTTCCGTAACCCAATATTTTCGCATCTGTCTTATTGAATTTTTAAAAAATGCTTAAATGCATAACAAAAAGTACACATAAGTAATGCATCCAATTTGAAATTCCTAAGCGTGCTTTCACTTTTACTGAAAGACGTGCACGACTAGCATCATAGAAGCAACCATGTAATGCACTAGAATAAATTAATATTTATTTATTCGTCCATTCGCGTGCTTTGTTTGCCTTGGGTGAGGTTATGGTTTACATTAGGAAAAAAAATCTCATTTGTAAATTTTGAATAATATGGCAGAGTTTTTTTTACACGATGCACTGGATGCCAATAACCGCATAAGTTGGACTGGACATTCCAAAATACCAACATTGTTCGCTGGTACCTTTCCAAACCTCTTTGAAAAACTCTGAAAACTTGGTTTTGACTGGAGTAATTGGATTTGATGAATGTTTATCTTATCCAATTAAATCAGAGGTGATTTCACTATGCTCAAGCAGGTTCTTTGACAGCAAGCACTTGCTGTTGAACTTGACTCGAAAAACGCATGTATAATGAGAGTTCAGCTTGAATTTTGAAGGGGACAAACTGGAATCGTTCAAATGTCAAAACTCTGTATACTATTCTATGCTTACATCATATGCCGCTTTATAATTTTTAGGTATTAAATTTTTTTAGGAGCTTAAATTAGTAAGCTTTCAGTTTTACTTATTATTAAATTGGAAGGTTTCATTTTTTACTTTCAATTTTTTCTTTTTGTCTAGTTTGGTTGCTTTTCACACTCGAACGAAGAAAACCCATTTACAAAATACTCATAAAAAGTGCAACAAAAAGAAATTCGGCAAACGATCAAACTATATAAAAGCTTCAGATGACCTTTATTGAAAATATTAAATTAATGAAACAAAATAATGAAATTAAAACTTGATTCAAGTGGAGACGAGATCATTAGTCAAAAATTTTGTATACCGCTCACTCTCAATTTTTTTAAATGTTGTGAAATAGGCATCGATTCATTCTTTTTATGACAGTCATTCCACATTTTCCTTGGTCTTCTATCATTGTTTGATTATTCTATTATGTTTCTTCGGGATCAAATAAAAAATGTTAAAAAATAAGGAATAGCCCTTACCGAGGTGAGAAACAACGAAGAGGCTAGATATTCGTTTGCAAAAAAATGCAAAGGTGTCAATTCAATAAAAAATTTCCATAATTCATGTGCATCACAAAGTGCATTGCTCAACATGAGTCACTCAAATTAAACAAGTTTAAAATTTTCTTCTACTTAATTTTTTAACCAAATAATTTTAAATTACGAGGTGTTCATAAAAACCAAAGCAATAAAATAATATTACCGTTTTAAAAATGTTTTTTTGTTTAAGTATTGTATATCATAACACAAAGGTATTTTTTTCTGATTCGTTTCGTGGTTATTCATCGAAGGTCCACCCTCGAGTCCGTTCTTTTCTGAGAAACGAACGGAATATGTGTATAAAAAACGCAGGGTGCATTCAGATGCGGAAGAGTCCTGATGACCTAACGGTAGATTGGGCGAACAAATACATGTTTCCCAACCTCATCTACATGATTGGTAGTTTAGACCCTCTTAATAAGTCGGTGAAATAAAATAAGCAAGTTTCAGTTATATTTTTTTTCTTTTTGTAAAATTACGTTGTATAGATCATGCTGGGTGGAACTAAATAACTGGTCGAGTTTGTTCTGGATGTACTTTTGGGAATTGTAGTTGCGGGGCATTTAAAACATAAGCGACGTTGTGTGGGTTGCTGCATCAGCTTCATCATAAAAATTCACTTTACATAGAGATACAATAGCATTGATAGTTTGATGCGACTGGATGATGAAGAAAAATAAAAGAAGAAAATTTGAATTAAGTAACAGTTTATTGACTCGGGAAGTATTCTTTTGTATGCATACAGTAACTCGAATAAGGTGACCTTTAACGTTTCAAAATTTTCAAATTCAACAAAATAAATTATTAATAAGAAAATTTTTTTAGTTACTCCTAACAACTTATGCTAAAAGTTCCTCTTTAGATTATTAACTTGAAGAAAGTTCAGTGACTCCATTAGTTTTTTGTTCGCATGCTTCTCGTGTAGGTGTACCATTCAGGTAAAATCCGAAAAGGGTAACGTGAAAAAAATAAGGGTTGCTATAATAGAGGTAAATTTTTTGCTATCTCGCAACTGCACTTCCTACCCAACCTTCAACCAAAAGGGTTATTAAGCTAACTTCGAAAAAAATATTCTTTTAATTGGAAAAAGAAGGTGGGCGGACAAAAAAAATAAAAAAGTGCGCCAATTCTATTAGTTTGTTAAACCCAAACTTTTATTACTTCTTCCTAAAGGTGAAATTTTGGGTTTTATTACCACAATTTCGCATTCAAAAATTCGCTTTGCAAATAAATGCTCTTTACTATTATTGACCATTTCGTTTTAGTTTTATTTGCGTGTAATAAAGAAATCTTTTTATGATTTTTTTTTATTAGTTTATATCTTCGTCTTTGGTAAAATTTGACAAAAGCTAGTTTTTTAAAAATGAAAAGGGTGCAAAAATTTATAATACCAATAAATTGTTTTGCAAACTTTCCTTTTTACTTACACACTGACTTCTTTGGTGCAATTTCGTTTATAATTTTAATCAAAAGAAATTGTTATATGAGATTGGACATTGTTAATCTCATATAACATAAATTAAAGTACAGGTGAAAATTTATTATTAGTGGTTATAGTCTTCCTAAACCACCGACTTGATCTAAATAATTGTAGTTGGAATTTTTTTGACTGCTTTTTTACATTTCAGACCCTTCCTTGTTTGCCAAATAAAATTAGTAGGTTTATTTTATTATTTAATTATTAATAGTATATTTAGGTAATATTTAATTCAATTTTTTTTTTCTTTTTTGTGTAATTTCAATCCACAAAATATTTTCTTTGGCATATCATTAATATTAGGTTACTAATGGACGGATTGTCATTAAACTTTTAAGGTAGGAATATTGAAGCGGCCCTTTATGGCAGTAGCCCTATAGCAAAATAGGTAATTTTGTATTTCATGACATTAATAAACCCTTACAATCACATTGCAAGCCACCATGTTTTACTTATTAAAAAACATACTGGAACCTGCAACTTAACGTGGAATTCAAATCATGACACAAATAATTCAAAAATAGCCGAAGTTCTAACTCATGACCATGAGGTCCATAGTTTAATTGTGCCACCGGTTGGATACCAAGAACCAAAATACGATTAATATTGTTGATTGCTCTGTTGAATTTATTATGTTTGTCAGAAATAATTATTTTGGCTTATTTTAACTGTATGCACTGATGGTACATAATTCCGTAAATATTTTAAAAAGATTGTTGGTGCAATGAATCCCCGAAAGAGAATGAAACTTCTACCCAGGTCCTTTTCTGTTATCTTTTAAACTTTTCATAAAATTTGGGTATTTAGTCATTTTGATCTATCAAATAACAGACGAGACTCCAATATTCATTACAAAAAGGACACATGCTGGGGTGGAAGATCCTCTTCATGTTTTAACTTGAAAGTTAGGCCATATCTTCCCACGCTGGCCAAGTGCGGGTTGGGAAGAGTTTAGAAACGGCCAGAATAAAGTTCTCACTTCATCCGGATTCGAACCGGGCATTTCAAGTCAACAGATAACGTACTTAACCGTTATGCTCTGACCGCTAACCTTAATGAGTGACCGCGGTTTCGGTATTATTTACATTTAATCTTAGAATTTACCTCGTAGGTCGCATACTGGTGCAAGAAAACTATAAATGAACTCGACTTATCCAACTAATTTTAATCATAATCTATAATCTATAATCACAACCGACCATAATCTGGGACTATTTAATTACCTCGAGTAACTTGGTTACCCAAGAAAACGTTTTTAATACTTTCTTTGTGATTACGCCAAACTTGACAGATACCTGATATAAATAGTTCGTGCATGCGTCAGTATCCAGTATCGGTAAGAAATTCTGGAAAAAGCTATGGATAATTTATTGTTTCATCTGGTACGACTTTTGGAGTACATTGTGGCAAAAGCATTTAAGGTGAAGATATCCTCGATGAGGATTCAAATTATTTGTATGAGACGTGTTCATTCAATCTTCCATCTTATATGCCTCAAAATGTAAATTCTATGAATAGACGTACTATAGATAATACCGAAAGGTTAATTTCAAATTAATATTTTAACTGCTATCTGGCATTTCATTTTATAATATATAGATAATAATGTATGATTTTTTTTATCCATTTTATTCATTTTACCATTTATTCCATTTTATACTATACAATAATATTAATCTACACAACGATAATTAAATACCACAAAAACACGTCGCCCCCTATTATAAGCGTTGAAGTAGAACTAATATGAAAATATATGTATATTATAATAATTAACTATAATTAATTATGGTTATATTATGTCTGGTAATCAAAAGAAAAATAATAATTATTATCTTACAGGGAGATATAGGACATTAAAGCATGATATAAGGGATACATTTAAATAATTAAGCGCCGTAGGCGACTTTCATGACAGTTTTAAATGCTGTATTATTTAGGTTTTACAAAGTTTATTCTGTTTTGACCAATTTGAGAAGGTATAATTGAACCCATAATTCTAGATTTGATTAATTTATAAACCATAATCAATACTTGGATAAATTTTAGAATTTTAGCTTCTAAGTACAACTAAAACTGGTCTAGGAAGAATTATTTTCTACTACCATGATAAATTAATATCCCATGTAGTACAAAATGTCTATGGAACATCTACTACATCTATTAGTCATACGTCTTGTATGGGATCAGGTGTTTCAAAAAAAGAAAATGTTAGACATATCTGATAATTACTCAATTATAATTTATAAAAACGCCATTTGATTATTGCTTTTTTAATTTTTGATCGGTGGTGTTTTGCTGTACTTTTTGAGCAACAAGATTTAATTTGATTTATTTCTGTTTAAACATCATCAGAATGAACCATTTCTCTCTATAATTAATAATAGTAATATTAACTTTCATATATAATTTATTTTAACCAGCCTTGTTGTGTTATACTAACAGGCAAACCTCTGAAGGTGGTTATTAGAGACCTTCCCGCCTCCAACACCTCAGAAGAAAAATTAGGTAACCTGAACGTGAAGGAGAAACAACTCCTGATGCACAACCCACGGGTTTTCCTTGAGAACATAGTCCCAAACCAAAAAGATATTTTCCGAAAGAGTAATGATAAAAATGAACATTCTTCGGACTGACAATAGCCCAATTGAATAGTCCCAATGTTGCTGCATGTTTATGCATCCTGCACAAAAAGTAGGGAATAATTCCCTGCATGTGCTAACAGCAGGTGCAAATACCCGAAGAATTATAAAGTTTATCTAAATATTTCGAGGTTTGATACGCATAAGTGCATTTGATAACTCAGACCAAATTAGTTGACATATTAACTCTACAACCACAACAAACATTACAATGCGAGGATAGTAAGGACCGACATTTTTGATGAGCCCACACCAGAAAAGCAGGTACAACATTATGTCAAATAGATAATGATTATTCTAACTTATAGCACCAAATGTTGCATTAAACTCTTCCAATCAAAAGGGGTCATTTAAAAAGTACGCTTAGGTTCTAATACTAGAAATCTTTTGTTTAATTGTTTATTTTTTTAATGTAGATTCATCAAACCAAGGAAAGTATTGGTAGACTCTTATAACCAAGTCTCCGTGCTTCGGAGGGCACGTTAAGCCGGCGGTCCCCCTGAGTTGATGAATTGCCACCGTTAACAAAAACAGGGCTACAGGCACATCTGAATGTTAGCCTAGCAAGCTGCTATCGGATGTAAAGCAACTATAGTCCAAAATCGATCTGCGGACTACTCACCAACCCGTCTGGCCAGCGTGGTGAGTTATGCCCAAATCCTCCATAATATTGAGAGGCTTATGTCCAGCAGTGGGCGAAGAAAGGCTGATGAAGAAGAAGAAGAACCATTACTACAAATAAAAATACAGTTTTAAAGATCCAATGTGGTGTCGTAAAATTAGTTTCACACAAAATTGATAAAATTAATCGTGACACGTCTTATATGGAGCATTTTGTAAACTAATAATAACTCTACATAATTCTTCTTTTTCTCACGTACCGAACTCCTTTCATATTTAAACCCTAAAGAAGCAGTATTTATCATGAAATCTTTAACTAGGATGTATTGATTTGAATTATTTCTATTATGAACCCATGATAAATATTTTCTTCTTTCTCAGTTTGGTTTAAATCAGGAACCTGTGTATTGGTTTTCTGTGATATTGGAGACCAGGAGCTGGAATTTAGAGGCCTGCGTGGAGGTTTATTTGCGATAACGATCGTATGGGATTCCTCTCAACCATGTGCAATAAGCGCTCCTTGCATGCTTTCGGCGTGATTTCTACAACTATGTGCTGCTACATCATCTACATAATTTTTGTTTCTTATCTTCTATCAATTATATTCTCCATTATTTGTTGAAGAGAAAAGGATTCTGGCTGCTACATTGTATAATTTTGGTTGTCGTTGATATTCTACAGCTACTTTTCCATTCCACACCTTTGTGGTGATCATGATATGTTAAGCTGGTATATCATGTCTCTGATATAACAATATAAGTTAGTTTACAAAATGCTGCAAATAAAACCTGTCAATGTTGATTACATGAATCAAGTTGGAGAAGACACATGATCATACTCATACACACACATGGAGAAGCTTTTCTATTTTTTAATTTGTGCACTGCGGCTCATACGTGTATATTTTGCTAGTGCTGTCCATTGCTGAACTGGAAATATAATCCAATTAATTCTGAAATATGTTTTTGAATAATCTCCTTTTATTTTAATTTTCTTTTTAAATAATTTTTCTTGTTCAATTGTTTAACTTGTTAAGGCCGGTGGTATTCCGCACCAAAATTTTATTCTGTCTCTGCAGTAGTTGTGCGATTATAATCGGAGAGTTTAAAATAATTACATGAAGTAAGGTATTCATTTTTGTTACCATAAACCTGAATTAAATTCTCAGTGCTTCCAATATCAAGTTTATGCTATTTTTATTTATTACAAAATTCAAACCAATAAAATGTGTCAACATTGAAAATAAAAGGAAATGTTCACTTCCTTTTAGATTTCTTATCTTGTAATATCATGCGCAATTTTCATGCAATGTAAATTATCTGGATAATGTTAAAGCTCAAGCCGCTAAAAAATAAAAGTTTTAATAAATTTTAATATTTTTTTGAATTTCAATTGAATCATTTGAAGAAAATGTAATATTTGAAAAATTGTCTTTACTTGTATAAAAACTCGTTTTTGGACAAGTAAAATCGAACACTTAAATTTTGTTCTATAAGTTTCCACTATTGACTTGCTTGCATGTGAAGTGCTTCAAACTCGTTTTTACTTTTTCTAAAGGATACTAAATGCATCCTTAACATACAAACTACTAAAATAGTAACACGTTTTTATTGTATTAGAACTTCCTAGTTTGATTGCCAATTGGACCAGTATCACGCTCACGCAATCCGCACACACCTTTAACGCATAAAACCGTGACTTTGAAAACAATGCAATTAATCGCACGTACAATTAGGTACTCCTTATTGTTATAAATAAATCATGATGCAAATTTAAAATTAGAATGTTAACCTACAAAGTAACTTTTTCTCTTCGGTTTCGAGACGAATCTGACGCACTTGCTGGAAAAAAAATGAAAGCAAAATTAGAAATCGAATAAATTACACTTTTTTTGATTTTTTTCAGAACTTTTAGTTTATTTTTCATTTTCTCACTACTATCGCTTTACATATACTTCTTTTTGGTTCCACGTTGTTACCCAAACATAACCATTGTCCCATGATTTGCGCTGTAATAAAATTTGTAAGATCCTTGACTCTCATTAAAATTGCTAGAAGCAGGAACAGGATTTTCAATTACAAGTTAAGATCAAGGAGGTATGTGGTTCTATCAAGTTATTGATATCATTTATCCTTGCGGTTTAAAATGCATTAGAACAATCACGACCTTGAATTACTCTTTGTAGTTTTATTACTTTACTATATTTTTCACATGATAAAATATATTCGAACCTTAAAGCTAAAAAAAATAACACCGTTTCTTCCTTTTTAAAAAAATAAATCGACCATATCATAGTTTCAAGGTATGGAATTTACAATATTCTATTCTTTTATTTCAATAAGTTATACCGTGCTAAATTTCAATTACTTTATAATAAAATTCTGAAAACTATCGGAAGAAATTGCATCGTGATTATGCAACTTGATGGGTTACAATGAGTTTTCAATTCTCACAGCGATGATACTCCTTTTTTAATTAATAAAATTCTGATCACAGAAATAATAAAACTCTTATTAGATAGCGTTAAACCTGTTTTAAAAAACTTGGAATTAAGTACATAAAATTTTTTCAAACATTTGATTTAAATTTAGGTTTTACAAAAATCACTTTCAGATTATTTTAAAAAAGCTCCAAAGAACAAAAATAAAAACAAAACAACAAAAATTAACTTACTTTCTCTGGCTAATAAACTCAACTCAGTTTCGCTTATTTAAAATTTCGAATAATTTTCCACACAATAAAACAAAAATATGCGCTACTTTTACAATTTTTAAAAAGGATTGTCGATCCGTACATAGTAATCATTACAGGTTTTTAAGAATTTCTGTACAAATTCCAGTTCTCACTTGAAACTTCCGCTAAATTAAAGGATCTTCGTAAGTAAAACATCTTTGATTTAATTTCCTTCTAAGTGATACGCTAAGTGTGAGGAATGTGTTGTTTTTCTCCAATACAAAGTTGCAGGTGTTTTTATCTCTTGTTGATTATTATCACTGTGTCGTTAGCAATATACATTTTTAATTTTTACTCATTAAAACTTATTTTAGGAAAACTTTTGGTCTAGTTTTTCACTAACGTGTATAATTAAATTAGGAAACATTTAAGTTCTGATCTGACAACTAGGACTTTTAAACAAGGTGATTTAATAGAGTGAATTTTTTTAATATTCACCTTATCATTCAAAATATCGCAGACAATCTCATAGATTAATAGAAAAGTAAATAAATAATATATTTTAAAATATATCGAGTTATAAAGTAAATAATTTGAAAGCTTAATAAAAAAATTTAATAATGTTATTATTTATTTACTTTATAACTTGATATATTTTAAAATATCTTATTTATTATAACCACTATAGTTAATAGTTGAGCAATTTAAAGCGCAAAATAGGTTACAATTTTAAAAAATTTTATTTATGGTCATTCGGAATTGAAAAATATTTAAAAATGTATAAAATTACAGTTATGGGATATCAAAGTTATTATCCCTGAAATATTACAAAGTTCAAGTCCTTCAGAATTGAGAGAATTAAAAATTGACCTTTAAATTATGATGAAATGAACAAAATCAAAAATATGTAAAGTAATACCGAATTTAAAATTAAAACATTGAAATTTTATTGTGCTCCTCAAAAATTGGTAATGTAATTGTAATTTTTGGTGACAAATAATATTGTGAATACAAAATTTAAAATTACAATGTTTTTAGATATTTGAAACGGTAAGGGAAATATCGAAGAAGTTCACATTATAATTAATTCACCTTGTCCATTTGACTGGATCACATGAATGTTTTAGTTAGTGTGGTGGATTGTATGGTAGCTTGACCTCCTTCATCTAGTGATTGAAAGTTGCAATTAATTAAACAAACAAAAATATTAATAAATATCAGAATTAATAAGGTGGGGGATTGTTCTTTCTTAGACAGAAAAAGTTTACGAAATGTAGTATGTATAATGCGGAAAGTTTTTAAAAATTAAATAAATTCATAGCCAATCAAGAATTCATCACACCCTGTTTAATTAATATTTGTAAGTAAATTATACTTTTAAGTACAGTTTATAATTTTATGTATTAAAATAATACCCATCTGAATAAAACAAAAAATTATAATAAGAAGGCATTAGCCAAGGCAAGTACTGGGGCACCAGTAGCAGGGTGAGGAAACTCTCCAGCAGAGGCTGCTATATCCAGGTGACTGTATTTTAGTGGTTTCTCAGAATCCAGCCCATGTTGGTCTAATCCTGACGCTAATATGAGGAAAGCTCCAGGCCCTAAAAAGTTGAGTTGTAAACTACAAAAACATTGTAAATTGTATCCTACCTTGGTGACCTCTTGGGGTCCTGCTGGACGGCAAGTTGTTGGCTTGCAAAATATCATCTCCTTCAGTCCTCCCACAGTGAAACTTAAAATCTTCCCTACGCAATGTGGAAATTTCAAAAGGATCGCCGATTAAATCACCTTGTTTTTGTAACAGTTCAGCGTTATTGGCACTACGAGCAGGACCATTATCCATTACTAAAACAATTAATCTTGATAAAATTTCGTCATACGGAAATGACCTAAAATTGTTTAAAATTGTTGCTCAGGAATGGCAACGACTTTTAGCGTCTTCATTATTACATGAAACGGTAATTCCAATGAAAATGGGGACATGTAACGGAAAAGTGGATAATTTTGATTGCAAATACATTCGTAGTTTGTATTTTTACAGTTAAGCTATTACATGGCAATAAAAATCGTGATGTTAAATAACGTACGCACAATAATTATCTTCAAAATTAAAAAAAATTGACTTGTAATTAAAGTTCACATCTGAACTTCTTTCTGCGCGAAGTTTTTCAAGTATCGAATGTAAATTTTTTACATAGTCATACTTTTAAAATTTCTGCAGGCTAAAGTAAAATTGTTGGACCGAATTAAATTTTGATCATTTGCTAAAAGAATTCTATCATAACTTCGATAAAAACGATTTACTGGTATGAATTTTGTTTGATTTGTAAATCTTTTATTTGATTTGCGTGTTTACTTTTGCAAAATAACTTTGCAAAAATTCTTGGTTAAATTAGTGATTTCGCCTTATAAAATATGAATTTTACCAACTTCAACCAACCAATTTATTTCTTAAAAGTTATCGAAAAAAATAATTCTTTTTGAATTTGAAAACGAGTTTTCCGCCATCTGGTAATGAGTAATCTAGACTGGTTCCTCTAGCATGAAGACAAACCTCGGAGATAAACTCATAGAAGTCTGTAAATTACAGTTTCCTGTTATGCTAATTTTTTTATTGAAGTTGCAGACATTTTAGAACAACATTTCTTTTTGGAAATTTTTTTAAAGAAGATTAGTAAAAATCTTTAGTTACCAATTGAATAACCATCGCCAACGGTAAGACATGCATGCCCGGTAAGAGTTGCAATCGTAAACAAATGCGGATTGACAGCATCAACTGCAATTTCCTTCATCTAGAAAAACGAAAAAAAAGCAAATTTTATTATTCAACAATTCAGGAAGAAATAATTACAAGTTTTTCTAACTTCCCAAGAGAGGAAACAAAAATATTTAATCCTTCTAATTAAAATATCCTAATTTGGATATTGGTGAAAGTTATAAAATATCTTACTCTGCACAAAACATCAGCCATAATCATTCGTCCTTCCGCATCAGTATTTCCAATTCTGATGATACTTTTGGATCTGCTCACAATAAGTTCGTCCGAAACGTAAGCGTTTGACCCAATACTGTTCCTAACTACACTTAAAGCACCCACAATTTTGGTGTGTTGTGGTTTAAGCAAACTAACGATTTTCAAAAATCCTGCAACTGCCGCTGCTCCACACTTATCTCTCGACATGCTGCTCATGATACCTCCAGCTTTAATGTCAGCGCCGCCAGTGTCATAAGTGACACCCTTTCCAACCAACAACAAAGTTTTAGTTACTTCTGAGGGTGGATTATATTCCAAATACATAATTCTTCCACGATGCCTTTCAATTCCACTTGCTGCTCTATTAACTGCCGCAAAAAGTGGATATTCCGTTTCCAGTGTTTCCAAATCGTCTATCACGGTTATCTTGATATTTGATCCTGCAAATTGTTCCTCAACATATTTTTGGACATTAACGGGAGACATTCGCTCAGGATCCCCACCTCCAATATCTCGTGCAACGTGACGTCCATGTTCAAGAGTTAGACCCAGTTTTACAATTTCTTTAGTTTTTGATATATCGTTTGTGTAGACTCCCAAAATGTCAAGTTTGTTTGCTTTGATATGATTGAGATCTCTTAAGTGTTTAGGCTGTAAAAATTATGAAATATAGTATTGAAAGCTATAAAAAAATATTTGAGGAGTTGTCAAACTGGGACAATAACACTGTTAAGGATTATGGGTTTCATTTTTGTTTAAATTTTTCAATTAATTATTTTGAGAATGTTAAAAATTCATAGGACTGTTTTTGATTCTTTGCTAAATTTGCTTTTATTGGCGACTGGGAAATTGCAATCAACAACTACTTATTTGTAGTCTCTTACGTTTCACTCCATGCCACTCTTGGGTTATACATCATTTTTGAAATATTATCATGTAATTTAATTATGTAAACATCAAATAATTACTCAAAAGTTTTCTAATTGTTTGCAAAATTTTTAAATTTATTATGTGGGTATATAAATAAATTATACTACTGTATTATTATTTATTACATACAAAAATAAACTTTACTTATATTAGAAGCATACTAATATTAATTAGTGACAAATTAAACGGCGAAATGCTTTTAGTTTTACTTATACAAAGGAATTTTTATTTCCTCAAAATTTTCAATTATTTACTAGAAATTAAATTTATTTTTACAAGAATTTGTAATAGTAAAATTTTCCTATTAGGTTGAAATTTTTAAGTAATACAAGGAATGTTCTCTTGATAATTAATTAATAATATAATAATTATTTGATACATAATTACTAGACAATTAATTTTAGACAACTTTTAAGCTTTTTATAGCCTGTAATATAAATTTGAACAGTTTCAACAACTTTTTTTTACAATAACCATTATTTTCATAAGTTAAACTTTCACAATATCTAAATAAACTAAATAATAGGGATTATATTTACTACACCCTGCTCTAGGACTACAAAATAATATTAAGTATGATGGCAAACCTTTATAAAATATTTTTGGCAACCAAAACGTTTTATTCTCCATAACTTGAATAACAATTAAAGTGGATTATTGTCAAAAATCCCGTATGGTCCTGTTTCAGGAAGGACTTCAATTTTAGTTTAACTGCTTTTAAATTGAGTTGCAACGAATTTGTATGTGCCATGGTTCAAATTTCACGTTGAAATGTAAATACAAAAGCTGTATTTATGTTAATTTCTAATTGCAAATATTTGATGTTTATTATGAAAGTAGTTTCAGCTGATAACAGTAAGGGAATCTCAGATAAAAACAAGAAATGCAGTAGAAATGCAGAAAAGTGAAATAAATAAACATAAATCAATAAAATTATTTAAATTACATGTGCAAGGGCTCAAAAGTATATTTACCTTGATTAAGAAAATTAAATTTATATAACTAAAATAAACAAAAATGTTAACAAGTTCTCCTTATCATTAAATCAATTTTAAAATATTACGTTACATAAAGTGGATAAATAAATTTTACTTGTTTATAATAAAACCATATTTTTATTGTTAATTGTTTTTTATATTAAAACAGTACAATATTTTAAGTGTTATTTAAACTTGTCTAATAATTTATTAATTTGAGTACGCAATCAAAATTATTCATGAACTGATAAGACAGTACAACAACATTTTAAAATAATTACTGACACTGAGTGAAGGCCGCTGTGAGATTACAATATTGTAATAAATAATTATTAAATATTTTAAGTAAGAAAAATATTAAAAATTATTTATCGAAAAAATTTCAAAATAATAATTAAAATTAATTCGTATCTACCTAATCGTAAACACGAATTTTGTTTTGCATATTTGTAAGGTCGATGATATAAATAATTAACACGTCAATGTTGACAACAAATAATCGTGCTTAAAACAATTATATCAATTTTAAAATTTTCAAAATATGAATTTTAACATTAAAAAATATTATATTTTTAAAAAAATATTAGTTATCATTTCCTGCCGATTAATTTTTTTAATCACACAACAATTTCAAATTATTGTTTATCTTGTAATATAAATAGTCATGTAACCAGAGGCAAATTGTTTACACTTAATCAGAACATTCACTTCAGATACTGTCAAATATACGTCACAATGAAACTCTTTTTTTTAATATTTTCAAAAACTCACCGTGTACAAAGCTTCAAGGACCCCCAGGAAGGTGACCAATTGCGTGTTTTTAAATTTTGAATAATCCTCTAAGACGACGAGCAACTTGCGAATTCCTGCTTTTACAGCTTTTTTCACACCTCTTATTGCAGCTTCCTGAAAACTTCTCACATCATTGTAATCTGAATTCAGAGTTCCTGTAGGAGCATAAACCAAACGATTTGCATTTAAATTATCGAGCGGTAGAATTATAGTTTCCGATTCTAAAGAAGGATCATATTTCAAAGCCTTCGAGATAGCATCTGTAAATTTAGTAGATTTCATATCTTTTACAGGTGGTGCGACCAAAAGAATTCCATCGTAAATATTATGGTCTAAATTATTTTCTTCTACGAGTTTCACTGAACCCAAACGAAGTCTTAAAAAAATTATTAATAAAATACAACATAACAAAGACTATCATAATATTATTTACTCTGTACTGGTGCCCATAATGATGATATTGATGTTACTATGTGGAAAAAACAAAAATTTGCTTTGTTGATGGAACCGGCGTTGCACTTATTAGAAACCAAAACGAGTGGGAGTTTATTTTTATAGCGAATCGTGTTATCAGAAACATGGAATCGGTATTCGTCGGTAAGCTTTTGAAAGTGTGGAGTAAAACCACGAAATTGAGGTTTTAAGGGAATTGGCAATTTTTCACTGGATTCAGTTTTATGAGATGGCGCCAGTGATGGTGGCAATGTAATTAAATTTAGGAAACACATTTTAAAAAGTCGTTTTTGGAAATTTGAAGTTTAAATTCATATCATTGGCGTATGTGTGCGGGCAAGAGTTGCGATGAGGTTAAACTGTAGACTCTGTGCACCCCACCAGTCTCAGTTTCAAATCTCGAAACTAGAAAAAAACCAAGTAAAAACTTCACACAGTTTTGCAACAAAGAATTATTGAAACTTCGTAAACAAAATATTTAAGAAAATGTTATTTCTATTATAAGAAAATTTGCAACAATTTTGCCACAGATTATTTTGAGATGATTACATCTTAACACTTTTGAATCAAGTTGGACATTAACTTTTTTATTTATTACATATTATTTTTATTCAATAATTTTGCCTACCACGTCCTCTATCTACCAGCATTGACAATTGTTTCCCATAGGTTTTGATTTTTAATATAAAAAAACACCAATTTATTTTCTGTATTTATTTTACGTGCTAATACTCTAGCATACAAGTGGACTGTGGACTGTGTCGTTGCAGTCTTGCAGTTCCCTTTCCTTCGCTTAACGATACCAATGCAGTGGCGTTGCACATCGCGGTATATTAAGTTCAAATTCCCAACATACTCCCCACCTTGAAAATAAGAATTTTTCAAATATTCTAACATCAATTGAGATAATACATGTTATGAACTTAAGTACTAAGTGAATAATATAATAATACAACACATAAATATAAGTTTAAACAAAATTAAATTCAATAATTCAAAATTAAAATGTTTACATAATATAAGGTTAAACAATTACATGTTATAGTCTGACATAGGTAACGGACATATTTTTGTAATTGCTCTTTTCAAATTTTGTGTCTGAGTTTTCACTGTCACTACCCGTATCACACCGTCACTTCCTGGATGGCTGTCTACGATTCTTCCCAATTTCCATTTAAGTGGAGGTACGTGATCTTCCTTCAGTAAAACTAGATCGCCTATTTTTATGTTGTCTTGCCTTTGCAACCATTTTGTTTTGTGCTGTAATTCAGCCACATATTCCTTTGACCAACGTTGCCAAAAATGTTGGACAATTTGCTGCAAATGTTGAAATCTTGACAGACGATTTGATGGAATGTCAATAAGACTTGGATCTGGTACGGTCGTTAAGCTTCTTCCAATTAGGAAATGTGAGGGAGTTAGAGGTTCAAAATCATCAGGAGAATTGGACAAGGGACATAATGGTCGGGAGTTTAGAACACCTTCAATTTGTATTAATATAGTCAAAAATTCTTCAAAAGTTATTAACGCGTTACCCATTGTTCGTTTTAGATGATTTTTAGCCGATTTTACCCCAGCCTCCCAAAGGCCGCCAAAATGAGGGCTCCTAGCAGGAATAAAATGCCAATCAATATTATCTTTACTAGCATTTGTATTTAAAACCGTACTATTTTTAATTAAAAATTTTCCCAATTCCTTTAATTCTGAATTTGCTCCGACAAAATTAGTGCCGTTATCAGAGTATACTCGTGATGGTATACCACGCCGTGATGTAAATCTTCGGAGAGTTGCTATAAATGCTTCAGTTGTCAGTTCAGTAACAGGCTCCAAATGAATAGCCTTTGTTGTAAAACAAATATACAAACAAATATAACATTTGATTATCTTTCCGCCTCTCCCCTTATGTTCCTTTACTGAAAATGGACCTGCATAGTCTATCCCGGTGGTATAAAATGGATACGTTGTAGCCAATCTATCTCGCGGTAAATCTCCCATTATTTGTGTTAGTTGAGTTGGGGCAACTCGAAAACATTTTAAACATTTATGGACTACTGCCTTTGCTAGATTTCTCCCTCCCGTGGGCCAAAATCTTTCTCTAATAGAAGATAGTAAATGTTGAGGTCCAGCATGCAATAACCTAATATGTTCGCATTCAAAAATTAATTTTGCTAGAGGATGCCTTCCTTGAATTAAAAATGGATGTTTTTTATTAAATTTAAAGTTAGAATGTCTGAGTCGACCACCTACCCGAATTAATCCATCTTTATCTAAAAATGGAGACAATTGCATGAAATTTGTTTTTGGTCGAAATTTGCCTTTACCTTGTAGATAATTTAATTCTTCCGATAAACTTTCGTTTTGAGATAATTTTACCAATCGCGTCATAGCATTATCAATTTCTACTACTGTTAAGTTGCCCGTGATTTTATTTTTGTGATTTTTGCAGTTATTTGTAAATCGCAAGCACCAAGCTACCAATCTTTTTAATTGGCTTAATGACGACGAAGTATGAAATGGAAATAACTCTTCGGTTTTTACTAAATTTACTGTTTTAATAATTTTTAATTCAGTAGCATCTTCACTGAATTTATTCCACTCATATTCTGGCCATTCGTTGTCAGATAAGGAGAGCCAATCAGGGCCCTTCCACCAAGTAGAGTTATTTAATTTGTTTGGCAAGACTCCTCGTGATATTAAATCAGCAGGATTGTCTGCTGTGTTTATGTAAGACCAATTGTTTGCGTCGGAAATATCTTGTATTTCCGCAACCCTGTGTGCTACAAAAACTTTTAAACTGCTTGCTGGCAATTTTAACCAGCTTAAAACTATTGTGGAGTCGCACCAATATCTAAATTTTTCAATTTTTACATCTTTTAATATTTTTATTATCTTTGATGTCAATCGTGCCGATAACAATGCACCTAATAATTCAAGTCTTGGAATTGTTAACCGTTTCACTGGTGCCACTCGCGATTTTGCACACAATAAATTTATTGAAATTTTGCCATCATTTCTTATTGTCCTTATATAGATACACGCTCCGTATGCTCTCTCTGAGGCGTCCGAGAACGAATGTAACTCAATCTGACTATTATTTGAATTTGAACAAGGTATGTATCGCGGAATTTCAATTTTATTTATATTTATCAAGTCATTTTTAAGAGTTATCCACTGTTTGTGTATTGTTTCTGGAATACAATCATCCCAACCTAATTTATGAATCCATAACTCTTGTAGTAATATTTTTGCAATAATTACACACGGCCCTAACAACCCAAGTGGATCGAATAGTTTTGATATGCTTGATAACATTTCTCTTTTTGTTGTTTCTGGTTTACATGTTTCAAAATTATTAACCGTATATTTTAAATAGTCAGATTTTGGGTTCCATATTAAGCCTAATGTTCCTTTATCATCATTGATTCCTATACGTAGAACATTGTTTGTACCCTCTGGTGTTGAAGCTATTTTTTCCTCAATTTCTGTACAATTGGAAACCCATTTTCTAAGATTGAAACATGCCGACTCTAAAATGATTTTGATTTCATTGTGCAATTGAATTGCCTCATCTTTGGAATTTGTCCCGGTAAGTAGATCATCTACATAGAAATCATTTAAAATTACTTTTGCAGCCTTGGGATATATTTTCTCATATTTATACGCAATTTCGTGCAAAGCTCTTATGGCTAAGTAGGGTGCTGCCGTAGTTCCATATGCCACCGTGTTTAATGTATAGTGTTTTAATGAATCATTGCAATTTTCTCGCCATAAGATTCGTTGAAAATTTCTATCTTTCTCTCTTATCAAGACCTGCCGATACATTTTTTCAATGTCTGCCGACAACACATATTTGTATGTTCTAAAGCGCAATAAAATGTCGAATAACTCTTTTTGGATTGTAGGACCTGTTAGTTGTAAATCGTTTAGTGATATTCCATTTGTAGTTTTACAAGATCCATCAAAAACGACCCTCAATTTTGTAGTTAAACTGCTTTCTTTCACGACTCCATGGTGGCATAAATAGTAGTGCCTATCTGTTTCTTCAGAAGGATTTAAAATTTCACTCATGTGGTTTAATTTTGTATATTCCCTCATAAATTCTACATATTGTTGCCTCAAATTTTGATTTTTATACAATTTAGTCTCTAAGTTGAGAAAACGCCTTTTTGCAGTTTTTAATGAATTTCCTAGTTGTTCCTGTGGTTGTTTAAATGGTATCGATACTATAAATCTCCCATGTTCATCACGAGTTGTTGTTTCGGTAAATATTGCATCACAACGTTCTTCGTCGACTGATTTAAATTTATCTTCATGGTATTCTTCTACATCCCAAAAAGTTTTTAATTGCTCTTGAATATCAATATTTATTGACGAATTGCAAATTGTTCTTTCAGGTTTGCTGCCATTTTTGTGATCGCCACCAAATGGACCAGCAATAATCCACCCCAATACTGTTTTTTGTAACATTGGTAAATTGTTACCTAGTTTTATTTTTTCTGAACAGATCAAATTCCAAAATATATTAGCCCCCAGTAATAATTCAATTTTATCAGTTTTGTAAAACCCTGTATCGGCCAATTTGATATGATGTGGTATTTTAAATAATGTTGCATCATGAGTAATCGATGGTATATTTTCTGTAATTTTGTCAATTACATAGCAATTAATGTCAACCTTATATGACGTATTACAAGACTTTATCTGTACTGTAGTTTTATTTTTTATATTTGATGAAATTTGATTTATACCAATTACTTCCACATCTACCTTTGCCTTTTTTAAATTTAATTCGTTGCATAATTCTGTAGAAATAAAACTGCTCTCCGCACCACAATCTAGTAGTGCGCGAACATTTCGTTCACCAATTTTTATTACCGCTGTTGATAGCAAAACATGTTGCCGTGTTATCATGCCACAATTTGCCTGTACAACGTTCTCCTTTTGTAATAGTGTAGAATCAGTAGTATTAACCTCACCTGCACCCATATCTTTGTCTAAGTGATAATGCAATAATGAATGGTGCTTTCTTTTGCATGAAGTGCATCTTCCTGCGTTGCATTCCGTACTAAAATGATTCCTTTTGAGACAGTTGAGACATAATTTTTTCTTTTTTGATTCCTCTGTTCTTTTGATTGCATTTAAGTTTAAAAAATCAGCACATTTGTAAATATAATGCTCGTTACTATCGCAAAAATTACATTTTATCGGTTTTCCTTTGTATTTATTATCTTCATTTGTACCTATTACTAACGCAGTGGTTGATTCTGTGTTTTTTATATTTCTGTTGCTATTGAAATTATTATAAACCTTTTTTTGTTTGCTTTCTAATGTTTCTAAAAGATCGCATCTACCCTTTAAAAACGTTGTTATATCTTTAACTAGAGAAAATTCCTCTTTTAACTGGCTAATTTCCCACTCCCGTTTAGTTTGAGTATCTAATTTATTTGTAACTAAGTAGAGTATGATTGTGTTTAGACGCTGTTCTGTCGTACCCAATGTTTCCAGTGATAGTACATGTTTCGAAAATTCATCTAATAATTTTCTTAACTCAGTACTACCTTCCGCCTTTACCAACGGTAAATTGAAAAGTGCCCTTACATGATTGTTTATCAATAGTTTTTTGTTATCATACCTATCGCAGATTAAATCCCACCCAATCTGATAATTTGTTTCCGTTATTTCTAATGATCTGATTATTTGAGCAGCTGGTCCTTGCAAACTGGACTTCAAATAATGCAGTTTTTCCGTGTTTGAGATTTTTGTATTTTTATGTATTAAGGATTTGAACAAATCACGATACTCTAACCAATTTTCATAACCGCCTGAGAATTTAGTTAATTCTATTCTGGGCAATTTAACATGACTCGTATTATAATTTTGATTTACACAAATACTAGAATTGTTTTGATTTGAATCGCCAGCTTTCTTTTGATTTGAATCGCTAGTACTGGAATCTATTTCTGAACCAACAACTGACTGCGCTCGCGAATTTTGATTTGAATGAACCGGTAAATTTAGTTGATTAATGTTTTTTAATCTGTAATCACTTATAAATGATTCCGCCTTTGCAACAATTGCAAAATATTCGTTGTCAAAGTTAGCACTCTCCTGATATTGTTCATCTAATTCTTCATCTTCGCAAATTGTTTCAATTGTTGACTGTATTTCTAAAAATTCCTGATACAAGCCCTCTATTTTAGCAACCCTTTTTTCTAATTCAATTATGTCCTTATTTTCAAATTTATAATTCGCATCATAATTATCTACATGATTTTTAAAACAAGTTAAGCTTTGTTTTTTACTTCCCCTGCTTCGTTTTAATGTTTTTAAATTTGACATTGTAAATATTTATAATTTACCGCTTGAAGGTTTCTATAGTTTGATAAGGAAGTGGATAAAGATAAAGCACTCACCGTACCATCTGCCTTGCATTCCAGGTTCCAAACGTTCAACCAAATATTGTTTGTATCGCGTAGGATGCCAAGTTTTTCGTATTTATCGGGACTGCAGTTTGACTGGTCCAATGTATTTACCAAGTTTTTCCAAATTTTAACAATTAATAATTTAATTAATTGTCGTGTTGTTTTGTCCAATGTATTTTCCAATTTTTAACATTTAAATTAATTGCCGTGTTTTTCTATCCAGTATTTTCATTTATCCAAATTTTAACAATTAACTTAATTGCCGTGTTCCTATCCAGTTCGAAGTTGACCAATGTTTCCCATAGGTTTTGATTTTTAATATAAAAAAACACCAATTTATTTTCTGTATTTATTTTACGTGCTAATACTCTAGCATACAAGTGGACTGTGGACTGTGTCGTTGCAGTCTTGCAGTTCCCTTTCCTTCGCTTAACGATACCAATGCAGTGGCGTTGCACATCGCGGTATATTAAGTTCAAATTCCCAACAACAATATTCCATACTTTCTTATTAGTTTGTATTATCTATTATATTTTTTGAAGACGTTACTTTCCCTTTAGCTAAGGATTCTAGAGGAGGCTATCGTCCTTAATCACCTTAATCACTTCCTTAATATTTATCACAGTGTTTCCAAAGTGGTTTTCTAGTAGTTTAAATTATTTCATAAAATAATACACAATTTATTAAAAAGGCAATAAATTATACAATTTCAGTTGTTTCTTTTTATGTAAAAATAAATATTTGGTTGAATTTAAATAAATATTATCACGCTCTAGTCTTTTACGGCCTGGAAGTGCTTGAACTACCAGAACCTGGATAATAAGCAGAGTAAGCTACATTTTGGGAATCACTATTAGGACTCCAAACTCTAGAGTAAGGCCCTCCAGAATTATTGGGTTCCCATCCAGGTTCGTACGAGCTTGGTGGTGAAGTCGACGGCCCCGGTGCTCCATACATGGACATTGGAGGATCAATGGGTGAAGGAGTGATGGCTATAGGCATTGCCATACCTAAAAAAAACCGTTAAACTGCGAATACAAAAATTAGTTTTCAACTTACCAGCTTTATTTACAAATTGATAAATCACGAAACCTAACACGATTGCGATAGCCAATTTACTCAAAATCAGCGCTTTAAGTGATTTAAGTCCTATTAAAGCTAAGAAAATTGGCATCAAAGCTTTGAATTTTAACTTAAGCAACAAGAGAATTGGTAAAAATAATTTTTTCTTCAGTAAACCACGACCTAAAAAATTATACTGTATTTTTGTAAACTCTCAAACTCGACACTTTTACTTTCTACATCTGGAGTTGCAACATCGAATCCACTTTTTGGATTATAAACAATTTCGGTTTTGTCGAATAGGCTTTCGGGCAGCGTCACTCGAATTTCATGTGTTTTTAAGATTTTTGAAATTCTTTTGTAAATCGTTACGTCGAGATTCTGGAAAATTTTGAATTTTGGAAAATGAATTAAGAAAATTTTGATTTACCTTAAGTTTCTTGCTTTTCCTTCCGTTGTTATCTACGTAAGTGTCCAAATAAGATAAAACGTTTTGTTTAACACACTCCATATCGAGACAATCCGAAATCACAGACGACACTAACTCTTCGCCAGTTTTGATTTCAGCCCCATTGGATGCTGAAATCATGGCCACTGTGGCAACGATTAGAAGTGTTAACTTCCACATGATGTTTGATAAATTAATGAACGATAACGTGTGGGTGCGGTTATATATCGGTTTAGCAGGTCAACGGTTTGGTTGTGCGTTGTATTTTAATTGATACCCAAATAAAATAATAGCATTATGGTTTGGTTCCGTATATTGTTCCGCTGTCTTCTTTACGCACTGGCATGGCGTGCGTCTTACTTTTAAATCACGTGCGACAAAAATTGTGTTATCGAAAGCTTAAAGGTGAAGATGGCCTTGTTGATAGGTTAATTAACTTTTGTTGTAAACTTCAACAAGTAAAATGAAAAGTAAAACATTTTTTCGATAAAATTATTGTGACAGTTTGAGGAAAAAAATATAAGTAGAAGAAATTATCCTTCAGGATAATGTTATATAAACAATTAAATATTTAATTCTCGAGCGGTCAATCTAGTTTCTTATTCAGTATTTGTAGATAAAGTTTGACTCCAGCAAAGAGTGCTTTATTGAAAAGGGTTTTGAAATCTTTTCACACAATTAAATAAATGTTAAATTATTAGGCTGGGGAAAAAGTAATCCTTTATTTTGTCGTTAGATGGCTTTAGTGACATATATCTCGTGATCTATTCGTCGGATCGGGTAATCCCTATACTTTCTGGAAAGGTGGGAATGCGTACTAAAAAAAAGCAATTGGCAGTTTAGTAATTGGTCAAACCAGTTTCCAGTTATAGTACGTCAAAGATTTATGTAAACAGAGGGAAAATTTGCTATATTTTACAGTTTTGCATTGATTAAGACGAAATCGCAAGTGAGGCGGCTGAAAATGGGAATTGTATTCAAGGTTCCGACACTGTAACAGTCAATCACTTAAAATTTTGGTTTAGTCAATACCGTTCCGGTAATTTCGATGTCAAAGATGCAGCAAGCTCTGGAAGGCCAACCATTGAAAATGTCGATAAAATGATGAAAATGATAAGTTAGACCGGCATGCGATCAGTCGTGGTATTGCCCTTGAGGTAAAGATCGACCACAAAACTATTGTGAACCATTTGAAGTAGGTTGGATTCAAAAATAAGCTCAATGTTTGGGTGCCACACAAATGGACGCAAAAAGACTTTATTGACCGTATTTTCATCTGCGAATTCTTGGCCAAACCAAACGTCAAGAAATCGAACTAATTTTAAAACGGATGGTGACTGGGGATGAAGAATGGGTCACATACGACAATTCTGTGTGAAAAACATCATGGTTGAAGAGCGGCAAAGCTGCCCAAACGGTTGCCAAGCCAGGATTGACGGCCAGAAAAGCTGTGCCGTGTGTTTAGTGGGATTGGTAAGTTATTATTCACTATGAGCTACTCCCGTCGAGCCAAATACTCAATTCGAACCTGTACTGCCAACAATTGGACCGATTGAAGCTGGTGATTGACCATAAGCGACCAGAATTGTCCAAAAGGAGAGGAGGAGTCTTCCATTATCACAACGCCAGGCCACACACGTCAATAGTGACTCGCCAGAAACTCTGCGAGCTCGGATGGGAGGTTTTAATGCATCCACCTTATAGTCCCGATCAGGTACCAAGAGAATATCATCTTTTCAAATCCATGTCAAATTCTATTAATGGTGTAAAACTGGCCTCAAAAAAGGTCTGTGCAAATTGGTTGTTCGAGTATTTTGCCAATAGGGACATTAGGTTTTATAAGAGAGGAATCATGAAATTAGCATCACAATGGCAACAAATTATCGAACAAAATGACGCATCGTAGGTTCAAATGAAATGATGGTAACCGTGTTAAATAAAGCATTAAAGTAAACGCCAAAATAACATATTACTTTTCCCCCAACCTAATATAATTAATTTAGACCATATTATGTTCCAGAAATAATAACAACGCTATTGAAAATTAGACACATTATGGAAAAATTATAAATGATGTATAAATCATAATTAATAGATCCATAATCCACATCCTCCAGGTTAAGGGAAAATTTTTTTAGGAATATAAACTACGCAATATTGAATTTCTTCTCATTTTTAACTGCTTCTTCTAGTTTGTACAAGGCTAAGGTGGCTAAGTCCGCTAACTCCCTGAAATGTGAAGAAACGAGAGTGAAACAGGATCCGAGGGTGTAGAATACTCCGCAGCATAGGGAAGTAACGAGATGAGATTTCAAAATTGATAAAGACGTAAATTTAATTCTTGAGGAAACATATTTTTCTTACTTGCGGCTTTTTCTCCATTGTTTACTTTGAAAAGTATATAACCTAGGTCAGGGGAAGAGTTTTTCAGAAACTACATAATTACTTGATTTTATCTAATTTTAAAGTGATTTTTCTATTTTGTAGGTTAGAGAAGCCCCCTAACTTTTCTTGCACCTCAAATCTGTGAGCTTGTGGCCTGTGCCATTTTCGCTATGTTAACTAAAGTTAACGAATCATTGAGACGTTAACGAAAAAATTTGATCATTATTATTATGGTAGTTAAGGCGTGATCCTCTAATCCTCTTAATATTCAAATGTGTATGTTGTACGTATAAAGTACTCCACTTCAAACCACGCGAAGACTACAATTTCGTTAAAACAAATTTTTTTAAACAAATTTTCTATGTGAGGTACCCTCTTCAGGTCATCCCTTTAACTTATGTCTGGTGGTACTCTTTCCTAAGTCACCAGTGTAACATTTTCCATATCAGCCTGTTGTCTTTTTGCTCTGATTAGGTAATCTATTTAATTCAATTTTAACTGGGATTCTATCTTGATAATATCCATTGTTCACCCCAGTTTGTTATTCTTTCAACATTATGTATTTAAATAGGGGACTTTTTAGGTAATATTATTTAGGATATCGTCGGTTAAAAGTCAAAACCTCATAAGTCAAAAATTGGGCATTTTTTGAATTATGAGGTTACGGGTTGAAAACATTGTTCAGGATGTACTGCCAAAACCTCATAAATAAAATCAGTCAATTTTGACTTGTGAGGTTTTGACTTTTAACCGACGATTTGCCTTTTCATCAATTGCTGTGTATCCGTAAGTTTATTTGTATGTAATAACTTGTGCCAAACTCCAAGTTACTATGTCCGAAATAGGAAATTAACGATTTCAATTTTTTTTTCTTATAATTTCCTTTTTTTCTGCTTTGCAAATATCACAGTTTTACTTACATTAGTTGATATGCCGAACAAAGTTTGTTTGGGTTTAATACTTTAACAACTTTTTTATACAATCCAATAAAAATAACCAATAATATTTAATCCGGAAAGACGATCATTTAATCAATATGAGATATATCTTTTTGCGCTCCTTAGATTAATTGCCAGCTAATCGACCTTGCTTTCCGGTACATTTGGAGAAGAAAACTGTAAGTAAGAACCTCATGGGTTTTCAAATATTTCACACTTTTATTAAAAGCCAATTAGCTATTAAAATTACATTAGAACCAACTAAACTGTAATAATGGTTTCAATTTAAAGCATTACGGATTTCAAAGAAATCTTTAAACTCACAATACAAAATAAATATAATTTAATCAATAATTTATTTTCAAAAAGTTACAATAAATAATTAACTACAAAAATAAACGAATTCTCTCACTTATGCGTAAGCCGCATAAGCCAAATTTTGCGCATCTTCATTAACACTATTTGACTGGTAATCAAACGCTCTAGCGTAGGCTGCATCCCACGGACCATGAGCGGCAATTTGTGGATGAGCACCATCGGCAGCAATTTTCTTGCACAATTGGAAAACTGCTAAAGCAATCGAAACCACAAACGAGAAGAAAGATAACTGAAGAGCGTTCCAAGCTTTCAATCCAAGTACTCCCAAAGCCAAAGGAATCAAGGTGATCGCTTTCAATAAAATGAAAATGAAGATTGGGACGATGATTTTCTTCAATTTCGATTTACGTGCTGAAAACAAAACGTTAGCTTTTTAAAATTTTGTTTCAAAACTTTTAACCTTCAACTGGGCTTCCAGAGAAGCGAACTTTCAAATCAAGTTCGTTTTGATCCAAATTTTGAGATCCAATCGTTACGGTCGAATCCACCATGGGAATTTTGAAAGTCACGTCGTGACTTTGAATGTATTCTTGTACGTTTTCCTCGAGACTTGCTTCACTTCTCTTGGAAACCTCGTTAATGTGGTAGGAATTACGTTGAACTTCCACGTTATCTGTGATCTAAATAAAAAATTAAGTTGTGTTTAGTATACTGCAATAGAAACTTACTTGGAAGGCATCCTTTTTAAAGAAGTTATCAAGTATTGACATGAACTTGTACTTCAGACAAGCAACAGCATCTTCGGTAGCACAAAGCGATCTCATTTCTTCAACCGTCGTATCCAAAAACGTGCCTTTCCAAAATGATGGAGCCGCAGTTGGCGTTGCGGTTGCAAACGCAATAAGAAGTAAGCTAACCGAAACTTTTAATAAACTCATTTTGTTGTTTGTAGTTTGAAAGACACTTGAAAAATGATAACAACTGGTACACACCCTAGCTATTTATTGTAAAATGTATCGGAAGTGTTGACGGAATAGTGAATTAGTGGACGCATTTCTTTATTCCATTTTGGCATAGAAGAATAAATCGTTGTTGTAAGCAGACCGGAGGTCTTTGTTTCTTGAAGTCCTTTTACGAATATTAATGAGTATAATACTTAAATAAATAAAATTCTCTTAATAACTGTAAGTACAATTTAAATAACTTCGAGTCCGTGTGATGGTATGGCGGACACCTTTTGCTATTCAGGGCGCAATCAAAAATATTTTAGGCATTCAGTACAATTTTGCTTTCGTTTGTTCCATTTTCTATTTCTCTCATTTGAAAATATACACAATTTTTGTTAGCCTTTTCTTTTTATTATAAAATTTTTTTTTCTGTTTGTTAATTAATTACATAATTTTTTCTTATCTGCGGATAAAATTTATATCAAAAGTTAAAGCGACGATGATAAAAAGCCAATTGGTTGAATATTAAATCTTTGAATCTTGGTAAATAGTTTTACTCGATTTTCTTTAACAAAGTTTTCACATTTCCTTAAGTTTACAACTTTCATTTTTAACAAAGACCAAAAATTTATTTACTACCATTCCAGCAGTATCACAACAATTAAACTTGATTCGATCGTGAAACTTCATTAAATTGTATTAAATTATAAAAAAATATACCAACTCTTAGTTTTGCATTAGATTGCATTAGATTTGCATAGTTTTGCTCTTAGCATTGTTTTTGCATAGATTACAAAGATTATGCATACACGCATATATTATGTATGTATTACAATATTTTATTGTGATAGAGATAGAACCAAGATGCTGCTTCAAGAACACGAAGAAATGATTAATTCTGTAAGGTTGTCCAGTTTCGTTAGCGTGAAACCAAGCATTTAGGAATCAGTAAATAATGAAAGTTTATAAAACGTACATCTTTTTAAAAATAATCATCTGATAAAATAATAAACATAAACAATAAAATTATGTTATACAGTGTAATTACGTTTCAAATTTGCATTTGCATTTTTCTCTTAGGTAAGTTAAAATTTTATTTGCAAATTATAATGTTATCAGTCAAAGGTTACTACTGGAAATGTAATTATTGTATTAAAAATGCAAATTATTGCATCTAAACATTGCTAAAAATCAATTCAAATTATACCCATGCTTTTCAAGGTAAATTTACATGATAAACCTATGTAAAATTATTATATTAAATGTTGTACCTACATTTTAGTTTTGAAAATTGTTTTGTTATTTTTGAGGTTGTGAATGTAGTTAAGGAAGATCTTCTCTTCTTAATAAACTATTAGGTTTCAATTTTGCATTAAATTTAATTTAATAAATAATTGACACACCTTTTCTGTTATGGTAAACTTAAACTTTAAAAAGTAATAAATATTATAAATGTTTATTTTTAGATGCTAATATTTTCCCATACATTAATGGTGCAAATGTAGATATCTATAATTTTAATGTAATTAGACATAGAAGACAAACTCAAAATACTATTTGTCCGTAAGTTTAATGTTACCATATTTATTTGTGTTATTACAATATAGTAACTCCTTTTGCTATTAAATTTTAATATTATTTAAATTATAGAATCACACAATTTCAATGTGATTCTGGTCAGTGTATAGATGACATTGGATTGTGTGACGGAAAAGCAGACTGTAATGATAACTCGGACGAGAATATAAAAGCATGCGCTTCAGAAAAATGTCCAAATATATCATTTATGTGCAATTATGGTGCATGTATACACAAAAACGGAAGGTGTAATGGATTGAGGGATTGTTTTGATGGCTCTGATGAAGAATCTTGCCCATACATAATTGCAAAAAATGTAACTTCTTCTGCTTTGTAAGTTAATCTATGCTCATAAATTCTCCTCATTGAAATTCCATCTGTAAAATGAATTTTTTAGCGAAGGATGTCTACATCCCAATAATCCCTTGCATGGTAAATATGATGTATTCAATCACTTATCAGTTGAATATACGAGTAATCCTGGAGATATTGTACCGATATTTAGTGTATTGTTTCTGAATTGCAATAAAGGATTTGTAATAAATCCTTCAGAAGATGATAGACCATCCTATTGCTTACCTACCAAAGATTGGAATCCGCCTCCAAAATTATGTACACGTATATCATTACTTAGCAGAGGATGTCGATTTCCCATTAATCCGTCACATGGTAAATATGTTGTGATCAATCACTTATCAGCTAGATATATTCCAGGAGACATTGTACCAGTATATGGCTTACTGTATCTTCATTGCAACAGTGGATATGTAATTGATCCATCAGAAGGAGACCAGCCTTCCTATTGTTTACCCACAGAAGAATGGACTCCTGCTCCAAAATCATGTTTACTTATGCCGTTTGTTAGCAAAGGATGTAAAGTTCCCAATAATCCTTTATATGGTCAATATGTAGTAAACAATAACTTATCATCTAATGGATATAAAATTGGAGATATTGCCCCTGCACATAGCTTATTGTCTGTGCATTGTGACACTAAATTCAATCCACCAGCAGATGACGAGCCATCAAATTGTTTACCTACAGGAGAATGGAAACCTGCTCCTAAAAAATGTGAAAATCCTGAGAAAAAAGGATGTACATTTCCCTATATTAATCCCTTACACGGTAAATATACTGTAAGCAATCATTTATCTGAATATAAACCTGGAGATATTGTACCGATAAATGGGTTATTATCTGTAAATTGTAACAGTAATTATAAGCTCAATCCACCAACAGATGGTGAGCCATCACATTGTGTATCCACAGGAGAATGGAACCCTCCTCCTAGAATATGTAAAGTTCCTGAGTTTCATAAAGAGGGATGTAGATTTCCGTATATTAACCGATCGCATGGTAAATATACTGTTAGCAATCAATTATCTGAACATACACCTGGAGATATTATACCGATAAATGGATTATTATCTGTAAATTGTAACACTAAATATGAAATTATTCAACGGGAAGATAATAAACCATCCGTTTGTTTACCTACTGGAGATTGGAGTCCTGCTCCACAAACTTGTGCGATTAAGCGAATTTATAGCAAAGGATGTGATTTTCCCCATAATCCCCCAAATGGTAGATATATTGTAAAAGATTCCTCATCCTTATATAATCCTAGAGATCTTCTACCTGAAACTACTATTTTATCTGTGATTTGCAATAATGGATTTGAAGTTGATCCAATTCTAGATGACACGACATTCACCTGTTTATCAGGAGCATGGTTGTCCACTAAAATTGGGCAATTGTTTGACACTTTAAGAACATGTATACCTTCGCCATCATCTAGCAAAGGATGCCAAGTACCCAGTAATCCGCCACATGGTAGATATAATGTAATCAATGATTTATCATTGAAATATAAATCGGGAGATTTTGTACCAGCCGAAACCTTATTATCTGTCAATTGCACTACAGGATATGTAACTAATCCACCAGAAACCGACAACTTATTCTCTTGTGGATTTGCTGGAAAATGGACCCCTTCCATACAAATAACAAAATGTGCACGTAGGAATTATTTAGTTATAGTCATAACACAGTTTTCTACAATATATTTATGTGATTTTAGGTAGCTGTCCTTCACTAATTTCAACAAGCACAACATTTGTCGAATGCGAATTTGATAGTAAACCTCTAAACACATGTTTGAATGCAGTAGAAGATACAATTGCACGTATATCTTGTGCACCATCCTACGAAGAGTTAAGCATGAAACAATACCCAACACGATTATGTAAAGATGGAAGTTGGCATTATCCAATCCCTCAATGTTATCCCAGTGAGCGATTTTGAAGAGTAACTCTCAAATTTTATTTTAATTGTAACAAAGTCAATCAGTTGTTTTAGTTTGTAGTAAAAAAACAAAAGATATTACTAATAATGTAAATGACAGTGATGCCACTTTAAACTACTACTTTTGGCACTTTGCGTTGGTATGTATGATCAGGACCGCCACTAGGGGTATATCCGATTTTTTTCGGTTCTTTAATACAATTTCCTAAATTTCTACTACTTATTCCTGCCGTAAAGTAAATGACCTTTTCTTAACCCCTATTTTTGGGATTTTGGCCGCCCGTGTATTTTGCACACTGTGAGCAATAGGGCGCGGCGGCCCTGTGTATGATTCTCAATTGGCATACTTTATCTGTGGAGGTTCCATAATAAATCAGATGGTTGTGTTGTCAGCTATCTTATCATAGGCGCAACTATTAGGGTCAAAAGTTTGGGGGGGCTAAAAAAAAATTTTCAAGCCCCTCCCAAGTCCCCCCCCCCTAGTTGCGCCTATGTATCTTATTTTAAATAAGTCTTAAAAGAATGGGGATATCCCTAAACATCCCTCCCGATACCTCCCCCACCGACCATTTTCAAGGTCAGTAGGCGGAGTCAATTTCAAAGTTATTGGGTAGGGGTAACCTTATTCGTTCTCGCTATCATCTCTCTCACTCTCTCTCAAGGTCCGTGGTGTAATGCCATACCCCCTCTCTCAGTCAAATGTTAATGTTAATGTCCAAAACTAACTTTTCTAATACAGTTTATAAAATAAATAGAGCAATTTTTTTTATTTTTAAGTTAGTTATGAAATATTAATCATAAAAAATTGTGTTCTAATTTTGGTGGGTTATATTATAAATCTAATAAGATTTCTGTGAAGAAAAGTTGTGCAAAATTTATTCCTATTATTGAAAATCATAAGTACTATCAAACATATAGAAGTTCAGGAAACTCCTTCTCCATCGTCTCATTTTGTTAGGACGAGCGAAGTAAACTGTAAATACAAACCAAGAAAAACCAAAAACAGAAACAGATACAACAAAAACTATAAAAAAACCAAAAACAAAAAAAATAATAAAATAATAAAAAAATAAAAAAAAACCCAAAAAATAAAAAAGCAAAAAAATAAAAACACAAAAAAATAAAAAAACACAAAAACAAAAACCCTAAACAAAAACAAAAAAAAACGAAAAAAAGCTAAAACAAAACTAAACAAAACATAATCATGCCATATTATTAGGTTACGCAACGCACTTTGATTGGTTGTACCAACTTAAAATCACAATCACACATATTAAAACAAAACTAAACACAACAGAAAACATAACAAAACTAAACAAAACATAATCATGTCATATTATTAGGTTACGCAACGCACTTTGATTGGTTGCACCAACTTAAAATCACATTTCCTACGAACGAGTTGCATACCGTGAAATGGGGTGAATCACAACACTTTTTATTCTTGCCGATCAAATATCTCCGAAACCATGTGACATGCTCCCATAATACTAACTTGAGAAACGACAAATTACAAATTTGCTTTTAACTATTATTTTTAAAAAGAAAATGTTTCGTGTTGTGATTCACCAACCACTCGGGGTCAATCACAACAATATGTTATTAATAATATGTACCTCATCAGTCCAGAACCATTCTGCAGGGTGTGGTGAGCCTTTTAACAAAGGCTTTTCATGGCAGATTACACCCCGGTGGTTTGCCATTGCCTACCGAGGGGAGACGGCCACAATATGATTCTTACTTCGCCCGGAGTCGAACCGGGTTCTCTGTGTTAGCAGTCTATGCGTTTAATCGTTATGCTAACGACCGTCTCATGCTAACGACCGTCTCGTGGTCATAATATAATACAATAATATATATATTGTATATACACATTATATATGTGTATAATTCAATAATATGTACATACTACATTAAACACACAAAAGTGAAAATAAAAGTTTAACCAGTGTTATTCATAAAAAACTTAAAAAAGTCTTTTTAGTTAAAATGCTCATTAAACCATAACCTAACCTTTTTGTTTGCATTTCGAATTTTTTTAGGTTAAAATACCAACTTATTACAGAAAACGTGTTAAACTCCCTATGAAATAGTTCATTTAAACCTTATACTTTGAACTATTTTATAGGGAGTTTAGCGCGATATTCAATATTCCTTCCTTTTTGGTCCTTTTACCCTAAAGAGGGTTTGGTGAACCTTTTAATTTGGGGACGATTTATGTACTTTATATTATGTTTCGTACTAGGTCCTTTTATCCTAAGACAAAGGCTTCTCATGGCAGATTACACCCCGGTGGTTTGCCATTGCCTGCCGAGGGAGAGACGTCCAGAATAAAGTTCTTACTTTACTCGGATTCGAACCGGGTATTTAGCGTTCATAGTCAACTCACGTGAACGCTAAGCTCCGACCGCCTCAATCATATTATTGAGAATATTAAAACTATTAATAATAATATTATCCACTAACAAATTAATAATGCAATCAGGATTGTATTATATATTTATTTGTGGAAATATCCTTTTTACAACAACTAATCAAATATTACAAGAGTCCAACAACAATCATACAAATTCAAATCATTGATAATTTTCTGCCATCTAATGACAACTTTTCGAATACTAACGACCCTAAGGGCCGATTTCATAATACTTTTAACGAGCCGTTAAAAATAGAAGTGGATTTCTATTGGCTTGTTAGAGTGAACGGCCGTTTTCTATTGGTTAACAAGGATCTTTTAGTTAAGTGTCCATTAACGTTTTGATTATGAAATCGGCCCTAAATCCATTATTAATATTATTAACAAATTAAAATGTCTATCAGAAACCAAAATCCTGAATTCATCTTGGAAGTTATATCGACAAAAGGAGAAAGTACAAATAATATATTAATAATTGTTGTAGGTCGATAAATTCATCGTTACCTTGTAGATTATATAGCTACATAAGGATTTTAAAATCTTATAAAAAAATCCTGGACAATAATTTGTGTGGCCTCTTTTAAAATATTATACTTTTGTGGAATTGTTTGAGTAATAAGCATAATAATTTAATTTCAAACTTGGAGGATTCCACCAGGAATCAGAAGGATATGAACAAAAGCAAGTTTTAAAAAAATGAAGAGCCTCAGGATCTAATTTTTCCAAAAAATTAATTAATCATTAGTACCATTTAATAGATCAGCAGTCGGCAACCGGTGGTCCGCGGACCACAGGTGGTCCGTAGCGTAATTTTAGTGGACCGCAAAATAATGCTGACATAATAATGGTAAAATTATGAAATAGGGCTAAAAAGGGGTCCTTCTCAAGAATTTTAGATCCTTATTAAATCATTTATTCTAGTTTAGTATAGAAGAACAAATTGTTGTTATAAACATAACGGAGGTCTTTGTTTCAAGAGATATCTTCAAGAATATTAATGAATGAAATATTTAAATAAATAAAATTCTTCTAATAACTGTATAATACCTAGGATTCGTATGATGGTTATACTTTATTATTCAGAACTCAATCATAAATAGTTTAAGTATTCAGGACGGTTTTGATTTCGTTTGTTCCATTTTCTATATTAATAATTAATTCTATTGATATTTCTAAAATCCTTATATTAAATTGCATTAGGTGCTTCAATTGAGGTGCTTAAGATCTCAAAAAGTTCGGGATCTGTCCCCATTTCAATTAATAAAACATGAAATATGAGAAATGGACTAAACGTCATTAATTATTTTTAATTTTTTTGAAATTGTTTTAAAAATATTACTTTTTTCTAGTAATTCGGTTCGGTTGTCGTATAATTTAAAGCATAATCGACTAAAATCGACTAGAATCGACTCTTAAACTTGAAAATAATATTTAAAAATCCTAAATTTTAAGACGGAAGTGAATAAATTGGACAAGTATTTTGAGCAAATATCACTTATAAAAAATGCCCCTAACGAATTTTTGACAATTGAAGCAAAAATCGTCTGGGAAATAGGGAACCCTTGTACACCAGGTTGGATTCCTATTTTGACGGAAATGATTCAATTTGAGCTATTTCATATAAAATTATAAATAGTTTTGGGAATTACGAGGTAAAGAAAAAATTAATTTGTCTGTAGTTTTTTGTACTACTATTTTCAAGTTTCAATCGGGGTGGCCTGTTGTCAGTCCGGGTTGATTGACTGTTCAAGGCGTAGATTGGACTAAGGACTTTGATGTTAGAAAATCGTAATTTTCATGAACGATTTTCACATGCAAAACAAAATTATTTTAAATAAAAAATATAGTTAGTACAAAATAGTAGGCTTCTAAAATCATGGACATATGTTATTTATCAATTTCTCATAATATTTTACATAATGCAGAGTATACAAGAAGAAGTGCGTCACAAAATTGTGCAAAAGCGACCTGATAATCCGACAATTTCTAGTAAAAAGATAGCTAGGGAACTCGGAATCACAGTAAATCTAATAAATTCTACATTAAAAAGTTATTATGCCAATCACACTATCCAAAGAAAATGTGAAACTGGAAGAAAAAAAGGTACCATGGATCCAAAATTTGATAAAGCTACTGTAAGTTGCTTAAAATTAAATAGAAGTGCTTTAGTCCGAGATGTTGCTAAAAAAGTTGGAACAAATGAAAGTATGATCCTTATGAAACACTAGCTGGTCCTCAATATTATACAAAAATACCTGAAGAGAATCTTCTTGATGCCATAACGAAAATTAGTGTTGAAAAATTTGGTCTCAAACTATTAGTTTGGCAGGTTATTTGTCAGTGCGGAAAGCGAAGCAGAATTTTCGTTACATCTGGTAATGTAAATGGAGAAATTTACAGCAAAGAATGTATTGCGAACAGATTAAAACTATTTTCAGAACTTCTCAGAACTTCGCCCAATTGAAAGATATTGGGCTCTAATGAAAAAAAATTTAAAAAGGGATACAAATCCAGCTAAGGACATCAAAATATTCAAGGTAAAGTGAAAAAGAGCAGCCAGTAGAGTGACGGATCATATCGTGCAAAACATAATGGAAGGCATTAAACGAAAAGTACGCTTGACTATCCGAAATCCTAAAACTTGATTTTTTTTAAATTTTTTTAATAAATTTAAATTCTTTAATATCATTTTAAAAATAGTTTCACTAAAATTGATCTTTAAACTTGAAAGTTGTGTTTAATTGAAAATTACGATTTTCTAACGTCACAGTCCTTAGTGACTAGTCACTTTACCTTATCTACCCAACATATTATGCACCTAGGGTCCTCCCCAAAATGTATTTAAGTAAACTGTAAAAGGGAGTTTCCAAATTTGAGCAGTAGATAAAGTACTCGTTATTAGTCAGGAAAATTTGGCAAAGTAAAAACAGATAAAAATTGATGTAGACCCACACGGCAATCATGTTTTGAGTCTGTTGAGTTAAGTTGAGAATACGACGTGATAATTTTGATAGTGAGGAAAATTGTATTGAAGTTATATTACCAAAATAAAATTTGTACTTTAAACAGAATAATCATACAAATTTTGAACTATTTGTAATTGGAATATCTTGATTTATAGAAATTTGAATTTATTGTTTAAGTAAATTTAACAAAAATAAATAAATTAATATACAATTGAAAATTTCCTATTCTAAATTATTATGAGTATATTTATTATAATACTTATTATAACATTTATTATTTGAAATAATAATTATTCTTGCAATATTATTAATACAACAATTTATATTAATATTATTATAATTATATGCTTCGATTGCATCATAAGAGCAATTTAATGCAGCAATAAATAAGTTGTTTTGAAAATGTAGTATATTCTTTTTAAATAAACGGATAATTCGGATTTCAGTCGAAATTAAATTATGGTGGATGTTAAAGTTGAAAAATTAAAATTTTGCTGCAAAATTATTTTGGTTGTCTTCATATAGTTTAATTCATAATAATTATGTTACTGTACTCTACCCTCATAAACCCAGGGTTGTTCTAATCGAGACGAGGCAAGTAAACTTCAATGGTTTCAACAGTAATTTAGTACATTGCAGTTATATTCATTATGCAAGCCATGCGAAATAGTATACATTATACAATACATAATTGAAAGTAAACCGAAAAAGAATCTTGTGATGATTTGTTACACTGCAAGGTTATCCAGTTTTACTAGCCTTACTGAATCAAGATTTTCAGTTTCCATTAATAGTACTTGCCTATGTAACTTCTTCTAAATAAACATTTTGTGTAATATAACATAGGTACAAAATAATAATTATGTTATATAGTGTAATAATTATATTTCAAATTTATTTCTGCATTTTTGTATTAGGTAAGTTTACACAAATAATTTTGTTATAAAAGGAAAATTTCATGTTGAGCAGAAACTTCGTTCGGAAATGAATGCACAAATTTTATGGCTTTGTTAAAAATTTATAATTTTACAGTTTGTGTTATAATTTTAAAATATACACCTATATTTGAAATTTCTTTAAAAATTGGTTTCAATTACTTAAAAACTACTTTTTGAAAAGTACTGCATTGACTACGGCGAATTTTGAATATTGGCAAGTTCTAAATGGCAATAACTTATTAAAACTATATTTTTAGGTACTAATACTCTTTTTCAAAACACCAATCGGGCAAGAATAGACCGTAAGAAGTTTAATGTAATCAGATATCGCAGACAAATTCAAAATACTACTTGTCCGTAAGTTTAATCACAATTTTAAAGACATAATTATGTATTTATCAAGAATTTAAATTGAATTATATTATTATTGTAATATGATCAGATTATTTTTCAACTAAAAATATTATCATTAATAAAATAATGCTTTTAGTGTACATTATTAAGTTTAGTTTATCTTTATTATAATATAATCTTAGCAATAATTGGGCACACCAAGTTCTAGTTACATTTTTGTTGGCTAAAACATAAGTTGTAAAAGTGCTTCAAATTGCATTATTTAATTAATATAAAATTAAAATTGGCAACTTAAATTAACTCAACAAATAATCAATTCTATTTCTGCTATTAATAATACTGAAGATTAATTTCAATATTTTTAAATTAGAACCACTAAATTCAGATGCAATTCTGGTCAATGTATAGATGATATTAAATTATGTGATGGAAACGGAGATTGTGATGATAATTCGGACGAAAACGTAAAAGTTTGTAATTTACAAAAATGTCCTGGAATAGCGTTTATGTGTAAATATGGGGCATGTATACATATAAATGGAAGGTGTAACGGATTGAAAGATTGTTTGGATGGTTCAGATGAAGAATTTTGTCCACTCACCATTAACAATAATATGAACTCCTCTATTATGTGAGTTATATTTAATGTATCTAATTAAATGTCTTGAAATGGTTCTTATGCTGCATCCTGTTAGAATTTATCTGTAATTTTGTGTTTAGCGACGGATGTCAACTTCCCCATAATCCGTTACATGGTGAATATGTGGTGATCAATCACTTATCAGATCGATATAATCCTGGAGATATTGCACCGGTATTTAGTGTGTTATCCTTGAATTGTAATAAAGGATATTTAGTCGATCCATCAGAAGATGACAGGCTTTCTTATTGTTTACCTACCAGGAAATGGAATCCAACTCCAAAAGTATGTACACGTCTGTCGTTATTTAGCGCAGGATGTCGGCTTCCATATAATCCTTCTCATGGCAAATATGTTGTGATTAATCACTTATCAGGTGGATATAATCCTGGAGATATTGTACCAGTATATAGCTTATTATCGGTATATTGCAACAGCGGATATGTAATCAATCCATTAGAAGATGACATTCCATCATATTGCTTACCTACAGAAGAATGGATTCCTGCTCCAAAATCATGTTCACTTATGTCGTTTGTTAGCAAAGGATGTCAAGTTCCCAATAATCCTTTATATGGTCAATATGTAGTGAACAATAACTTATCATCTAATGGATATAATCCTGGAGATACTGTACCTGTAAATACCATATTGTTTGTAAATTGCAAAACGGGATATCAAATTGATCCACCGGGAGATGACAAACCTTCCATTTGCTTACCTACGGAAGTATGGAGACCTCCTCCACAAAATTGTGTAGTCGTACCATTAGAAAGGAAAAGATGTCGATTTCCCACTAATCCTCAACACGGTAGATATATTATAAACCATAATTTATCATCTTATTATAGTCCTGGAGATCTTGTACCATTCGAAGCTGTATTGTCACTGAATTGCACTATAGGATATGCAGTTGATCCACCAGAAAGTGACACTTTATCCTATTGTTTAGTTACAGGAGAGTGGATGCCAGTTCCAAAAACATGTGCACGTAGGTCATAATTGTCTTAATAAGATTCTCGTATTTAAAAAGTTTAATTTTATTTTAGGTGTATGTCCATCACTAATTTCCAAAGGAAAGACGAAGGTGGCATGCGAATTCAACGGCACACTTTTAAACTCGTGCTCAAATGTAATAGAAAATACAGTAGCACGGTTATCGTGTGAGCCATTTTATGAAGAACTAAGCATGGAACGGCATCCGTTTCGATTATGTCAAAATGGCAGTTGGGGATCTCCAATTCCTCAATGCTATCCGAGTAAGTGAAATTGCACAAATATATTTCATATATTTCATAATGAGTCAATTGTTTCAGTTTGTGGTAAAAAACGAGTAACCTCAGATATTATACAGGGTCCAAATAATGTTTATACGGCCACTCTAGGCCACCACCCTTGGAAAGTTAATATAATTAATTTTTCTCCGACACAGGGGTTTGTTTGCAGTGGCTCTATATTAAATGAGCGTATTGTGCTGTCGGGTATTTTATGACAGGTATTTATTTTACAACAGTTACTTAAATTATTAGATTTTAGAGGCACTTTGTTTTGTGGATCATAATGGCCAACTTTATAATAAAAGTGAATACGTCATTTTAAATGGAAATATTTTTAGCGGATACTACAAGTATGATAATAGATATAGCATAATGAATCAAGATCCAAGAAGTACTTCATATATAGATGCTATTCATGTTCCTGAAATATTTCAAGGAACAATTAATAATTATGGAGCAGATATTGCGATCTTAATACTTTCAACAGAGTTACAACTAACGGCATACGTTCAACCTGTTTGTATTGATTTGGAAACTGAAAATGATCAACAATTCAACGCTTATGGAACAGTTAGTAGGTAAAAGATTAAGAAAACAGTATAAATAAAGTTAATATAGATTATAGAATGGAGATATATCAAGAAAGCAAGGTTGACAGTATTACAAGAAAAAGCGGTTTCAGTAATATCATATAATAAATGTTTTGAAAGAATGCCCAAATGGTTCAGAAAATATTTAACAAACGATAAAATTTGTGTAGAATATAATTGCGATGGTTAGGAAGACCAATATTGTTATTAATTTAAATTAATGATTAACGTTTTGTAGATACATGGTTAGCTTATAGCGTCAACGGAAATGCTTTAGTCTCCCGAGAAGAATCTACTGATCGATATTTTGTTAAAGGTATACGTAGTTTATCTCCAAAACCACAAGATACTGAGAAGTGCCAATCTAATGGAACTTATACCTCCGTAACTGCGCATATAAATTTTATAAGAAAATTACTTGCATTCAATACAAGATAAAATGTATTCAAATTGAATTTGATGAAATTAATTTATTGAAATGTTAAAATTATTTGTTGAGTTGGGTTTGATATTTTTTTTAGGTATCCCAACAGACGAGTAGTAAATTCGAATCTTCGATTACTTATTTGTAATCGCTTAGGTTTTAGTACATGCCGCCTTGCTGGATTTACTATTTATATTGTTTACTTCTTATCTATTATACTTGCGAGGAATAGAAAACTGTACGTGGATGCCTTATTGGAAAACAGGATAAAAAACGAATTTTTTTTAGTTGGAACTGTTATATTAATATAATCAAACAAAACAAATAATAAATATTAACATTTTCGAAAAATAAATAAATAAATAAACAATAATTTAATATTTATTCAGTTGTATATCCACTGTAGGCCAACTCTTGTGCCGATAAATCTCGTCCATATCCTTGATGCTCCCATCCGGTACTTGGGGGAGGATGATGTTCAACATGGTGTTCCGCATGATGATGAGGATAATGCACTACCTCGTATGTGGTAATCTAATAAGCAAAATTTTCGATTAAATTTTATAAAATAAATACATTAAATAAATACCTTTGGTTTCGATATTTTAAAAATAAGTAAAGCTCCTGTTAAAACCAAAGATAACAATCCAAGTGTAAGAGCTTTCCAAGTTTTGAGTGCGATCAAAGCTAAAGCTAATGGTACCAAAACAGCAGTTTTAAATTTCAAACCCAGCAAAAATGGTACTATAATTTTTTTTACCGCTTTAGATCGACCTAAAATTGAATTGAGCAAAAATTTAAATAAAACTTAAATAGTGAACATAATTTTAGTTTTACCAGTTGCTGCCATAGGTACAGAAAGAACTTCAGGACGAAAGGACCGCGGAAGTAAATCTGCTAAAGGTCCATCAAACTTTAAAATTGTAGGTACCTTTGCTACCAATTTATGGCTTTGAATGAAATCTTCAAAAATGTCAAAAACGTCTGTAACGGCACTACGTTCCTAAAAAAAGAAAATTAATTTTTGGATTTGTAAAATATTTCACTTACCGTATCGACTTCCTGCATGTCGGTTTTTACAATTTCCAAATCGTCGGTAATTTTGATAATAGGATCCTTTGCGACGTTGCTTATCCAAGCTAAAGCTTTTGGTTTAACACAACCAAGTGAAAATTGACTTAAGCAGGAGTTGTAAATGTCGTGGAAAACATTAACCGCTGAGGGTTGAGCGTACGACATCCCTAAAGTTACTGCGATAACAAGGAACCTTAAAGTGGTCATGACTATATCGTTAATTAAATAAAATAATCAAGTTTCAATGTTAGACAAGCTACTTTATATACGTGGTAACGGAAATAGAAACCAAATCGGCCGATTGGGGTTGGACGTGATTTGAATGATCGATTCTTGTGTTCATTTTTAATCGTGGAATTTAAAAATTATTACAATTCTGCTGTTGGTGACTTATTATTTTAGATATGTTTAAATTATACTGCTATTGTATTATTTATTATGGTTTCACATTTCAATTGTCGGGCTACTAGTGAGGTTAGGCTGAAGATTTTCTTAGCGATTGCTCTCATTTGAAGGTCCAAACTGGAACTCCTATGATGTGTGTGGTATTTGATGCAAAATATTGGATATAAAATTTTTGTATCTATAAGATGGTAAATAATAATTACGTGAAGGAAGAACCGTGGCTCAATTATGATATACAATTCCTTTTAGATTAATCCCAAGAACTTATCTTAATATTTGCAATATTTAAATATTTAATATTTTTCAGGATTTACGGAATTATCCTGTCATCATGAAAATGGATTCGTTATTCCCAACAAACGTCCCAGTGCCAGCCAAGAAGAAACTTATATCATGGCTTAAAATACCGTAAGTTGACTTCTTGTTATATTTTCTTGGGCGTAGGAAGAAAATTAGCTTTTTGACTGCATTTTGAGATTGCTCCGCATATGTAAGAATGTTTTGCGTAAATTTTGTTAAAAATACTAATAACAGCACTTTGTTTTTCTGTTTTAATTTTGCTTAGTAGGCTATCCTAGGATAATAACCCTAGGACCTTCAACATAATGTTAACAACAAGGATATCAAATTTATTAAAAGAGTGAGGTGTTGTTATTTATTTCAAAAGTTAAAAGCTAATGTATTTAAAAATAACATGGATAGCTCCAAATTCTTAGTTTGATACGTATCTAAGGATGATAGAATTCCGAAATACTGACGAAATACTAACGAAAGCCAAAGTTTCCGGCAAAGGATAGTCGGTAAGCTTCTAGTCAATTCTGAGCCAACTTTCAGGTTAACATACAGGCCCGATAGGGATAAAAGTAAACGTCTTAAAAGAACCCCATAATTGGATGGACCTGTTTTGATTGTAGGTAATTGCAGAATGTTTGTTTATTCGTGGTGCATTCCATGACAGAAGTAGGAGAGAATTCCTTTAAATAAATGTGAACTTAATCATGGCAATCCTGGCTCCAGAATTTAATACAATGGTTTAATATTCGGAAAACTGCAACCAAAAGAGTGTACGACGTCATGGTAGAAAATTTCATACGAGGAAAAGATACTCTAAGTAAAAGATGGTCGTGTACTTGCTTTTGAAACCATGGGTTTCTCAGGAACCTAAAATTCGAAAAGGTCTAGATCAAACCGGACCAACAACTTCCCAAAATCTTACGAATATTTATTCCGAAATGAAGTAAATCAATTAATTTAAGATACGTTGTTAGGCTAAATTACAAATTCAGTAAAGATCAAACTATTATATAAATATTGTGACTAATTATTTCGTTAAAAATAAATATGAATGAATTTAAGTATTATTAACAAACACTAATTGAAATTTATTAGGCAAATAGTGAAAACTAAACAAAACAAAAATAAAAAAGACGGTCATTGCCTTGCAGCTAACACAATTGGATGTAAATGCGTGGTACCGAGTTCCAACCCGGGAAGAGTCAAACTTTCTTATAACTAAGTCTCCGTGCTTCGGAGGGCACGTTAAGTCGGCGGTCCCCGGTCAACTCAGGGGAGTTGACGAATTGCTACCGTTAACACAAAACAGGGCTACAGGACAGGCACATCTGAATGCTAGCCTATCAAGCTGCTACCGGATGTAAAACATCTAAAGTCCAAAATCGATCTGAGGACTACTCACCAACCCGTCTGGCCAGCGTGGTGAGTTATGGCCAAACCAACCTCCATAATATGGAGAGGCTAATGTTCAGCAGTGGGCGGAAAAGGCTGATAAAAAGAGAGAGAGAGAGAGAGAGAGAGAAACAAAAGGCAATGCAGTGTGGAGTGCATGTAAGATAAAGTAATCCAATGACCTCCACATACAAATTTTGAAGGTATATATTGAAAATAATTGAGTAAAAGTGATGCAGGAAATCTATTAAAATCAGGGAGGAAACCAATGATACTTGCAATCCAAGAATATGAGAAGAAGGTATCAAAATCTGGGTTAGGAAAAAAACAAATTAGTATCAATAATAACTTTTACTAGCCCTGGCTACAGAACGAACAAAGTACATATTATTTTTTCTCAAAATATTGATATAATCAGCAAAAGGTCTTCAAATTAGATGTTCGCCAGTATAGTCGAAATTTGTAATGTTGCACGTTTAAATGTTGCAAAGAAGCAAAAGAGTCGAATTGTAACCAAAAACCATTGTTTCAATAAAATCGATCAGATATCTGCCAATGAAAAATTCTAATTATGTCTAATTAGCAGCTTCCAATCAATTAAAATTACAAGATTCAGACTTCATTCAATAAAGGCGTCATTTTTTATCTTCAAAGGCCTCATTGATGGCGTTCAATTTTGAAATGAAAATTAATGGGATATACAGAGTCGTTCAAATGAAACTTTTATTTAAATAGACAAAAAAATGATCTATTATTGCTATCGATTTTCTTTTTTAGATTTAAAATAAAAATTGTTAGAGTGGTTAATTGTAATAAATTAATTTCATTAATTTATTTAAAAGGCCTATTTATTTGGTTAAATAGTCACTTCAATTTCAATAAAAAGTTTTTAGAGGCAGATAATTCCTCAAAATTCAAAAGTTTAATGCAAAGTTATTATTTTATAATTTTCATGAAGAGATCTGATATTAACCGAAAGAGAGATACAAATAACAATTAGAGACAGGTTAACGAAGATAAGGAAGGAACGTTGCAGGTGGATGATCGTTACTTGGAATAGGACAAGAAAAAGGATGATTTGAATTAGGAATCTGCTAGGAATCTAGAAAATGCGTTCAGGATGAATTAGCGCTAACAAATGTCAGTTAATGAATCTATCGTAATTATAATGCATATTTACCTAGCGAAAAGATTCCTTAACGACTTGGAACTCATATACAATATTATAACTTGTGATTTAATATGAAAATTGGAAAAGGGGATCATGGAAAAGATGTAATTGGAAAGCAAACAATTCACACGAATACAAATGGTAACGGATATGTGTTGTGCTGGCAGCATTACTTTACGTGGTAATTAGTAACACCAAGTTTAAAGTTAAAACAAATGTTAAATTCAGGCAGAAGAAAAATTTACAGAATGAAAAATAAAGCAAGATTAAATCATTAATAAGGATAACAAATCAGCAGGAGTTTGATAATTATAATGAAAAAAAGACGCAAGGAAGCGTATAAATTATTCAAACGAAAAAACCTATGGTTGGGAAAATTGATGAGAAAAACAGAGGAAAATAACATAAACAACTATATGAGAAAATATTAATAATATAAAACAAATGAAAACCATATAAGTAAAGAATAAGAAAATTGTAGAACGATGAGGCAAGAATGGAAAGTGGCTCAGATAAAATTTAAAAAATTATATTATAATAGAAGTTAATATAATATGAGAGGAAAGCGGAAAATTTTGATTAACAGTTTTTCAAAGTATATATATTATTTTTAAAAATTAGATGATTCTAGACCAACGAAAAAATCGAAGGACCAGTGATTGAAGGTGTCGTAACGGGTATACATACCTAATATCTGCAGAAGAAGAAGAAAAAGTAGATGAACAGATTGAATATCTGATTGCCTAATATGTCAAATAATAGAAGATACTTAATTGAAAACAATAGCATTTGATAATGTGACTTATTTATGTGCTTAGACTAGTAGGTATAACATAGATCATAGAAAGTAAGAGTAAAAAATCAAAATCAGAGTTTTCAAGTTACATATTTTCATACGTAAATTTTAATATTAAAATTAAAACATCTTTTTTTTATTTAAACTTATAATCGTTATAAATAAATTTTTGGTAAATCATTCTTAAAACTATTGTACATTACAATTAAATTTCTACAACACTTAAAATTAGAATCCTTAAGGGGTCAAAAGAAGTCTTGAACTTTACATTAAATTAAAAACGAAATTAAGTGATTCTGAATTAGATTGGTCGATCAAGTGTTGAGCTATTTATACAGCTTCTGAAGTGAGAAATTTCAAAAATTAGCTGAACTGTTAATCTACTTATACATTTCTAACGATTTCACAAAACTTGTCTACTACTTGAGTGAGCTCAATTAAACATACAAATGTAAAACTAGACATCACACTCTTTTCAATAAATAAATAAATAAATAAATAATTTAAAAACACACAGTCTAAAACTAATCCTCGATTTAATTTAGCTAATTACAACTACAATTAAATATTTGTTATCAGTGCATTTGGTTCTAATTCGTTAACCAAGTGTTAAAAATTTGTATTGCAATTTCAAGTCGTTAATTGTAGTTGTTATTGTGCACAAATCTATAACACACAAATAAAATTTGATTAGTGGCATTTTAAAATGTTTTTTTCTAGTGACTAGAGAACATGAAACCTACCACGTGAAAAATTTATACTCATGAGAAAAATAAATTATCGAAATAACGTTTAACAACGCCACTAATCTAAATTCAAATGGATAATTTGCAACCGCATGTAATTCATTTTTCTGCAGTTTTACAAATTATCAATTTAAAATACAAAACCTTCTCAACACTAATAATTATAATTTGCACTGAGATTTCCATTTCTGAAATAAATAAATTTTACAATTTAATTGCTAATAAGATTAAAGGTTTAAAATGCTCGCAAGTCTTCTTACTTTTACAACATAAATTAGGGACACGAAAGTTGATACCATAAAAATTGTACGCAAGATCGAACAAATTAAAATAAATTATTAATTGTCGTACTGATGCTGCAGTTAGTTTAGTATGTGAAAGGTATTTACAATTCTGTATTAATAGAACAAGCCGGATATAATCTAAGGCATTCTCTCTTATCCTGTCCATCACGTGCCGATTGAACGTATCTGTAGAACCTTATTACCGCTGAGTTTGTTGATGTTGGTTTTTGGAGCTCCGAAGAGTCCCTGTAACAAATTAAATTTTAGAAATTTAGTCATAGAACGAAAGGACAATGTAGGTTAACTTATAAAATTAAGATTATTAAATTTTACAATGAGAAAAAATTAAGTTAATTTGTTTCCAAATGAACCTAATTGCGAATTTTAGATTGACCGTGTAGATTATTTTATCACAAATGATTATTACGATAGATTGTTTTATTGATATTGCAGTACTTTACTCTAATGAACTCTCATCAATATGTTTCTTTATTTCACTCGTTTTTTACTTTTCACATACAACTTGAGTTTCATTGCCCAATTCAGGTTGATCCTGATTGCAATTTATGGTGTCATAAAAGCTCTGTATTCTGTTTGGCAAAAATTTTCAAAAAATATTTAAAATATCGTTGAACAACTAATAAACTGTCGGGATATTTTTGGAAGAGAAAATTGGATTAAAATTTTGACATTTTTAAATCAATCAAGAGGTTGACTATTGAAGTTCCTGTAACATGTAGATTCTAGAAAAATTAACTTAATTAAATGTTAAAATCAAGTAATTCTAATTGGAAATTTGAAATGCATGCAAATTTAGGCAAAATAAGTCAAAATAAGTCCAATGGTACCTAAATAGTAAAAGTAAGAAAGTGAATTTTTTCTAATCAAGACAGAATATTGTTTCCATTTTAAATTAAATTACAACTGGGTATATTAAAAGGTTACCGTGTCAATTTTGAGCCATATAATAGCTGTTTATGTAGCCAATTATGAAATGTCGGATTTTCCGTAACGCATAGAAATTTGCGGAACGAGAGTAACGAGTTTCCGCAAAAAGTATACGAGCATTTTATTGTAAGATTTCCTTTAAATTTTAATCAAAATAACTGAAGCAATATTTGATTTCATTAATTATTGTACTCAGTCTTTAAAAACAATAGATTGTACACACGCAAAAATAGACCTCATAAAAATTATTCTTCTGGAACCATGGCCAATAAGATCGCAAATTAAGAAAAACATGAAAAAGCTCGGAAAAAGCAATAAAAATTTATGACCTAAAGAATATTAATTTTCGACGAAATAGATGAAATATTTCACTTTTTGTTACTAGTGAGGAAAAGTAAGACGTTTAAAAATCTAATTGATTGTGAAAATACTTTACAATAAGAGAAACATTTTGCAAGAATTTTTGTAAGTGCAGACATAATCCCGAGAGTTTGCGTATGACTTTATAGTATGAATTAACGGTCAACATTTTATTCTTTTCAGCCTTTTTTCCGCCCACTGCTGGACATAAAGCTCTCCCATTGGAGGTTTTAGAGCAGGATCATACAGTAAACTTTATATTTTGTTGTCAAGTTATTGCAAAATTCATAAAATTCATAAAATCTTAAAATACCATCATAGAAACTTTATTGGTTCCTGGCGACTAGGATAAAGAAATGCAATGTCCTTAATGGATTCTACATTTGTTTTCCACCTGAGTCGTAAGTTTTAATTGGTTTCGTTGGATATATCCTGTTACACACACACAAATGAAATCTTTTCTCAAAGTTAAATCAATTATAACCAAGAAACCAACATAAACAGACATATTTCGATGTTATTAGATCTCATCAGTGCCATGTACCTATATGTAGTTGTGAATACACTTAAATTTTTAATAAGTACTTGATATCTATTTAGGAAGTTATTGTTATGAAAACTGGTCAAAAACCAATTGTTTCATTAACTGACCTATCACCCATGATTGAATATGATCAAGTTTTGATCTTTTGTAATAATTAAGGTTCATTAACATCGAATAGTGTGTTAAAAATCATTATTTACATAAGTAAGGCTTGAAAACCTGTTTAAAAGTATTCCGGCGTGTATCAAGCACTTGTTTGAGTAAAAACTTTCACGAACGCGTCTTTGAGAAGGTTAAGTTGAAGGGTCTTGAATTACTACCGATTAATTGGAATAAAATGAGAAAGTGTACCAGAAACTTTTCTTGCATTATGGGACCATTTTTTTTAAACTTTCCGATGAATGGAATTCATCGAATTATTAAATTTGTTATGAACTGATAATTGGAACTAACACTAATTCTATTGTATGGCGAGTTACCCATTCAAGCACCTCATGATTATAATTATTATTAAGAAACTTTTAAATGTGCTATTATTATAGTCTAAAATATTTCAATAACAATGAAGGAAAGATAATCGGATTTAGGTGCTATGAAAATGGAAATTCTTCCTATAAGTGCATATAATCCCTATATTAAATACATAATAATGAAGTATAATACGTAATTAATGGAGACGTTACTAAACAGGAGAAAACTAAGTTGGAAAGTTATTGATTTTTATGAAATTAACAGAAAATCCATTCGAGATGTTTTTACATTTCATTGTATAATATTCTGCTGAGACTTACATAATGTGGACTTCTGTCTTATTATTCCTAATGTATCATATCCAGTAATAAGGATCTTATATGAAATGCTGTGAAAACCGTAACAAATACGAAATACCAACATATCTGGAATCACCCCTTAATTTTAGCTCAAAATTACAATAACATGGTATTTATTAATACAATTTTTCAAAAATGGAAAATTTCCACAATATAACTGTATAATTTAAAAATAGCCAGACGTGGTATTAGTTCTAGTGACACAGATAATTCAATCAAAATTTAGTTACTTTTAATTTCGTTTACCATGAAAGTGACTTAAACTAAAATGACTAATTTAATTAGGAATATATTATTTTCAAAACTAATACATATTTGTTCTTCAGCTTTCCTAAATAACGGTTTTAGTTCCATATTGGCAGGATTCAGAAACTAACTTACTTAACATTCAAGTGGGCATACCAGTAGGTGACCGGGATATGGGTAAAGTGTAAATTATACATCGGTCATGGGCAATTCCGCAAAATGACTACAATTGAAAATAAATCTAATAATAATAAAATTGAAATAAATCGATTACATTTGTAAATCAACTTGTTAAGATTTGAAATCTATAGCACGCGGGATGTCAATATTTTCAAGTCACGATCAAATAAAAAATTATTAATTGACCATAACCATTTCAGGTTTAATGATGGGATTCCTGCGTTGGTCTACAATTCCATTTTATTAACTTACATCATTTTAAGAAAAAATAAGTTGCTTGTATACCTTATATTATATTTATGTAGGTTTTGTCTAACTATTAAAATTTCTATTATTTTAATTAATCTATATTCTTATTTTATAATAGTTACCTAGTTTTATTTAATGACCAACTTGGGAAAAGGATTTGTTCTCTTAAATAATTAATTTGTTATACAATTCTATCGTTAAATAATTTTTGAATGTATAATAAATTCTTAATAATAGGCAATAGAAAATTCATTTGCATATTCGTTTCCAGTTGTTTTTGTAAACTTAAATTTACTTTGAATTCTTGTAAATTAATTCATTGGCCATGGGTGTTGTAATCAATTGAAAATTCGAGCTAAACAGTTACGCAACTTCACACCAAAACTTTTTTAATAACAATTAAGAATAACATACCTGCTGAGTTGTGTCGAAAGAAAATTACTATGTGGGCTAAATTTGTTTGGATTTTTGTACATGCTACAAATTAATCTCTCTTTACAAGGTTCCTCCTTAAATCCAATTGCTGCTAAAATTTTATCAATTTTTTCCAGAATAGGGCTGTAAAACGTATCATAATCATCTTTTTCTGTTACCACTGAATTTTGGACTTCAGTTTGAGAATTTCCAATATTTTGCAAACTTTCCACTATTTCGTTAGATTGAACTGGTGGTGAATAACCTTGTTCAACGTTTGACACCATATTTTGAACCGATTCGGATAACCCTCGCGTGTAAGATCCAACTGGTCCAGCAACCACTCCTGCAATTGGAACAGGAGCAGATCCAGTTTGGACTGGTATGGCGAGAGGTCCCATGGGTGATACAGCTGCTGGAGCTCTCAATGATCCACTCAACAGTGCTTGTTGTACTTGCATCTGTTCGGTTCGCCTTTTTTGTTGCATAAGTATCGCATGTAGCTTCAATTTCTCTTGCAACTTCAAACCTTGTTTGATTTGTTCATGCAAGAGTTTGTTTTGGGCCTGAACTCTTTGGTGCTCTTGTTGTAGGCGAACTTTCAGCTAAAAATTTGAGATATTCTTATTAGAAAATGTTTAAATTGGTTAATTATTTTTCGTGAAAATAAATTAGTTTTATATTTTAATAAATTACGAATTAAGGAAATAAATAAATAAAATAATAATACATTTGATGACTGCATCCGAAAGCTCAAATACATTATTAATTATATTTCCTTAATTTGTAATTTATTAAAATATAAAACTAATTTATTAGAAAATGTAGTATAATATTATTATAAAGGCTTCTTTGGGGGTCCTCGGCTAGAGCCTGAGGAGGGGGCCCCCTACTAAGAGCGGAGATTTTTGAAAATCACTTTTACATCAAGTATAAACCACTTTTTTAGACCTCTTCGGGGCCCCCTTAGGTTGGGGGCCTTGGGCGGTCGCCGACTAGCCGACCTGGCCAGTCCGGGCCAGTCCGGGCCAGGTTCACGCTACCCATCTAAAGCTAGAATGAGGGAGGAGAATTCAGATTTGGGCTAATAATTAAAGGCAGGATGGTAAAACAACCAACATTTGAAAAACCAATATAAGCAATGCAAAAAAGAGATTAATTTTCAGGAAAAATGGGAAGCAAAAAGTTCCACCATTGGTTCTTTTGATATAGTTATTTAAATTTGAAAAGTTTTTCCAAAATTAATCTAAGCAGATGTGCTAGTTTTAAATTTATTTGATCTTCAGGGCATAATAAATTCAAAAATGTGGATAAAATTTATATACCTAATATGTAGATTTTTATAATAAAAAAGAATTTAAAAGTTATTTTATAATCTAACAACGACAAAATGCTCAATAATAAAAATGGGTGTGTTAGAGAAGACCATTCTAAAAAGTGTTACGACTTAAAATCATTCAAAAAAAATCTTTAAAATTTGTAATTGTGTCTTAACGAGAAAGTTGTTCTCAATTTATTTAGGAATTTCTTAGTTTGATCATAAAATTAGGTATAGTTCAATCAAGTTTTTTGTTAATCTCTAAATTAGTCTAAAACATGTGGAATACTTACAACGGCTTCCTTTTCGGCAATTAACGCAAGATTTTCGATTTCAGCTGATGTTAACGGTTTGTTTATTTGGTGTGTTCGGATTCGATTCTGGCCTTGACCTAAAGCAGCCCAAGAATGAATTTGGTTCTCGTCACCAACGATTCCCGTACCGTCAGTTTTGCGATGATTGGTTATAATACTAAAAATTAAAATTATATGTAGTACAAATTTGAAAAATCTATGCAGTAATATAGAAACTCTTGGTTTTTAGTGGACGGAAATAAAACAATTTTGTTAACAGTTTCGGACTATTTACTAGTTCCATCATCAGGACTACAAGACACAAAATTAACATTAATTGTTTTATTTCCGTCCAATAAAATCAAAGATGTTTTACATTAGGTCATAAATAATTGGACAAGAAATTTTTTAGTAGTATCTACAATTTTCATTTCTAATTAATGGGAACTATCTCCATAATTAAATGTTTCAAGATCGATTACAAAATCTGGTTCTGCATGCAAAAAGCAAAAAATGAGGGAGATCGATTAACAAAATTTCGACTTAATTGCTTCGGAAGTTTATACAAAATAACCTAAAGGGATGTTTTTTATAAATGAAAGCACTATAGAGAAAAACTGAACAGAAATAGAATGCGTGTACCGGTTCGGCCTGCTCTTAATATTAATTAATTAAGCAAATGATTAATTTATTACAAAAAAAAATTCATTGAATGCCAAAATCGTTTTTTTTTACAATACCGACATATTTTTTACAAAATTAAAATTTTAAATTACAAATTTGCATGTAAGTAATTTCGATTTCTAGCTTTAATTAATTTTAATGAAGTACGAATAATTAAGGATGCTTTAATTATGTCTGCATAAGAGCAACTTGATCCAATTATGAAAATTGATTGAAAGTAACAAATTACTTAAACTGAAAAAACTTTAAGAAGAGAAAACGATGGATGACATGCAAAGCAATTTATTAGTGCAATGTAGGTGATACATATAATTGAAATCTGTTTCTTATGACAGAAACTTGAGTACTACGGGCATAATAATCTAGTAGAAATTTATTCAGAGAAAATGTTATATAAAATGTACGTCATTTAGCAGGTTATGGGCCTATAATTTTAAATTTTAAAAATACAACAAATTGGTTTTTCAAACATTCTAATTCTTGTTGTCCCACGGATTTATTAATGCAGAAGTAAATAATTCACATCATGCAATTGTTTTTCTGAAGGTTTAATGTGAACACTTTTCCTGTCTTCTGGAACTTTTTTCGTGACTGCATAAGATCGTTATGATATTATAAATCGTTTATTTTGTTGCCTTATTTTAAAATCTACGTATGCAATTGTCAATACCGGTTTAAGTACTTAAATTATTTTTCTCCTTATGATGATCACTCTTATTTTGGACTTCTTGCATAGTTTCACAATTAAGTCGGAATAAAATGGACCAATAAAGTGAGTTAATACATTTCCAGAGACATCCTTGTCTATATTACTCAATTTTTGGTGGTCAATCTCACCCTAATATTCATTAAATATATTATTGAGCTTGAAATATCAAATGTCATGCAATACAAAATATGGCACAATGGTACAGATAGTTTCTTGTAAGGAGAGAATGAGATAATTGGGAGTGAATTAGAGAGGTGAAATTTAAATAACTTAAAAATACCAGTCGTTATCATTTTTGGGTAGAATTATTATGAGGATAGAGAGCTCAATGGGATATGTGGCTCGGAAGTCTTAAGAATAATGATTAAACTCCATGTCATTCAGGACTAACAGGAAAAGTGTCGGAATACCATAAAAAATGGCTTGGGATAATAATATAAGTGAAAATATGGAAATTACAAGGTACGAAATAATGTAAATAATATAATTTTGATATAATTAGGCAAGACCTACTTTCCGCAGTGACTGGAAAATTGCAGGGAAGGAAAAATTGTTTAATATTCTTTTCATCTTACCTTGAAGTGAACTAATTATTAGAAACTTATCTAATGTTTAGTAAACATGGGAATTGCTTCTTTAAATTTTTCGTTCAAAGAGCTTTAGAAATTGAAATTAAGCCTAATCTATTAAAATTTACATAAAAGTTAGGTAATAAACAATCAGATGGATTATGCTGGTTTGAATTGAAAATAACCATTAAAATAAAAAAGGCTGAATTGTTCATAAATGCAGGTACCATTTAAGTAGTAAAAGGAAAGAGATCAATTAAAACTGTCAGGTCCTAGCACTCGAAGAGATTTCTCTAAATTTGGAACTAAGTAATTTCTAAATCCACAATGCGTTGATGTTCACCGGAGAGCAAAGCTAAGGAATTCTTTATAGTTCAAGATTTGAACTCAGAATTTTCACTCTGTAACTCAAACAGTAATCACATCAAGCCACTGCTGAGGTTAAAGTAATTTAAATTTTATATCAGTTTTAACTCATACATTTATTCGTATCAGAGGAACTTGTAAACTGCACTTGGCTTACGATTGTAAACGGTCGACCAATATCTAATAAATTTAATAAATTTCATCAATTGTAATCCTATCCTGTGCGTCACTACTACTAGGCAATTGTTCCATAAAGCAATTTGAAATAATTTTAAAAGGTAACTAATATAAAGTTAGGAGATCCAGTGACGAATTTCAATCTGTTGGCAAAAAAGCGATATTGGAATCCCACTAAATAGGAAACGGGAAGATTCAGATGCCGATGGATAATGTCCCAATTCTTAGTTCCTAGTAACAATCCAAGTCCTTAGATGTTCTTTGTTTATTGCTCCTCTCTATCATTTGATTGATAACGTGGAAAGCTATCTTTTCTATCAGTACCTGTGCTTCTTTGCGTTATTTCCCTTTCTCACTGTATTATTGTGAATATGGAATGCCTCGTAAGTTCACATTATACTGAACTTTTTCTTCTCCAGTATCATTTAAATTGTGTTGTATGCTTTGTGGCAAGGGTCGTCTTCTAAAGGGGTTTATCCATAACCCTTATTTTCTTAAGATATGCCTCACTACTGCCTCACAACCTTGTCATCCTATTTTCATTCCTCTCTTAATCTTCAGAGTTCTTCTGTAGTACCACATTTCCAACGTCTCCACAATCTTCTTTCATCCAATTTACTAATGAATTCTATTTTTAAACAATAATAAGTTAGCATGTTTTAGTCGCGTTTGTATAATTACTTTATTGAAATATCTATAATCTCACGAAGCGCGTCGGCTCCGTTAACTTGGTTCAACCATTATATGCTTATTTGTCTATCTTTTCAAACGTATAGTATATTTTTATGCTTTCAAGTTTATTCCAGTAATTTGGGACAATAAAATTCAAAACTAACAACTGAGTTAAGGTTAATCAACAATTAGAAGCTGACCAAATTTAAAAACACGAAATTAATGGTAGGTACTGAAGCTTTGAGCTCCCGACACCATTGGAAACCCACTGTCATTCATCTGTACCTCATAGTATTTAAATATTTCTGCATGAGGGACTCCATAACATATTATTTAGCTTTAATCCCGAAAGAAACTAGATCCTCCACTGAGTAGACATGACTCAATTTGCAAATCAAGTTAAAGCAAATCAACCTCCCTGTCAAAATCCTCGCGGGTGGCGAGGGGCATAGCATTCCACAAAATGAAGTAGTCGTGGGATTAAGTTCCTGATCCTACATTTAAGTCATCGATGCAAATGCAAAATGCGAGTTAAGTCTGAAAGGAGCCTCATCTCACAATGTAAGTCCTTGTTATTTTGCATGACTTAACTTTTCACCCGTTTCAACTGGAGTTTAAGAACGAACTTTGGCTTGCCTTATTGATGCTTGTCTATCTTTAAATTTTATAATAAAATCTGATATTTCGTTAAGATTCAACCACAGTGATTGGATTTCAAAACGGATCCTTGCCTGTGCTGGTGCGATACAAGCTCTTGATTTACAAAAATTCTTTTTGACATGTTAATCGTTACTCACATGGAGTAATGGTGATATAATATACACGAACTCTTATCATCCATTGTATGCAGCAGTGAATAGTTCACACTCATGGCTTGAAAGTAATAATACATGTCGCCTAATCGTGTAAAAATTGTGTTATAATATTGATTGCAAAATTCAAATTTAAGTTCTTCACTTTTCAATAATTATTAAGCTTAGAAAATAGAATGTACATAAATAATAGCATTTAAATAATCAAAAATATTTTCTCATCCACTTTCTTCCGTATAATTTCGGCCTACAAAATTTCATTGTTAATATTCACTTTTTGCAAGGGATTCACTCTCAAGAATTATTTAAACAATAATTTAATGTAGTAGAAAACTTCATAATTGTGCAAGTAAACTTACAAGAGATTTAAAGTAACAATTTTCGTTACATAAATAAAGCTATTATTATAATATCTGAAATTATTTAATAAACACACACATTTATGATTTTACGGTTGGGAAGAGCCATAATGAAGAACTAAATTTGACAGGAAGCATAAAATATTCCAACCCTTCTTCATTTTTATAAGATCAGTTGTCACAAAAATTAAAATTTATACTTTAGATTTATTAATTAAGTGTGCCCGTAAGTGTGAATGTATCTTTGTGTTTTTATAACTGTTTATTGTGGTTAATGTTACATAGCTTGTAATTTCCAAATTATTTTTTTTTAATTGACCAGAATCCTTACTAATATTTATATCATTTTGAAAGTAGAAACTAAAATTAATGTATTTGGTTTCTGTGCAGTTATTCTGGTACAAGTTTGTTTTTAAATTGTTTGTTTAAGCAAAATGTATTTGGTCATTCCCTAATTATTATGTAAAATACTTTGCCTTTCATCAAAATTGAGTAGGTAAAAGTTTCAAATAATCAAATGATATATTTGTTTAATCGAAATCCATTCTTTTGTAATAATTCAAATAGGAAACTGATCAGAAAATCATCCCAACGAAATTAAAATTTAAAAATTTAATACAACCGCATCGTAAAGCATTTAATGTTTTTAAATTACTATGTTATCTAAATATTTTGTTGCTCGTCAGCATGACCAAAATTATAATTACATTATATAGTACATACTTGAAATAAATTCGCATAATTTCATTAAAAATTTCTTACTCGTTTGTTGAAGGTCCATCCGAATAATATTCAACCCCAATATCTGACGGAGGAGAGTCAGAATATATTTCGTGGGGTGGTTCGTGGAAATGACCATGCGGTGGACCGTGAATTGGTGGACCATGATGATGACCATGATGCGGTGGAACGTGATGCAAATGTGCTATATGATGCTGATGATGATGGAGTTTGGTCACACCGGGTTGTTCATAATATGGGCACAGTTTGAAAAGGTGCGACAAAAATGGGAAGAAGAAGAGAACTAGTTTCAAAATAATTTTTTTGGCTGCCGCTACTCCCATAAACAAAGGCATAACAAACATAAATTTTATTCCCAAGAGCGATAAAACTAAACTGATCGCCAATAACGCATTCATCAGCTTTTCTCCAATGACTTTTTCTGTAAAAATTCAAATTAGTTAAGTTACACTGATTAATTTGCACAACTTACTAATCTTTTTTAGAAATATCCGAGGGCCCCCGACCTCTTTGCTTGGTGATTTTGATACAAATTCAAATTTTGTGGTTAATCCATTACCATCAAACTTCCTAGGAGATACTTGAAGAACCGCTCCTTCAAAAATAGCCTCTGGCATTTCTAATTGCATGTCGTGAGTCAGAAAGAATTTAATTGCTTTATCGTTTAAATCACTTAAAATTCCTTCTAAAGCGCTTCTTTTCTCGTTGGTTTCAATTTTGGGTTTTGCACTATACGGATAGCTAATGTTGTTTTTGGCAAAGTTAAAGAAACTCGTCACTCGATAATTGTTCGTGGTTTCAAGGATGTTATTTAAATAGTGATAAGTCGTATTTTTTAAACATTCGGTGGAAGGCTTTCGACAATTTTTCATTAAAGAGAACCATAGGGTATCTCCATTTGCTAAATCGAGGTTATTAGCTAAAGTCTCATTATAATAGGATAACACAGAATTTACACTTAATATAAAGAGGATTCCTCCCAATCGATAAATTTTCCAACTCTTCATGATACTAAATTAAATTAAACGTTTAGAAAACAATTGCAACACCACACTTAAATTAAAAATACACTTTAACCGAAGTTCCAGCATTCTATTAAAAACATTAAACTGGACCGCGTTAATCAGGGCATAATCCGACGTTCTTCTACCGGCTAACACCACGTGAATACAAGAACTAAACCAGCGATCAACTTATCATAAAGACGACACACTTTCTTCAAAAGTACATACAAGTCCCCTCCAACCAAATGCATCGACGAATGATTTGTTGATATTTTGTTAATTATTTATCTAATGTTTAATTATCTTTCTACCAAACTTCAGTTTTTGACTTGTTGAGTTACTTTAATTTGCTTAATAAGTCTAGGTTAAACACTTATACATATTATAGGTAATATCGGTGAATGTCAATGTGAAACCATCGGCGGCTGCTGTCAAAGTAACGGTTACTTCACTTTCAACAGTTGAACTTTATATTTTTACTTTTCGATACACAAATAGTTTTTCAGACATCATTAAGCAAACTAATTTGAATATTTGAAACGCTCGATATGACGCGCATTGATCAAATGTCACCGATAAAATGTTTAGTTCTTTGCGATGATTGATCTTCAATACTTTAGCACCTTATAATATTGAATAGTTTTTTGTAGTAAAATTTGTAGTATTTTAAATAAAAGGCACTTAGCTCATAATATCCTACTTGTAGTGACTTACGGTATGCAGTCCATACTTAGTATAATAACATATTTATCTCTAATGATATTGTCCAGTTTTCTTAATGCTGCTCATCTTAGTTTATATTTCCTCTCAGAATCTTGACTGTTTGGTTCCCCAAGCCTTACGAGATTTCCAAATTAAAGTTTTTCTACTATTTCTATAAGGTATTTTGTTGGTCTGATTTGAAATTCATACCACTTTTATTTAGATTCATCCAAAGTTTTAGTTTCTTGGATGTTGAATCAAGTTCCACCGGTATACTCAAATTTTTCTTCGTATGTAATGAAAATTAGAATATAATCTGCAAATCGAAGATGGTTTAGAAATTTTCCTTGCTGTTACTTGATGAAAATGTGTGAAATTGAGAATGAAGTTTATTTATCACATTTTACCATCAAAAAGAAACCTTTCCCCACAGTTACTAACATATAGGGTATAATTTATGACTTGGTTAAACTTGAAGATTTATTAATTAATGATAAAATTATTCTTATTACAATATTGTTTGGAAATAATTCTTTAAGAAGTCGAAGACAAGAAGAAAATTATATTGTATTCCAGTACTAAAAATTAACTCAAAAAGGATATTAAAAATTGATAATTTTCAAAAATAATGTATATAAAATAAAGAAAAGAAGATTTTACAAGATTTACATAGATTTTTATTACGGATGTTGAATGATTTAAGAAATTTGACGAGAAGATGGTGGTAAAAATGCTGCAATATGGAATTTTTTGTTCCATTAAGGGAGAAATTTCTTTGTATATTATACGAAACCATTTTTTGTTATGCAAAATTTTGGGTTAAACTGAATAGTGTCTTGTGGTTTTTATAGTAAATAGATAAATTGACCATAACTATTTAAATAATCGTTTTCGCACAATATGACACACAAGTAAAACTTGCACTAAAATTTGTTCAGTTGCACCCGGTGTACATAAATAATAATGTTTTTTTAAATAATAGTTTTCACATTATGCGAGAAAAAGGTATAATTTTCGCATTTACAAGAGAAACTAGCAGCAGCTCATAAATAATTAAGAAGATTTAAAAAACAACGAGAGTATTACTATAGCGGATTTAAAATATAATATATGCAGCTTTGCATTCTAAACATCAAATCGGTGGTGGAGATGTGGGGTACATTTAGATAAACAGAAAATATAATATTATTTTGGTTAATGGTACAATGAATTCACTGAAATATCAGTAAGTCATAAAAGCTAATCGGTCCAGTTATGGCTAATAAATATTTTAGCAGATTCAGAAAAGCCTGTTCGGGCACCTTTTCTAAAAACAAGTATTGAACGTTCGAATCCCCATCGCTTTTCCGAATTTAAACCTTTTAGAAAATCTACTACGGAAACTTTCAAGGTTTGATTTTATTTTGATAATAAAAATTGTCTACATGCAGCAATCTCAAATATTGGGAACAAATCACAACAGAAGAGAACCACATATTAATTTTGAATTCATGTCCAGAAGGATATTTAAAGGGTAATAAAGAAAGAACAATAATTGTAATTAATATTAAATCGGTGATACTTGTTAAAAGAAAAAGAATTCAGGTGCATAATTAATAATACTTCTCTTATTAAAAAAAATTGTTGGAATATAATTTTTAAATAGTTCAATTCTTGAATTAATTAAAAACTATGACATCGCAATACTATTTATCACGAATAACTATAATTAAAGCAACAATGTTTATCCCATTAGTAAAATTATCATAAACGTTAGCCCCATTATGCCATTGTAATACTTAATTTGTCAATATTAACGACTGTTATTATAAACAATTTGTATTTTAATTTTTTAAATTTTATAGTCCTTATCCCTCAGTTAATCGCATCGGAGATTGTAGGTAATTCTAACAACTTCCGTACTATATTGGTGACACTTAAACACTACAAAATTATACAACCTTAAATATTATAATTACAATTACTTGAATTAATAAATTAATATAAATTACAGCTGACCTTATTAATTAATTTCTGTGAAATTCTAATTCGCTTGATAATTTTTTTTCATGGTGGTCTAGTTTTAGTTGCTGCCTAAATGCAATATTAACACAAATTTGGAATCGTAAATTAATTTTCATTAACGAAAGAATTCCAAAAGTTAAAATAAAATAAAATAATAGAAAATTCAAACTATTGTAATGCGTTGATCCGCATACCATCATTAGGATGTTTAATTGGTGATTGCTAATTATAAGTCTTCAGTTGAACATTGGAAACGTTTTATCTATAGGTGACAATTATTTCCTTGTCAACACATCAATATTTTAGACTAACTTAAAATTTACTAAAACGCTTTTAGAATTAAAATATATTAAGTAACATGCTAATTTTCTTGTTGTTTTCTAATGACTTTATAAACTTCATAGTAAATTGGCGATGTGTGCTTTAACTTGGAATAATAATAGTGGCAATGAGAATTTATTACGTTAGTTCTCTTTATTTTGTAATGTTTCAATTTACATGTTAAAAGAAAACTTCCGTTTCCACCCCAAAATTATAGACTAAAATTAATTTAGTAATCATTTGATTCGCAACTTATGTGGTGAAACTTAGTTCTGAGAAGCTGTTAGTGAACTTCCTTATAATTCCAAAATACTGTAGAGTTAGATTAACTTTTCCAATTAAAGTAATGAAACGAATACAGCATAATTTTTAATAATTGTTTTCAACGCAGATTAAATTTTAATTAAAGAATGTTGCCACCTTTTATCTACATTTATGATAGTAAATCAGTAGAAATAGGACAATTACAAATTATACTTTCCTAAATTTGGAGATTATCATTACAAAGTTAGAGTATATTACCGCTAAGTTTTTGTTAAAATTTGTTACCTTTAATTATTATTATCTAAAATTGGTTTATTATTAATTCGTGAAATTAAATAAGTTTTATTTTTAATAAAGCTCGATCGAAAGCTTAAAATACATTATTAATATAATTTCCATAATTCGTAATTTATTAAAAATAAAATACATTATATATTTGCAAGATAACCTGCATCCGAAATAAATCTCTAGCAATTACATCGTTTTCTTCTTGTTTTTAAATTAAAATCTTATTCAATCGACTGTAATATTTCAAGTTAAACTGCTATCCGAAAAGCAATCACACTTTGAGGGGTTCAAGGCTTTATTTGAAAGCTTACACAGGATATAATAAATTCTATTTGTCTTAGCAACAAATATTTTAGTTTATAAATAAATTTGTAGTTTAGAATTTTTGATATAATAATTTATTATTATACACCTAGGTATATTTTTGGTATAAATATTTTGGAATTTGAACTTTATTAGGCTTCTACTCGTATACTCAGTAGATACACAGCAAAAAAGTAATTTTACTATTATTAACTATACTAATAATCTAATTATTTAATTAGTTAATAGAGAGATAAATAATAATACCGGGTTCAAATCCGGGGAAGGGTCAAACTTTTAACATTAACATAAACAACCGGGATACAGGCACATCTGAAGGTTAGCCTAGCAAGCTACCTAATGGATGTAAAATATTTATCTGCTCATAGTACCAACATTGCCAAAGAAACAACGCAAATGATGGGAAATAACAGGCCTTAAGGCCTAAACTAGAAGAGAATTCTTGAGAGAATTGCTTCTAGAAAAGAAGAAGAAGAAGAAGAAGTTAATAAGTACTAATAATTTGATCATCCCCATGATCACGTTAAAACATAGAAGCCGAAGAATTGTGTTCATGTGAGTTCCACCTTGTTTGTATTAGTAGGTACTACCAAAGCGCAGACTTCCTAATAAACATTTTAATTTATTAATCAGATAAAAAATAAGATCCATATAAGTTGTGTTTCCATTGCATAGGTCTCATCAATGTGCTGATGTTCACCTGAGAGCTGAGCTAAGAAACTCAACTCGTCTGGTTCTTCAGTGACTCAACGTCCATCATACCAGTCACCGTTGCGATGGAGCTAAACGAAGTCTTCCAAAGGAAATAATTGTTGAAAATTGTTTTAAATATAATTTAAAAAAAAAATTACTTTATTTACATTCAACTTTGTACTAAATGTACTGCTATCAATAAGAACAGTGGAACATTAAAACCATGTTTCCCTGATGATAGGTAGGTGAAAAGTGCGACACATTAAGGTGAAAAATGTGGTAGAAGTTTATCGCGCATTAAAATAATCCACTTTTTTTCTCCTATTGGGTTACATTTTTCTATATCCATTATTGTGACATAAACAGACCGTTTCAATCTCAACATAGTGCCATTAAATTTCCTGATACGAGAATGAATGATGTTCTTTCCTAGACAAGAATAACTCAATTTAACACAAATTGCCCTTGTCGCGTTGTATTTAAATAATAATTATTATTAACTACAAATAAATTATGTTTTAATTAAAAAGACCTAATTGTTTTTATTTATTATTGTAATATTTAAGCGTAAGTGGCATACTGGCCTAGACTCACTCAAAATCATAAAATACATGTCGCTTTTTTTAGAAGTTACTTTTTAACAATTTGTTATGTTCAAGCGCAGTTTTTAGTGCTTTATTTGCATTATTTATAATTAGTTTGAATTATTTAACGTTGCGTATCCGTAGGTAAGAATAATAAATAGTAAAGCAAACATAAAAATTTGCGAGTCATTAGGGCGCGACATACTTCGGAATTGTTTAGAAATATTTACATGTCAATAGATGTGACTTACACAAAATATAAATTAAACCAAATAAAGGATTTTGTGGTTTTCAAGCACTTCAAAACACCGTTTCATGGTTTATATGATGGATCTAATTTATCCCGGCTTTCTTATCTTTCCTAAAAAGAAAAATTAATGTTTCTCGATATTGTATTCTATATTTTAAAACAAAAGGTGCGACGACTGCTAACGGTATTGTAAAATTCTTGTCACACCCTTGTTAAGCTTTTACAATTTTATGTAATCGCTAAAAGCTTTACATCCATACTTTCACTTAAAATCGTACTAAAATTCATCTGCCACATTTTGTATGAGAAAAACAAATATTTAATTTCTATTGCAAAAATCAGATACTAGAAGCAAAATATTTTGGTTTACATTTTTCACTTTTCTTAACTTTGTCCCGGATAAAATGGTTTGATGGAACCCAGGAACTAAAAAAATAAATTAATTTTGTATTTTAAATAAATTACTCGGTTAAAACTAAAAGCCAAGATTTTAAACTTTTAATTATTTAAATATTAATTTATTTCATACAAATCTTATTCAATTTGCTAATCTGAATGTTGATACAATTTTATTTGTTTGACGTAATCAGGTTGTTGTTTATGCAGTGTGTAAAGGAGAACACCTTTAAATTCTAAAATTATGTAAAAGCTCTGAAATTAATATTTATAATGTTTAAAAATGAAATTTTTGGTATAACAAATTGTTATTATTTGTTATTATAGTATTTTAATGCTAATATCTTCTAAAGTGTTTAAACAGTCCAAGAACTAAATAATAAATATATAAAATAAAATAAATAAAAAACCTTTTAGACTAAACTCATCATAACCAATGGTGGTTTGGTGTGATCACTGACTGAGTTACTAAATTGCAAGTCCAGACTTGATGAAATTTCTATCTTTAATGAGCCACGCTTTCTTTGTTCTTCGATTCCAATTCGGTATTTCAACAAAAAATTATAGAAAAATACGAAAATAAAGCAATTTTTTATTTTACTTAAATGTAATCCATTAGCGTAATATTAAACAATTACCTTTATTATATTAGGGCCTGTTTACAAAATTTATTATTCATAAGTTGCAGTTTTGTACCATAAAGTTTGTATATTTTGAATAAATTTTGCAAATACAGACATAAATAATTCGAATTAAAATTCGTTCTATTTAATTTACATAATTTTATTTTTGTGTAACAAATTTTTTGATCCAAATGTTTAAATGTATTATGCAGTATGAACATCATTAAGATTAGAATTTTTACATAATAAAAAAGATTTATTATTAGCAACATAAGCGTAACAAACGGGTTGTGACGATAACATTTGCATAACAAATTATTTTTTTATTGTTCTAAATTTTGGCTAATTTATTAATATGCTTATACTTATTTAAAATCAAAATACAAGAAGTCTACAACTTAACTATGAGGCTACTCTGTTTGTTACAAAAAATATTAACAAACAACTTCTTTCGCCAGGTGCTTTGAAAATTATTGATTTGCTTTCTGATTTTTTGAAAACGCAATTAAAATTTTTTTTTTATTTTCCAAAATATTTATTAAAATTTTGAATTTGTATATTAAGAAAACCATAATTTTAAATAGTTACACAATATTATATTAAATATAACGTGTGCGAAGAATTTTTTCAAATTCCCCTCGAAAAAACTCTAAAATCGAATTTTATTGCATTTCATAAAAATTAAACTTCTAGCGCACGAAACGGATGGTTCAAGAATTAAATTTTACTGTTATAGTAAAAAATTAGTAGTAGTACAGAACAATTAATAAAATTTAAAATAATTTTCTATATTTTTAAATCTGTACTGTGGTAGAACACTGTAATGATAATGAATAGGTAGGAGACTTCAACGCTCGGTTAAGACAGAAGCGTCCCACTTTGGTGGTACTTCACGTACCGTAGAGATGTCAGAACAACTTTTTACACCAAAACATTTTTGTATATTTTTTAATTACTATGTAATCTATGTAACGTAATTAAAAATGTTATCAAAAAGGAAAATCTGAGATGGTGACAGTTAAATACTTTAACTGTGACTCTTTGGATATAGAACTGGTAGCTGAAGAAATCCATTACATGTTGAAGGCCCTCAACTGCATGAAATTGCATTTGGATTACCAAGGGCTGTTATGACTACAACTTCAAAACTCTGAACGACTTATATTTTAAAATACTACTCAACATTTTCGAAAATCACTTTTCACCACAACAAAATTCTTGCTTTAAAAGACTTCTGGCAAATAAATGTTCTTTTGGGAGCACCCAACAAGAATTGGTACTAATCTATCGGAAAAGAAAACCTTTGAATGAAATAATTTCTTTTATTGCGTCCGTACTGCAAATAATATTTTGCGGGTGTGGCAGACATAAAATAAACTCTATTTTTATTTTTAACATCGGTTTACGTTTTGAGGTTTACTGTTGAGCAGGGTTTAATTTTTATCTACCACACCCACAATATAATAACTCTAAAACAAGGCTGGCCAATCCCAGGCCCGCGGGCCACAAAGTGGCCCACCAAGACATTTGAATTTGCCCGCCCGAACTTCGGTCGGTCAGCTAGCCGGCGCGCGATGGCACTGCTTCGGGCCGGGCCTATATAAAACCTTTGTATGAGTATGGTATTTGGCCCGGCGCCACCGCAGTCTATGAAATTTTGCCCACCCGGAAAATCTATTGGCCAGCCTTGCTCTAAAACCAGTGTTTGAAATGTTTCAACAACACCCAAATAGTGGAGTGTTGTTTATTCTCGGGTTCATAACAATAAATTCAAATTTCATCACTAATAAAAATATTGTACACCAAATTTGGAAGACCTCGGTTGAATTTCTTAAGCATTTCTTTACACCACTTGACACGACTTTTTTGAGTTTTTAATCTCCTATCAAATTGTGTGGGATCCAGCGACTGCAAAGCGCTAAATAATCATGCAAAATCGTCTGTATTGTTTTCATGTATGCCTAAAGAAGCCTGGATCTCTCGGCATGTCACATAACGATCTCGTTCAATCATTACACATAAAGCAGTAACATTAGTGAAAACATTTGAAATAAAATAAAGATTTAATAATTACTGAGTTGATGTTTAAATTAAAACGGTTATTTTAAGACAAACCAGGGTACCGCACTCTGAAAAGTTTTTTCAAAAGGCGAATATTGTTTCAAGTGCAGGTAACGAGGAAGAATCCGGAAGTAATGTAAGATTATTGGACAGAAGAGGAGTAGGAAAGGAGGGTGGAAAGTAATAACAAATATGAAGGTAGAAATGGAACTGAAGGGAAGAGACATAGTTAGACAAGTAACAAAAGGTGATTCGATTGGGATGACTGGGACACGTTATGAGGGCATACGAAGATAGAGCAATCAAGAATGTCATAAAATGGAGACCGGACACGGATAGACCACGAGGAAGACCAAAAACAAGATGGCAGGAAGAAGCGCTGACTGACCTGAATAGGATGAAGGTGGAGAATTGGAGAGAGATCTGCCAAGACGAGAAGAAATGGAGAAGGGTTGTAAAGAAAGCGAAGAACAACAGGATACTTTAGAAACCAAGGATGGGAAGAACATGAAAGGAAGTAACGGGGACTGATCCACCCCAGAAAAGAGAACTAGAAAAATTTAACCATGTGGCGATATTCCGAAAGGAAGGAAGGAAAAGAAGTCATAAGTCAGGAACGTCCTTAAAATGAGCGTCAAATGAAAAAATAGAAAGTAAGTAACAAACGCTACTGCATTGTAATCGATTTTAGTCTATGAAGATTAAACTTATTTCTTCTTCTTCTTCTGCTGCACGTTTTAGGTTCTTATTGGCCCGTTACGTCACCCTTGATCAGTCCATCTTTCCCTAGGTCTGCCAATGCAACGCCTTCCTATTGGTCGATATGAGAATATTTGCTTTGGTAGTTGGGTGTCTTTCATTTAAATCTCGAAATGTTTTTCCATCTTTCATCAGTCCATCTTTCCCTAGGTCTGCCAATGCAACGCCTTCCTATTGGTCGATATGAGAATATTTGCTTTGGTAGTCGGGTGTCTTTCATTTAAATCTCAAAATGTTTTCATTGGAATAAAATTGTCATTACTTGTAAAAAATTCAATTAAAATTGAATAAAATCGTCCAGAAGTGGACTGGGATGGGGTGAAGAAGAGACCGTGAATCACATGGAGCATCCCATCGCGTAGATTTACGATAATGACCCCAATGTATTTAACCACTAATATTCTTAGTAGGACCTTTATTACGCGTTCAAAGCAATCTCAATCATTTTTGGCTCACTTGATAATAATACTTCGTGGTATCAGCAAGAAAATGTGCAAGTTAGCTCTAATTTCTTTTATTTTATGCCAAATTTTCAACGATAGCAGCAATAATGTTGTCATTTTTAGAATAGTTTGTATCCCAGTATCGTTTTACATTCCGCTTTACTTTATCTAACTTTGGGCTCCGATTTCGCTGCATAGTTCTTGTCCCTTTAGTATTTTGCAGATCGGTTTCCTTTCTAGCCATTATTTTGCTTTGTGCCGTCGAAGTCCTGGAAGTTCTCGGCAGTGTTTGTAGCTGAACTGATTGCATGGATTACCACATTTTTTGTTTTTACCTCCCACTTTTAATAAGGAGATACATAAAATAGGTAACTTGATTAATTTTATATTAATTTTGAGAAGTCAAAAATTTATTCTCAGCTCAACTTTTGTGGACGCTGGTCTTCGACCTTATTTTAAAATATAAATCAAAACTGCAATTCTGATATAAATTGTACAAAAATTTTTGTGCTATAAATTCAATTAATTTATATTTTAAATGTTCCATATAGAAAAAATTGTTCATAATCAAGCTTAAGTTTGGATCACTAATACTTCAAGTATAAAAAAACAGAATAGAATTAAGTCCTTTTTACTATCTTCAGTTTTGTAATGATTTTATATTTAAAATAATTTTCTCTACATTTTAAACGTGTAATGTAGTAGAATACTGTTAATATTAATGAAACGGTAGAAGACTTCAACGGTCGGTCAAGACAGAAGCGTTCCACTTTAATGATACTTCTTCTGAAAGAGAGATGTCCGACCAAAGTTTAACTTTAAATTTTCTGTAAGGTAAATTATAAACGTAAATTTTAAAATTGCTGTTTAAATTTTAATTCTAGTTTCAATATTTATTTTAAATCGATTTCTTCTTTTTCTATAATAATAATCATAGTGTTAGTAGCAGTAAAAAAATTATTAATTACACTGAATAACTTACAATAATTAGTTTCAATTTCATGTGTCTGAGATCTCAGACACGCAGTCACCGATTGCATGGAATAATTTTTTACTAGCAATTAAGTTAGTTGGGCTATTGCAACAGTGACATTTTTAGACCATCCAACAATATTGGAGGACATGGAGATTCAATTTCCTTCTGCATCTTTACTGTACCTACAGTTTAACGTGAAATTCGAATCACTGCAGCGCCACATTTTATTATAGAACAGTACGTGTAATGCCATTCATCGTTTCTTGTCAAAATCATTATAATATTATCATCAGATAAAAAATGATGAAAAGCTATTGACAGTTGGGGAGAGTATAATATTAATAGCTACTTTGCATACATTTTCCTAATACGAAGTGATTCTTCTGTTTATTTCGAATTTAGACCAGCAACTCTTCTTACTTGTACTTCTTGATAGAAGCGTATGACTACACAGAGAAAAATTTTTTACTCTCGCATCAATTTGAAGTAAATTTTACTAAATTTGAAATACATTTTACTTCAATAAATTGATATTATTTTTACTTCAAATTGAAGCGAGCTCGATTTGCACTTCAATTTGAAGTAAAAATTATTTCAAAACACCAACAAATTTTCTCTGTGTAATATTTTGAAGGGCTTTCTTGGCAAATTAAACCTGGGTGGTTTGTATTTATGCTTTCCATGGAAAAAGAGTCAGAATAAAGTTTTCCTCCCATTGTGACATTGGCATTTTTGGTAAAACCATTCTATTTTCTGTACCCTCCACCATATTTAATCAGTTCTAACTATAGTTTGTTTTTACCAGGACTTCCATTATTCTTGAATTTGTATTACTTTCTATTATCTTTGATGTTCGATGCCACTTATTTTAGTTGACCAATTTAATGCTGTGCTCCGTCACGTCTGCTATTTCTTCACCATGCTCTTATTAATATGAAATTGTTCAAAGAATTTCATATATCTTCCCCGTCATTTTACCCTTTTCTTTACCCCTTTCCAAATTCTCATGATTGTCTTAACAAAATATTGCTTTTATCCAGTATCCTTTCGTTACTCTTCTAGTGTTTTGGAAAGGGATTCTTATTTATTCGTTTCTGTTCTGTTACTTTTATAATTCCTACAGTTTTATAAAGCCTTAATCGTATACCTTTATTTTTCCTTTTGCATTTTACCTTTTGATTCTGAGGGTTAACATTTGAGATATTTTCATAGTTGGGAAACGAAAACAATTTAGCAACATTTGTAAATAAATTATCCCTGCTTTGTCAATATTTCAAACTTGTCGATTTTCTGCCATCTTATATTCATGATTTTTATTATCTTCAATTTTTAATACTCCTTTACCCTAATGATATGATCTGTTTGATTCATATTCCAACCATCTCTTTGAATTTTTTTGAAATATCGTGGTCCAAATCAATCTGTTTTAACTTATTGTAGATTATAATGTATTTTCTCTTCATATCTTGGCGTTGAAGTGTCCAATAAGCACTTTTAAGTCGTATGCCTGGATTCCCTACATCTGCTTAACGGTTCTCCTTCTTGAAATCAATCGGCTTTTATTCCGATGGAACATATATTTTTATAAAACTTACCTTTTAGCACTTGCCTCTTAGCCATAAAAGTTCATTCTATCTTATATTGGCATAAAATTCATCACCGCAGGTCTTAAGCGTTCGCTCACTATAAATCTCTTATCCGACTTTCTATTGTCGTGCCCACTTCTAAAAAATATTCGTACATGTCGCAAATTTTAGTACCTTTCTATTTAGTTTGTTGGAATGCTATTTATTGGGTTTAGTGTTTGTAAATTAGGTCTATAAGTAAGTTGATAACTGCTTCTACATTCCAGATATCTTCAAATTAATGTTCTCTTTCGCTTTGTTGTTCATAACTTATTATCTACTATTTTCGATTAACTCAATAGCCTAAATTATGATTACCTTTTCTCTCGACTTTGTCTACTGAAATTTTCGCATCCATTTTTCCCATTTCAATTTTTATTTGATTTTCTCTACTATGTTAGAACATCGTTTCTCATTTTTATCAAGAAAAAATAAAAACAGCTTACGACCCCCTCAAGAATGACCTATTTTTGTACCTCTAACCTTTATGAAGATGGTATTTATCATTATACCAGATCGCGACCCGCTGGAGTTTGGCTACCCAGATTTGGCGACACCCTTTAAACCTCTTCGCGACCTCCAGGTTGAAAAGCGATGTGTTAGATTACACTAAATTTTAATTTTAATTAAACCAAAGTTTAGCAATGTAGGTGCCTGATTTTATTTCGGACTAACTCTCCTCGAAGACTAATGCCAAACCAGCGATGTAACCTGCCATAAATATACGTTTACTCAGTAATTAACAACTAAGTACTGACTTGTAATAAATTCCGCTTTTCTGTTTTATCCCGATTCACTAATAAATTTTGTTCTCAAATCTTTTTCATTTTGATTCATAGTGATAAATACTTTTTGTTTTGATTCACCGATCGCATTTCTTAATAAGTTATTTTTAAGAAACTTTACATCATCATTTTTCGAACCACGAAATTCACAGATTAAAAATTGTTTGAATGCTCTAAACTCTAAAGATATTAAATTTAAATAGGTGCAAAAGCTTTACATGTCTAAAAATAGCCTCCTTTTACTCATAATGCTTTTATAATTTTTTAATTTCTTTTTATCGATACTGTATTGCACTATTCAGGAAAATTGGTTTCAATTTTACATATTTTTTATTACCTCGAGTCAACTTTGCTTTTTTTAAACCTACTGAAACCAATGATCTCAAAAAAGTTCTGAATAAAAAATTCATTTAAAAGCTCTTGGAGCTTACCTTCATTCTTACGGTGAGCCGAAAATCAATACAGTTTTATCAAAAATTCTTGGTTATTTTTTTTACTAAATTTGCTATATTGTTCTGCAAAAATATGTCGAAATGTAGCAATCAATTTGTTGGTTAGTACCTTAAAATGTTATTTAAATGCTCGAAAAATATAATATATTTTTTCTAATCAATTTATCATGCACTGCTTATATCTTAAGGATTTTAAATAATAAATAAAAATCATAAATATAATTTGGTTTTAATTAACAAAATAATAAATAGTTTTTATAAATAATGCATTCAGTTAAATTAAATTATTTTTTGGTTCGTTAGTTTCCTGGTTTGTAGGTTGGTTGGAGTCCTAAAGGCAGAGGCATATCAAAGCTACGACCGTAGGAAGAGTAGCCACCGTGTCCACCACCGTGTCCATGATCTTCGTGGGAAACTGAGTGCGTGTTGGAGTGACTGTAGACGGGTTTGGAAACAATTTCGTAAGTTGTTTTACCGCCACCACCTCCAAGTCCTTTAAGTCCAACGATCGCGGAAAGCATGAGTGCCATAAGACCGGTCATGAGAGCCTTACCAGCAAGGGCTGCAATACCTCCCAATGCTAAAGCTCCCAAAGTACTCTTCATCATAGCTGCTGCGGCCAACAACATTCCCAAACCGCCTCCCTTTTTACCACCACCTAAGGGGCCCTTAGCACGTCCAGTTTCTTCTGCAGCATCTTGTTCGAAAAGTTTCAATCTGAGAGAATGGCTGTTAAGATAACCAGAAATTTTCTTTAAGAGGAATACGTCGAGACGTGCTTCAGCGTCGTTGGGAAAATCTCTGGCTAGTTCTGCTACAATCTCGGCAGTGTTTGCTTTCGCAGCAGTATTTTCACGTACCACACTAACTCCAGGTAACACATTGTAATTATCTTCTTCGCTAAGCTTATCAACCCACGACACTATATCCAGTTTGAGGCATGTGAGACTGTAGGAATTTGAACAATCTCGTGATAACGATTTTTTATATTCACTCCTATCGGGTTTTGGTGTAATGACTTCGGATGAGACATATCCAAAAATCACTAAGGTAATCACAAACACTAAGAAACAATTTTGAGCAACCATGTTGTTGAATTGCTTTGCTATGAACGAAGACACTGAATCATAAAATTTAAAGTCGTATTATTTATACTAGAGCATCGAGTGTAAAAAGATTGAAACGTATCCCCTTTTTTTAAATTACGTCTGAGTTAAGTTTTGAATGGATTTAGTGGAGCAAGAAGTAATTGTGAGCGTAAGTGACGGTCTGTTAGGGCGTTAATCTAGATGAGCATGCAGGACAGTAGATTTAACCGTGGACTACTATCACCTTGCGTTTTTTTGTTTATTTTTAAATAACTTTTTATTATTTGCACTAGCTGAAGATAAGTTTTGATGGTCACTGCATGACGAGTGACATTTAAACTCGATTAGCGGGCGAATCAAAACTTAACACCGCTAAGTTAATAATTGACCAATAATGGACAAAAAACGAGAAAGTAATACGAAATAAGTGCTCCATATAATAATACAAATGTCGTTTGAAATGATCTACATTTGAGTCATTTTCCAACTTTTTGTTTCAGAAAAAGAATAAATTAAGCTTTTGCATTATAATTTTGTTTTCGAGGACAAGAAAACGTAAATTAGTGGTCTAATAAATATCATTTCCAAATTTTGCGGATCCATCTAATTAAATTTCTGCTAGTTTCTATCTGAATAACAAACACTTAACGGGCAGTAATTTTAAAATCCAATTAAAATATTAAATCCATTTTAACAATGTCTAATTGCACCTAAAACAAATTATTAGTTAATTAAACTGACCTTTTTAATTATTACCATAGAGCATTTCTTCCAAATTAATTAATTATTCGAGATTTTGGTTACCAAAGTGTAAAGAAGTAATTGCAAGTTAATCTAAACTACTGTTAAATAAAAAATGTGCATAATTTTTTAAAATGAGGAAATTGAACCGACATTGAAATAATAATTCATGGTTAAGAAATTTAATAAAACATGCGGAAATGCAGATATAAATTTCGATTTTAATTAGACGCGAATATTACTTTGAAGTAATGGTAAGGCAAATCAAATGTCGCCTATATTAATAATAATTGATAAGATAAAAAAATTATTTTAATTAGAAGAATAAAACTGAAAACATTCGTAATACTAATTAGTCAAAGAGGTTGAAGTTTTCAGTTGAGAAAATTACAGAAGCGACACATTTCAGTTTCATTTCTTTTATTAAATAATAAAATTATGCCTATTATAGGTCAGTTAACAAAATTTAAAAGGATATTTGAAAAATTAATAATGTCGAATGAAAATTAATTTATGAAATAAAATAAAAATGCTAAAATATAATTTTTAATTTTTGCACATTAAGCTTGAATTTTCTGTTCCGCTCTTGAATTCAGTGGAGTATGGAAGCGGATATGAAATTTTAATCAGCAATTTTAATAATAATCTCATTCGTATTTGAAGATATATGAAGTTCAATGTTAAGTGTTAATGTACCAGAATCATTGCACCGCTCTGAAAATGTTGGTTAAACTTGGAGAGGATATAAAAATGCGGCAGGTGAAATAAAAATTTCCTATTGGTACAGTGAAGTAAAAACAGACGTGGGCGGGGAGGTAAAATTGATTAGACAGTAAAAGCGATAGCATATAGGTACTACAACATTGTTTCGATCTTATTAGTTCTCGTCAGGTAGTATGCATATGTAACAAAGTAACTTATATTAAAAAAATATATAACAAATAATTTAAAACCGGAGAAAGGGGGAAACCACCCCTTTGAAAGTGTCTTGGATACAGTTGTTATGCCAGGAAAATTTGTTGTTACGTTTCAACTTTGCTTATACGTATCATTAGTTTGTTATCCACCACCATACCAATCATCCATGGATATTATTGATTTTTAAGCAAATTGCAAAAATATACAGTTTTTCTATTTAACTTTAACAAAAAGCATTGGACATGATACCATTACTTTTAATTATAAGTTTAATTAGCTATATGGCATTATTATAGTTTTATAGTCTCTCTAGCGGACGATACGATGGCCAATAAACCATCAATTATTATTATTACATATATTTTCATTTTGAGAATCGAATGCTTCTGGTAGCAATTACTTGTTCTATTTTTTATTATTTTAATGATAATCCTATAAGTCGTTAGTAAGAGTTAGTAAACCTGTAATACTTACCTTGTACATTGTAATGTTCTTTGAAATGAAAGATAATTAATTTTCTATATGCACCAACTATTTTAACAAAAATTAAAATTCTATTTGTCGAGCAGAACTTAACATAGAATATTTGGAAGGTAGCCAATGCTGGGTGATTTTTTTTCGCACTTCATCGTAGTTACAAGAAAACTCTACCTGTCCTGGATTTTCTTTTTTGTGGCAGAATTACTATTGGGCCAATTGTCATCATCTTCTAGTTTCCAAACTTAACACCACTTTTATAAAGGTCATAATGTGCCAATTCTGTTAGTAATGTGTTTCATCATCTCAGTTTCATTCTTTTTCACGGGATACGATTCGTCTCTCAAAAACTGCATCGTGGGAGATAGTGCGGTAACATCAGGATCTTAGCTTACCGTGCTTTCTAAACTGGTGGTTGAGTTTCATCCAGATGATGTGGTCAATATGGTGGATTCTAAATATCTGGAGTTATAATTATCATTTCTGATCATTTTTTTAATTTGGTAGAAAAGGAATAACGAAAAAATTAAATGCTACTCCGAAATATCTACTTGAAGGAGTTTTACCAAAAAAATATTTAAATAAAAATTTTATTGCAAAAACTTATCTATTTATACTGTTGATTTTTTTGTTTTGCTTAGTGGTTAATATAAAATAAATAATTTCAATAATATCTTTAGAATGTACGCAGCGGACCGCAGTGGTCCACTTTGCGCAAGTTATCAAGATTTAAACATTTCATTTTGATTTTAATTTAATATTAATTTTCACAAACATGTGATTTCAATTTGGATAAGTATATTTTTTTAATTACTACTTTTAAGTACAATAATGATAATCACCACTTTTTCATGTACTAAGAAATGCAACGAAATCAGCAAACGAATAGTTTTTTCTAGGATCTCATAGCGTGATACGAGTCTTTATTCATATCACCATTAAATTATATCCATAGCGATTAAGCGCATACACTGTTAATATAGAGAACCCGTTTGACTCTGGTCGAAGTAAGAATCATAGTATGGCTGTTTCTCCTGGGCAGGCAATGGCAAACCACCGGGTGTAATCTGCCATAAAAAAGTCTTTGTTAAAAGGCTCCCCACACCCTACAGAAAGGTAATGGACTGAAGGGAGAGATGTCGATATCATACCAGCCATATTTTTACCTAAACATAAAAAATTTCGGCTTAGTTCATTTTCTTACCTTTCTAACTTAAAATCCAGCGTTGAACAAAAAGCTTCAGAGAGATCACGAAGAGAAAATGCTCCACCACAATAAACTCAAAATTGAGGTACCTACTCCAGATGTTTTATCACATCCAACAAACTACACCACAACAAACTCAAACTCGCTGTGTCGCCAATGCTGTGTCACCAATGCACATGAAGCTGAAGAAGAGCAACAACTATGGTCTCCACGAACTACTTTTTTTTTTATATTATATCTTAGCAAAAACCGATATTACAGTATCGAATTTCAATCATTTTTATATAATCTTCCTTGCTAGAACTTTCTTTAATTTGAAATATTACAGGTAGTTTGGTCTAGTGGTTAGGGAGTCGAGCTATAAAGGTCATAGGTTCGAATCCCAATCCTTACCAAATTTATCTGTGCCATAAAAAATGATATTTCCGTAAGTAAATAAATAAATAAATATCAGCAACACAATCAAAAACAAACATAATACATAAAAATATGTAGTACATTCCTTTACGCGTCATTTAGCACTGTTAAAAACAATATTATACAATACGAAGTATGCAAGGTACATATAATTACAAGGAAAACAAATAGCATGCCGCCAGAAATAACAGAAATTAGTAAAAATTTAGGTACATATTGTAGCAATTTTTCCTCGACCCTATTGTTTATAAATAATTTTTACTTTCTATTTAGGAAAATATCACTACACTAGAGTGCCGTCGAAAACTATACGTCGGTTCACACTTATTATTATGAGACAAATCCCAGGGCTGGATTCGATTTCCTTCTCTTTCTTGGGTCGCTAAATAAATGAAGTTGTTCGGCCTTGATGCCGCACTAAATTTTCTAAATAAGATTTTCCCTCTCAGGGACAAAATTGTATGAAATGCCTGAATCAGGATTATTGCCCTTATTGACAATATTGAAAGAATAAACTCGGGTTTGGTTCGTTGCATGTGAGATAAATCAAAGTCAGCTTCGTTGAAAATTAGAAATTTAATTTTCATAAAATAAATTTTAGTTTGAAAAATCATAAGCACAAATAACGTCGAGCGTATGTTATTTACGAACAAAATTCGTTTTGGTCGTCTGCGTGTAAGTTGTGTAATAGAGAACCCTTCACATTTACATTTAATTTTAAATTGAAGCCTCAAAATATTCCAGGTCTCTATTGTGTAATCGTGTGACATAAATCAAATTACAATAATAAAAAAAGGTGTAACAAATCATAAAGTTTTTATTTACCAAATCCGTGGCACTCGTTTGTCGACGTTTTGGAACCACTGATTTCTTATACTTGACATCTATTGACCTGCAACCTGCTACTTTTCATACCAGCTGTTTTCATAATAATATCGGATTTGAGCATCAACTCTTCGTATTTCTTCTTAAAATACCCATGTAGCACAAAATATTGGCGCAATATTGTCAAGATTTAGCCCATATTGGTGCAATATTGATTACCAATATGGGCGCAATATTGTACAACAATATTGGCGCAATATAGTTTTAATATTGGCGCAATATTGGTACAATATAGATTTAAGCAAGGACAATCAGCAACCATACAATTAAACTTATTGGCAATACTCAAATGATTTTGAACCAATTTTTATGCAAATGTTGTACCTAACCTCAATTCCAGGTAAGTAAATTTATCCAATTTAATTCTTAACAAATTTGAATTCCTTCTTCTAATTAATTGATTTGTAGGTGCGTATTTTTCGTGATTACAAAAATCACTCATCAATGGCGGAGCTGAAACACTCGTCTACTTTAGACGTCACTAAACACTAATTACTGGCTTGAAAAACACCTTGGTTTTCCAAGAAAAACTCGAAATTCGGTCACTTATGGTGGACCTGCCCGCCAATACGCCTTGCTGGCTTCACTGCTCGCAACCAAGTCCTCTACGCCAACTTGTACTACCTTGCATGTTGAAAAACTTCAAATTACCAACAGAAAAACGAAAACTTAAGCCATTTTTGCAGCTCAAAATAGGTAAGATTTTACGCACCAAATTCAAATTTAAATAATTAACTTTGTTTCTTTATAGATTAAATTCGCTGTAAACCTCACAAATCACTGGATTTTATCAACATTCAAAATAAGTGTGTGCTTGTGTGTCAACGGTAACATGAAAAGACCTTTACTTATAACACTGTGCTCGACCTTGTTGTTATGGGCAAAATATCTCCCAATTAATGATAAACAATTAACAATGCGAAACTGGATTTCAATTCAGATCACGACAATATATCGCTGCCCTCCCCCAATCAAATTATTGGATGAATTTGGTGTTAATCATGAGACCATAAATAAACTTCCATCTTTTTCGTTTGTGCTTCAAACAAATAGTAGACATGTTTTTATAATTTCACTCCCATTATGAATTTTTGGGTGACACTAGTGCCAAACGTTAGAGCTCGAAGGAGCTTTCATTCCTTTCATTTTAATTTTATTTTCCAAAAAGCTACGGCTATTTAGTTGTAATTTTCGACTCATCCGAGCAAGTTCCGTACGATAAAAGTTAATTTAATAAATTCTATATTGGGACTAAAATTTATGTCCCAATAAAAAAAAATATTTTATAGGTAAATGATCACCATGGCATTAAGGTGCTTCTCTGGACTTAAAATGCTAAAAATACAAGACTGCTGTTAATAACAAATATTTTGAAATGATTGTAAGAAAATTAATTAGGCAAAACATGAAACTACTTTGGTACAGGCTTAAAATTTTGAAATTAATATTATAACCATAACGTCTTCCAGTCTTCCAAAACCAATCAGTGCTGGTTATATTATTGATTCGAAATTAATTTGAATTCAAAATTTTAAGCTTAAAAAAAATATAACGAAGAAAAGAATCATTCTTGGAAAATTCGTAATTGATCTTACCGAATCTCCTCGAAAATTTGAAATACATGTCACTTTGTAGAAAATGAAATTAAAATAATGGCAATGAAAGCTCATTCAGGCTCTACGGAAGTTCTAACGTTTGACACTAATTTCACTAAAAAATTTAATATGGGAGTGAGAAAAATATGTCTACAGCCCCCCCCCCCCCCCCCAAAGAATTCACGAATAACTCAGCGACGGTTGAGACTCAAAAGAACAAAAAACTATAGTAGGTACCACTAAAAAAATGTGAAAATGTACTATTAATAATTTCTTACCGTTTCTCTTTTCATAGAAATCTATGTCTGTCTGTTCGTAACGGTTTCTCCGCACGTTTGTCTCTCAAACCAACCAAACAAAAATGTATTTTGTACTTTGATTGGTTGCACATTAATAATAAAGTTTCAACTAATAAAAGTCCGGCGGCCTCAGTACAATAATTATTAATTATTAACAACTAGAATTTCCAGGCTGTGCGGCCTGAAGGCCGCACTGTAATTATTTGTAACCTAATAATAAATGCATAATAAGTTCCAGTTTGGTCTGAGAGGGTTTCTGACACATAGAAAATTGTACTTCAAAGAAAAAAATTAAAAGAAATAAAATCTTGCATTCGTCAACATTTTTATACTTAATTTGTTTCATAACTAAAATACCGTTAATTTTAAACAATAAAAAGTTTAAATCTCATTTGTAGTTAATTTTACGTTCTTTAAAACAACATTTCTGTATTTACACAAAAAATTAATGCTTCAAAGAAGCGTTTGAATTTTACCAAAATTTTTTGACAAAAAGTTTAGTCAAGTGTTAACTTGGACTCGAAGGTTTCGAGTCCGACGTATAGAAAATTTTATTTACTTAAAACAAAATAAAAACCAAAGATTTTAATTCTTCAACATTTTCGTACTTCAATTTGATCATAACTCAAAAACCGTTCATTTTAGGCACTAAAAGGTTGAAATGTGATTTGTAGATAATTTCACCCTCTTTAAAAAAGTAGTTTAGTATTTTTACTAAAAAACTATTAGTTTTGATGCTATGGCCATTTGAAGGCAAAATTTCAAAAAATTGTTTCAAACACAGTGTTGGAATTTTTACAAAAATTTAAACTTTTATTTAGAAAAGTGCTAATTTGGACTAGAAAGTTTCAATTCGAAACCTTAAAGTTCATTTAGGCTCTAATGTTTAATACCAATTTCACCCCAAAATTCGCCTTGGAAGGGGGGGGGGGTAGAGACATGCACCTTAAAAATTTCTATGTGATATTGTGTAAATCGCAAAGAATGTGATAATAAAGCTTTGAATAAGATTTATGATTGTAGAAAATTTCGTTTGCATCAATAGGGGTAATCCAAAATCCATTGAAATGCACTAATAGTAGAAAAGCCCCAGATGAAGAAAAGATAATACTGAACAACAAAAATTTGTTTCTTATAATATTTTTTGCAATAATTTCACATATCTTTTCCAAATTTCATTGGGTGGCAGAGTTTATGAGTAGCATCGCTTTAAAGATAATAATAGATTTGTTTATTCTAATTCGTCCAAGACACAAATGATGCATTTATTTGTTTGCTTATTTTTAGATTGAGAAACTTTGCATCACTCCAATTACAATCTGACAGATAGATCTCCGAGTGCAGTACATAGAAGATGCCAAAGTTGCTAACCTGTTACTCACCCATAAGAAGAAAAGGAAACTCTAGCAAAGGATAGGTCTGCTTATGGTGGTATAAAGGATAATATTGAGGAATATATTCTTGCACTCATCCAAATTAACTTTCAAAACAAGAACTTTATTCTGAATAGTTCCTAATTAAATTACACTTCAAGTGGTGCACAATACAGACCTGTAGAGAAGATTACAAACTCAGGGAGATCATAAACAAAAAGTTGATCATTACAGTTCGAATGCCCAAGAAATTGGATTTCAAGTCACCACAGCCTAGTAATTATGGAGCCCTTACTCTACTAGTTCAATATCTACACCCTTCCACAGCATTGGAAAAAGAGAAGTAGTTACAGCTTAGCGGTGAATTTAGAGATAATAGGGTTCGAACCCGGGTGTACTAAGTACTTAACCTAACCCTTTCTCCTCGATAATCACTCTCGCAAACCACCGAGGTAATCTCCAAAAAGCCCTTATAAATGAAGAGGATACCAATCCAAGGGGAGAACATGTAGATTTTGATAAGTAAAAACATACTTTCATTTGTTGGTTTGTCATTTCTACGAAGCCTGATTCTTGACCATTATTAAATTGCGATCGTGTTTGACCTACTAATACTTTCAACACCAGAACTCAGTCTTGGTATTCGGTTACAAGAAACCTCAACTATGTAGGATTAGTTAGATTCGTGCGTATCAATTCCTAAAGACCACCCAACTAAAAAAAAAGAGTGCTGACCTATGTAAAATTCTATTTATGAATATATTTTAATATTTTGGCAGTAATCCATTTTACATTATCGTCATAATAGCGTTTGCTGTATTTACAGTAACCTTTACACTTATCATTTTAACTGTAATTGAAATATTTTTAAGTTTTTTTATTGAAAACAGTTGGCATGTTTGAATTGGTCAATTAATTGCTATTCAAACGGTCATCTCAAATTTAACACTGCAAATATAACATATAATATAATATATAAATATAAGTTAGGTACGTGGGTAGTTTAGAAAGTAACATCAGAAGTAGTAACTTTTCTTTACACTAAAATAAATTATTAAATAATAAATAAAGTCCATAGGTCTATTTTTTATGGAATTGTTTGGTATCCCTGCATTAGCCCGGCCCATGCATCGGCTCCATTGCGATTCCAATGAGTTGTTGGAATTTGTGGCACAATTTCGTAACTTAGGGTGGATGAACTACCGTGTTTCTCTAAGATGGCCTTAAGTGCGACTCCTAGTGAAATTATAAGTGCCATTACACCAGCACCTACGCCTTTGACAGCAATCAAGGCAATAACAAATAAGATTGCAGGTATAATTATCAACGCTTTCAGTTTCAGCAGCAATAGAATTGGAAGAATCATGCGTCGGAGCTTCTTCTTGCGTGATTCTGAAACAATAAATTTACGTGATTAGTTTAGGCGCCAACAGGTTGAATAATGTGAATTAATTTAATTGAAAGTAGTTTACTATTAATGGAATAATTAGTACCTAATGCATAATAATTGAATGAAAATGCATTTTATTGCACGGAACTTCTGATGCAATCTCAAAAGTTTGTTGATATTCGTTGTTTTTCTACAACACGAAAAAAAAACATAATTTGTACCTAAACCTCATTTACACGTCTTAATTTGTTGTAAATTCAATTTATTTTACAATGAAACTTTCTAATAGAATAAATGAGCCCGGCAATGTTAAAATTGCGATTTATTAACGTTTTTATTTCGACTTTCTTATTTACACCTGTATATAATGTAAATGGGCTAAATAATAAATAAAAAAGAAATATTGCGATGTATAAGTAGTGAAATAATAATTAGAAAATAATTTAAACAATTAAAGTTTGAAAGGGGTACAAAACCCAACTTAAGTTGAAAGAAAATTTAGAATTAATAATAAAGTAATTAATAACATTTTATATTATATTTACAGAAGTTTATATTTCAAAATATTTAATTTTTGATTTGAATATTTTGATTTCGTATAAAAATTATCATACATTTTTAATAATAATATATTACTTTTAACAGTTCATTTAAAGAAATTATTAAAATAGTATTTATTTAATTAATTAATAATAATTTTGGCTAACCGTATAAAAGAAATTTAGAAGAGTATAAATTACAAGGAAAAAAATTTAAAATCGAATAGATTCGATGTAAAAATTATTTTATTAAAAATACTAAATTTGAGTGGTCGTAAATTAGTGGATTAGCAAAAAAATGCAAATAAGCACTAAATTAAAATTAAATGGTTGAAGAATTTGATCAAAATTGTATTTAATTAATTAATATAAAAGCTTCACCCATTGTTTGAGCAAGTTTAAAAATAAATATATTTCGAGTTAAATTAATAAAGTAAAAATTAAAAACGTAGGTAAAAAAAATTAAAAAGTGAAATTTTCAAGCGTAGATCCTAAAATTACTCCAAGTTTAAATTTTTTATTAATTTAATTAATTGGGAGCTTTTGTTATGCGTGGTCAAGAGCACACACCTGAATGTATAGAAATTTTCCGAAAGGAATGTTATAACGGCGACAGGTGTGTTATGGTGGGGATTTTATTCATGGTGAAATGTAACCTTCAATGGGGTCATGGACATCCGGAAATATCTTATTGAGTAGGTTAGTAAGTTAATAAGTCGGTCGTGCCTCCTGTTTATATTCCACTTTTGAAATGCAGTTTTTTGGAAAACCTGTTCATTTAAATTAGCAGCCAAAATCCAAGCTTTTTTGAATCTTCTGCCCCGAAAAATTTTTTCTATTTCTATTGTTACTTTCATATCATTTACAGCTGAATGTAAATAATGCTAATTTTTTGCAATGGCCATAAATAAATTAATTGGGTTTATTAACAATAAATTATGGAAAGGCACTTCTACTTGTATATTATCAATATTAAAACACTTTTTGAAGCATAACTGTTAGAAATTAGTATTTGAAAGGAGGCCATTATTATAATATAAATAAAACAACAACGATAATTATAGCCATAAGCATCATGTCCTAAAATCACTGGACCATTTGTTAACTTCGGTATAAAGCCTCTCCGATGAATCCATTATCTTCATTCTCTTCCGAGACACAATTGAAATCGCAATCGCGAAAAACGTACAACAAAAATTAAGATACATTCAACTCCAATTCTGTTAATTTTGTTATCAAAAATTTAAATTTAAACATCCGGTTTATTTAACTAAAATTTTAATTTAAATTTGCAAACCGTTGCAATCATGCAACTGTTGATGACAAACTCGTTTGATGCTAGTAATTGGTGTCGACATTTTTGTTCAAATTTATTACACTTTGAAGTGACAAATTTAAGCAGAAAATTATAATTTACCTTCGGTCAAGCTTCGTCCGCTTTGTGAGGATGGTAAGCGTAATTTTATTTCATGATTTGCTAAATACCGCACTAATCGTTCGAATATTCCTTCTTCAGATTTGGCAACAAACGCTTCTTCGTTGGTCTTCTCGACTGTTAAAAAATCTCCAATTAAAGAAACTGTCGGTTTACTGTCGAAATCGTCCACAACTTTAATTAGATTATTTTCCGCACAATTTATACTTTCTCCACAGTTTTCGTAAATATCCTGCGAGTTACAACTGAAAATTGTTAAAATTAACACAACAATAATTTGCTTCAGCATGATTGATTGGCACCGTAAAAACATACAATTGATTTTTTTCAATATATAATTGCTTATATAGGGACAAACTTAAATAATGTATACTAACCTAACATAGATACAATTGTTGGTACAACGTGAATGGGTTTTTTAATTTGGCAAAATTCGATTGCAATTTTTAGTTTAAAACTGAGATCGAACATATTAATTGCAACCTAAATTACGTGTGACATATTTTTATCTAATTTCTATGTGCGAAATGTATCATGAGGAATTATAGATTTAAATTAATTCAAATTGAGAAAACAATAATTAATTTGATGAAATTCATTTGACTGTAATTTCGAATCATAGATTTATGAAACCAAATAATTAAATTTAAGAACCGCCTAATTTGATTACTTATTAGCCTTTGACCTTGGTAAGAGGGGGCTCCGGTTTAGCTGATTTTGTTTTGCTATGTCTTCGGCCTTGCTAGTGCGTTCCGGAAACTACCGAAGAATAGCAATAATTTTTGTTATCAATACAGAACTTTTATATTGGTTCTATCGGTAGTACTATCGCAAATGTTAAATGATGTCCCAATCTATTAGTTGATTGGTTCATTGTAAGTCAACTGTGATTTTTTTGCAAGTTCGTGAGTGAAGACCCTTTAGCTTTACGTCGATAATCCAAAGTTTAAAAATCTTGTAAAAAAATACAAAAAGAATGTTTGCTTTGCTTATAATATATAATTTATGTCTATTATAAAAGATAGGAGGGATATTTAACCATTTATTTCCGTTGAATTACAAATCTTGTACTATATTTAAATATAGTACAGAAAATAATTTAATTTGTAAAAAGAATTTTCAATCGGTTTTTCATTTTATTCATTTTTTCCAATAGCAACGTAATAATATATGAGGAAACCAAGAAAGCTTTGGTGTTTAAATATCCACGAATTACAGACAATGGTTGAAACAAATTCTACTTTAACGGAGCTTGCAGATATGCTCCAAGTAAGTACCGAAATCATACGGATTCATTTGCACAAATATGAAAGAGATTAAAGCGAATGGGTACCGCACGATCTAAATCCCAATAAAAAGTTACGGTATCTTGCAATCAACATACATATCTCTTCATTTCATAACTAAAATCGAATAAGCTTTATGATAAAATTTTGACCACTGACGAAAATTGGATTATGTATTCCAACTATAGGTGCGTAAAAGTAATTTTATTTAAAATTCCAATGCAGCATCTGCATAGTCACATAAAAAGTTACCAAATTCGGTTATTCAAACTGATTTCACAAAATCGATAGAGGTATATAAAAGCAAAACTAAGTTACCATTCATTCTAGACAATTTCTATGTATTCTTAATAAGTTGGTTTTCGTATGAAGGTAAGGAAAACGACCTGACGTTTTCATTGCTAAATTTGGAATGGAACAGTGTCCGTAGTACTCTGAAGCAGTCTCTCACCCAGAAAAAAATTACGACTTAAATTGCTTACAACATTTTCCAGCCATTTGTGAATCCTTAGATGTAAGGAGCTACGCAAAGTTAGACCACCGTCTCCTCGTTAGGAAAGGATTTTGGTGTTTAGACCATACCATTGTTTGCATCACCCACAATATAATATAAAGAATCCGTATAATCATTGCAGTAAACGACTCAATTCTATGGTCCAGGTGTTTGATGTTACTGTAATGTGTATCAATGGTAGTATTGGGCAAGAAGTGAATTTTATCACCATTTTGAGGGTAAATCACTTTTATCCACATACCCAATACACACTCCAATAATATGTGGATACATTTTGAATTCCTTTAAATGAACAACTCCCATATTTTACCAGATTCGATTATTATTCAACTGGTATCGGTTCTGAAAGGATCTGATCTATAACCATTCGATAAAATGCTTTATAAGGTATTCAGCAGTAGCACCCGCTTAAGAACTCAATGACGTCTGGGTTGATTTTACAAATCAAATTTTACAATGGTTTGCAGGTACCGATGTTTCAGGTTGCTCTACAAATGAACTAATAATTATTAACTTCAATATTTAATTTTCTTTAATGTCATTAATGGATTGAATTATTGTAATCCAAAAATTGTGTAGGATTGTGTAGGATTGTGCTGTGCATCCCATTAACATTTCTTTAGTAAATTATTTTTGGCTTAGCTAGGAGGATCGCTAACACCCCAAAATCGAATAGGCACCTGAAGAAGAAGAAGATGTTACATTTTAATCAATTAAAAAACTGATAAGAACGCAACTAAGCAATTTATAACGGCAATGGTTGCTTGAAAAGCTCAACAAGCTGGAAGCCTAGAAATAATCTAGGAGGAAAGTGTTTTGGCCAGTTGGAACAACTCCAAATAACAATTTCAAGTGTTTACCTATAAGATTTACGTTGGTGCTTTTTACATGGTAAATAAAAATGACAGCTGATTTAAAACGTTAATTACCATTTGATAACTTTCTGCATCATGTAAATGACAACCAGACACCTTATAACTAACACAACACTAATAGGAAATTAATCTATGATCATCTAAGTTTTCCAACTTATGAAGGTAAAGAAAAGTGAAGAATCATATTGGATAAAGAAAAAATCATATTCAATCTTATCATTATCATCTGGGTTCAATTTCATGAGGAAATAATTATAGCCACCCTAAAGATTTTACTCTCAATTAAATAAGGTGCAATACTTCTTATTGCATCCTTCCATGTTCTGCTTTATAATATCTAAAATAAATAGAATAAGTCTGCTTTATTGGATTGTATTTGGTTTAATATATTATTTCAATACTTTTGCCTACAGTTCTTGACATCCATGTCACTCAGATGCTCAGTTTCATATAGTTAAAATCTTTCCCATTTTTTAGTTTCTATTGGATTCTATTCCGTTACCATGGTAACTAACAAGGATACATTCTTGTAGTTCATTTTTTCTCACTACGTTACCTAACTTTTTATTCTTTGTGCCTTCATGAATTTTACTATATTATATCCTTCTCCAATTTCTTGCGTTAAACTAAAAGGATTTATTTATCCTCTTTGGCCTCAAAATGATTCCAAGTTCAATTGTTAGTAGTTCTCTTATATTTTTATTAATACTAATTTTGAAAACCCTCTTACTTGTACAATACGTCCAATATTCTGCTTTATTGCTTCTTTTACTTTATTCTCTTTCTCAAGTTTGTTATACTTATCGCCATTCCTAAAATATATTATGAAATTTTATCGTTAATCAACATTATAATACTACTGCTAACTTATGGAACATAAATTTCGGAGATGACAAGAGTATAAAGAAGACCCTGCAAATTATACTGTATGAAATGGAGAAGCCATCATCCTGAAGGACTATAAACCAAGTACGGAAATAACGAAATTAAATATGATGAAGTGATGACCCATCTGAGTAGAATGGGATGATATTAAATGGGACATGCTGCCAAATTTTCGGAAAATAAATAGCTGGATGAAATGTCATAAGAAGTAGAGACACATTGTTGTATTTACAAGTAGTAAATACAACACAGCATGGAAGCTGCAAAGGAGCAACAAAGAAAATCAAAGATTGATGTGTCCGAAAAAATTATACTTATCCTAAACACCCCCCAAATCCTCGCTTTGGTAATAAGATTGAATTTCGTTAAAGGTACAAAAGTAAACTAAAACTAAACTAAAAATAAAAAATTTTATTTTTATTTGAAACATGGTTCAAACGTTTAGGTTAAAGTTTACTAAAATAAGGGTTTGCTAATCTTCATCTACATGTAAAATAATTTTAAATCACAGGTGTGCAGTCATTCTTCAATTTGCAATCACAAGAAGCAATATTTTTATAGTTTGCCAGGTTTCAAATAATAAGAAAATCAATTTCGTAAAATTTTACGAATAAATTTGAAAAGCTCTAATCGAAGGTTTTCAAATTCTTATTATATCATTTGCTATACATTTCCAATACTTTTTGGAAGAAGAGTTTCTGTCCTAGTAAACAATTTGAGGAAAATTCTTCGTGCACTCTTATCAATAATTAATTCTCAATTACATGTGATTTGGTTAACATTTTCAATTTAAAAGGAAATGAATAATAATTATATTTATTTTATTTATTTACCTTTGTCTTTATAATATCTATATCATGATCGATTTTCAAGAGGAACATATTTTGGTGGTATCTAGGAGCAAAATTTCCAAGTTTTTGATGTCAAGGATCAAGTTTCTAATCAAAGTGACTTCAAATTGTGTTTTACTGTTTAAAATTTTTCAAATTCACCGAATTCTTACTACTTAAATGATTGGAATTACTATTTGATCACCATCCTGCAATTAATTTTCATTTTAAAATTTAATTTTCTAAATTTATTTTATTTACCTTCTTTTAACTTATTTATTTTTCAAATTTACTGTTAAAGTCGCTTCCATTGTGGTTCTCTTGATTTGCTAATTTTCTTTGAAAGAACGAAGTAACTTAATTTAAATTTAATATTAGTATTTCTGAAATTGTAAGGTGGAACAAAACTTTTTAAAACCTCCCATTAATTTTCACAACATTTCTAGAATAATTAAAAATGTAACTTGTCCTGTACCGTTCTGTACTAATCGTTTCTGCGAAATGTAAAGCAACCACTATTACAGGTAGACCACGGTGTGGAGTGATGTGATCGCTGGTTGAGTTACGGTGCAGAAATTCTGGGTTCAAGTCGCAGACTTCACAGAATTTCTTAGCCCGGCCTTCCGGTGGACATCCACATGCTGTGGTGAAAAGTTGTAGTAAAAAGAGGATTAATCCACTTCGTGAAATGGATTGTAAAGACTTCAATAGAAGTGGCAATATTCCGACAGGAATGGAAAAGCCCTTGAATGAATGAATTACAGCGCACTGGATTAAATTAACGTTTTTTTTTTAAATAAATATTCAGAGATTCAAGTACTAAAGACACCTTTATTTGTTATAAATAATAATAAATTAATTTGTATAAATAAAAAATATTTTTAAGGCTTTTGTTCTGAATAAGCCAAATCTTGAGCATTTTTTAAATTAAATTCATCATCCTTCACATCCTCGATTGATCTAGCATAAGGATATTGGGAATTCCACCCAGAACTACCAATCGAATTGCTTGTCCATCCGGGTGGTCCATAACTAGAGTGTCCTCCACCAGAGCTCCATCCATGTCCTCCACCTAGCCCTCCTAATCCTCCTCCTCCTCCTCCTCCAAGGAATGGGGTATTCTATTATAAACATACGAAACAGTCAGACTTTAACTAAAGTTTCGATAACAAAAAATTACCTTATTGAAGAGACCAGAGAACAGTGTCTGTGATGCCAAGACGAGAGACAGTACTAAAGCAATTTTTGCAATAATTGCAGCTTTAATAGCTAAAAACTTCAATCCTATTAATGCAAGTCCCTTGGCCAAAACTGCTTTCAATACTAATGCCATAATTAAAGGCGACATTCCACCCTTACGACCGTGCTTCTTCATTCTTTTACGACCTAAAATCAATAATATGAATTAAAATTTAATTTATGTACACCAAGTTTACCTTCTTCTAATGCTCTTGAAATTCCGTTGGTTGGAATTTCGGGATATTTCAATTGAAGGGTACGTCCTTGAAAGAATTGGCTGGCAGCATCGAAAATAAGATCTAATAAAGTTTCCATCTTATCTTTTGGATCAGCTGGAAGTTTGGTTTCTTCGATCGATTTTCCTGTTCTTTCATGTTGAGGATTCTCACTAAATTAAAAATAATCAATTTCTCTAACCTAAACCTTGTTTTGGTACATACCTGATTAAAGCTACTCCAGGCAAAATTTCAATGGAAGATTCACTGCTAATTTCTTTAATCATCTTGAGGGATCTCTCCGCAGCACAGTTTGCGAAACCAAGAGCACCATCGGAGAACGAACACGTTTTTAAGAAGTTGATAGTTTCATCGTCAGAAGTTGGCTTGGCGGTAGGGTTCTAAAGAGAGCCGATTAGAATAATAATTTATTGTTTAGGCGAAAGTTTTAAATGATCTTACCCCTTTAACCGCTGCTAGGACGAAGACAAAAATGCAGTACTTGAACATCTTTTTGGAAGCTAATCACACAAGACTGAGTTGATAACTGATTTGATCTTAGCAAAAAGGGTTTTACTTATATTTCGATCCACCACCTTTTTTTCGAGCCTATGTAATCAAAAGGTGTTACTTGAAAAAGGAGTTGACAACTATTTGTGTACTCTAATTGTTAACATAACCCATTCTTTTTATCTACTGACCTACTGGAAACAAATGTAAAATAACTTATCATGTTTGCTTTTGGATGTAGCCCGGAATAAAGTATTTGCCTTGACAATGAACTTCATTGTTTTTATTGACTATTCTTAATTTGTAGAAATTTGATAAACTTGCAACTGTAGAATATGGTCGAAGAGATGGCATCAGTATTGGATCTTCTTGCAAACATGCTTGGTGTCTTCGTGTTTCCGGATTTTGCAGATAAACGTGGTTAATAGCTTTTGGTGAGTCTGATTCATTTATTGCTTAATATTTTATGTAAACTTAACTTTACTTAGCGTAGTTAGTTAACTTTCTTGATCACTTTCTAACTACTACTTTTCATTGACGATATTTGCTTATTTAATTTGAAATAGCGTATTTGTACTTTCTTTGAAACCATCTACTAAAAAATACTGTTGTAGCTAGTAATTTTGACCGTTCTTAATTGCAGTACGTTAATGATGTTCAAAAAGTGTAAATGCTTCATAAATTACTCATTTCGTAGTCATCTAGATTATTTTTTACAGTTAAGTCTTTTTACATTAATGATAAATTATATTAACATAGTTTTGGTTATATGTTTAAAGTGATATGGGCTCGGGACCATATAATTAACTGATTTAGCTCTGATTTATAGCTTAATTGATTGAAGTGAAACAATAAAATTACAAGAGTATTTACGAAAATTAACAATTTGTGTATTTGCCCTAGACGACTAACAGTCCCGTTATGAAGACAAAAATTAAATTTTTGCCGCACCTTTAGGAAACACAGTTTAAGGTATTCAATTACCATTTTAGTTAATGTGGGACGCTTTTTAGGAAATTATTTTGTACTTAATTACAATTCAATGGATAAATTTTGAGTTGTCTTGCATCATTACCACAAAAATGTTGTGTGTTTCTACATAGTGACATGTTTTATCGCGTAAAACACTACATGAGAAGTTCTTAAATTGGTGATAGCTTTTACCTAACACACATAGATTAATTATCAGTATTATTGTTACACAAAATTAGTTGTGGGTTTTAATAAGTGCGTGTTGAAAAATATTCTAAACCTAACTTGAATCAAGGTGTTACCGAATTATTAACCATGAAAACATTAACCAGACAAACATATTTATTCGAGAAGTAATATAATACAACATGCAACATTAACTATGTAATGTAAAATGATATAATTAACTATTGTTATTAAATGAAAATAATAATTTAATTAAATTATTTAAATTTAAAATTTGTAATAGAGTAATAATAACAGCTTTAAAATAGTAATTGCTTGTGATGCAACGCAAATTTGCTTAAATATGCTCTCCAACTTACTTATTTAACTACAATTTAATGATAAAATAATTAATACCTACTATAAAAATGTTTCATGTTTACTATGTAAATTAAGTTTTTATTAATTATTATAGAATATTAAATATTGTACTATTTAAGTCAGAATTATTAGCCCCATTAAATTAGCACTTTTAGGAGAGAAGAAACCACAAAATGCACAATTTAACAGCGATAAACTGTTTGACGTGCTAATAGTCCATTGTATAGCAAATCGTTAAGAATAACGGTGGCTTAACGATTGTCAGCTTTGATATTTTAACATTTTCAATAATTTTCACAGTTTTTTACAATTGTTAGGCGATCGTGAAACGATTTGCTTATAGAAGAGACTAGAGTGTGTATATATAACAGAGTGTGGACAACTTAGGTAATCTTTTTGATTGGTTGCGCCACGTTTTTCTTATTAAGCGAGTGAATTTTAAAATAATTACGGAAATCCTTGAGAAAGACGTCAAAATGACCATTATGAACTACGCATTGGGCACACTCTATCCATATTCCCACTCTAGAAGAGACTGCAGCGAATATGCATAACAATGTTATTTTGACAACCACAAATTGCTTCATTCGTACTTGCTGTATACTGAAATCCACAATTAACCAAATTTTTCGTTAAATATTGTCTGATGATAGCTGTATACAAAAATTATTCAAAGCTACTAAATTTCTCATTTACATTATAATAATGGCTACTGCTTAGACACAGGTATGATAGTTTTTTCAAACGAATTTTTATTCAATAGTGTTTTATTTATTTTTGTTACTAATATTGTGAACTTCAGGTTTGGTGAGGTTCAGGATTAACAATCAACGCAAACTAACGGTGACTACAAAATTTTCAAGAACCGTTATTTAGACAACCCTACTCCTAAATTTAAAGGACAACACCTTGTATTTCAAGGCCAAGCCAACCCTCGAAATTTCTAGTCGAAATCGACTCGCATATAAAAATATCCACTCGCTAGAAAAAATTTGACATGGAAGAAAACGACTTGCGAGTGAATTTCCCACTCGCAAAGACCTAATTTTCACTTGCAAATTGCGAGCTTGCGAGTGGGATTTACGAGGGTTGGGCCAAGCACCTTTAAATTACAATGTAAAATATTATTATTAATGTGAAAATAATTAGAACTAGGTTAGGAACGCAACTTTATTGTTCGCTATTCGAATTTGCTATTCGTAGTCGTCTATTCGTAGTCGTCTATTTGGAGACAACGCAAATTATGTGACGAATATTTACCATGTCCGTTAATTAAATCTTTCCAAACTTAACTGATATTTATAAAAAGGAAATGAATAAGTAAGTACCGTAAAATGAGAAGGACTTACCGAGGCGAAACGCGACGGGGTAAACTTAAACCATAAAGGTGACACAAGAAATTCATTAATATATTTAAAATCGTTTTATTTTGTGTGCAGGGTCTTAAAATTATTGATAAGTATGGAATACTATTTATGCGAAAATGATTAACGTAACAAATGGAAATGGTAAATATCAAACAAATTTTAAAATTTCACTATGAAAATACAAGAATAATGCTATATTTTGTTGATTGTGGGATGAACTTGTCATGGTAGGTAAAGTTTATGCACATGTTAAAATAATGTTATGGCAGCTACAATACTAACATTATATTGGCACACTTTAAATTTGAAATTTTAGAAAACCAATTTTTCAAAACATAATGTTATTGTAAATAATGGTAATTTTTATCAGTAAATAATTATTTATCTGGTATTAAAAAAAATATATATCACAATTTTGAAATAAATGGTGTCAAATTTTTCAATAATAAGTTTTTATTAATTTATTATACTATACGATTAAATTTAATATTTAATTTAATGTTTTATTTTTTTTTAGAAAAGCATGTGATTCATAAGGATTAAATTTTAATCAAGATAAACCTGTAGGACAGAATTACCAGTCAGTATTTGTTATATAACTTACAGTTTGACGTGGAATCCGAACCACAAAATAAATGCTTTGGTATAGACAAGGAATCGAATATACAATCAACTCTACTTATAAAAATAGAGTTTTGTTATTCATAGAGTTTTTGGTGTGAGAATTGTGTCAAATTTATGGAAACCATTCAAAAGAAGTTGCAACATTTTCTTAACAGGAAAATCCATAAAATTTATTAAATAATATAGAAAACGTCTTTTAAACTTCAATATTGTTCCTATAATTCTAAGTATTTTAAAATGCACTATAATGAATTTCACAAGTTATCCTAATATTAATTAGTGCAAAAAATTCTAAATTCGTGAAGTTACTTAATAAGTTTTCTCAATTTTTATCATTTTCTACTTTAATTTTATTTTCAAATTTCAAATTAAAATTATTCTCAAACATAATTTTAGGAAAATTTTATCAGTGCTTAAATTAGTATTAACGAGCTAAACAATAAACATACTATTGATTCGATAGAAAATTATTGAGAATATTATTGATATGATAACTAGGAAAAAGATTATGAAGAAAAATGGATAATCCAGAAAATTAAAATTTTTCAAATTTAAAATCTTAGTTTTCAATTTAATATTGTATATTTTATCCAAATTACCATTGAAATTAATTGATTTAAAGAAATGAATTTACTGTATTCTATATTCACCACTCTTTCAACTTTATTAAAAAACACCACGTATTTTTAACGCCCCCCTCCCCACAGTATTTACAGTTTTTCATTTTTTCAAATATTCTCTGTTTATATCTTATCACAAAAGGTTAAAAATGTTTTTTAAAGTGTTTCTAAATAAAATTTTCTCGTATATTGTTCTTTACTTACATTTAAAATCTAATATTTTAAAATTTAGTTAAGTTTTTGTTATAAATTTATAAATCATATTGCTTAATGGTATTTCAATTTTTTTAAATACTGTACGGTATTTTAAATTTTCTTTCAGTTATCATAGCTTTTTAATTTTGATATTTAGTTTATAATCGAAAAAGAATTGTCTCTATGTTGGGCTGCTTGCACCAACTACAATTAAAAATCAATTCAATTATGTTTGACGATAATGGAAATCTATGAAATATTTAAAATCCTGAATAGATTACCACATTGCTTCAACCTTATTCGCTATTGTACTCTTAAAACTGGAACAAATAAAAATTATATAAAAACTTACCATTTTAAAGTTATTCGCAATTTCGAACCGATATAACACTGCATACGGACCTAATCATGGATTGGTTTCTTGGATATCAAAAAATTTTGTTAAGTTCCATTCCATTTGCCTGTATTAAATGATCTTGGTGCCAACGGCCTATATTCCATCCAAACTAAATGAGAATACATTTTTTCATTAGCAATCACTTATACAGAATTGGTCTTTCGTCCAATACTTTCCATGTGTTTGAGGACATCAGGTTCCAACAATATGGAAATTTATTTAAGTTTTTCTAATTATTGCTGTTCATAATTTGATGAAATTAACGAAGAGTGGATGTTGGATGTGTCTGGAAATTTGTGAAGCATGCCCATTTTATGGATTTAATTAATCTGCAAATCTGGTCTAACAAGAGTTGTAATTATAAACTTGGACCCATAAATTTTTCCAAATTACTATTAATTAACACTTCCTGTCCGAAACGATTTTTATTTGTCAAAAAACGTCGCAGTACATAAGTTTTTAATTTTGTATGATTTTATGAAGCAAACATCCTTTAAATTTTAATTAAGTCGTGACAAGTAAATTGTGAGAAATAAGAATTTTTGGAGATTTAATTCTCTTTGAATAATTTTAAATCATTATTATTTTGTGCAGTTCCAAATTGGTAAAATTAAGGTAGTGTTTTATCTGGTACATAAGAATGGTTGCATGTGAATTTTTTTGGAGTAGTCGGTTCATAATTTGTTCTAACGTAAGCAAAATTATAAGTTTACTTATTTGTTAATGCTAAATGAACATTGAGTACAGTCCAATAGCAGGTTACAGTTGCAAAATTTAGTTACATAAATTATAATTTTGGGCAGAAATTAATGCAAGGAGATTACCATCAATGAATATAATATAAAAAATATATAATTTTTTTTTTACCAAGCCATTAACTACTTAGCAATAATGCATATAATAAGTTTATATTTTACTATGTTAATTTATTATCATTTGAATATTGTTATAACTTATCTTTTAGGTGATATTTATCGTTTACGGAATAATAATTGTTTTAGGACACTGAACAAAAAGCACAACGCATAAAATTGCTTTTTTTTAAATTTAAAGTCGACGTCCTCAAATCATAACAAAAATTATAATTATAAATTTTATGTTTCAGTTAATAGTAAGAATTTCATAATATTTTTTTAAATAATTTAACAGCTATAAATTGAAATAAATTTTCAATCAAAAATAAAATTACTAGTATGCATTATAAAATAAAATTTAAACGGATTAAAGTGTATTATAAATTAGTTTAATATTTTTATTTATTACTTTAAATTTACTGAAAGCCCAAAAATATTATAAATGATTTTATTAAATTCAATTAACTCCTTAATTTTTAAATAAAATTTATTATTAAGTTATTAGTTATTTTATTATTCAATATTTAAGGAAAATGAAATTTAATTATAACTTGTTCAAAATTCTTCAATGTAAAGTAAAATAATATGTACTGTAACGTAAAACTTTTATTAAAGGCTATCGTTAGTATTGCACTGCGAGATTATTATTGAGGCAAACATTAATGTAGGAGATGAACAACAGTCCAAATTTTCACGGTTATATGGTTGAAAATGCTTTAGAAAAATCTCAAAGACAAATTAAATTTTGTTTTTTCAAGTATAAAAGTGGAAAATCAGATCATTGATGTTTGTTTGGTAAATAAAACTAATAAAAGATAAGCAAAACATAACAAAAAGAAATTTTTTGGCAGTTATAGACAAATGAGTATTTTCAAAAAGAAATTAATAAAAAAAAAACAGTTTTGTTTTGTCAATTTTTGTACTAAATATGAGAATTAATAAAATATGCCATGCAAGGAAGTAATTATTTTAAAGTTAATTAGCCAACATCTGACATGATTCCAAAGATTTATGTCCACATGTGCCACACTCTCCCCTATCTACTAATACGAACGTCTTAATTTCGTGTGACTCTTTTTAAGCTGAATTCACAACCTAAAAATTAAAAACTAAAATTGGCGATTTATAGCATAACTTGTAGCTGTTGTTTTCAATTACTAGTTGTGAATGCAGCTTAAGGCTTAGTAACTGCATTTAATCATAATTTGAAAACACTTCTCGGTAGAAAACCAAATATATTACATTATCCATGCCAAGTACAATTTCAATTATAGACAGGAAGACTATTAAGAAAATGTTAAACAATAATCGAAATCCTTCATTGATGTTATTGAATTAAATGAAGTGAACTACATGAGAATTAAAAACCTGAAGTTCGTCACGTACTTGGGTTGCGAAACCGCTACGAAGAAACCGATGGTAACGCACATTTTTTTGAAAATTCAAATTGTGCCGCAATATGAAGAAACCATTAATAATTTCTAATATTTTAAAACAATTCTGTATTGATCGATTTCTCATGAGTTATCGAAGTAAATTATCCATAAAATTATAGACTTAATAATTAAATTGAGCTTTTCCAAAAATGTTTCGTCCTTGACAGGCTTACCGCAACTAATCAATTTTAACTTTAATTATTAGTTAAAGTTTTCTCACGTTTCTTCGTTTCTATATCATCGATTTTAAATAAAAACGATTTTAATACGCCATGCAGTTGATTTTATTGTGGTAGATTAATCCTTATTCATTGCATATCAAAACCGTTACTTCTGCGAAGTGGTTAATAACAACAAATCACAATTTTAAAATAATAAGCTCCATAATTGATAAAAATTTATTAAAATTTAGAATAATATTTTATTACTACTACATGAGCATTCATATTCACAATTACTATTGATAAACTTAAAATTTATTTTAGTATTTAAGCGTAAAAAATCCATTAACTTCGATTTATGTCAATGATTCGGGAAACTGTTAAATTTATAATTATTGTTGGTACAACTTTACGGATTGATTAATGCAACTACGAATGCCTTTGGTAAATCGAACGAAACAAGAATAATTATTTTTGGGAAGTAATTAATTAGATTTTGAAAGGATTATAAATTAAAATAAATAAATAAATTAAATAAATAAATAAATAAAAGTTAATTGGTAATCAGTTGTATCCACCAGTTTTCAAACCCATAGATGCTGCAAAAAGCGCGAAAAAGAATCCCGCCATGCCTGTAGATCCCACTAACAACAGAAGTCCTCCAACTAAAATAGGTATTAGTGTAAAAAATTTCAATTTGTATGCCACCAATAAAGGCAATATGAATTGTCTCAATTTCTTCTTAACTTTAAAACTTCCTTGTTTTCTTGCTGAATAATCCTCAAATTCTGAAAATGTTTCTACTGTATCCTAATCGTAAGAAAATTGAAAAAAAAACAAACCTTCAGTCATGGGTATCCTTCGTCCCAATAACCATGGTGTAGAAGAAGTCGGAAAATTTTCTAAAGTTTTTTCCCAGGGTATAGTTAACTCCGTTTGGTCACTCTCAACGTTTTCCGTATAAACCACTCTCAAAAGTCCAATATAAAGGAGGGCAATAATGAAGCACCAATTAGTCATTTTAGTTTATCACAGCACTAAACACCCTGAACAAAAATAATTATAACCAATTATAAATCACAAGTCGTGAGGTAATTTGAATAGCACACACATGATTGTCTGGATGGAGTGGCGAAAAAAGAATGAAATTTGGTATTGATAACTTCTAATAAAGTTTATTGTTTTGCTACCACTACCACTCTTGGCAAATAACTGTTATAATTTCAGAACTATTTCATGTTTTACATTTTCTAGTGCTTTGCTTGTACTCGTTTAATGACGCTGACTTAATGCTAAAGATTATCCAAGATACGCTTCAATTCTTTGATATGGCGGACGAACCGTACAAACCTGCAACGTTCCATGGGCGTGCAGATATCTAATTTTTTTTATTTATTTACTAAAGTTTCGTTTAAATCCTCTGCCACTGAGAGGAGGAGTTCTGTTTACACAAAGAGTATGCAAGCAACAGTAAAATTATACATGATTTTAGGAGAATGAAAATTGAAACTTCTAAACCATGTCATTACCAAGACAAGTGTATATGGGGATACTAACGGATGACACAAACGTGTACTATTATAATAACATTCGTGCGTTTTTTAGTTTTACTATGGCTAAATTATATTATTCCTTATTTAAATTAAATTAAGATAAACAAAACTTATATGGAAGCAGTCAGCTTGCAATCATGCACTAATGAGTGTCTCTGGTGAGAACACTTCGCATACGTAATATATTGAACAAAAATATCCTCCGAACCGAAAATCAAATAGTGAGCTAAAATAATATTTTGTTGTATGAGTAAAATCTTTTTTTTTAATTTTTGAAAAATTAATGATCTCGTTCCATCTTTAAGTTGAATTCATTTCTGCACCTATAATTTGGCTGTTCCACCCTGTTTAAATTTATTAAGTGAAGCATTTAATGGATTGTAAATTACAGGTATTATATTCTTGGCCAAACTAATTCGCGTGCAGGACAGTTTCGGACAAATGGTTTAAAACTTAATAAAGAGTAACCAAATTTTTCAACCGTTTGATTGATTTCAGACCAAAATTTTATCGAGTCTAACAGAAAATTGGCTTTCCAGATGACTAGACGCATAATTATTATGGAATTAAAATTAGTAGTATGTAATAACACACTCATGTCGTCCTGTTTGCTAGAAGCTACAATGATTGTATTTTGCATAATTAGAGATTCGATCAATTTTCAACGAACCATTTCAGGGATCCACGTTCCTAAAATCGTAAAATTGATTTAAAAATTATTATTAATGTAAAACAGGAAATTGAGATTTTTAGCAGTTCAAAAATATACCTTTTTAATTAAAAAAAAATTATATCTTGATATTCAAGCGAGAAGACTTTGAAAGTAGTAGGTATAATAAATTTTTAGTAATTTTGACTGAACTTGTCTAAATTATTTTTGAAGTTCTACTGGAATCATATTCAAGGGAAATAATCATGTCAACAATTCCTTAAAAAGTTACATGAACTTGAATAAAATGTTAAATTATTTACTTTTATTCGACTTCCTGGATGGGAAGATTTAAACATAATACAGAACCCGGGGTGATCTACTCAAAACCGCTAGCTCTCTCTGAAATGTTGATTACCGCGAAGCTTAAAAGATCACTTTATTATAAAATTTGCCTTAAGGCACATATAAAGTTGCAATTTTTAGATGGCAGTCATTCGAGACAACTATTTAAAACATTCCACCCTTGAAATAATTCAATACTATTAGAAAACTCTGATTGCTATTAACTTGGAATTAAGTTTATTTTATTTTTGCTCCTAAATTCATCAAATTAAAAATGCAAAGTTTTTCTCAAAAGGTATAAAAGTTCAGTTTTATAATTACCCCAAACTTAGTAAACTGAATTTTTATGTGCAACAAAATATCTCTGAGTATCTGACAGGGAAAATTTCCATACCAAGATACTATTTTTGAGAACATTTTTTCTTCTAGGTGTAATAATTCGTATACAAAATTTATTTTCTTAATACATCAGGGTCCTTTAGGTGTAATTCAATTAACAATCACCCTATGCATACGAATTTAATTGTTTATGCAATTATCATTTTACCTCTTTTTTGTCAGCAATTTACGATGGTATTCTGTTAAAAGTCCAGTGGACAACTTATCGCTCGATAGATTGTTTGTGGAAGTAGGTGCGCTTGAACATGACAACTTGAAGACTTTTAGTGTTAGTGGAAGTTACTCTTAAATCCAGTGCCCGAAACAAGGTACTCATGGATTCTGTAAATCGGATGTTTATTATGTAATTAGATGGAAAGAAAACCATGATGTTTCTGCACCCTAGAAGAAATAAATAGACCAATACTAATATAACAAACTTAGCTTGATACTGGCTTGATACCATGAAGATGCTTGATATAATTCGAACATCTAAGACACACATTCATAAAAATTCCATAAGAATGTTATAAGATTCTCAATCTTTTTTATAATTGAGTTAAATTAAAATTACAAATGTGCTAGTGTTTAATTATTCAGTTTTAGCGGATGAAACTGAGAATTAAATTAAATGATTAATCACAGAGGCAATTACTTACGAGTTTCTTGCAAGTTAGAAATGGATTTGAGAGAATAGATTAATAAAAGCAATTTTATTGAACCAATGAGCACCATTTTTTTTTCAATTAATTCTTACAATCTGTCTATACAATAAACAATAAGTAATTGGAATGACAATATTAGGTCGAGTAGAAAATTTTCCACTGAAAATTTTCTTTTAATAACAATTTTTTGGTTTGGGTGTTATAAATTTATTTCATTGGGCAAATCGAGTAGCTAGATCAGCTATCTTGAAGCGCTTCAATCGTCTTATTTCGTGTGTGTTGTCCAGTACTGCGTTGGCTAGTTCATTGGGATGGGTTTCCAATCTGTTTTTGTAGTTTGTATAATTCTTGTGGATTTCGTCCCGAATGGAATTCAGACCCAAGTCTCGCTGTATGACAAAGTTGGGCACATACCATGATGCATTTACGATGATTCTTAGTGTCTAATTTTGGAATCACTACAATATTTTGATGTTGGATGCACTGGCACATCCCCAGAGTTGGATACCGTACGTCCATATAGGTTTTAGTATAGCCTTATAAACCAGAGTTCCGCTTTCTATGGATAACTGTGACTTCCTCCCAATCAACCAATTCATCTGTCTAAGTTTTATACCAAGCTGCTTGCGTTTGTTGAAAATGTGTTTTTACCATGTAAGTCTTCTGCGAGTCTTCTGTCAAGCCACATACCTAGGTATTTTGTGTCTTGATCATGAGGTAAGATGCAGTTGTTTAGTTTTACGGGTGGACATGATTCCCTTCGCATTGTAAAAGTGACATGTCGATACCCGAGTTCCATACAGTAACAACTCAAAAAATGCTGTTTTTGAGTTAACCCGTTAGTTGGAATCACAACATTCGACTTAATGTTGTGAAATAAAGTAACTTTAACTATTAAAACTCAAGGTATCCGCTAGAGAGCGTCCGTTACGGTATGCGGTATACGGTAGAATATATGCTTTAAAAATGTTTAAACTCGTTTTACTCGAAACGGTCGTTTTTGAGTTGTTACTGTATGGAACTGGGGTATCGATGTGTCGATTTCACTTCATTGGCCTTCATTCTCCATTTTTTTAACCAAGCTTGGATTTTGTCGAGGATATTTTGTAGATTTTTTGAAGCAAGTACAGGGTCGATATGGGATGCTAATATGGCCGTGTCATCAGCAAACGTAGCCATTGTTGTTAATCTTGTTGTTGGAAAGTCTGCTGTGAATAGTGTGAAGAGTACCGGTCCCAGGACACTACTCTGTGGTACGCCAGAATTGACTGTATATAATCCGGTGTATTCGTCATGATACTTGACCTGAAAGCATCTATCTTCCAAGTAGGAATTTAGTAGCTGATAGAACGGGTGAGGAAGAGTCTTCTTGAGTTTGTACCGTAGGCCATCATGCCACACTTTATCAAAAGCCTGACTGATATCTAGGAAAGCAGCGGAACAGTATCTTTTATATTCCAGGTCGTTGCTGATTTTCTTGACTACCCGGTGTACTTGTTCGATTGTACTGTGTTTGTTTCGAAATCCGAACTGGTGATCTGGTATAAGTTTTCTTTCAACAATTATTGTTAGTAGACGACGGAGAAAGAGTTTTTCAAATATTTTTGAGAGTACTGGCAGCAAGCTTATTGGTCTGTATGATGTCACTTTTTGGGGCTCCTTTCCTGGTTTTGAGATCAAGATAATTTGAGCAATCTTCCATTGGATAGGGAAGTAGTTTAGTTTTATAATTGCGTTATAAATAAATGTGATGAGCTTGATACATTTAGGTGTCAATTGCTTTATTACTCCGCCTGTTATTAAGTCAAAACCAGGTGCTTTCTTTGAATTTATTTCTTTCGTGATGATCTGTATTACTTCTTTTATTTTGAATTTTTTGATTGGTGGGTCCATCTGAAATGGTGCATCCAAATAGCGATAGATTTCTGAGTCATCCGTTGTTTCTGTTGAGGGAAATGGTTTGAAGACTTCCTCAAGGTGTTCCGCGAAAGTTAGAGCCTTTTCTTTGTCGTTTCTTGCCCAGTGCCCGTTTTCTTTCTTAATTGGTGGTATTGACTGTTGTGGTCGTTTCATGTTTTTTGTTGCCTTCCATAAGGAGTAATCATTTGCTTTTGTCGCTGACAATTTACTAACATAGTCGTTAAAAGATTGATTTTTGAGATTAAGAAGCATTGTTTTAAGGTTTTTAGCCTCCTTGTTAAATTGTTTCTTGTCCTCCATTGTTCTGGTTGTTTGCCATTGTTTGCGTGCTTTTCGCTTTTGAGCAATTTTATGTTTTATTATTGTTGGAGTTGTTTATTTTGCGAAGGTTTCATTACTATCAGGAGTGGCTAACCAAGCTGCGTTCTGAATAGCTTTTGTCAGGTGTTCGACTGCAGTTTCAATGTTGTCTTCTGATGTTAAAGGAATGTCCAAATGAATGTGTTCATCCAGTTGGATTTTGAAGGTATCCCAGTTGGTTTTACTACTGGATAGTGAAGGCTGCTTTGGCTTACCAAGTATTTGTGAGTAAATCGTCAGTAAGAGTGGCATATGATCAGATGTTAGGTCGAGTGACGATTCCATCTTAAGCTGGGGACTGACTTGTAACTGAACGTTGTAATGTAACATAGTCCGCTCTCGCTCCTTCGCGTTCGTTTATATATAGTTTATACTGCTCTGACTATCGAATGCTCTAACGTTCAGTTACAAGTCAGTCCCAAGCTTTACACTGCTTCGTGTTTATGCCTTTAGTTACGAAGAAGTCAATCAGATCCGGTGTTTTGGTTTTATCGGTAGCCAGTAAGTTGGTTCACCTGTTGATAGGTACGACATATTATTATATAATGAGCACCATGAGCAGAAAACCAATGTGCATTGATTCATCCTGAAGGAGCAATAAACTTAAAGAGTTGCACACATTTGTATAAATAATACAGTAAGTCGCCTGTGAGTTGTTATCACTTATAATATATTAAGTGCATTTTTGATTATCAGTAACAATTTGACTACGTTGCCATGAAAACTTTGTTGTCAAGTAAATGTCCGAATGCGAAGCATGAGGACATTTACTAATGACAACAAAGTTTAAATATAAGTAACGTAGTCAAATTGGATGATAATCAATAATGCACGTAATAAATTCGGTAAGACTATTGCACACATTAGAATTAGACAAAATGTAACAATAAATAATATTTAAAAAATACTGTCATGGTTATTACGTTATAAATAAGAGCAACGTACACAATTATCAAAAATTATCAAAATGCATATGTGCAATTATCAAAGCAACTTGAACAATTATCGCTTAATTCTAACGCCATTGGTTAGAATTGATCGGATCGCTAAATATCATTGGTTCATGTTAGTCATGTGACACATGTGTGCAATAGTCGCTTATAATGTACTAATGGCGATGATAATCAAGTAATAACTTTTTAATTTTGCAGATGCAGTGGGTAGAAAGCACGAATTGAAATACATTTCGAAAATAAAATGGAGATTCACCCCAATTCAAATTCATTTAAATAAATTTAAAAATGGAAATCGTTAATAAAACTTCTGATGAATTTGAATATAACAATACCTTTAGGGTTTATAGCAGCTCACCATCCCCTATACTTTTACACCCATTCCATTCTCTAAGCAAACTTAAATATCTTGAAAGATGAAGGGAATTGTGCCACTAATATTGACTAGGTCAGGCCATAACTTCTTCAACCTAAATCTCACTTTCAACGCTAAAGCTGGATAGTTGAAAAGCAAGTGTTTGCCGTTTCGTCTCCTTCTTCACATCCTCAACATGTAAATATCCCTACGCCTGATGTACTCGTAGGACCTATAGGTTTTGAAACCATCATAGTATGGCTTTGAGGTTTAATACAAAGAGCTTAAGTCAGAAATGTGCGTTTTTGAGTTATATACACCTTACACCATCGTATTCGTAATTTTGTGCTCTTTCGATTAGTATAAAGAACTTAAGTCAATCCTATTATACAAGTGCAACAACATATAAAATACTAACAACTTAGTTGCATTTTCTTTTATTTTCATTATCCAAATAACTTAAGTCGACTTAAGTTCTTAATACGAAACTTGAAAACACAGGAATTGCAATCCGTTTAACTTAAGTCAACTTAACTATTGCCTTAAAATTGAACACTCTTATATTTTTAAATTACTTCGCTTCCACTAGTCCCGTCATTTTACTTCTCATTTTTAATTTCGGAAGTAATTACCTTTTACAAATAAGTTTTTATTAGTAGTTTATTTCGTTTGTTTCATAACAGGGCATCGTTTTATATTTGGGTATTCCAAACAGTTCTTGGTTGCATATTTTAGATTGTACCCAATCTTTGTTTATAAAATGCAATCCAAAGTTTTAGCTTACCTAACAAAAAAAAAAATGACAAAATGGAAGCTGGAGTAAATGATGAAAAAAGATATTACTCGTTTGACTTACAACAATGCTTGGCAACTCCACTGCTATCGTCCTCAGTTGCCTTTTATAAGAGGCAGTTGTGGACTTATAATTTGACAATTCACAACAGTAGTAGTGGAGAGTCCACAAACTACATGTGGCATGAATGTATTGCTGGACGAGGACCAAACGAAGTTGCATCTTGTATTTATCAGCATTTGCTGAAGTTATCATCCAAAATCAAAGAAGTGACCCTATATTCTGACACTTGCCAGGGTCAGAACAAAAATACCCACATATGTGCAATGTTTCTAAAATGTTTTACTGATTGTCCAAATTTGGAAGTGGTCAACCACAAATTTTTAGAACTTGGGCATACCCATATGGAGTGTGATGTTAACCACTCCATAATAGAAAAAAGGAAGAACAAAGTTAATACGCCTATTTATCATCCGCACGATTGGTATCAACTAGTGAGGGGAACTGGAATAAAAAATAAATTTTCAGTCAAAGAAATGTTCCAAAACGAATTTTTTGATTTTGCGTTCTACGTTCTGGTTTATAGGAAAAAATAACCTAGATGGCGAACAATTTAAAATTCAGGAAGTAAATTGAATTCAGTATAGAAAAGGAGAAAAGGGGCAATTATTCTACAAACATTCACTGGATACAGAGCGGATACAGAGAGTACTTTTGGGCAAATTCATTTTTTAAGAAAAAGAAATGGGAATTTGAAAGTAATTCTAAAAAAGCGCTATTCTGCTCCAGTTTCAATTTCCAAGGAGAAAAAGAAGGATTTATATTGGATCTTTTACCATTAATTCATACTGTTTTTCACGACTTTTATCATAATTTAGCAACCAGTGATCTTCCAGCGAATGATCCCGATTTGGACGAAATTTCCGATGAATAAATTAAGTATAAAAATGAAATTGTTATAATAAATTATTAAATTATAATTAATTACAATAAATTTTGTTTATTTAGTGAATTTTTTTCTCATAATTGTTAGATTACTATAATGAACTAAAGTATGACTTAAGTTCATAGTAGAACTATAAAAGTTAAAGATTTTTGCAGTACTAAGAACTTAAGTTGACTTAAGTTCATAGTATTATAAAAATTAAAAGTTTTTGAAATACTAAGAACTTAAGTCACTCAAAAAAGTGATAAGGACTGATAATTCAAAACTGATCTTGTGTATGTCAATAGATCTAACCATTACCTAATTATTGCCATATAATTTTTTTTAAATTTGTTAGCATTTTCATAACATTCAATTGGTAACTTCATTTGCCTCTAGTGAAAACTTGTGTTTTTTGACTTAAGCTCTTTGTACTAAACCTCAAAGTTTAGAACAGGACAATAAACTTCCCGTTAAATAAATATTTCAAGGGAATCAAGACCCAACAGATGTAGTCTTGTTATGCATGGATGTTCTTCGACATGAGATCCAGTGGAAATGATGGTATCAACCGTAGTATTCTTTTATGCGTGTCTGAAGATATCCACAACTGAATATTTGTTTAATTATTACTTAATTAAATACTTAAAATTTCTAATTTGATTTTACCGAATTCGTTGTAATATTTTCTGAATTTTCACCCTACAACGGTGCAAAACTACTAACTTATGCGATTGGATGGATAACCGTGTAGTGACCGATATAACAACACTGCATATCGTTGCTTCCCTACCAATGGTTATTGGTGAGGTGTTTATAATGCTTCACCGCCGACCAAGATCAGTTCTTCTCAAGAAGTTTCACTGGGCATGTAACGTGTGTAAATGGCCACAGACGAAAGAATCAAGCGGTGTTAAATCGGAGGATCTCGCTGGCCATTCTATCGGACCTATCCCACCAATTCATTTGCCAGAAAAATTTTCAATCAACCATTGTCCCACATTTAATGCGTAATATGGAGGTGCTCCTTCTTGTTGAAAAGGTACCTTATGTATAAAGTGGACAGAAGATTTCATAATGGACTTTTAAAGGTATTTGTTGTGATTTATTGGAAAACCAGAAATGGAAATCATGATTAAATGGTTTGTACTAAGGGAGGGAGTTTAACAAGTAGACCGCCACGCTTGAAAATAGCCTATTGTTTTTAATGTTAGTGTGAGTTAAATTTAATGCACGTGTGACGTGTCAGCTACCGTATTAATTAACGTTTTTGTTATCTTGCTCAACCTGACCTGTATTTTTTCTAAACATGGGCGAATATGGATTGCTGTTATTTTGCAATTTTTATTTTTGCAAATTCAAAATATCTGAGAAAGTGCTTAAATAGCAACAATGGAAAGTCAAGAGATGACTGAACTGCACAGGATTAAAATATATGGAAATGAATTGAAGATGGTTACAGCAAAAGATTTAAAACAGCACATAGACGAATATATTGAACAATTACCATTGCTAATATTTTCTGATTACCCTAAGGCAAACTTCACAAACATCGCTTCAGGCGTGTGCGGAATTTTAAGCTTTATTTAATTTTTATTACCTGTTCTCTTTATTATCTTTTTGTTTCAATTAAACTTAATATGTTGTTTAACTTAAACGTTATTGCTTACTCTTCCTTTCTTTCTTAACAGCTAACCATATTTAAATCTCGCATTAGAAATTTTAGAACGCTGTTTCTCAATTATTGGCAGACTATAGCTAATAGTTTGCTTAAGCATACACAGGAAGGCTAGGGAAGAGGAAACCTTGGTGCAATTTCTGGTGGCCTCAGATATATTGCTTTAATCTGAAAGGCCAACCTAGATCTTTGGATTATAGAGAAAGTAAAGTGAAAACATCCCTTTAATTACTTTCCCTATTAAGTCATCTTGGCTCGGATCAAGTTTGAAGAAAAGGATTCTTATTGGCCACACATAAAAAAAAATATTGTTTTTATTTTTGCAGTGTTACTTCAAGGCTTAACTTTATTCGTCATTATTTTTTGGCTTCATAATCGTCGCACTAGTTCAACACTGTGACAAGTAGGGGACATGTTTGCAGGTTGCCACCTACTGCAGGTTGCCACCTACTGCAGGTTGCCACCTAACTTGGATTTTGGTGTTGGACCAATGTCATAAACTAAATTTTGACTGAAATCGAAACCTAAGGAGGTGTGATCACTTTTAAACTAGTTCTGGAGAGGACAGAGCCACTAAGACAGTGTGTGTTGACAAAAGTTTGAAAAGTTGTATCGTGAAAATTTAAAAATTAAAATTGTGTTTTTGTTCTGTGGTCATAAATTGAACATTTTAATCGAGAAATCAAGGTAAATATTTTTTCTGTATTGCTTTTACATTCAACTTACATTATCCTAACAAAATTTCAAACATATCATGAAATAGCAATTTTTTTCAGATATAATTCTAAAATAGTGCTAGAATGCAGGTTGCCACCCTTTACGATTTGCAGGTTACTACCTATCGTGTTTCGCTTGTTTACACTCATATGCCCGTTTTTATGATTGTTTGATGTTTACAATTGTTATTGAGTCAAAAGTGAAGTGTTTTTATTGCATTAAATAATTAAATTTGCAAGATAATATGGAATCATGCAAATTAACATGAAAAATCAAATTTTGATTTTTTATGCCAATTTACACTAATTTTTTTATGTTTACGACCACTGAATGTCAATAAAAAACCCATAAATTTTATAAATCAGTTGGTTTTCTTTCCGTTTTTCTACATTTTCAACAATTTCTCGATGGGTGGCAACTTGCAAGCCTAAATTTTAAGAGCTCGATTTTAGGTACTTTTGAAAAACTCCTGTATAATTTTTATTTTTTGAAAATTCAAATAATTTCTACGTCAGGATTGTGCCTTTTGAGTTCCTCTTTCCAACGAATATTATAATATCAAAAATATGTTGATTTTGTGACGAGCTATGAGCAAAAAAGCTAATAGGTGGCAACCTGCAAACCTCTCCCCTAGTACTTATTATGAGCTATGCAATTTTTAAAGTTCAGAATAGCGACATAAATTATTTAAAGAAAAATTGATCAGTTAAAAACTGCATAAATAAATAAATCGAAAATCGATAAATGAATCAACAGCAACAATAAGTCAAAACATACACTTTTTACTTGTTTTAAACTAGCATGACCATTATATTTGTGATTAATAGTTTTGGCATTTTCTGAAAAGTCATTTCAAAATTTACGTTTATTCTCCTACGGAATGCTTTTATAACAGAAAATTATCTTTTCAATTATTTCAATTCAGACAAAAGTGATGATTTGTGAATATTAATTATATTTTATTTACTACAGGGTGTAAAATATTAACTGTCGCACTTGAAAATAATTCAATATCTGGAGTGATAACATGCTTAGACAAATTCTGCAATTTACAATAATTGCATCATCTATTTATTAACTCTTAACACTGCAATAGGCATTTAAATATATTCATTAGTAAACTTTTTATAACGATGGACGTAAAACGCGAGCATGTCCGAAATTTACACTTAAATGGAAAGATAACTTGTGAAATTTTGAAGTTATTAAAAACCTAAAAATTAATAGAAGATTTTGTTCTGCGAATTTTTACCCGATTTCGGGATGCGGGAAGAGTAAAAATTTAAAAAAAAAAACGGTTGAAATCGTATCATTAGAACCAAAATAAAAATAAAAATTGTACGGGAACGAATTCGTAGAAACTGTGCAGTTTCGACAAGAAAACTTGGCCAGAGTCTCAATATGAGCCACTAATCAGTACATTTAATTTTAAGAAACGATCTGAGTCTAAAGGCATACAAAAAGAGAAAAATTCATGGTCTTTCACAAAATCAATAAGAAAATAGACATAAAAATGCAAAGCATTGTTACTGCGGCACGGTGCTTGTGAAATTATCCTTTCAGATGAAAAGCATATGAAGGGTCCACTGGAAGAACGATGAGGGTCACATTTTTAAAAAGTCGAGTAAAACGAGGTTTAATGTTTCACAACTGTTCAAAACGCATAAAGTTACATTGTGCTGCCTATTTTCAACCGCAGTTTTTAGTGGAATTTCATTGTTTGTTTCCTGTAAGGATTGGTATGTTCATAGCTTATGTTACAAACTAAGAGATTCCGATAAAATATCGATTTTTAAAAAAATGGAGCCTCATCGTTTTTCCAGTGGACCCTTCAAATGATATTTCAAGAACCAGACAACCCCCAGAATGACCGATTGTGTACTGCTAGTATGGATAATAATATCCTTAGAAGCAAAATAAGTGTCGATAGGTTCCAGAATAAGTCGCTATTAATGGTTTGGGGGTAGGTTTCCAAAATATGCAAGTTTTCATTGTATTGAAACGGGTGTAAAAATTAATGTTTTTTATTATTTAAACAATATTTTAATTGATTATCTACTACTAGCTGTTGCCCGCGACTTCGTCCGCGTGGAATTCACTTTTTTGCGCGCAAACCTTTTTCCTTCCGTCTCTATATTCTATTCTCTACTCCATCGGTCTTTCTCTCCTGGTATGTTGTCCACAGTTTCTCCATGCAGTCCTGTCCTGCACGCTCTCTTTCCACTCATTCACCTCTACAGCTCCCAAATCGTACCTCGCTTTATTTAACATTACTCTGGCACTCCATCCTCCAACTCCCATCAGTTCCCATTTCCGGCTACCTCCACCTCTCGTACTCTTTGTATCTTCCTCATTTTCCCTTCTTCTTCCATTCCGTTTAACGTTTCATTTCTCTCTCTCTACTCGCGCTAGAAACGACAACCCAAATCAACTTTTCGGAGGTTCTCGTTCTATCCTAACCTATCTCACACTTTTATTATTTAATTTCTAAAAGTTTATTCTTTTCCTTTCTAAAGAAAATTCCATGCTTCTGGACAGTAGACCCACCGGTTTAGGCTGTGCTTTGGAAACTTGAAGGACGTCGACAGTGGGAATCTCGTTAATCCATTCGCGCGCGTCACCACTAATTAGATATTAGGTGATAAATCCCTTTGGGATAGGATTTTCATAAAATCCTTTCTTAGTGCTCGCCTACGTGATAACAGGAACCTCTGTGCAAAATTTCATCGCTAAGAACCCAGTAGTTTGGGCTGTGCGTTGATATATCAGTCAGTCAGTCAGTCAATCAGTCAGTCATTCAGTCAGTCATGTTCGTATTAATAGTCGCGGATTAATCCGAGATTCAGGATTGAACCTCGGTTAGACCGTTACCGAGTAACCAGATAGAGAGAGAGAGAGAGGGTTAATTCTGAATCTCGGATCAATCCGCGACTATTAATACGAACATCAGTCAGTCAGTCAGTTTATTATTTTATATATTGTCGTGTCCCAGATGACCTTGACTTCCCAAGTTCTTCAATTAGACGCTTGGGGTAGTCGGCATTCACCGGAACGAATGACAGAATTGAGTCCACGGTTTGCTTTAAGCCGGTGAGCACTTACAGTTACTTGGAGACCACTTTTCCCAGTTAGCAGGATCCTAAGAAGGGTAACAAGGGTTTGTTGGGCGCCAGAATAAAATTCTTGAGTATAGAAATAATATTGAATTTTATTCAAAATAAAAAGAACAGGAGAAAAGTTGTTCTTCTTTGTCAGGCTCATAAATGCCTGTTCCGCCGTGAGGTGTAAAAGTGAATCACAGTCGCAAATTCAGTTACATTTACTGTTCATAAAAAATTCTGAACGAATTTACGACTGGATTAATTGTAAATGTGTTAGAGAAAAAGGTTTACAAAAATAAATCAATTTTGATACAATAAAAGTTTATGATTTCACTAACCCTTGTAACTCCGTGAAATAAAGTTGCCACAACTTGATAAAAATAGGAGCCTCCATACATCGAACAAATACACGCTGCCACTGGAAACTGCTATGGGGTACGTCACGATCCAAACTTGACAGGTGCTGCATTCGTTAATTTTCAATTCCATCCAAATTAAACTTATTTGGTGTTTACCAATATTGCCAGTGTTTTCCAGCAAAGAATACTTGTTAAATAAATCCTGGTTAACGTTTACGGGCATCCAAATTGCTACGCCGCTTTGTAAGGTGAAATTTAACCTCAAATTTTTCAATATCCAAATTTAACCAAATTTTCATTTATAGGGTTTATTCGATGTAATAAATCGAATAAATAACTCCTTCACACAATCAATAATTCCCACGATCATCAAATCATAAACTGGATCGCATTTTATGTGAAATTTATGACGAGGACAAACGGCCACATGTTCAAGTGAAAAGTATCAAAATTAACGTAAAAGACTCACGTTTTCACTTCCAGCGATTGTAAACTTTGTGTTCTACACAAAAATCATATCTCGGACATCTGGTTCCAAGAAAAACTACCGAAATTCACCTTTTTTTGTAGGTGTCTCGAAAAACACACCTGGTCTTCAATGGTCGCCGGGGAAGACAAAAATTCTCCTTCCACTTTCTCGTACCTTTTACAAAACGGCACTCCATTTCCAAAACGTAAGTTCCCAACTTTTGAGTGGTAAATTTGAAAATCACTAACACTTACAAATTCGATTTTTAGATAGGATTCAAACGCAACACTTTATCAAAACAGAACAACAAGCATAAATTTTTGTATTTGTGTAAGTGTAAACTGTGACAAAATTTGGCTTTCGAAACAACAAAAAACAACTTTTTTCTATCGTGCCAGCATTTCGGCAGACAGTTGACATTACTCTTTATCAAGAATTTCATTCTCGAATAAAACGCTGCAATATATAGATTCCATGCTCAAATCTTATTTGGTGTTAACAAATTTTCCTTCCAGCAAGATTCGGCACCCTCCCATAAGGGAAAAATTGCATAACGTGGTTTCAATAAAATTTACCTGAATTTATTAGTGTTGAAGAATTACCTGCAGGATCTCCAGACCTTAATTATTTGGATTGTTGTATTTGAGGTTATATGCTTAGCAAATTGGGCAATCCAAAAAATATAAATTTGCAGAAGTTTAAAAAAGTTTTAACCAAAGTATGGAATGAAAACCAGGCGAAGTGTGTGCGTGCCGCGTGTAATCATTTTTACAAAGTCTGAAGGAAATTCCAAAACAAATATGGAAGAGAATTGAGTGAAATTTTGAAGACTGCTTGAGAAATGTATAAGTAATTTGTAATAAAATTTTTATGTTTTCATACAAAACTTTTCTTTTAATTTAATATTTTTAGTGCGACAGTTAATATTTTACACCCTGATGTAGTTCAACTTGTCCACTGAAAAAAATTCAATTTATATGGGAGGAACGTGGAATATAAACCACGATATAGACAACCTGTGATACTGAACACACACCAAGCTGCCGAACGTTTGGAACACGTTATACAGTTTAACAAATTTTAAATGTCTGCATTTTTTTAAAATAAATTATTATTGTTGTTGTTAATTAACTAAACATGCAAATTTAACTACAACCTAGTGCTTTTAAAATTTCTGGTTTTTGAATTTTAGCACGCTGAACTTGTTTTAATAATTAGGTTTTTGTTGTTAATAATACAATGAACTTTTTTGTTCATTTGGGCCATATTGTTCATAGAGTCATAAATAACTATAGATACTTTATTTCGCTGATAAATGAAAATCGTTTAAAATTGAAAACCCGGAATCTCTTTAGGTAATTAAAGGTAAATATAACAAAAAGTGACTTTTTTCTTTCTTTTGAGGTTTTTGTGGTACAAAATTACATGGAAATTAAGTTTTTCCAATTCACAGCGTCGAATTTTGGTCTCTATCATTAAAAAGTTAAAAGACATGACAAAATAAATTAATACTGTCTTGTAAATTATCGGTTGCGACTCGCGAAGGAATAATTATTTTTTAAATTTTATATGCGAATATTAACCGTGTCGCTTCACATCTTAACGGTTATTAGGATTTGTTTACATATTTTTTTTTTAATTATAATAATAATTTATTTTAAATGGATGTCTACTAAAGCCACGCTTTCCATATGTTTGTTCTCTGAGAGTATTCAAATTTGGACATGAACTACTATTCCATTTTTTTATATTAATTGCGAACTTTCTCACACCATTACTGTTAAAGATAACAGCATTTATATGTAGTATATTATATGCACGGATAACAAATGCAAATTTTTTCAAGTGGATTTTATTGGCAACAAAAAAGCTGCATTTTCAGCAGTAAATACATTTTTTTTTATAACAACGTACAAAAATAAAAATAAATATTATAAATATTTAAATAAATAATTAGAAGTGTCGGTCATATTGTCTGTCCAGTTGTTGAGTCGAAATAAATTAAATTGTCATTTAAAAGTGCATTAACCAAAAAACTGGTCTAATATCTTTGTACAGGGAGAAAGAAATTATGCAATTTCTTTTTAAAATAATTTAAATCAGGTAATGTCTTCGTTATTGAGGTGCGTACGAGTTGTATGCGAGCTTTTGGCTTTCGTCGATCGATCTCTTGTCCCATCCACCGCCGCCGCCGCCGCCTCCAGATGACCATCCACCGTGTCCGCCTCCTCCACCACCGCTATGTTTAGCGGCAATCAATTTCTTAAGAGCGATGATACCGGAGATCAATAAAGCGATCTTGGAAGTGATGAGGGCTTTTCCAGCTAAAAGGAAGAGACCGGCAATACCAATAGGGATCAAAGAAACCAATTTTCCTATAATTCCCATCATCAAACTCATAATGAGACCGCCACTCTTTTTGGTAATTTTCTTAAACTTTTTGGGGGGTTTCAATTGGCGACCTGCAATATTTCGAGATTATGAAAATTAAATTTGTACATTTGGTTACAATAATTTTAATTACCTTCATCGTCACCGATTTCAGATAAAGTTGGCATGTTGAATTCGATGTTCTTGTTTCTAACTACAGATGTAACTTTATCCCACAGCAGGGTGTTTAAGGCTGCATCACGTGCTTGTAAATCTCTAGGTAAAGTTTGTTCCAAGTTTTCTTCAGGAACGTTTGTCGTATTAGCAGCTTCAGGATCTTGAACAATTGTAATTTCGTCAGAAACTGCGAATTTTTCAGTGCGTCCTAAACGATCCAAAAATGTAATTGCTTTTTTCTTTAGGCATGGCGATAATCCGTCCGATTTGCTACATTCTTCGAACACTTTCAATGCCACTTTAAATCCAGCATTGTCGAAATCCTGGGCTAAAGCCGCCACTGCAAAAAGCACAACAAATACACACGTTACACTACGCACTGCCATTACACTGATTACACTACACTGTTAACTGCAGACTGATGCCGATCGTAGCCATTGTGCCTATTTTATACCACATCTTCTGGACCCGGTGACCTTTCTTTATCTTGACCCTGTAGACGATCTCAGAGAGAGATGAACAGTCGCCCACACCCGGTTTCATTGACACATTTGCCGACTACCCCAGAACCGTCATTGGTTGAGATTGACCTAGAATTGAAATCTCGGGGCTCCATTGGCTTTTCAATACGGTAATGCTCGTATCACCTGTCTCACACACCTTGTTTAGATTTCTCTCTATATTTTGAACGTTTCATTATACACATATTCGTAATACAATTTTCTAACATCTCACGTACTTTAATTGACAGCGAAACTTTTCGAAAAAGTTGCATTTGAAAATGAAATTGCACGCAACGTTTCAATTTTTTTACGGTTTGCTTTTTAAAACCCGTTTTATTACGGTTGTGTTTGGGGTATACACAGGGTATTTTTTTTAATTTTCAGTGAAAAAATGACGATAAACCTCGTTTAATTATTCATGCAGGAATTCTTTAAAGTAGGCTACTCACAAGAAAAATGTGTACTTAAAATTAATCGAATATTACCGCCGGTCAGCCTCATTTGTCCCAAAATTGATTTAATTTTAATAAATTAATAGATTTTCATTTTATAAAATTTCTAATAAAATCCATAGTTTCTCCGATAAAATCGTTAATTTAATAGTAAAATAAAGGAGAAATGAAATTATTACGCCTTATGTTAAAATAATTAAATTATCTTTAATTTTAATTTGAAAATTTATTCTTTCACTTGGCCACATTCAAATGAAACCATTAATTTAAATAGCATTTGTACTACATATTTGTGGCATATGCGATTTTATTATTAAATCAAAATCTTCAAAGGAGGTCGTTTCATTATAACTAATTCCCAAGACTTAAAAACACTATGGCTTCATTTTCTTCAGGATTTCACATAGAAATTAGTTTATTTAATGTTTACAGTTAAGTTTCCATATTGTACTGTCACTCTTAATTTTGTTACATTTTTTCAAAATCTAAATCGCCTTTTTTGCAAAATTAGAAGTAGGTAATATCATGCGATAATGTCGAAGAACGAAGGTAATTATATATAAAATTGTGTTTGTGTGTTTTACTTTTTACTTTCGTTGCTTAGACTGCATGCATGAACTTATTAGTTTCAATTATCGAGGTTAATAATATATCTTGGTTGTGCCTTACTTATTGATCCGAGTATTGAAAATTAAGAAAGCGAAATTTATATCGCTGTAACAAAAAGTACCGTTTGCTTAATTGAGAATGTTTACAGTAAAAAAATTTATCAGTAAAGTATTAAAATAAATGTGCTTATCGAGGCGTCTCACTTTTAGCACCGAAGTCTTAATTATGCAATATTAAACTTCACAATGACTTAATTACAATTTAAACATTTACTTACTTTGTTTATTGATGCAAATTGTTTAGAAAAATGTTTGTCTTTGCATACAATATTAATACAAATAATACCGACTTTGAAATTCTGAAAACAAGTTATTGTCATATGGAAGAAGGATGAGAAAAGTTTTTCTTAAAATACCGGAAATGTTACATGGGAAAAATATTCCGCATAAGTTAATAAAATAATGATGAATAAAATGCTTATTTGTATGCAAAAATTAGGTGGATATCAGAGATAAGTATTAACTTATGAGGTCAAAAATGAACGCGCGAATATGATTTTCGAAGAAAATTTCGACAGTTTTGGACCAACTTCTACACTATGCATAATAATGTTTTATATTAAAACATTCATAAAGGCATTTTATTCACTGTTTTTATCGTAATGCTTAAGCTTTGTGATTATTACAGGCTGATGCTCCCCAACTTACAAAAATTTAATAAAACCCTCAATGAAATACAGAACTACTGTCAATAACAAAGCCTTGTTAGCTGTCATAATAAATTTTTATAGCATTTTCTTTTTTCCATGCGCAATTTTGAAGTGGTTACCTGTGGCTGAATCCTACAGGACAATCAATTTAACCTCTAACTTTGTTTTATTTTCATTTAAATATTAGACCTAACGTACAACAATTTTATGAGGACTTTCAAGACCAGAATTTAATACCTGCTCCTGGATGTAATCCTACGAAAAGCAAATGTGGGTGTTACACATTCTTTGTCTCGCGCTAGGTGGTGAAGTCTGCAAGGGTGGCTGATAAATTATAATAACAGTTTAAAGCATACAGTAAATAAAGTTTAGTGAAAGTTAAAAAAATTATAGAGTTTTTATAAGAAATTCTGATCGATCGTCTTTATCCTAATTCTGACAAATAAGAGAGGGACATATTTAATCTTCTGTCTTCTTCGCAAGTAACCGCTCATGTGCTCAAGTGCTTAATGACTACGGCTTACTTAGCCGTGTAACTAATAATTTACGCTTATACTATTCCTTGATATAACAAATCTAGAGATCTTTCCTCCAAGATTTGAGTACGTGAATTACCGGTAGCATCATTGCAACATATTTGAAACATAGACTCCCTTCGGATTGTGATCAATAAAACATATGGAGAAAGATAATTACTCACTTAAGAAAGTGAATAACTAATTTTTCGAGCGAACATAATACCGGCTCAGCCATATGGAAATCACTTAAATCATGTTATGTGTAGTCGTGAAAGATCCTAATTCATAGCTTATCTGAATCTGCCTGAAGAAGAACCATATGGAAAACCGAAATAATGCAATACACATAAAATATGTAACCCATTACCTATCTGGAGAGGACAATTTAGCATTTAGCTCGAAAGTAGTTATTATATTAATTTTAAATTATGCTGATGATACGAATAGTAGTGGCAAGGTATGACGGCTGGAGTGGAAATTCATAGTTCGATTCACGAAACTCTCGGTGTTTCAGCTTGGCTTAACAATTCAGTGGAACATTCTTCAATCGTAATAACTCAATTAACTCAATCAGTGCTATGTATTTTCTTTTGTTCTTCTTACCGTAATATTATTGAAACAATAATAAAAATGATTCCACGCAATAAAGCAAACAAATCGTTGAACACCTAAACAATAATAACGTGAAAAATTATTGGCTTGTTACCAGCCTATTAATTGTCTGTTATTACCATAATTTATACGGCTTCTCACTTATGATTTACGCTGTGCTATTAATTTGTCCTAAATATTTACATAATTATGTGTTGTAAACGATTTTTAATTCTATTTTAAAATCGTGATTTGGAGATTCGAATAACAATTTATGCAGTTTTCCAAAATTAAACCGAATTCGAACAATTATTCTGAGTGCAGCCTGATGCTGTTCATCTTGTGAAAACGCTTTTCTTATAATTTAACCCAATAAACCTCAAAGCTCTTGATGATTAGCGTGTTATAATAATTACAAAATAATTAATAAAGTTTATCAAATTTTATTGTATGTTAATTTTGAATTAAAATTGAGACCACTCCAGTTCTCATCAAGGGCCTTAAGAATTATATTTATCTACTTTAAAATTTTGAATTACCAAATTATGCATTACGCACATCATTAAATCGAAATTATGGTAATCGCTTCCTTTTGAAACAGTAAAGCGTTAATGATCCATTTATGGTTAAGAATAAAATGGAAAATTACTTTCACGTTAATTAATAAGCTCTACGGATCTTTTTCTAGTTTTCTAGTTCTTTCAAAACTTTCGTTTAAGTTACTAAGATCCGTTATGAAAATTCTTGCATTTTTTAATTTCAACTTTTTTTAAATTTAGTTCTCAAAGAACTTGATTTTGTAAATACAACTCGGAACAATTTTACACCAAAATTTTCTTTAATTGTTTATTTGTTACAGTTAATTTTAAAAATTAGGTTAAATTCATAAATTTATTGTAGATTTGTTTCAATATTTATTACTTTAAAATATTTTTATTGTCATTGTACTGTTTGTTAACGGACTCCATTAGAAATAATTTATTTTCAATTAACATAATTTTTTGGAAAATAAGTTTGAAATCAGTCAGCTGTAACATTAGGTCCAAATTTTAAATTGTTGAACTTTCAAGTTGTGCAATACGAGTGAAATTTTCTGTAACAGGTCATTATATTTAGGTATATCCCACGTGGTGATCAAAATTAATGTAATGTTTTATTTTATTATCTGATAAATATAAGCACTCAATAAAAAGCTTGTTTGTTTAATTTAAGTTGTGTAAAGAATCCTGATGGCAATATAATATAGATCAGAGAGTTAATTAGTTTGGTAATTAATGAGTTTGTATTGTTACAAATCCGGTTGTAATTTTACAAGTATGCCAGAGAAAACTAACTAATGTCGTGTAGCTCTTTATAAAATGGAATCAATTAATAGTAGGTAAATCTATTTAATTAATTGTGACAATGGCATAATAAGTATCAGGATGAACCTCTTTACGTTGTAAACCATATCGAGATTACTGCTCAATACACGCAATTCCCATGGTAGTTTCATCATTAGCGCAATAAGATGTGAGTAATTTAATCGATTAGAAATTTTTTTAATAAATGTAAGATGAAGGGATGATGCACCACATGCAACAACTTTACGCTCTAAAACCCCAAGTGCATGTAATAAATTGCAGTCGAACAAGGATTCGTTCAGTTCAAGTGCGAAACTTAATGCGTAAACGCGCAATTATGATTTCTTACACTACAATCCTAGTTGTTTTCCTGCCTGTCCTAGTGAGTTCGGAAACCACCAAATTAGAATTAATCGAAAAAGTGTATGAACAATGCCAGAAGGAAACAAGTCCACTTAAGTGTCTCAAAGTGCAAGTTTTGAAAGCCGTCAATCGTGCAAACCTGTTATCCTCGATTAAAATCAACGAAAATTTCGAACTAATAAAAGTAGGAAATTATTCCAGAGGTTTCACCAATTTACCTGATTACGAGAAAAATTTTGAGAAGTTGCATTCTGGACAAGTCGACGAAATTTTATTCGAAATGATCGATCAATTTTTATCGACCCATCGCTTACAAATAAATACACCGAGATTACTGGAGGAAGGAAGAGGGAGGAATAAGATTAAGAAGTATATAGGACCACTGATTGCAGCGGTTGGTGTCAAAGGTGCATTTTTATCATTAGCCTACAAGGGAGTCGCTGTTTTGGCTGGTAGTGCGCTTTTGATTGGAAAAATGGCTCTGGTTTTATCGACGATTTTAGCATTAAAAACACTACTTCACCAGAGTCATGACAAAACGACAGTCGAAATTGTTAAGCAGCCACACCACTCGCATAAACATACACATTCAACTACTCACGACGACCACACCGGGCACCACTTTTTTAAAAATCTCGATTCAAATGAAGAAATGATGATGGAAGACAAAACCTACAAAGCACCTTTACCTTACCAGTATTATAAATTGTAATTTATTTTTTCGTTTTATTAAATTATTTATTAACAAGGAAAGTTTTTGATAATATGTTATAAATATCAAAGAAACCTGTGAAATAAACCACAAGAGATCTATCACCAGGATTTGCTCTCATCAGGAGTAAGTAAAAATAACAACAACATTTAATTATTATTACAAATATGCTTAATCGAATGCATTGTTATTATACTGCTCTAACTATTAAAAAGCAAGATGCTTTGAACTTTTACTTTCCAATTTGCTTTAATTTATTAAAGCTTATTCATCTAGCCGTATCGAAATAAGGAAGTTGATTATGTCATTTCATTCTATATTTGCATCAGATCCGATTGTTTGAAATCATTGAAAGCCGAAAGCTTGCATTATAGGTATAGTATCAGATACACAAACCTTATGGGGACATCAGGACATCAACAGATATAATGCTACCTATTAACTTTACAATTTTTTGAATATTATATCTCTTATCCCTGATTTAATCTCTTTTATATGTTTTTACTTGAATTTGTGGTTTTCAAGGACTCAGGAACCTGGAGTAACTTGCAGTCGTGTCACCTCAATTTTATTATGAAATTGAAAAGGTAACAGTTATATATTTCGTTTTACTACTGCCGTGGTTTTGTATAATATTAAAATGACGATGGCAGGCAGAAAATTTATTTTTGAACTGAAGAAATATTTAGGTTATAATGAGGTTACGAAAATGGCGTATTGGAGGGGTTCTACGTTTACGCTTGTCACGCTTTTGCATTCGATGTTTCTGCTTAGTTCACTAACGAATTTGAATCATTTATTCACCCAATCCTTGTTCCTTGAAAATACGTGTGAGTGATGGTACTTGATTTTCGAGTGGAAAATGTGATAGAAATAACGAAGCAGCAAAAATTGCTTTTGAGTTATAATATTTATGAATAATAAATACACCCGATAGTGATTTTGGCAGGTACAAGGTCATAAATTTCAGAAAATATTTCCCTTGATTGCGTGAGAGCGTAGCATAATATTGAAAATAGTTGAATTATTGTTATCATCAGGATGGTTACAATGTTAAGTCGTGGATTTTGTGCACGTTAAATCTAATTTAAAATGTAGCTAAAAATACTAAAAATTTACTAAAATTTAACTGTATCATTTTATAATTATTATATTATTGTAATTTCAAAATGATATAATATTTAAACAGTATCGGATAATTTCTGAAGGATAAAGATAACGCAACAGGTTGTCCTGAAAGTGTTTAAAAATAGTAAGAAATTAATACAAAAGAAATTACTGTCGAAAGCTTATAACATTAATTTTATAATAATTATAGGAACGCTTAAACGAATCTCGCCTTAATGTTAAAAAATCTTTAAATGCGAGCCAAGACTAAAACTCATTGAATTAAATTTTACCCATTTCTAGCCAAACCCGAGATTTCATCCCCAATATTACCATCAAGTTTTACTTCGATATGGCATTGAATATAGAGCTTGAATATAGAGGTGAACTTAAAAGAGAAATATGGGAGGAAAATAAGGATGGTGAAAGGTTAGATGGAAAAGTAAAAGGAAACACAGGAGCATTCATAGGAACATCGCATACCGTTTTCTTGTTTGTCCGATAATTTTGTGTTGCTATCAAATCGATGCCGATGTCGAATCCTGCATTGTAGAGCATAGCCGTTCGGCTTCTCTTGCCATTTTAGCGGATAAAGGCGTGACCATTAGCTTAGGGACCAGAAACTCTTTATTTAACAAAAATATATAAAACTCTAAATGGCTTTATTTTGTGTTGGAGAACCATTTGGCGCCCAGGATTTTGCGTACGCAAATCCTAAGTGGTTTGAACCACTCCATTTGTCGTTCAGATGTAAACGATGTTGTCAGCGATGTGATCAGAGTCGGCGATAGCTTCGGCTTTCTCTTATTCGAGAGAATAAGGTCTCTTGGTCGATGTTCACCATACCTTGAGCTTCGTGAATGGACGGGATGGTGGTCTAGGTGTCTTTCAACGAATTGATAAGTTGCCATGCTGAGTTTTCTTTCTCAAATGAAAGTAAGTCCAGTTTGCTGGTCCACTTCTCATTGCTATGGACAGTCAGTTTGGCAGGAACAGGGTGTCGCAGTTGATTAGCTCGAAGACGATCATCGGAATGTCAAGTCCAGTGAGCGATGCTCTTGGCCCGGCATTTTCTCTCTCCATTATGTTCAAAGTTCGTCCTCTGGCAAGCTCTTGGAGCTCTTTCTAAGCCTTTTCGATGGCGGATTTCCTTGCTTTTATATTAACCAGTTTGGATGCCATGCTATTCTTGGCGTTAACTATATCGAGTGTTAGTTGTCCGCCAACATTTTTTTTATTGCTAGAACACAGTTGTTGGTGCGATTTTACAGCGAAATCTAGAAGACGGGGCTGAATTTGAGCACATGGTAATCGTGTTTAAATTGCAGAATACTGTAAGTTAATGGAAGTTTAACATCAGAATGCCACTAAAAATAAATTCAAGAAAATAAAAATTGAGGCACATTAGACTGGGAAGGCAAAAAAAGATAGTCAAAGAAAGTCAAATAAGACATCAAATTGATTAAACTAAAGTCAAAGGTAAATAAGATATTATAATTAAAAAACTTGTCGTGATACTTGGTAATTTCCTTCGTTTCTCGATCTTATAGGTTTATCCTGTTTGACTGTAGTTGGTGTCGTGAAAAATGAGTGTATGTTGGCGGTAGTGCTTGTTGAATTGGAGGCAATGCTTTTTGTTCCTAATACTTTTTGAAGATTCATTGTACGATAAATAGTTTTTTAGCATTGATAATTATTTAACACACTTAATTCTCCTTTGCATAAAACAACCGACTATTAATTGAAAGCATTTATCCATGTTTATTTTAAGGTTTCAAATTAAATTTTTAAAACCATTACCTATTCGTAAATAAAAAGATAAATAGCTTAATTTTAAATTATTTTTAGAAATGAGTAAATTGCCGGTGGTTTTCCAAACTAAAACTAACTTCCTTTCGACATTTGATGTTTAATGTATGTTCTTCTTCTTCTTTCTTCTTCTTACCAGGACCAGCAGTCTGGCGTAAATCAAACATGGATAAACTGGAGAGCGGGAAACCGCGGTTCTAATCCTGATTGCGTCGGATATGTGCTGTGATCTAAACAGTCCAAAATCGATCTGTGGACTATGATCCATTCCAACCCGCATTAGGCCAGCGTGGAATGGTAAGGCCTAAACCTTCAAGTTCTAAATTGAGAGAACTTGAAGAGGCGTAAATCCAAAAATGGATGTAAATAAAAACGCTAATGAAGAAGAAGAAGAAGAACAAAAAGCTAAATAGCTTCATTTTATATTATTTTTAGAAATGAGTAAATTGCCGGTGGTTTTCCAAACTAAAACTAACTTCCTTTCGACATTTGATGTTTAATGTTAGTAAGTGGTAAATCAATTTATTAAACATGTAAAACGGAAGATTGCTCTGTTTTGAAAAAAAACCACTGGAAATGGATTGCTGAAAACAATTTGACATTTTTCAAAAAGTAGCCGAGTAATTGAGGAACAAAGACCATTAATGTTGTTATTAATAAAATCAGCGGCATTGATTGCTCGGCATCTGGCTTCGCTGAGACAGGAAGATCTAATGCCCTCTATCATGATGAGTGATAAGAATTCAAAAGGATTTCTAGTTTTATATGCATACATTTCTCATGTTTTTCTAAGAAAGGGAAAAGTGGATTATATGCTCCAACCACACTTCCAATAATTTTTGAATGCTCTAATCGATGTACTGATAGACTTTCCATCTTTATTGATTTTAAATAAAAAGGCAGTGATGGTCACGATTAACATCCTTAAAATTGTAATCATTCTTAGAACAAATAGGTTTCAATTTTGTGAAGGTTAATTAGCATTCTTTGGTTTATGGTTTCCAATAAAGTAACATTCTCTTTTAAAGCAATAATTTGAAAACTAAATCGGAAGGTAGTTTATAGTTCTACTTGATGGTTTGTTATGCTCAATAAAGTACGTGATTGTTGGAAGTTGAGGTCAAAGGTCAAGCCATATACTAACTTCTGTTGAAGTATTCACGATTCGACGACGTTTTTGTAACAAAGGATTAAAATTTAAAATTTCTTAAAATTTAAAAAACCCAAGTGAAAATAAGTTTCTTCAGATATTTATCAAGAATTTAACGATATCGAATATTTGGAATAAATAGGTCGCTTATGCAGACGATGCGCTATATTTAAGTGAAAGTTAAGACTGTGAGAAGTGTGCGACCTACAGAACATCTTCATCGGATATCTCTGTGAGAACACGCATGTATTGTTAAAGTATGCTGTGTTATACATTATATTTTATAATTAAAAAAAATAAGTAAACCAAAATCGCTTGAAACCTAGAGTTTCGCATTTTTAAAAATCATTCGATATTTTCAGTATTACGAAATCGACATGAACTTGGATAAAATAAGAGCACATACGAGACGACTTTTCTAAATAACTTGATTCATTAATTCAACAGCTTTCACAAACTTACAACTTCTTACTCATTTAGTACTAATATTATCTTTAACTTTCAATCAGGAGAAAATGCTATTTGCTTCTTTTATTGATGTCTGTCGGAGATAGTTTTGAAAACGCTGACACAAAATCTAATCCAAGTTCAAAATTAAAAAATGATTGAATTACTTCATGGAGTGTGATATAATTTACATTTTCACTACACTTTCATCGTATCTATTGATTTCATGCATAATGCATTTCACTTTTTGTGATGATTTGACAATTTCAGCATTTGCACGTTTCTAAGGCCAACCGAAAGGAAATCTTACCGATTCTCTAACAATTAAATATGTACTACAGAATTATAATTAAACATCACATTCCATTATCTTCAAATTGCAAATTAACATTACAGTTTTCAAAAATAAATAATTAACTAAAAATATAAATTATTTACAGGATCTGTTGATTGGCAAAATTAAATTAAATTATTTTTATTATAAAAATTAACGAAATTTTAAATTCGATTTTACAAAAATAGAACTTTCAATGTTCACTTTGTTTAGAGAGAAACAAAAGTTTACAACTTTCGTTTCACCCTGTAGTTTCGTTTATCTTAATGCACTATTCCGGCCTAAGAACAAAAATTATCTTGTCCCTAATTTTTATATATCTACTTACTAGGTACGTTAAAGCGCAAATAAATACAAATAAATATTTTTCTTAAATAAATTATAAATAATTTTAATAACCGTAATTATTGTTATTGCTTTCCGGAGGTGAGTAATTAGAATATGCCATATTCTGAGCTTCCGGTGAATTTATACTTCTGTGCCATCCACCACCACCGCCACCGCCGTGACCTTCGCTGGCGTAAACAATATGAGACGATTCACCTCCTCCGCCTCCACCACCTCCTTTCTTGAGAGCACTTATTGTCGACAACATCAAGGCCATTTTTGCAACAAGCAATGCTGCACCTGCCAAAAAGGCGATTTTCCCCAAAAACATTTGACCCATCATTCCAGCCATTGCTAAACCGCCCATCATCAACATCGTTCCAGTTCTATGTTTCTTTTTTCTTCCTAAAAGTTAAAATTTGAATATTTCGTTCAAGATAAAAATTTTCTGACTTACCCTCGACAGCGTTAGCCAAACTAAACTTCACCATCCTTGATTCAAAAAATTCTTCAACTTTGTTGTAAAGCAAACTGTTAAGCTTGATGTTTCTTTCGTTCGTTTCACTGGGCAACTCGTTGCTAACTATTTCGGGAACAAAGTTTGGATCCTTCTCGACGTCGATCATATTTAAAATTGTCATTGGTTTGTCACTCATGATGGTTTGATTTAAAGCGTCCAGAGCTTCTTCCTTTAAACATAATATGGCTTCTGGTTTTGAAAAACACTCGCGTACACGTTTTAAAGTGATCGGTCCACCCTGCGCCGTGCATTTTTGTAAAACAACAGTAAATAGTATAGCGAGTGAGACAGTTTGGAGTGCACTAAAACGACACATGATTTTGGTAGCAATGTAATAGAGTAATGATCTTTTTTACCTACAAGTTAAGTAGTTTTATATGAAGTCAGACACTATGAAGCGTGATATTCAGCGGTTGGGATAAAGACTTAGCCACGATGTTACAAAATATGTGTTACAATTAGGTCTTTAGAGCAATTTTTTATGCTTTATGCAGCTAAAATTTGATACGGTGTTTGATCTTACATAGTACTTTAATATTTACGTAGGTTGAATTATACTAAATACGAATAATTTTAATTAGTAAATGGAGCACTGTACGTTCTTATGCATTAAACATTCATAGTACTTTTCTTTCGTTTTTCTTTTCTATATTTCACTTATTGAAAACATGCACAAAATATAAAATGTTATGCATTTTCAAAAACTAACGATAAATTTGAGATAATTCTTCACTTCGATGGTACTGATAATTCAAGTAAAGACAGATTGTTATTTACATTTTTTTATAACGTATACATTTATTACTAATTCCTTGTCAAATAGAGCACATAAAGTTAGGTTTGTTTTATTTATGTTCTATTTTCTATTGTGGATAGCTATCAATTAATATTTTTTCAGACAATTAAGTTTGAAAAATATATGTTCTTACATTTTTTGTTTTTAATTAAAATTTTTTTATAATATTAGTAATTAGTAATTACAGATTATAGTTCATAACTGTAAGTGAATTTATTTTAAATGCACTTACGGTAATTTTTACTCACACAGAGAATAGGTAATTTGCGACAGGTACAAAATTTGATATTGGTTTATCAAATTTATCAAAGAGCAAGTTATGATGGATTTCAAAAAAGGAAATAATATCTATTAAGTACGAAAATTAGTCTTATTAGCAAGCCAGTGGGACAAAAAGCTAAATGTCACCTAGAGGAAGCTATCTGTTACTTTTTTTAGACAGGAAAGAAGACGATTATTACAGATAGGTACCTACATATTATTTTGAAAGTAATTTAAGACACAATGTTTTTGCACAGACTCCCATATTCTCCATCCTGCCAATCTTCACATACGGTTTGGTTCGTTTGAGTTGGAGAAGTGTACTATTTATGCCGTTATTTTTATTACCACTTACGTTCTTATTATCGAAATTAAAGCAGAAATAAATCCCACGCAAATTGAACGGGTGAATTTTAAAATTTTCCTTTTCTAGAATTTTATACCTCAGCAATATCTGAAAAGAATAACAGCAACAACAAAATTTGAATGTTAATATTAAAAAATTGCGTTATTCAGTAAAGATTGATCATTTTAATTGTATCTATCAGATTAGTTTGAATATTGTGTCGATCCGTCCAACTAAATATTAAATGTTTTATTTGATTCGATATAATTTGCTTATAATAATATTTAAAAGAAAACACAAAAATGTATTTAACTAAAAGACTACGTAGAAATAATGTGATCTGTATTTTCTGACTTCATGTAGACAAATATCTACAATTTAATGTGGAATCTGGACCACGGAACAGATAATTTGGTAATCACTGGAAATGAATAAATTTTGTAATATTTTTGGATAATGGACTACGCAGTAATTTAATATTTTCTTCGATGGTTTGCTCTGATTTGTTGAAAAAAAATCATTCGATAATATATTGGACTTCATTATGTTTTATTATATTTTATGATACTTTAATTCACTTATTTGTAATTTTTGCTTTATTTTTAATGTTATAAAATATTAATGGCAGGTTTGCAAATCATATTTTCACCCTTTACTAATTTCTTTCTAATTTTTTTATCGTTAAAATTCATTTTTTACTTTGTTTTAATTATATAATATGTATACGTATCCTGAGATCCATACGATATTGCAGTTATTCGTCCTTCGACCTCACAGGATGGTAATCTAGGGCTAGGAAAATGATGCACTAAAAACCTACAATAAAGGCATTAAAAAGTTACCAATAATGCTACAAAAAATGCATTTTAACCATGAAAATGCTACCAAAAAATGACTTGAAAATGTAAAAAGTTCAGCTGTAAATAATTCTTAATATCGTAAAATAACTTATTAATGAACACATTTTTATATGTTCAAATAAATGAATTCTTAGAACACCTAAATACAATTTTATTTAATATCTACAGTGGCTCGAAAAAGTGCTCGGGCACTCCTATGTTAGCAATGTAAATTGCACATTTTGAAGCCGTTTTTTGACATATAAAAATCGATTTTACAACAAAACTTTTTAAACATTTTTTGTAGACTCGGGAAAATACAAAAAATATTGTCACCTGTATCTCGGAAACGGTGCAACAAAATAGAAAAATGAAGAGGAATTTTTTTTTGTAAATTTCATTGCCTACATTTTCATTTATATACATTTTTCTATTTTGTCGCACCATTTCCGAGATACAGGTGACAATATTTTTTGTATTTTCCCGAGTCTTGTTTAAGTCGCTCTCAGTCAAAAACGGGGTGACAAAATGGAAAAATGTGTAGGTATAAAATTAAAGATAATGAAATTTTCAACAAAAAATGTTTAAAAAGTTTTGTTGTAAAATCAATTTTTATATGTCAAAAAAGGGCTTCAAAATGTGCAATTTACATTGATCTCTCAACGTCCACTGATGTTATAGGAGCAAATTTCAAATATGTCATATCATCGAGATTTAAATCTTCTGGCAGTTCCAATTTTGATACTTCTTCACCGTTCAAAATTTTTGAGACTACATATTGATATGTATATCCAGTATTTTTTTCAAGAACTGTTTTCATCTTCAGTTGTACACGGCCTTACTAATTTTGTTTTGCGCTTCTTCGATTTTATTTTGTACATCCAAAACAATTTTAATTTTATTGATAAATACGTACGTAAATGTTCTGAAAATGTCGAATATGCATATAAATTAACAAAAACTAAATATAAAAGCTAAAAAACTGCCATAAAAGTACCAAAAATGCATTTATTCACGAATAACATAAGAAAATGCAAAAATATGCACACAAAAATTGCATATTTGAACTTTGTGATGTATGAATCAAACTTTGTTTTTAATGAGCTACGTAGGTTGCCTTTTATATTTCGGGATTTGAGAACAACAATAAATATTTTTCATCTAAAATGACTTTATTAGTTTTGAAAATACTCTTCATGAAGATCAATATACTTTTGAATGCGTTAAAACCAATTCTTGAAGCCCTTTTTCCACTCCGATTGAGGTACCTCCAAAACTTGCATTTTGAACGCACCAGCCGCTCCTTCAGGTGTCGAAAAACGTTGACCTCGCTATTTATTTTTGACGTGCGGAAATAAAATGAAGTTATTGGGTGCTAAATTAGGAATATACGGCGGATGGTCCATTAAATCGACGTTTTGAGTGCTCAAAAATTCACTTGTTCGAGCCAATGTGTGAGAGCTCACATTGTTATAGTTGAGAATGATCCGTCTTGGCGGTTGGTTTTCCTTATTTCTCCGAAGACTTCTGGCAAATAAATGGTTATGTACCATTCAAAATTTACCGTTCTACGTTGTACCAATGGTACGGATGCACCATGTTCAGTTTTTCCGAAAAAAAAAACTTGGCAAACTTCGTGTGCCAAGTGTTTCGTGTGCGAACAGCTTTTGTTGGATGGCTCATTTTGAAAAACGCACACAGTCGACTGCTTTTTATTTTTGGGCTCATACGCGTAGATCCATGATTCGTCACCTGTCGCGATGTCATAGACTCATTTTGAAGTACCGCAATCGTATATTTTGAGCAGTTCTTTCGACCAATTGACAAGAGCCATTTTTAAGCAATTGTGAAATTATGCGGGAGCTAACGCAAATAAATCTTTTTGACAACCAAATGTTTATTCAATATTGAATGTGAGCTGGTCCCCATAATGCTCAAGGATGCCTCAATCTAACGATAAGTCATATAACGATCTTCCAGTATCAGTTCACCCACAGCATCAATGTCTTCGGAAACAACAACATATTTTGGCCGACCTTCACGAAATTCGTCGTTGAGAGAACTACGGCTACGATTGAATTCGTTTAATCAGCGATAAACACTGGTCCTTGATGGTGCTTCATCGCCAATAGTCGAATTAAGGTCATCGATGCACTGCTGTTGAGTCAATCCATGTCGAAATTTGTAAAAAATAGTCACATAAATATGGTTCATGATTTAATTCAATTTTTTGGACGAATTTATTTTTCAAGAATTTTTAAACAACACAAATGGCGCTCATACGGCAAAAAGTTCTGAATACATAGATAGACCTTCAAAAATGTCAAACTTTACGATAAAAATATTAGTTGCCAGATGGCAGCGCTAGGGTCGCTAAATCCCGAAATATAAAAGGCAACCCACGTATGTCCTGAAGTACTATGGAAAAAAAAATGCAAATGCAACAAATTCCTAGCCCTAGCTAATCACTATACCATAGGTTGAATGGACTCTCGCAGAACTGATATTTTGTATTAATAATAAAATAGTGAAAGCCTTAAAACCAGAAGCAGTAAGGCGAAATTCGAGAAAACCACCGAAGGCTAGGTAGTAGAGGCTGTGTTTATTCATCAGAAGCAGTTTAATTGAGAAATTTTAAAATACATCATTCGGAATTCGATTTGGACGATTTCTGTCTTAACCAGAATTTTGGAATCATAGCGCGACCACACAATTGTTTAAGGAAAACGAAACGTAATTGAATTCTATAGAATACAATTTAGTTTCTTCTGTATAACAAGTTTAACCTGTAAATAGAGAAAATGGCAATTTTATTATTATTTTTTGGTGGAAACAAAGTACTTCGTTTGTTTCAGTCACTGCAAGTACCTATATAGCTTTAGACATAATACCAGTTAGGTAAACCACTTCGGTAAGGTAAGTCAAAATAAAGTGAGACTTGTGTAAGCCAGACACCGGAAAAATTGAATTAAAAACTACAGCTGTAAAGCTATAATAGCTATAGAAGTAAGAATATGATTTTTTATCCCAATAGGTTGACCTATAAAAACAATAAATATTGGATAAGTAAGTTGGTCCTCAACTTCCAACTATGCGATTAAAAGGCTGTTAATCAAACATTCACCAGATGAAACGGATAATGGCCTTTCCAAATTCTATAGTTTTATTAAGCAAGACAAAACCTACATTTTTTGAACCCCAAATTTACATGACCAAATAAACCAAGGCAATTCCAAAACAGTTATAGCCAGTCAGTAGCTGAGTCAGCTCGTATGCTATCTCGCAACCAGCATATTAACCTATCCCAACTTAAATACCTACATACTACATTGGAACCCATTTGTTGGATTTGAGGGTTCAGAATACAGCAATTATTTGCTCTATTAAATGTGAGATTCCTTAACAAATATTGTAAAGAATTGCATGTTATTATTTTTAGTTTCTGCTTCAAATTTCTCGTAGGTAAGAGGACTAGCAATTACAATTATCCTATCTTATCTTATCTAACTCTAAAATCAGGTTCCAGTGTTGTACATGTCTCAAATATTTATTATGCATTTCTTATTTCCTTAAGTTTCGAAAAAGAACTCTGTTTTTATTTACGGTTTCATTGGTGACAAATCGAAATTGTAAACTGTGCAACTGATCAATCTGAAGTTCTTACTAAAATATTATATTATGATATTGAATTAAAGTAGTATTTCATGTTAATATGTCGAATAGTCAAATGCAAACCTGTGAAAGCAGATTAGCGAGAGGCTCATTTAAAGTCACGTGACCGATTTTTTTTAATTATTGAGGTTCATTAGAGTTGAAAGGGGGCGACATTTACTGTATATCAAGGGAAACTTTGTATAATTTACTCTAGAAATAATCTAGAAAATATAAATTTTGGAACCTGTTCCGTGAACTGAAGTAATGGAAGGTACTCTGTTATAAATTATAAAAGATGTTGTTACAAAGTGTTATTATTTATCTGACCTCCACAGACACATTATATACCATACAACACAGTTTCACAGACAATTTTGCTCTGCACTGTAATTTTTTAATAAATTATTGCTGTGCCGATTTGAATAATTCTTTTTAGGTTAATTTTAAAATTATTTTAAATACGTAAACTATTGAGTATTCAAATTTGTAATTATTTTTATATTTGGTGTCATGATATCATTTAACAACTGTTAAATTTATTTAAATTGAGTTAACAATATGTTCCAATGATTTACAACTGTAATTTTACTTATTTTAGCACAAAACCAATTAATCTGCACTTACTCTACACATTAATTTGTTGTTTAGAATTTTTAATTTGATAACTTAATTGCCATAAAAATAATTTTTTGTCTTAAGGACGCTATTTAATTATTGTAAGCTAAAAGAATTTGATCTGCAATGTAGATCGTTAATTAACGAATAGAAACGAATTAAATTCTAATGAAAATTATTTTTTGTAAACATGAAGTTTGAAAAAAAATAGTAAGTAATTATTTGAAGAGTTATTGAGGTCAAGTTCAACACTTGGGTTGATTCAAAATACAAATTCGTTTTTTAAAGCTAATTTTAATATTACTTATTGGAAACAGTTTGATAGATAATTATGATGAATAAATTTTGGAAAATTGCTAGGTTGAGCCTTTGAAGAGTTTTAAATCATGAACACTCACCAACTATTCGTCATGGGAATTTTATATCTGTCGCAAAAATTGTGCTTCCGTATCCTACAAAAATTTTAGTTTATGAAGCTGCAACTCTGCAGAATTTCTTTGGATATTGAACATACGCGAGTTTTAAAATTTTGTTAAGTGTCAGTGGGTCAAGTGCCTCACATTCAACATCTTTACCACATAGTTATATAACAAGAGAAAGCTATTAGGATGAAAATAATGTAAACGAGTTGCTTCTTAATTTTGTAAAACGCTGATAATTTGAGAAAGACTGCTTCTGATAATAAATTTTGCGTTACACTTTCAATAAATCAGATAAACTTTTAAAAGCCAAATTTACATAATGAGTACTGTTCCGATTTTTTAAAATAATGTAAATTTTTAAAATGTCATTTAGAGCATATCGTTGCTGTGTTGGATCGTTTTGGGTTTTTAGCCATACGCAATTTAACATGCTTTACGTATTTTAAAACCAAAAGCTAAGAGTAATTTGTTTACATTATGGGTATTAATTTTGAGGCTTTCTTGTTTTACTTTTTTTAATGAATGTGTATGCTGTAATTATGGTTTTACTTATCGTCCTTATTCGGAACTTTCAGTTTAGTTTCGATGAGAAGTGTGCTGCCGGGAATTGCAAGTTCCTATCTTTTCTTTTTTAAGAAAGTTTAAGCTGAGACATAAAAACTTGTATAGCTATTCCACACCAAGCCATTGCCTAAAAATTACTTTTTTTATTGTATGAAATATTAAATAAACGACTTAGCAGCTACATTGCATCGTCTGGAACATGTTCAATAGCATGACTTCCTCACAACTAACATGGAAACTTTTGTATTTATGAAGATTATAATCATTGACAATATGACAAATATAAATTTGTATATCTAATTAACTAAATAAAAAAAAAGAAAACTTAAACAGAAGTTCAAGTTGAAAACTGACGTTCTTCATCACAGAACATATTCGCAGTGAGCCTGCATTTTATACAAATTGAACACTACCCAGAGTTGACCCTTGGTATCATGTAAAAATGAAAAATCTCCAACTTAAGACAATGGACTGGAATGACGCCTAAGGTATTGTTTCAAGAGGCGATCAAAAAAGAAGAAAAGGAACATAATAGACTTCTCACAACAGGATGGCGCTATAGTTATTCAAGTTACATTATTGTATCATTAAATCCCCATGCCTGGCAATAGGAAAAACCGCTGCATAGGAAAATGCAAAAGTCACATTGCCGTTACCCACCGATTGTTTCCAGTTTCATGGAGTAGCGCCCCAATGAACTTTGCTGCTCGTTTAGCACGAAAAAGAAGGAACAGGTTCTTTATTGGAGAAGGATAATTTTAAGCAGTATTTTGAATTGAAAAAAAAAATTGAAAAACAGTTCAGTTTGAAAAACTTTTGCTTGTAATGATGGACGGTCTTAGTGTAAGAACCAGAAAAGAGCAGAGCAAAATTTATTAATTTATGAAAGATCTAAATCATTTTAAAATTTAACGATGATTGAAATGCTCACCAATAATGAGAAAAACGTTAATTGATCGTTAAGGTAAGTATCTACTAATAAGCTGAATTGCATTATTCCTTTACCATTGAATGAATTAATATATCTAAGCACAAATTTAATAGTCATTAAGAGAACAGCATCGTATTCTTATAATGGTGACCCCGAATAAAAAAAGAAAGAAAACGAACACCTGAAGGAAGTAAATAATTGTAATATCTTCTATTTGCGTAACGAAGTAGAAAAAGTGGCATTTTTCCAGTCAAGGTAAGAAATTTCCAATTTATGCCTAGTCCATACTACAACTAAGTCAGCCCACAATCGTCACGACTATCAGGGTAGGAAGTTCAAAAATCGAACTTATTTTCTCATACCAATATTACAAATAATACTGGTCAGCTTGTCAAGCTACGGAAAACCTAAAAACTTTTCCCTATGAGCCTAAAACCACAAAACCAAGTAAAATATTTGCTTCGCCAGGAACCAAACCGGATACCTCATATCAGCAGTCAATTTGATGAAATTTTTTTGGTAATGCATTGATAATATAATAGAGAATCAAAATATTTTAGTATTGGTTAAGTCAACCAAATGTTTACCATTGTGTGTTAATTGGTTATAGGCATAGTGTGATAATTGTTTTGTATAAATAATGCAAACTCTTCTCTTTTTCTTATAGTAAGTATATCCGAAAATTACATCTCAAAATAATTTCAATTTAAAATTAGTCATTAACCCACTGTTTTCATTAATTGATAAGAAAGCGATTTTATTAAAGTTAAACGCTTTTACTTATTTAAATAACAAAATAATAACTAAAGTAGGTTGTACAACCCAAGTGGTTAATTTTTGTATGAAAAAACTGTTTGTATTAACTAAATTTTATTAGGCAGTATTAATTGAAATTATAATGCAACTTTTGTATCGGTAATATCGAGACGGGATTTTAAACGGTATTTTTAGACATGTCGAAAGTAGATATGAAGCTATGTAAAAAAAAGTTGTTTTGAAACCAAGTATTTGGGTCATGTTTGTTACTAATACAGTATTTTCTTGTATGCACTTGCTCTTCTTAATTTTTTATTGTTTTTATTGTCGGGGTTTACAAGGAGGTATTCTACCTTATCATTACCTTTGTTTAATCTAATTTACAAGTCAAAACTGGTGGAGTGATATTTTAATAATTTCTGGAGCATTTATAATATCATAATCATATATAATCATAGTATTCTTTTTCTTATACGTAACTGTTTATTGCACAGGAAGCATTACTTTAAGATGGACAAATTATATTACGTTTACGTTTTATTATACATTTTTGCAACGAAAAGTCGATAAAATATTGTGTAAGCACTTTCATCTATGACTTTGACTTCATTGTTCACATTTCCAAAAAAAAACGAAACCACATGAAGAGGGTTATGAATTTAAAGAATTTTACTTCTGGCAATTAAGAAAATTTTAACCACAATTATTGCTCCCAATTTTTGACTAGTATATCGCAATATAGAGAAAGTTATCGCAACATCAGTGAATGTTACATTTTATAATAGGAAGATACGCATACACTGAATAGAGATGCTTATTCTTTTTTATAGACGGCTTATAACTTGATGTGCCTCTCGATATCAAGGGTATCCCAAGTTATTACTTAAATTAATTAATACAAAAATTTCCCTTCTATTGTTTTATTAAAATTATCTGGCGCCCAAAAAATACGCACATTTTGTTTACCTAATTAGTAATAACTTACATAAATTTCTAATGGCCATCGGTGATGTATTTAATAGTGATCTTCATTCATATTTTCATTTCCATTCCAGCTGAGATGCGATGATAAGCTGCTCTTTTCATGGAATGGTATGATTAGCCTCAAGGATGCTCGCATCCTGTTTAATTCCTGCACTTCATTTGGAACTAAAACCTTTGAGCCTTGGTGTTGGTACAGATACATCATTAATTTTATTGCGGTTGATGGGTTCAAACTCACTTCACCGTTTATCTCTGGTTGATGGGGAAGCAATCGACGTAGGAACAGCCCGAAGACCCTCAGATTTGTATCTCACCTTTATGGACTTTTTTTCATCATTTGTCAATTTAATTTAGGAAATTGGAATGCAACCATTTACAAATAAATTGATTCTTGTTAATTTTTTCTTTATTTTTAGGGCTGCTTCAAATAATTAAAACGAGGAAGGAGATGACTTAAATTGTAATTATTACTAATTAATAATTGTTTTCATAGTATAGATTTTCGGATCTTGGCAAGAACAGTTGTGCAAAACTACACAAGAAAATTTAGAAAGCTTTCAATGAACTTTTTATCAAAATAAAGTAAGAACTGTAAATTTTAAAAAGAAGTTAAATATATTATAATTGTAATTTTATTTATTTACTTAGTTTACTTTAATCTTACTTTTAATTTGTTGATCTTAATCCATCCATTAAAAAAATCTTACAGCATTAATCTTTTCAATTTTCATTCTTTTATTTCATTTTCACTCAACTCTGACTCCAATAAAATAGTAAAACAGAAAGGTGCATAATTTTTATTTCTTAGTTTCTAGAAAATGTACATAAAACTTAAACAGCTAATTTTTGGTTATTTTTGATTTTTTCTTCTTTTCGTCATCATTCCAAGCAAAATTTCTTCCTGCTGTTTTATCGCTTCTTGAGTAAATTTCCTCTTCAGTACTAATAAACCTAACTTGATTTTCTACGTTGTTGTTCTCACCTGCTCTGTATAAAGGGTCCCTGTAGTGTTCTTCCTCAGGATACCTAAAATCATCCCCCTATTTAGCGATTTTTTTCTTAACAAAATATTTAACTAACCTGTTATGAGGAGCATAACCATAATTTCCACCCCCATAACCTGCACCTCCATAAGGACCGCCACCTCCATATCCTCCATGTACAGGAACAGGTGGGTGTTTGTTTCCAAACAACAGCGTACTCAACCCAATAGCGGTGGAAATGACCAACCCAAGCTTGCTTAAAAATAATGCCTTCTTTATAACGAGAGCAATTAATCCAAATATAATTGGAATTAAAGCAGCAACATTAAACTTAAAACCCGCAAGAAAGGGTAATAAAAATTGCCTCGCCAGTAATTGCCCTAAAAAAATTACAAAAATTAAACTTTGGACTTTAGTCTAATCAAAATTATTCAAACTTTAAAAAAGGCATTGTTTTGGTTTAAAATTAAAAAATAAAGAACCTCCTTTTAATAAAATCGTTAAATATTTGCTTTACATTTCAACATAAATAGACATTTTTAACCCTGACCTAAACATTAAAAACTTCCTTGTTAAGTAATTTGAACTTGGCATTTCTTTTGAAAATACCGGAGCAAGGTTTAGCACTCGATAAATTGCGGAATTTGTCTGAACTTGTAGGTAGGGTACATTCACCTCATTTCTAGTTCTGCCGGAATAGCCAGCGCTGCACGGAATTTCCTTCAACTGTTTATAATATAGTTTTAAAATATGAATTTTTTTAGGAAAGAGAAACTTTTTAAAGCTTACGTAGGAATGTTTCTTAATTAAAGTAGAACATTATTTTTACAGTTCTCTTGAATTTTGTAACTATGCGAGCTACAAACCATTCACGGTCAAGTTCACGGTTTCTATTTCTACCTGTGCTAGCTTCTTTCAAGGTGTGCTTAGAGTGGGCTTCTCTGAGTGGATCCATAACAAATTCTAATACACCTGCCGGACTAACTGATGGCGCTACTCTCATGGTTAGCCCAGGATAAATAAAACCCATATCCCATTTTAAATTTTTTCGTGAAAATACATCTCCAACTGAGTCCACGATGGACCTGAAATTAAAATATTATTTAGATTTAGATTTATTTGTGCTTTTACATACAAGTCAACAAGAAACAAATGATAAAAAAAAATACAATTTAATATTTTCACATATTTTTAACAAATTCTGTACAGAGTATGAAAATTAAAATTCATAAATTCCTTTGTAGAGTAAAATGCCATTCCCTTTAAGAATTTTGATAGCATCACCTGAAACTGAACTGGTGAACAAAATATGATTCTTATAACTTTTCGTTGAAGAGCAAAAATTTTATTCACATGGGCTGAATGTCACCACACGTCAAGATCGTGTAGGATAATATTGCTGTTGATTTTTTAATTGTCACATGAGATATAATATTCCTAGACAACCTGCCTACCAGTTTATTTATGTGAGGCTCCCAAGTCAGTTGAGAGTTCAACCTGACTCCAAGAAAATCCACAGGTTCACCCTTGCAGTCAATCTGTTTAAGTGTAAATAGCAAATTTTGACTCTTGTTTTCGTTTAGGTATATTTTGTTTGCAGTAAACCACCGTCGTAAGTCCTCATGGTTTCGCGATGCCAGAACATTCAAGTCGTTTAGGCAGTTGCTAACATTGAAATTTGTAGTCTCGTCATCAACAAAAAATAAGAGAATGTTTGTTCTCAAACTATCCGGCAGATCGTTTATGAATATCAAAACTAGAATTGGGCCCAATAGACAACCTTGGGAAACTCCCATTATAATTTTTTTAAAAGTCAAAATACTCGTTTCTTTCATAGGCTGTTGTTACCTCTTTATGCCATATGGTAGTCGAGCGGTTATTTCTAAACCCAAACTGATTCGTATTGAATACTTCGTTTGATTACAAAAAATAACTTATTTGCGCTTTTAGAAATTTTTCGAACACTTTACCTATAATAATGGGTAAGATAAAAGATATGGGACCATAATTACTTATTACTTGGGTCACATTTTTTGTTACCCTTCTTATACTGGAACAACTCTCGCTATTTTCAAACTGTCAGGAAATATGCAATTTTTTATACTTTAGGTTTAGAAGATCAGTGAATGGAATCAAAATCACATTGATAACAGATTTTAATATTTTTGAGTTCAGAATATAATATCTTTACTGTTACTATTTTTTAATTTTACAACAACATCCCTAACCTCATTATATTATGTTACTTCTTTAAAACAAAAGTGCGCTGGTTTAGTTATTCTAACATTATAATTGACATTATGAATAATTAAACATTTTCTACGATTTCAAAAAACTTTCGTAAATTTTTTCAGTAATTTTGGAGTACTTTTACAATTTGAATTCAAATTCAAAAAGTTTAAAACTCATTTAATCGACCTTACACTAATAATAGCAATTATTATCATTGATGAATGGGTCGTTAATAATCTACAAGTAGATACTATACTTTTATACAAATCAATATGACAAAAACCAACAACAATCAGGGCCATCCTCAGGTTCGACTTAATCAGGAATGAAAAACTTGGACTCCCTTTTGCAATAAAGCACCAAGTGACATAAATCAAGTTGCGAGTAAAACGACAAAAACTATTTTTAAATGAATATTGTAAATTGGTCTCAAAATTACATTTTTGAAGTTTTCCCAAAGTTTAAATATTTTTCAAATCAAATTATATTTCTCCATTAATAATTCACACATAAAAAATCACGTGATTCTCTTTTACTAATTATAAATTGGTAGTTAACGAAATTTTCAGAATTTTTGAATTGCTTCTAGAACCAACAGAGTTATTGAAAACTTGGATTTTTTTTGGTGAAATTGATGAAGTACGAACTCCACATTAATAATATGGGCCCCACTCACTTTAAGTTAAAATGTCAGTTGGTGCCTTATTGCAAAAGGGGGTCCAATTATAAAATCAGAGACAACTTAATGAATAACATGTTTCGAGCTTATTCACGATTCTACTCGTAAAATTACTCCATCAGACCTTTACTGGCTGAATGAAAATACAAAATTGTGGTGAGTTGATTTATATTTCCGAATATGAGATTAATTCTACTGGATAACACCGAAAGTGGTCACTCATTAAAGTAAATTAAATTAAATATTTCAAATCTAAGGGCATACTTAATGTGCTTTCTTTTTGTGATGACTGATGAGGCTTGTGTTGGCGGATAAGACGGATCACATGACCAAATGCCTCAACTTTTATTTAATAAAAAACCACGAAAATGATCAGAATAAAAGTTATAACTTATAAGTAATGTTAATACAAATAGTTACAAATAGCTTTAAAATTTCAAAAGTCTCGTTTTAATTATAATTTTAAGTTAGGACTATCCCTTTATTTTCATTTTTATAAAAGAACGGTATTTAGATCAACAAGTAGGAGTTAAAACAATTTACCGATTTATTGTATTTGCTGTCAATTTTCTAGGTGTGCACTAGGTCAAGATAAGATTTAAAGAAAATTACAATTTTGTGGAATTTCCATTTTTTATTTTATTGTGAATAATTTGAACCCACTCGATTATTTAACAAAAAACTCAATCAAGCTTAAAATAATTCAAAATGGTGACATGAAAATAATTAATGCACTGCATAACAATGTGGATAACTTCACATGGCAGAATGTGAAATATTGAAAATTGATTTTGAATGGATTGCATATTAGCACGAGTAAAATTTATTTATGTTATTTTGTGACAAAAACCTCAACTCGAACCATCCTGTAGATTCTATAAAATCTATTTGGTTAAATTGAAAGCACAAAATTTATCCTTTTGAGTGATATACTTTGATACCATTTACTACAAAAATACAACATCACTGATAGATATTTCCGTTGCAGGAGCAATCACTTGTTGAAACTTTTGGTAGCAGCCATAAACTAACTTCCTAGTGGTTGAGTTTTTACGTAGTTCCAATATTGACTGTTTCGTCATTTTATTTGCTTTGATGTTCACAGTTTCCATCAGTAGACATCCAACTAAGTATCAAAGAAAAGCTTTTCTATGTCAAGGACTTGACTAACAATTAGCTGCTTAGGTTAGTCGTGCAGTTTAGTAATTGTAGACTTCCTTTAGCAATTGACTAAGTTTCGAATAATTTAAAAAAGAAATATGATTTTGTTTCTCTTATAAATGAATTGTACAAATACAAAGACGAATGGCTGAATTAATTTTAAAATTTGAAAACTCGATTTATAAACATAAAAAAGATTAACGTTATTTGCTCGAATTTATTCACCACATTTAAGAACTTACAGTAAATTTGAAAAGTTTTTACTTCTATTTTATCTGGTTTTGTAAATGCGATTTTGTGTAGTATAAATTTGCTTATATTTTTTAGTGTACACCATGCTATAAATCAGAGAGCCTAAACTCGACAATGATAAATTGGGCGTGTACCTATCTGTGAAATTTTCATTTGACTAGATAGTCGGGCTAGTATATTTTTGTAAAATTGCTTTTTAACGTAACTAAAAGATTGCAAACTTTCTAAGTTTTGTCGTTTTTCTTACTGTTATATAACATATTGTGCGATCAACCTGACAAAATCGCATATTATGTGTATGCGTTTTGTCAATAATTAATTTAATATAACTTCATTTTCATACAGGGGCGAAATTTAGACGAGGTAAAAAAGTAAGAGTAAATCTGTAAGACTGTAGGATAAGTAGTGAAAAAAGGTAAATTATACCAATGAAAAATTAATAATAAATTGAGAAAACTACAGGGGCGGTCAAATTATCTCAATATTTTGGGATAGGGTAAAAAATTGTCTTCAAGATAAAAATAATTAGAAATTTAGGAAATTGTATTTAAAAAATCCAAAAAGTGAACTATGGTTGCGGCCAAATTAAACTCAATATTTTAGGATAGGGTTAGAAAAAAAAGTCATTCGAGTTACATCAACTGAAAAGTAAACTTAGGAAATTATATTTAAAAAATCGGAAGTGAACTACAGGAGCGGCCAAATTAAACTTTCCACATTGGCGGAAGTACCCCTAGCGACGGTCCTGTCTTCATTCATTTTTACAAGCAGTAAAATTTACAAAACAGAAAGTTTAAATTATGTATTATACGTAACAAATGGAACTGAAGCTAATTGCTTCGCAGCCGTTTGTTGGTTTTTCAATTTACAATTATTTTTTTATGTTTTCTCATACCGGGCTAATTTCACTCCATCGATCCGTTACGTTTTACTAAAAATTTCAGGTGGATTTTGTTCAGTCTTAATTAAATTATTGTAAGTTCTACTTGTAGAACATTTTAATTATTGTTTTACAATTAGGGCTAATCAGTTGAGTAATTCTTATACAAGCAACATACTATATATAAATGAATCCCAAAGGATGACTTTAAATTTTCTGAAAAACCGCTACCTTATAGGTATTTTATAAGGCCTCAGGTTACACATCCACTTCAAACAGCATATCTTTTTAAGTAATATCGCAAGCAATTTATGTTAATTTTAAGTTTAAGTTTTTAAACTTTAACTTCAAAATGCCGCCGATCATAAGTTCCGTGATATATTTTAGAAATTATCATTAATCTTTAAGGAAGATCAGGGCTAGTATGAAACACTTTCTCTTATTTTCTTCATTTTCTCAGACTTTGTCTCATGGGTTATTGATATTTAGAGAGTCTAACCCTTATTCCCAGCGTCGAATATGAGAATTTCTCATTCAGTTGTTTGCAAGCGACCAATAACTCCATTGGAGAAGAAATGAAAAATTCATGTACAAAATATAGAGAAAGTCTTCTGAAATGAACTGGCTAATGGCTGATATTACTAATAGAAACCAGTACAAAGTCTATTCTAGAATATAAAGGGGGTTAGAAGTGGTTAATGTCTATTTAAGTACTAATACTCTCACTAATATTTTCATCACAAGAGCAAAAATAAAGAAAACTGTATTTTGTTCTCTACCGTAAAATTTGAAAATTATTCTAATTAACAAAGTATCTAATGATATAGGCAGGCTAACAACAGATAACACCCTAAAAAATAATTTCCAATATTTTGCTGCAAATCTGTCTCTGTTTCAGCAAGTATCAGTAATTTTAAAGTGCTTAATGACCCAAGAATTTAACAGCCGCCAAATATTAATATACAACCTGAAACAAGTTTGCAAGTAATCATCCAAAAGTGAACTTTGTAATCCATCAATGACATTTTGGAAACCTTGCAGCATTGATGAACTACTGAAAATCTAATATCCTATTATTACGGTTGATAAGCAATACATCTTGGAATTTCTAAACTTCAGTTTTATTTGCTTTGTATCCCACATCATAAATTACGAACACTCGCAATTTCCATATTATTCATAAAAGATTTCGTTTTCTATACAATGAAATTAATCTTACAAGATTTAATAAGAACTTTCACCGAGTGAATCATTTCCTACAGAATTTGAAGCAGAATTTTTAATTGTTGTTATTCGTTAGCCGTAACAGAAATTATGGCAATCATTTTTCACTTGCCTAAGTTCAAGCACAAGGACATGGTTATTATTATTTGTTGGTTTAATTAAAACTGTATGATCCCACAATTCACCACTCGTACAATTAATCTTTTTGATACAGAAAAATTTCCAAATTTATCAAAGCTACCAAATTGGCTTTATTGTCTAAGATTTAATAAGGCGCCGTTGTATATTAAACGAAGTAATTTATAAAATGAATAAGTTAATGAGTTTCTGTGCTGTACAATAAATGGCCAAATAACTCAGTGTTGTATTGCATTTGCACCAGGCGAAAAATGTAAACATTTCAATTTAAAACTGACAACATAATTTTTAATATTTGCTAAGCCATCGCTTCAATGCTACCTATGGGAAATTATTTAATGCCAAAGTTTGTCATTTTCCAGAGAAAAAAACTTTTTTACCTAAAGTCTCCAGGATTTCTGTCAATGAAATTATATGACTCTCTAACTTGTTGATCGTCTCTAGAGAAAGTCACCCCATCGACGATGTCAAATTCTGATTCGTTGTCTATAGTTTGCAATTTTGATAATGCTTCCATCCCTACACAATAACCGAACGATGTTGGAGAACTTATCAAGCATTGTTTAAATGATACAGCTTCAGATCTTGGATTAACTATTGAACTTCTAACTACACCAAACATCACAAGACACGACGAAAGGAACAACATTTTTTTAACATTGAAACCTTTGACTTCCACATATTGTCTTATATACATCGTCATGAACCAGTAATTTTTGGCCTTAGTGAAAGTACTTTGTTAATTACATCAATTGTATTGCTTTAATTTGGGTATTCACATCTTTGGGAATTTTTCTTTATTACTTTACCTGTTGTGCTTTTACGTTAATGTCGATATGCTTAAGTAACTTCAAACCTTCTTTGTCACCGAAAGTTTTTCTACTTTCAATTTTTGTAGACTTAATAAAATGCAGAATTTGTGTAACTTTTCGCTGCACTAAACAATCATCTTTACGCTAGTTTAAACTTACTTTAATGTTTACTACTTAAGTTACAGACTTGTCTTTGAATAGCATCCAAACTAAAGTTTTAAAGATACATGGAGTTGCAATATTTTCAACATAAATTCTGAACACGTACATCCTTCGTGATGAATTTGCAACTAAAGTTAGTACTTGCATAATATGCGACTTCTTGCCACTGACTTGAAACTATATCAGAAAACTACATATAAAATTTTAATAGTACTAGATATACTATAAAAATTTACGTTGTTCATAAAATTGCAATTACTTTTATGAATAGCATTTCCTTCTGATTTGGGTTCTTAAATTCAAGACAATGAATTAATGCTAATAGCAGAGAAGAGAAAAGAACTGCAATATAAATTAGAAAAATGAAAGGTAAAAATAAAAATTTTAACACAATTATTTAGTTATTACTCTTTTTCATATAATTGTTAATGTTTTGATTTGATAAATAGTATATGAAGAAAATAATAATAAAAATTATTTGTCTAATGTTAAAAATGTTATGCGCATTGCATCATAAATTTTCGCTGCATTAGTCCACTATTTGCCATAATTATCAATAATTTTATTTATTATTTTTAACTTCAATTAATTAAAACTATAATATGACTTTGGGCATTTTCCATAATTTTGCCTATTATTAAATCCACTTAAGGACCTTCGCAGTTTGCTTCAAACCACCCCATTAACATTTCCCTAGTAAAGTCTTCCTCGTCTACGTCTAAACAAAATATGGCACTAGAAGAAGAAAAAGAAGGACCTTCGCAGTTTGCATGTTTTTTAAAATTTTGCATAAGGCGACACAAGGTTAACTTATTAATAGCCATTTTTCCATTAATTACAATTAAAAACACTTGGAATAATAAGAACAGAATCTCCTCCAGCATCAATATATGGATATGAAAGATCGCAGGATATTGGATATGCTTCATTAAAACAAATAAATTGTCGATCGACTTTTCGGTTTTTTTCCTCTCTCAGTCCCGAAGATGGTTCTTAGTTAATAAACCGAAACGTCGACCAACAATTTATTGGTTTTAATCAAGCGTATCCAATATTGGAATATTTTAAAATTTTGCCCAATGTTTACTACTTAAACTTTCTTCTTCTAATCCTTTTCAAACTTCATGACATTGTTTACATTTTGATCAGGGAATTAACCATTAGGGTTGCTTCTACTTGTGCTAACCTTGCTCTTATACAGGGTGGCCCTTTGAAAACGAAACAGACGGGATTGTGGCCAGCAGAACTTCTTTTTCAAGAAATGCAAAAACACGTCAATTTTATCATCTTGCATTTGAATTTCTTGAAAAAAAAAAAAATTCTGCTGGCCACAATCCCGCCTGTTTCGTTTTCAAAGGGCCACCCTGTATGTGTAAGCTAGGTAAACATTTTTTCTTATTCGTATGTGTCTTGACCAATGCGTTGTAACAATTAATTTTAATATTAAATAGCTTTCCTTGTAGATTACTCTTGGTAAACTTTCGGGGTCTTGGTGGTTAAACAGCAACTTTTAACATTTTCGAGTCATTTATTTTCGAGGAATTATTCGGGACAAATATGTGTAACTTTTTCTAGGAGCATTTTGCTACTTTTATATTTTCAGGATAGGACGCTTATATGATTAGAAATATTAAGTATTCAAATTACAAGAAACTTCCGGGGTCTTGGTGGTTAAACAGCAACTTTTAACATTTTCGAGTCATTTTTCGAGGAATTATTCGGGACAAATATGTGTAACTTTTTCTAGGAGCATTTTGCTACTTTTATATTTTCAGGATAGGACGCTTATATGATTAGAAATATTAAGTATTCAAATTACAAGAAACTTCCGGGGTCTTGGTGGTTAAACATCAACTTTTAACATTTTAGAGTCATTTTTCGAGGAATTATTCAGGAGAATTATGTGTAACTTTTTCTAGGAGCATTTTGCTACTTTTATATTTTCAGGATAGGACGCTTATATGATTAGAAATATAAAGTATTCAAATTACAAGAAACTTCCGGGATCTTGGTGGTTAAACAGCAACTTTTAACATTTTCGAGTCATATTTCGAGGAATTATTCGGGACAAATATGTGTAACTTTTTCTAGTAGCATTTTGCTACTTTTATATTTTCAGGATAGGACGCTTATATGATTAGAAATATTAAGCATTAAAATTACAGGAAACTTCCGGGGTCTTGGTGGTTAAACAGCAAATTTTAACATTTTCGAGTCATTTTTCGAGGAATTATTCGGGACAAATATGTGTAACTTTTTCTAGGAGCATTTTGCTACTTTTATATTTTCAGGATAGGACGCTTATATGATTAGAAATATTAAGTATTCAAATTACAAGAAACTTCCGGGGTCTTGGTGGTTAAACAGCTACTTTTAACATTTTCGAGTCATTTATTTTCGAGGAATTATTCGGGACAAATATGTGTAACTTTTTCTAGGAGCATTTTGCTACTTTTATATTTTCAGGATAGGACGCTTATATGATTAGAAATATTAAGTATTCAAATTACAAGAAACTTCCGGGGTTATGGTGGTTAACCAGCAACTTTTAACATTTTAGAGACATTTCTCGAGGAATTATTCGGGACAAATATGTGTAACTTTTTCTAGGAGCATTTTGCTACTTTTATATTTTCAGGATAGGACGCTTATATGATTACAAATATTAAGTATTCAAATTACAAGAAACTTCCGGGGTTATGGTGGTTAACCAGCAACTTTTAACATTTTAGAGACATTTCTCGAGGAATTATTCGGGACAAATATGTGTAACTTTTTCTAGGAGCATTTTGCTACTTTTATATTTTCAGGATAGGACGCTTATATGATTACAAATATTAAGTATTCAAATTACAAGAAACTTCCGGGGTCTTGGTGGTTAAACAGCAACTTTTAACATTTTCGAGTCATTTTTCGAGGAATTATTCGGGACAAATATGTGTAACTTTTTCTAGGAGCATTTTGCTACTTTTATATTTTCAGGATAGGACGCTTATATGATTACAAATATTAAGTATTCAAATTACAAGAAACTTCCGGGGTCTTGGTGGTTAAACAGCAACTTTTAACATTTTCGAGTCATTTATTTTCGAGGAATTATTCGGGACAAATATGTGTAACTTTTTCTAGGAGCATTTTGCTACTTTTATATTTTCATGATAGGACGCTTATATGATGAGAAATATTAAGTATTCAAATTACAAGAAACTTCCGGGGTCTTGGTGGTTAAACAGCAACTTTTAACATTTTCGAGTCATTTATTTTCGAGGAATTATTCGGGACAAATATGTGTAACTTTTTCTAGGAGCATTTTGCTACTTTTATATTTTCAGGATAGGACGCTTATATGATTAGAAATATTAAGTATTCAAATTACAAGAAACTTCCGGGGTCTTGGTGGTTAAACAGCAACTTTTAACATTTTCGAGTCATTTTTCGAAGAATTATTCGGGACAAATATGTGTAACTTTTTCTAGGAGCATTTTGCTACTTATATATTTTCAGGATAGGACGCTTATATGATTAGAAATATTAAGTATTCAAATTACAATAAACTTCCGGGGTCTTGGTGGTTAAACAGCAACTTTTAACATTTTCGAGTCATTTTTCGAGGAATTATTCGGGACAAATATGTGTAACTTTTTCTAGGAGCATTTTGCTACTTTTATATTTTCAGGATAGGACGCTTATATGATTAGAAATATTAAGTATTCAAATTACAAGAAACTTCCGGGGTCTTGGTGGTTAAACAGCAACTTTTAACATTTTCGAGTCATTTTTCGAGGAATTATTCGGGACAAATATGTGTAACTTTTTCTAGGAGCATTTTGCTACTTTTATATTTTCAGGATAGGACGCTTATATGATTAGAAATATTAAGTATTCAAATTACAAGAAAGTTCCGGGGTCTTGGTGGTTAAACAGTAACTTTTAACATTTTCGAGTCATTTTTCGAGGAATTATTCGGGACAAATATGTGTACCTTTTTCTAGGAGCATTTTGCTACTTTTATATTTTCAGGATAGAACGCTTATATGATTAGAAATATTAAGTATTCAAATTACAAGAAACTTCCGGGGTCTTGGTGGTTAAACAGCAACTTTTAACATTTTCGAGTCATTTTTCGAGGAATTATTCGGGACAAATATGTGTAACTTTTTCTAGGAGCATTTTGCTACTTTTATATTTTCAGGATAGGACGCTTATATGATTAGAAATATTAAGTATTAACATTACAGGAAACTTCCGGGGTCTTGGTGGTTAACCAGCAACTTTTAACATTTTCGAGTCATTTTTCGAGGAATTATTCGGGACAAATATGTGTAACTTTTTCTAGGAGCATTTTGCTACTTTTATATTTTCAGGATAGGACGCTTATATGATTAGAAATATTAAGTATTCAAATTACAAGAAACTTCCGGGGTCTTGGTGGTTAAACAGCAACTTTTAACATTTTCGAGTCATTTTTCGAGGAATTATTCGGGACAAATATGTGTAACTTTTTCTAGGAGCATTTTGCTACTTTTATATTTTCAGGATAGGACGCTTATATGATTAGAAATATTAAGTATTCAAATTACAAGAAACTTCCGGGGTCTTGGTGGTTAAACAGCTACTTTTAACATTTTCGAGTCATTTTTCGAGGAATTATTCGGGACAAATATGTGTAACTTTTTCTAGGAGCATTTTGCTACTTTTATATTTTCAGGATAGGACGCTTATATGATTAGAAATATTAAGTATTCAAATTACAAGAAACTTCCGGGGTCTTGGTGGTTAAACAGCTACTTTTAACATTTTCGAGTCATTTATTTTCGAGGAATTATTCGGGACAAATATGTGTAACTTTTTCCAGGAGCATTTTGCTACTTTTATATTTTCAGGATAGGACGCTTATATGATTAGAAATATTAAGTATTCAAATTACAAGAAACTTCCGGGGTTATGGTGGTTAACCAGCAACTTTTAACATTTTAGAGACATTTCTCGAGGAATTATTCGGGACAAATATGTGTAACTTTTTCTAGGAGCATTTTGCTACTTTTATATTTTCAGGATAGGACGCTTATATGATTACAAATATTAAGTATTCAAATTACAAGAAACTTCCGGGGTCTTGGTGGTTAAACAGCAACTTTTAACATTTTCGAGTCATTTTTCGAGGAATTATTCGGGACAAATATGTGTAACTTTTTCTAGGAGCATTTTGCTACTTTTATATTTTCAGGATAGGACGCTTATATGATTACAAATATTAAGTATTCAAATTACAAGAAACTTCCGGGGTCTTGGTGGTTAAACAGCAACTTTTAACATTTTCGAGTCATTTATTTTCGAGGAATTATTCGGGACAAATATGTGTAACTTTTTCTAGGAGCATTTTGCTACTTTTATATTTTCATGATAGGACGCTTATATGATGAGAAATATTAAGTATTCAAATTACAAGAAACTTCCGGGGTCTTGGTGGTTAAACAGCAACTTTTAACATTTTCGAGTCATTTATTTTCGAGGAATTATTCGGGACAAATATGTGTAACTTTTTCTAGGAGCATTTTGCTACTTTTATATTTTCAGGATAGGACGCTTATATGATTAGAAATATTAAGTATTCAAATTACAAGAAACTTCCGGGGTCTTGGTGGTTAAACAGCAACTTTTAACATTTTCGAGTCATTTTTCGAAGAATTATTCGGGACAAATATGTGTAACTTTTTCTAGGAGCATTTTGCTACTTATATATTTTCAGGATAGGACGCTTATATGATTAGAAATATTAAGTATTCAAATTACAAGAAACTTCCGGGGTCTTGGTGGTTAAACAGCAACTTTTAACATTTTCGAGTCATTTTTCGAGGAATTATTCGGGACAAATATGTGTAACTTTTTCTAGGAGCATTTTGCTACTTTTATATTTTCAGGATAGGACGCTTATATGATTAGAAATATTAAGTATTCAAATTACAAGAAACTTCCGGGGTCTTGGTGGTTAAACAGCAACTTTTAACATTTTCGAGTCATTTTTCGAGGAATTATTCGGGACAAATATGTGTAACTTTTTCTAGGAGCATTTTGCTACTTTTATATTTTCAGGATAGGACGCTTATATGATTAGAAATATTAAGTATTCAAATTACAAGAAAGTTCCGGGGTCTTGGTGGTTAAACAGTAACTTTTAACATTTTCGAGTCATTTTTCGAGGAATTATTCGGGACAAATATGTGTACCTTTTTCTAGGAGCATTTTGCTACTTTTATATTTTCAGGATAGAACGCTTATATGATTAGAAATATTAAGTATTCAAATTACAAGAAACTTCCGGGGTCTTGGTGGTTAAACAGCAACTTTTAACATTTTCGAGTCATTTTTCGAGGAATTATTCGGGACAAATATGTGTAACTTTTTCTAGGAGCATTTTGCTACTTTTATATTTTCAGGATAGGACGCTTATATGATTAGAAATATTAAGTATTAACATTACAGGAAACTTCCGGGGTCTTGGTGGTTAACCAGCAACTTTTAACATTTTCGAGTCATTTTTCGAGGAATTATTCGGGACAAATATGTGTAACTTTTTCTAGGAGCATTTTGCTACTTTTATATTTTCAGGATAGGACGCTTATATGATTAGAAATATTAAGTATTCAAATTACAAGAAACTTCCGGGGTCTTGGTGGTTAAACAGCAACTTTTAACATTTTCGAGTCATTTTTCGAGGAATTATTCGGGACAAATATGTGTAACTTTTTCTAGGAGCATTTTGCTACTTTTATATTTTCAGGATAGGACGCTTATATGATTAGAAATATTAAGTATTCAAATTACAAGAAACTTCCGGGGTCTTGGTGGTTAAACAGCTACTTTTAACATTTTCGAGTCATTTTTCGAGGAATTATTCGGGACAAATATGTGTACCTTTTTCTAGGAGCATTTTGCTACTTTTATATTTTCAGGATAGGACGCTTATATGATTAGAAATATTAAGTATTCAAATTCCAAGAAACTTCCGTGGTCTTGGTGGTTAAACAGCAACTTTTAACATTTTAGAGTCATTTTTCGAGGAATTATTCAGGAGAATTATGTGTAACTTTTTCTAGGAGCATTTTGCTACTTTTATATTTTCAGGATAGGACGCTTATATGATTACAAATATTAAGTATTCAAATTACAAGAAACTTCCGGGGTCTTGGTGGTTAAACAGCAACTTTTAACATTTTCGAGTCATTTTTCGAGGAATTATTCGGGACAAATATGTGTAACTTTTTCTAGGAGCATTTTGCTACTTTTATATTTTCAGGATAGGACGCTTATATGATTAGAAATATTAAGTATTAACATTACAGGAAACTTCCGGGGTCTTGGTGGTTAACCAGCAACTTTTAACATTTTCGAGTCATTTTAAGAGGAATTATTCGGGACAAATATGTGTAACTTTTTCTAGGAGCATTTTGCTACTTTTATATTTTCAGGATAGGACGCTTATATGATTAGGAATATTAAGTATTCAAATTACAAGAAACTTCCGGGGTCTTGGTGGTTAAACAGCAACTTTTAACATTTTCGAGTCATTTTTCGAGGAATTATTCGGGACAAATATGTGTAACTTTTTCTAGGAGCATTTTGCTACTTTTATATTTTCAGGATAGGACGCTTATATGATTAGAAATATTAAGTATTAACATTACAGGAAACTTCCGGGGTCTTGGTGGTTAACCAGCAACTTTTAACATTTTCGAGTCATTTTTCGAGGAATTATTCGGGACAAATATGTGTAACTTTTTCTAGGAGCATTTTGCTACTTTTATATTTTCAGGATAGGACGCTTATATGATTAGAAATATTAAGTATTCAAATTACAAGAAACTTCCGGGGTCTTGGTGGTTAAACAGCAACTTTTAACATTTTCGAGTCATTTTTCGAGGAATTATTCGGGACAAATATGTGTAACTTTTTCTAGGAGCATTTTGCTACTTTTATATTTTCAGGATAGGACGCTTATATGATTAGAAATATTAAGTATTCAAATTACAAGAAACTTCCGGGGTCTTGGTGGTTAAACAGCAACTTTTAACATTTTCGAGTCATTTTTCGAGGAATTATTCGGGACAAATATGTGTAACTTTTTCTAGGAGCATTTTGCTACTTTTATATTTTAAGGATAGGACGCTTATATGATTAGAAATATTAAGTATTCAAATTACAAGAAACTTCCGGGGTCTTGGTGGTTAAACAGCAACTTTTAACATTTTAGAGTCATTTTTCGAGGAATTATTCGGGAGAATTATGTGTAACTTTTTCTAGGAGCATTTTGCTACTTTTATATTTTCAGGATAGGACGCTTATATGATTAGAAATATTAAGTATTCAAATTACAAGAAACTTCCGGGGTCTTGGTGGTTAAACAGCAACTTTTAACATTTTCTAGTCATTTTTCGAGGAATTATTCGGGACAAATATGTGTAACTTTTTCTAGGAGCATTTTGCTACTTTTATATTTTGAGGATAGGACGCTTATATGATTAGAAATATTAAGTATTCAAATTACAAGAAACTTCCGGGGTCTTGGTGGTTAAACAGCAACTTTTAACATTTTCGAGTCATTTATTTTCGAGGAATTATTCGGGACAAATATGTGTAACTTTTTCTAGGAGCATTTTGCTACTTTTATATTTTCAGGATAGGACGCTTATATGATTAGAAATATTAAGTATTCAAATTACAAGAAACTTCCGGGGTCTTGGTGGTTAAACAGCAACTTTTAACATTTTCGAGTCATTTTTCGAGGAATTATTCGGGACAAATATGTGTAACTTTTTCTAGGAGCATTTTGATACTTTTATATTTTCAGGATAGGACGCTTATATGATTAGAAATATTAAGTATTCAAATTACAAGAAACTTCCGGGGTCTTGGTGGTTAAACAGCAACTTTTAACATTTTCGAGTAATTTTTCGAGGAATTATTCGGGACAAATATGTGTAACTTTTTCTAGGAGCATTTTGCTACTTTAATATTTTCAGGATAGGACGCTTATATGATTAGAAATATTAAGTATTCAAATTACAAGAAACTTCCGGGGTCTTGGTGGTTAAACAGCAACTTTTAACATTTTCGAGTCATTTTTCGAGGAATTATTCGGGACAAATATGTGTAACTTTTTCTAGGAGCATTTTGCTACTTTTATATTTTCAGGATAGGACGCTTATATGATTAGAAATATTAAGTATTCAAATTACAAGAAACTTCCGGGGTCTTGGTGGTTAAACAGCAACTTTAACATTTTAGAGTCATTTTTCGAGGAATTATTCAGGAGAATTATGTGTAACTTTTTCTAGGAGCATTTTGCTACTTTTATATTTTCAGGATAGGACGCTTATATGATTAGAAATATTAAGTATTAAAATTACAAGAAACTTCCGGGGTCTTGGTGGTTAACCAGCAACTTTTAACATTTTCGAATCATTTTTCGAGGAATTATTCGGGACAAATATGTGTAACTTTTTCTAGGAGCATTTTGCTATTTTTATATTTTCAGGATAGGACGCTTATATGATTAGAAATATTAAGTATTCAAATTACAAGAAACTTCCGGGGTCTTGGTGGTTAAACAGCAACTTTTAACATTTTCTAGTCATTTTTCGAGGAATTATTCGGGACAAATATGTGTAACTTTTTCTAGGAGCATTTTGCTACTTTTATATTTTCAGGATAGGACGCTTATATGATTAGAAATATTAAGTATTCAAATTACAAGAAACTTCCGGGGTCTTGGTGGTTAAACAGCAACTTTTAACATTTTCGAGTCATTTTTCGAGGAATTATTCGGGACAAATATGTGTAACTTTTTCTAGGAGCATTTTGCTACTTTTATATTTTAAGGATAGGACGCTTATATGATTAGAAATATTAAGTATTCAAATTACAAGAAACTTCCGGGGTCTTGGTGGTTAAACAGCAACTTTTAACATTTTAGAGTAATTTTTCGAGGAATTATTCGGGAGAATTATGTGTAACTTTTTCTAGGAGCATTTTGCTACTTTTATATTTTCAGGATAGGACGCTTATATGATTAGAAATATTAAGTATTAAAATTACAAGGAACTTCCGGGGTCTTGGTGGTTAACCAGCAACTTTTAACATTTTCGAGTCATTTTTCGAGGAATTATTCGGGACAAATATGTGTAACTTTTTCTAGGAGCATTTTGCTACTTTTATATTTTGAGGATAGGACGCTTATATGATTAGAAATATTAAGTATTCAAATTACAAGAAACTTCCGGGGTCTTGGTGGTTAAACAGCAACTTTTAACATTTTCGGGTCATTTTTCGAGGAATTATTCGGGACAAATATGTGTAGCTTTTTCTAGGAGCATTTTGCTACTTTTATATTTTCAGGATAGGACGCTTATATGATTAGAAATATTAAGTATTCAAATTACAAGAAACTTCCGGGGTCTTGGTGGTTAAACAGCAACTTTTAACATTTTCTAGTCATTTTTCGAGGAATTATTCGGGACAAATATGTGTAACTTTTTCTAGGAGCATTTTGCTACTTTTATATTTTCAGGATAGGACGCTTATATGATTAGAAATATTAAGTATTCAAATTACAAGAAACTTCCGGGGTCTTGGTGGTTAAACAGCAACTTTTAACATTTTCGAGTCATTTTTCGAGGAATTATTCGGGACAAATATGTGTAACTTTTTCTAGGAGCATTTTGCTACTTTTATATTTTCAGGATAGGACGCTTATATGATTAGAAATATTAAGTATTCAAATTACAAGAAACTTCCGGGGTCATGGTGGTTAACCAGCAACTTTTAACATTTTCGAGTCATTTTTCGAGGAATTATTCGGGACAAATATGTGTAACTTTTTCTAGGAGCATTTTGCTACTTTTATATTTTCAGGATAGGACGCTTATATGATTAGAAATATTAAGTATTCAAATTACAAGAAACTTCCGGGGTCTTGGTGGTTAAACAGCAACTTTTAACATTTTCGAGTCATTTTTCGAGGAATTATTCGGGACAAATATGTGTAACTTTTTCTAGGAGCATTTTGATACTTTTATATTTTCAGGATAGGACGCTTATATGATTAGAAATATTAAGTATTCAAATTACAAGAAACTTCCGGGGTCTTGGTGGTTAAACAGCAACTTTTAACATTTTCGAGTAATTTTTCGAGGAATTATTCGGGACAAATATGTGTAACTTTTTCTAGGAGCATTTTGCTACTTTTATATTTTCAGGATAGGACGCTTATATGATTAGAAATATTAAGTATTCAAATTACAAGAAACTTCCGGGGTCTTGGTGGTTAAACAGCAACTTTTAACATTTTCGAGTCATTTTTCGAGGAATTATTCGTGACAAATATGTGTAACTTTTTCTAGGAGCATTTTGCTACTTTTATATTTTCAGGATAGGACGCTTATATGATTAGAAATATTAAGTATTCAAATTACAAGAAACTTCCGGGGTCTTGGTGGTTAAACAGCAACTTTTAACATTTTCGAGTCATTTATTTTCGAGGAATTATTCGGGACAAATATGTGTAACTTTTTCTAGGAGCATTTTGCTACTTTTATATTTTCAGGATAGGACGCTTATATGATTACAAATATTAAGTATTCAAATTACAAGAAACTTCCGGGGTCTTGGTGGTTAAACAGCAACTTTTAACATTTTCGAGTCATTTATTTTCGAGGAATTATTCGGGACAAATATGTGTAACTTTTTCTAGGAGCATTTTGCTACTTTTATATTTTCAGGATAGGACGCTTATATGATTAGGAATATTTAGTATTCAAATTACAAGAAACTTCCGGGGTCTTGGTGGTTAAACAGCAACTTTTAACATTTTCGAGTCATTTTTCGAGGAATTATTCGGGACAAATATGTGTAACTTTTTCTAGGAGCATTTTGATACTTTTATATTTTCAGGATAGGACGCTTATATGATTAGAAATATTAAGTATTCAAATTACAAGAAACTTCCGGGGTCTTGGTGGTTAAACAGCAACTTTTAACATTTTCGAGTCATTTTTCGAGGAATTATTCGGGACAAATATGTGTAACTTTTTCTAGGAGCATTTTGCTACTTTTATATTTTCAGGATAGGACGCTTATATGATTAGAAATATTAAGTATTCAAATTACAAGAAACTTCCGGGGTCTTGGTGGTTAAACAGCAACTTTTAACATTTTCGAGTCATTTTTCGAGGAATTATTCGGGACAAATATGTGTAACTTTTTCTAGGAGCATTTTGCTACTATTATATTTTCAGGATAGGACGCTTATATGATTAGAAATATTAAGTATTCAAATTACAAGAAACTTCCGGGGTCTTGGTGGTTAAACAGTAACTTTTAACATTTTCGAGTCATTTTTCGAGGAATTATTCGGGACAAATATGTGTACCTTTTTCTAAGAGCATTTTGCTACTTTTATATTTTCAGGATAGGACGCTTATATGATTAGAAATATTAAGTATTCAAATTACAAGAAACTTCCGGGGTCTTGGTGGTTAAACAGCAACTTTTAACATTTTAGAGTCATTTTTCGAGGAATTATTCAGGAGAATTATGTGTAACTTTTTCTAGGAGCATTTTGCTACTTTTATATTTTCAGGATAGGACGCTTATATGATTACAAATATTAAGTATTCAAATTACAAGAAACTTCCGGGGTCTTGGTGGTTAAACAGCAACTTTTAACATTTTCGAGTCATTTTTCGAGGAATTATTCGGGACAAATATGTGTAACTTTTTCTAGGAGCATTTTGCTACTTTTATATTTCCAGGATAGGACGCTTATATGATTAGAAATATTAAGTATTAACATTACAGGAAACTTCCGGGGTCTTGGTGGTTAACCAGCAACTTTTAACATTTTCGAGTCATTTTTCGAGGAATTATTCGGGACAAATATGTGTAACTTTTTCTAGGAGCATTTTGCTACTTTTATATTTTCAGGATAGGACGCTTATATGATTAGGAATATTAAGTATTCAAATTACAAGAAACTTCCGGGGTCTTGGTGGTTAAACAGCAACTTTTAACATTTTCGAGTCATTTTTCGAGGAATTATTCGGGACAAATATGTGTAACTTTTTCTAGGAGCATTTTGCTACTTTTATATTTTCAGGATAGGACGCTTATATGATTAGAAATATTAAGTATTCAAATTACAAGAAACTTCCGGGGTCTTGGTGGTTAAACAGCAACTTTTAACATTTTCGAGTCATTTTTCGAGGAATTATTCGGGACAAATATGTGTAACTTTTTCTAGGAGCATTTTGCTACTTTTATATTTTCAGGATAGGACGCTTATATGATTAGAAATATTAAGTATTCAAATTACAAGAAACTTCCGGGGTCTTGGTGGTTAAACAGCAACTTTTAACATTTTCGAGTCATTTTTCGAGGAATTATTCGGGACAAATATGTGTAACTTTTTCTAGGAGCATTTTGCTACTTTTATATTTTCAGGATAGGACGCTTATATGATTAGAAATATTAAGTATTCAAATTACAAGAAACTTCCGGGGTCTTGGTGGTTAAACAGCAACTTTTAACATTTTCGAGTCATTTTTCGAGGAATTATTCGGGACAAATATGTGTAACTTTTTCTAGGAGCATTTTGCTACTATTATATTTTCAGGATAGGACGCTTATATGATTAGAAATATTAAGTATTCAAATTACAAGAAACTTCCGGGGTCTTGGTGGTTAAACAGTAACTTTTAACATTTTCGAGTCATTTTTCGAGGAATTATTCGGGACAAATATGTGTACCTTTTTCTAGGAGCATTTTGCTACTTTTATATTTTCAGGATAGGACGCTTATATGATTAGAAATATTAAGTATTCAAATTACAAGAAACTTCCGGGGTCTTGGTGGTTAAACAGCAACTTTTAACATTTTAGAGTCATTTTTCGAGGAATTATTCAGGAGAATTATGTGTAACTTTTTCTAGGAGCATTTTGCTACTTTTATATTTTCAGGATAGGACGCTTATATGATTAGAAATATTAAGTATTCAAATTACAAGAAACTTCCGGGGTCTTGGTGGTTAAACAGCAACTTTTAACATTTTCGAGTCATTTTTCGAGGAATTATTCGGGACAAATATGTGTAACTTTTTCTAGGAGCATTTTGCTACTTTTATATTTTCAGGATAGGACGCTTATATGATTAGAAATATTAAGTATTCAAATTACAAGAAACTTCCGGGGTCTTGGTGGTTAAACAGCAACTTTTAACATTTTCGAGTCATTTATTTTCGAGGAATTATTCGGGACAAATATGTGTAACTTTTTCTAGGAGCATTTTGCTACTTTTATATTTTCAGGATAGGACGCTTATATGATTAGAAATATTAAGTATTCAAATTACAAGAAACTTCCGGGGTCTTGGTGGTTAAACAGCAACTTTTAACATTTTCGAGTCATTTTTCGAGGAATTATTCGGGACAAATATGTGCAACTTTTTCTAGGAGCATTTTGATACTTTTATATTTTCAGGATAGGACGCTTATATGATTAGAAATATTAAGTATTCAAATTACAAGAAACTTCCGGGGTCTTGGTGGTTAAACAGCAACTTTTAACATTTTCGAGTCATTTTTCGAGGAATTATTCGGTACAAATATGTGTAACTTTTTCTAGGAGCATTTTGCTACTTTTATATTTTCAGGATAGGACGCTTATATGATTAGAAATATTAAGTATTCAAATTACAAGAAACTTCCGGGGTCTTGGTGGTTAAACAGCAACTTTTAACATTTTCGAGTCATTTTTCGAGGAATTATTCGGGACAAATATGTGTAACTTTTTCTAGGAGCATTTTGCTACTATTGTATTTTCAGGATAGGACGCTTATATGATTAGAAATATTAAGTATTCAAATAACAAGAAACTTCCGGGGTCTTGGTGGTTAAACAGTAACTTTTAACATTTTCGAGTCATTTTTCGAGGAATTATTCGGGACAAATATGTGTACCTTTTTCTAGGAGCATTTTGCTACTTTTATATTTTCAGGATAGGACGCTTATATGATTAGAAATATTAAGTATTCAAATTACAAGAAACTTCCGGGGTCTTGGTGGTTAAACAGCAACTTTTAACATTTTAGAGTCATTTTTCGAGGAATTATTCAGGAGAATTATGTGTAACTTTTTCTAGGAGCATTTTGCTACTTTTATATTTTCAGGATAGGACGCTTATATGATTACAAATATTAAGTATTCAAATTACAAGAAACTTCCGGGGTCTTGGTGGTTAAACAGCAACTTTTAACATTTTCGAGTCATTTTTTGAGGAATTATTCGGGACAAATATGTGTAGCTTTTTCTAGGAGCATTTTGCTACTTTTATATTTCCAGGATAGGACGCTTATATGATTAGAAATATTAAGTATTAACATTACAGGAAACTTCCGGGGTCTTGGTGGTTAACCAGCAACTTTTAACATTTTCGAGTCATTTTTCGAGGAATTATTCGGGACAAATATGTGTAACTTTTTCTAGGAGCATTTTGCTACTTTTATATTTTCAGGATAGGACGCTTATATGATTAGGAATATTAAGTATTCAAATTACAAGAAACTTCCGGGGTCTTGGTGGTTAAACAGCAACTTTTAACATTTTCGAGTCATTTTTCGAGGAATTATTCGGGACAAATATGTGTAACTTTTTCTAGGAGCATTTTGCTACTTTTATATTTTCAGGATAGGACGCTTATATGATTAGAAATATTAAGTATTAACATTACAGGAAACTTCCGGGGTCTTGGTGGTTAACCAGCAACTTTTAACATTTTCGAGTCATTTTTCGAGGAATTATTCGGGACAAATATGTGTAACTTTTTCTAGGAGCATTTTGCTACTTTTATATTTTCAGGATAGGACGCTTATATGATTAGAAATATTAAGTATTAACATTACAGGAAACTTCCGGGGTCTTGGTGGTTAACCAGCAACTTTTAACATTTTCGAGTCATTTTTCGAGGAATTATTCGGGACAAATATGTGTAACTTTTTCTAGGAGCATTTTGCTACTTTTATATTTTCAGGATAGGACGCTTATATGATTAGGAATATTAAGTATTCAAATTACAAGAAACTTCCGGGGTCTTGGTGGTTAAACAGCAACTTTTAACATTTTCGAGTCATTTTTCGAGGAATTATTCGGGACAAATATGTGGAACTTTTTCTAGGAGCATTTTGCTACTTTTATATTTTCAGGATAGGACGCTTATATGATTAGAAATATTAAGTATTCAAATTACAAGAAACTTCCGGGGTCTTGGTGGTTAAACAGCAACTTTTAACATTTTCGAGTCATTTTTCGAGGAATTATTCGGGACAAATATGTGTAACTTTTTCTAGGAGCATTTTGCTACTTTTATATTTTCAGGATAGGACACTTATATGATTAGAAATATTAAGTATTCAAATTACAAGAAACTTCCGGGGTCTTGGTGGTTAAACAGCAACTTTAACATTTTAGAGTCATTTTTCGAGGAATTATTCAGGAGAATTATGTGTAACTTTTTCTAGGAGCATTTTGCTACTTTTATATTTTCAGGATAGGACGCTTATATGATTAGAAATATTAAGTATTAAAATTACAAGACACTTCCGGGGTCTTGGTGGTTAACCAGCAACTTTAACATTTTCGAGTCATTTTTCGAGGAATTATTCGGGACAAATATGTGTAACTTTTTCTAGGAGCATTTTGCTACTTCTATATTTTCAGGATAGGACGCTTATATGATTACAAATATTAAGTATTCAAATTACAAGAAACTTCCGGGGTCTTGGTGGTTAAACAGCAACTTTTAACATTTTCGAGTCATTTATTTTCGAGGAATTATTCGGGACAAATATGTGTAACTTTTTCTAGGAGCATTTTGCTACTTTTATATTTTCAGGATAGGACGCTTATATGATTAGAAATATTAAGTATTCAAATTACAAGAAACTTCCGGGGTCTTGGTGGTTAAACAGCAACTTTTAACATTTTAGAGTCATTTTTCGAGGAATTATTCAGGAGAATTATGTGTAACTTTTTCTAGGAGCATTTTGCTACTTTTATATTTTCAGGATAGGACGCTTATATGATTACAAATATTAAGTATTCAAATTACAAGAAACTTCCGGGGTCTTGGTGGTTAAACAGCAACTTTTAACATTTTCGAGTCATTTTTTGAGGAATTATTCGGGACAAATATGTGTAACTTTTTCTAGGAGCATTTTGCTACTTTTATATTTCCAGGATAGGACGCTTATATGATTAGAAATATTAAGTATTAACATTACAGGAAACTTCCGGGGTCTTGATGGTTAACCAGCAACTTTTAACATTTTCGAGTCATTTTTCGAGGAATTATTCGGGACAAATATGTGTAACTTTTTCTAGGAGCATTTTGCTACTTTTATATTTTCAGGATAGGACGCTTATATGATTAGGAATATTAAGTATTCATATTACAAGAAACTTCCGGGGTCTTGGTGGTTAAACAGCAACTTTTAACATTTTCGAGTCATTTTTCGAGGAATTATTCGGGACAAATATGTGTAACTTTTTCTAGGAGCATTTTGCTACTTTTATATTTTCAGGATAGGACGCTTATATGATTAGAAATATTAAGTATTAACATTACAGGAAACTTCCGGGGTCTTGGTGGTTAACCAGCAACTTTTAACATTTTCGAGTCATTTTTCGAGGAATTATTCGGGACAAATATGTGTAACTTTTTCTAGGAGCATTTTGCTACTTTTATATTTTCAGGATAGGACGCTTATATGATTAGGAATATTAAGTATTCAAATTACAAGAAACTTCCGGGGTCTTGGTGGTTAAACAGCAACTTTTAACATTTTCGAGTCATTTTTCGAGGAATTATTCGGGACAAATATGTGTAACTTTTTCTAGGAGCATTTTGCTACTTTTGTATTTTCAGGATAGGACGCTTATATGATTAGAAATATTAAGTATTCAAATTACAAGAAACTTCCGGGGTCTTGGTGGTTAAACAGCAACTTTTAACATTTTCGAGTCATTTATTTTCGAGGAATTATTCGGGACAAATATGTGTAACTTTTTCTAGGAGCATTTTGCTACTTTTATATTTTCAGGATAGGACGCTTATATGATTAGAAATATTAAGTATTCAAATTACAAGAAACTTCCGGGGTCTTGGTGGTTAAACAGCAACTTTTAACATTTTCGAGTCATTTTTCGAGGAATTATTCGGGACAAATATGTGTAACTTTTTCTAGGAGCATTTTGCTACTTTTATATTTTCAGGATAGGACGCTTATATGATTAGAAATATTAAGTATTCAAATTACAAGAAACTTCCGGGGTCTTGGTGGTTAAACAGCAACTTTTAACATTTTCGAGTCATTTATTTTCGAGGAATTATTCGGGACAAATATGTGTAACTTTTTCTAGGAGCATTTTGCTACTTTTATATTTTCAGGATAGGACGCTTATATGATTAGAAATATTAAGTATTCAAATTACAAGTAACTTCCGGGGTCTTGGTGGTTAAACAGCAACTTTTAACATTTTCGAGTCATTTATTTTCGAGGAATTATTCGGGACAAATATGTGTAACTTTTTCTAGGAGCATTTTGCTACTTTTATATTTTCAGGATAGGACGCTTATATGATTAGAAATATTAAGTATTCAAATTACAAGAAACATCCGGGGTCTTGGTGGTTAAACAGCAACTTTTAACATTTTCGAGTCATTTTTCGAGGAATTATTCGGGACAAATATGTGTAACTTTTTCTAGGAGCATTTTGCTACTTTTATATTTTCAGGATAGGACGCTTATATGATTAGAAATATTAAGTATTCAAATTACAAGAAACTTCCGGGGTCTTGGTGGTTAAACAGCAACTTTAACATTTTAGAGTCATTTTTCGAGGAATTATTCAGGAGAATTATGTGTAACTTTTTCTAGGAGCATTTTGCTACTTTTATATTTTCAGGATAGGACGCTTATATGATTATAAATATTAAGTATTAAAATTACAAGAAACTTCCGGGGTCTTGGTGGTTAACCAGCAACTTTAACATTTTCGAGTCATTTTTCGAGGAATTATTCGGGACAAATATGTGTAACTTTTTCTAGGAGCATTTTGCTACTTCTATATTTTCAGGATAGGACGCTTATATGATTAGAAATATTAAGTATTAAAATTACAAGAAACTTCCGGGGTCTTGGTGGTTAACCAGCAACTTTTAACATTTTCGAGTCATTTATTTTCGAGGAATTATTCGGGACAAATATGTGTAACTTTTTCTAGGAGCATTTTGCTACTTTTATATTTTCAGGATAGGACGCTTATATGATTAGAAATATTAAGTATTCAAATTACAAGAAACTTCCGGGGTCTTGGTGGTTAAACAGCAACTTTTAACATTTTCTAGTCATTTATTTTCGAGGAATTATTCGGGACAAATATGTGTAACTTTTTCTAGGAGCATTTTGCTACTTTTATATTTTCAGGATAGGACGCTTATATGATTAGAAATATTAAGTATTCAAATTACAAGAAACTTCCGGGGTCTTGGTGGTTAAACAGCAACTTTAACATTTTCGAGTCATTTTTCGAGGAATTATTGGGGACAAATATGTGTAACTTTTTCTAGGAGCATTTTGATACTTTTATATTTTCAGGATAGGACGCTTATATGATTAGAAATATTAAGTATTCAAATTACAAGAAACTTCCGGGGTCTTGGTGGTTAAACAGCAACTTTTAACATTTTCGAGTCATTTTTCGAGGAATTATTCGGGACAAATATGTGTAACTTTTTCTAGGAGCATTTTGCTACTTTTATATTTTCAGGATAGGACGCTTATATGATTAGAAATATTAAGTATACAAATTACAAGAAACTTCCGGGGTCTTGGTGGTTAAACAGCAACTTTTAACATTTTCGAGTCATTTATTTTCGAGGAATTATTCGGGACAAATATGTGTAACTTTTTCTAGGAGCATTTTGCTACTTTTATATTTTCAGGATAGGACGCTTATATGATTACAAATATTAAGTATTAAAATTACAAGAAACTTCCGGGGTCTTGGTGGTTAAACAGCAACTTTTAACATTTTCGAGTCATTTATTTTCGAGGAATTATTCGGGACAAATATGTGTAACTTTTTCTAGGAGCATTTTGCTACTTTTATATTTTCAGGATAGGACGCTTATATGATTAGAAATATTAAGTATTCAAATTACAAGAAACATCCGGGGTCTTGGTGGTTAAACAGCAACTTTTAACATTTTCGAGTCATTTTTCGAGGAATTATTCGGGACAAATATGGGTAACTTTTTCTAGGAGCATTTTGCTACTTTTATATTTTCAGGATAGGACGCTTATATGATTAGAAATATTAAGTATTCAAATTACAAGAAACTTCCGGGGTCTTGGTGGTTAAACAGCAACTTTAACATTTTAGAGTCATTTTTCGAGGAATTATTCAGGAGAATTATGTGTAACTTTTTCTAGGAGCATTTTGCTACTTTTATATTTTCAGGATAGGACGCTTATATGATTAGAAATATTAAGTATTAAAATTACAAGAAACTTCCGGGGTCTTGGTGGTTAACCAGCAACTTTAACATTTTCGAGTCATTTTTCGAGGAATTATTCGGGACAAATATGTGTAACTTTTTCTAGGAGCATTTTGCTACTTCTATATTTTCAGGATAGGACGCTTATATGATTAGAAATATTAAGTATTAAAATTACAAGAAACTTCCGGGGTCTTGGTGGTTAACCAGCAACTTTTAACATTTTCGAGTCATTTATTTTCGAGGAATTATTCGGGACAAATATGTGTAACTTTTTCTAGGAGCATTTTGCTACTTTTATATTTTCAGGATAGGACGCTTATATGATTAGAAATATTAAGTATTCAAATTACAAGAAACTTCCGGGGTCTTGGTGGTTAAACAGCAACTTTTAACATTTTCGAGTCATTTATTTTCGAGGAATTATTCGGGAAAAATATGTGTAACTTTTTCTAGGAGCATTTTGCTACTTTTATATTTTCAGGATAGGACGCTTATATGATTAGAAATATTAAGTATTCAAATTACAAGAAACTTCCGGGGTCTTGGTGGTTAAACAGCAACTTTTAACATTTTCGAGTCATTTTTCGAGGAATTATTCGGGACAAATATGTGTAACTTTTTCTAGGAGCATTTTGATACTTTTATATTTTCAGGATAGGACGCTTATATGATTAGAAATATTAAGTATTCAAATTACAAGAAACTTCCGGGGTCTTGGTGGTTAAACAGCAACTTTTAACATTTTCGAGTCATTTTTCGAGGAATTATTCGGGACAAATATGTGTAACTTTTTCTAGGAGCATTTTGCTACTTTTATATTTTCAGGATAGGACGCTTATATGATTAGAAATATTAAGTATTCAAATTACAAGAAACTTCCGGGGTCTTGGTGGTTAAACAGCAACTTTTAACATTTTCGAGTCATTTATTTTCGAGGAATTATTCGGGACAAATATGTGTAACTTTTTCTAGGAGCATTTTGCTACTTTTATATTTTCAGGATAGGACGCTTATATGATTACAAATATTAAGTATTCAAATTACAAGAAACTTCCGGGGTCTTGGTGGTTAAACAGGAACTTTTAACATTTTCGAGTCATTTATTTTCGAGGAATTATTCGGGACAAATATGTGTAACTTTTTCTAGGAGCATTTTGCTACTTTTATATTTTCAGGATAGGACGCTTATATGATTAGAAATATTAAGTATTCAAATTACAAGAAACTTCCGGGGTCTTGGTGGTTAAACAGTAACTTTTAACATTTTCGAGTCATTTTTCGAGGAATTATTCGGGACAAATATGTGTACCTTTTTCTAGGAGCATTTTGCTACTTTTATATTTTCAGGATAGGACGCTTATATGATTAGAAATATTAAGTATTCAAATTACAAGAAACTTCCGGGGTCTTGGTGGTTAAACAGCAACTTTTAACATTTTAGAGTCATTTTTCGAGGAATTATTCAGGAGAATTATGTGTAACTTTTTCTAGGAGCATTTTGCTACTTTTATATTTTCAGGATAGGACGCTTATATGATTACAAATATTAAGTATTCAAATTACAAGAAACTTCCGGGGTCTTGGTGGTTAAACAGCAACTTTTAACATTTTCGAGTCATTTTTCGAGGAATTATTCGGGACAAATATGTGTAACTTTTTCTAGGAGCATTTTGCTACTTTTATATTTCCAGGATAGGACGCTTATATGATTAGAAATATTAAGTATTAACATTACAGGAAACTTCCGGGGTCTTGGTGGTTAACCAGCAACTTTTAACATTTTCGAGTCATTTTTCGAGGAATTATTCGGGACAAATATGTGTAACTTTTTCTAGGAGCATTTTGCTACTTTTATATTTTCAGGATAGGACGCTTATATGATTAGGAATATTAAGTATTCAAATTACAAGAAACTTCCGGGGTCTTGGTGGTTAAACAGCAACTTTTAACATTTTCGAGTCATTTTTCGAGGAATTATTCGGGACAAATATGTGTAACTTTTTCTAGGAGCATTTTGCTACTTTTATATTTTCAGGATAGGACGCTTATATGATTAGAAATATTAAGTATTAACATTACAGGAAACTTCCGGGGTCTTGGTGGTTAACCAGCAACTTTTAACATTTTCGAGTCATTTTTCGAGGAATTATTCGGGACAAATATGTGTAACTTTTTCTAGGAGCATTTTGCTACTTTTATATTTTCAGGATAGGACGCTTATATGATTAGGAATATTAAGTATTCAAATTACAAGAAACTTCCGGGGTCTTGGTGGTTAAACAGCAACTTTTAACATTTTCGAGTCATTTTTCGAGGAATTATTCGGGACAAATATGTGTAACTTTTTCTATGAGCAATTTGCTACTTTTATATTTTCAGGATAGGACGCTTATATGATTAGAAATATTAAGTATTCAAATTACAAGAAACTTCCGGGGTCTTGGTGGTTAAACAGCAACTTTTAACATTTTCGAGTCATTTATTTTCGAGGAATTATTCGGGACAAATATGTGTAACTTTTTCTAGGAGCATTTTGCTACTTTTATATTTTCAGGATAGGCCGCTTTATATGATTAGAAATATTAAGTATTCAAATTACAAGAAACTTCCGGGGTCATGGTGGTTAACCAGCAATTTTTAACATTTTCGAGTCATTTTTCGAGGAATTATTCGGGACAAATATGTGTAACTTTTTCTATGAGCATTTTGCTACTTTTATATTTTCAGGATAGGACGCTTATATGATTAGAAATATTAATTATTCAAATTACAAGAAACTTCCGGGGTCTTGGTGGTTAAACAGCAACTTTTAACATTTTCGAGTCATTTATTTTCGAGGAATTATTCGGGACAAATATGTGTAACTTTTTCTAGGAGCATTTTGCTACTTTTATATGTTCAGGATAGGACGCTTATATGATTAGAAATATTAAGTATTCAAATTACAAGAAACTTCCGGGGTCTTGGTGGTTAAACAGCAACTTTTAACATTTTCGAGTCATTTATTTTCGAGGAATTATTCGGGACAAATATGTGTAACTTTTTCTAGGAGCATTTTGCTACTTTTATATTTTCAGGATAGGACGCTTATATGATTAGAAATATTAAGTATTCAAATTACAAGAAACTTCCGGGGTCATGGTGGTTAACCAGCAATTTTTAACATTTTCGAGTCATTTTTCGAGGAATTATTCGGGACAAATATGTGTAACTTTTTCTATGAGCATTTTGCTACTTTCATATTTTCAGGATAGGACGCTTATATGATTAGAAATATTAAGTATTCAAATTACAAGAAACTTCCGGGGTCTTGGTGGTTAAACAGCAACTTTTAACATTTTCGAGTCATTTATTTTCGAGGAATTATTCGGGACAAATATGTGTAACTTTTTCTAGGAGCATTTTGCTACTTTTATATTTTCAGGATAGGACGCTTATATGATTAGAAATATTAAGTATTCAAATTACAAGTAACTTCCGGGGTCTTGGTGGTTAAACAGCAACTTTTAACATTTTCGAGTCATTTATTTTCGAGGAATTATTCGGGACAAATATGTGTACCTTTTTCTAGGAGCATTTTGCTACTTTTATATTTTCAGGATAGGACGCTTATATGATTAGAAATATTAAGTATTCAAATTACAAGAAACTTCCGGGGTCTTGGTGGTTAAACAGCAACTTTTAACATTTTAGAGTCATTTTTCGAGGAATTATTCAGGAGAATTATGTGTAACTTTTTCTAGGAGCATTTTGCTACTTTTATATTTTCAGGATAGGACGCTTATATGATTAGAAATATTAAGTATTCAAATTACAAGAAACTTCCGGGGTCTTGGTGGTTAAACAGCAACTTTTAACATTTTCGAGTCATTTTTCGAGGAATTATTCGGGACAAATATGTGTAACTTTTTCTAGGAGCATTTTGCTACTTTTATATTTCCAGGATAGGACGCTTATATGATTAGAAATATTAAGTATTAACATTACAGGAAACTTCCGGGGTCTTGGTGGTTAACCAGCAACTTTTAACATTTTCGAGTCATTTTTCGAGGAATTATTCGGGACAAATATGTGTAACTTTTTCTAGGAGCATTTTGCTACTTTTATATTTTCAGGATAGGACGCTTATATGATTAGGAATATTAAGTATTCAAATTACAAGAAACTTCCGGGGTCTTGGTGGTTAAACAGCAACTTTTAACATTTTCGAGTCATTTTTCGAGGAATTATTCGGGACAAATATGTGTAACTTTTTCTAGGAGCATTTTGCTACTTTTATATTTTCAGGATAGGACGCTTATATGATTAGGAATATTAAGTATTCAAATTACAAGAAACTTCCGGGGTCTTGGTGGTTAAACAGCAACTTTTAACATTTTCGAGTCATTTTTCGAGGAATTATTCGGGACAAATATGTGTAACTTTTTCTAGGAGCATTTTGCTACTTTTATATTTTCAGGATAGGACGCTTATATGATTAGGAATATTAAGTATTCAAATTACAAGAAACTTCCGGGGTCTTGGTGGTTAAACAGCAACTTTTAACATTTTCGAGTCATTTTTCGAGGAATTATTCGGGACAAATATGTGTAACTTTTTCTAGGAGCATTTTGCTACTTTTATATTTTCAGGATAGGACGCTTATATGATTAGGAATATTAAGTATTCAAATTACAAGAAACTTCCGGGGTCTTGGTGGTTAAACAGCAACTTTTAACATTTTCGAGTCATTTTTCGAGGAATTATTCGGGACAAATATGTGTAACTTTTTCTAGGAGCATTTTGCTACTTTTATATTTTCAGGATAGGACGCTTATATGATTAGGAATATTAAGTATTCAAATTACAAGAAACTTCCGGGGTCTTGGTGGTTAAACAGCAACTTTTAACATTTTCGAGTCATTTTTCGAGGAATTATTCGGGACAAATATGTGTAACTTTTTCTAGGAGCATTTTGCTACTTTTATATTTTCAGGATAGGACGCTTATATGATTAGGAATATTAAGTATTCAAATTACAAGAAACTTCCGGGGTCTTGGTGGTTAAACAGCAACTTTTAACATTTTCGAGTCATTTTTCGAGGAATTATTCGGGACAAATATGTGTAACTTTTTCTAGGAGCATTTTGCTACTTTTATATTTTCAGGATAGGACGCTTATATGATTAGGAATATTAAGTATTCAAATTACAAGAAACTTCCGGGGTCTTGGTGGTTAAACAGCAACTTTTAACATTTTCGAGTCATTTTTCGAGGAATTATTCGGGACAAATATGTGTAACTTTTTCTAGGAGCATTTTGCTACTTTTATATTTTCAGGATAGGACGCTTATATGATTAGGAATATTAAGTATTCAAATTACAAGAAACTTCCGGGGTCTTGGTGGTTAAACAGCAACTTTTAACATTTTCGAGTCATTTTTCGAGGAATTATTCGGGACAAATATGTGTAACTTTTTCTAGGAGCATTTTGCTACTTTTATATTTTCAGGATAGGACGCTTATATGATTAGAAATATTAAGTATTCAAATTACAAGAAACTTCCGGGGTCTTGGTGGTTAAACAGCAACTTTTAACATTTTCGAGTCATTTTTCGAGGAATTATTCGGGACAAATATGTGTAACTTTTTCTAGGAGCATTTTGCTACTTTTATATTTTCAGGATAGGACGCTTATATGATTAGAAATATTAAGTATTCAAATTACAAGAAACTTCCGGGGTCTTGGTGGTTAAACAGCAACTTTAACATTTTACAGTCATTTTTCGAGGAATTATTCAGGAGAATTATGTGTAACTTTTTCTAGGAGCATTTTGCTACTTTTATATTTTCAGGATAGGACGCTTATATGATTAGAAATATTAAGTATTAAAATTACAAGAAACTTCCGGGGTCTTGGTGGTTAACCAGCAACTTTTAACATTTTCGAGTCATTTTTCGAGGAATTATTCGGGACAAATATGTGTAACTTTTTCTAGGAGCATTTTGCTACTTTTATATTTTCAGGATAGGACGCTTATATGATTAGAAATATTAAGTATTCAAATTACAAGAAACTTCCGGGGTCTTGGTGGTTAAACAGCAACTTTTAACATTTTCTAGTCATTTTTCGAGGAATTATTCGGGACAAATATGTGTAACTTTTTCTAGGAGCATTTTGCTACTTTTATATTTTCAGGATAGGACGCTTATATGATTAGAAATATTAAGTATTAAAATTACAAGGAACTTCCGGGGTCTTGGTGGTTAACCAGCAACTTTTAACATTTTCGAGTCATTTTTCGAGGAATTATTCGGGACAAATATGTGTAACTTTTTCTAGGAGCATTTTGCTACTTTTATATTTTGAGGATAGGACGCTTATATGATTAGAAATATTAAGTATTCAAATTACAAGAAACTTCCGGGGTCTTGGTGGTTAAACTGCAACTTTTAACATTTTCGGGTCATTTTTCGAGGAATTATTCGGGACAAATATGTGTAGCTTTTTCTAGGAGCATTTTGCTACTTTTATATTTTCAGGATAGGACGCTTATATGATTAGAAATATTAAGTATTCATATTACAAGAAACTTCCGGGGTCTTGGTGGTTAAACAGCAACTTTTAACATTTTCGAGTCATTTATTTTCGAGGAATTATTCGGGACAAATATGTATAACTTTTTCTAGGAGCATTTTGCTACTTTTATATTTTCAGGATAGGACGCTTATATGATTAGAAATATAAAGTATTCAAATTACAAGAAACTTCCGGGGTCTTGGTGGTTAAACAGCAACTTTTAACATTTTCGAGTCATTTTTCGTGGAATTATTCGGGACAAATATGTGTAACTTTTTCTAGGAGCATTTTGCTACTTTTATATTTTCAGGATAGGACGCTTATATGATTAGAAATATAAAGTATTCAAATTACAAGAAATTTCCGGGGTCTTGGTGGTTAAACAGCAACTTTTAACATTTTCGAGTCATTTTTCGAGGAATTATTCCGGACAAATATGTGTAACTTTTTCTAGGAGCATTTTGCTACTTTTATATTTTCAGGATAGGACGCTTATATGATTAGAAATATTAAGTATTCAAATTACAAGAAACTTCCGGGGTCATGGTGGTTAACCAGCAATTTTTAACATTTTCGAGTCATTTTTCGAGGAATTATTCGGGACAAATATGTGTAACTTTTTCTAGGAGCATTTTGCTACTTTTATATTTTCAGGATAGGACGCTTATATGATTAGAAATATTAAGTATTCAAATTACAAGAAACTTCCGGGGTCTTGGTGGTTAAACAGCAACTTTTAACATTTTCGAGTCATTTATTTTCGAGGAATTATTCGGGACAAATATGTGTAACTTTTTCTAGGAGCATTTTGCTACTTTTATATTTTCAGGATAGGACGCTTATATGATTAGAAATATTAAGTATTCAAATTACAAGAAACTTCCGGGGTCATGGTGGTTAACCAGCAATTTTTAACATTTTCGAGTCATTTTTCGAGGAATTATTCGGGACAAATACGTGTAACTTTTTCTATGAGCATTTTGCTACTTTTATATTTTCAGGATAGGACGCTTATATGATTAGAAATATTAAGTATTCAAATTACAAGAAACTTCCGGGGTCTTGGTGGTTAAACAGCAACTTTTAACATTTTCGAGTCATTTATTTTCGAGGAATTATTCGGGACAAATATGTGTAACTTTTTCTAGGAGCATTTTGCTACTTTTATATTTTCAGGATAGGACGGTTATATGATTAGAAATATTAAGTATTCAAATTACAAGAAACTTCCGGGGTCTTGGTGGTTAAACAGCAACTTTTAACATTTTCGAGTCATTTATTTTCGAGGAATTATTCGGGACAAATATGTGTAACTTTTTCTAGGAGCATTTTGCTACTTTTATATTTTCAGGATAGGACGCTTATATGATTAGAAATATTAAGTATTCAAATTACAAGAAACTTCCGGGGTCATGGTGGTTAACCAGCAATTTTTAACATTTTCGAGTCATTTTTCGAGGAATTATTCGGGACAAATATGTGTAACTTTTTCTATGAGCATTTTGCTACTTTTATATTTTCAGGATAGGACGCTTATATGATTAGAAATATTAAGTATTCAAATTACAAGAAACTTCCGGGGTCTTGGTGGTTAAACAGCAACTTTTAACATTTTCGAGTCATTTATTTTCGAGGAATTATTCGGGACAAATATGTGTAACTTTTTCTAGGAGCATTTTGCTACTTTTATATTTTCAGGATAGGACGCTTATATGATTAGAAATATTAAGTATTCAAATTACAAGTAACTTCCGGGGTCTTGGTGGTTAAACAGCAACTTTTAACATTTTCGAGTCATTTATTTTCGAGGAATTATTCGGGACAAATATGTGTAACTTTTTCTAGGAGCATTTTGCTACTTTTATATTTTCAGGATAGGACGCTTATATGATTAGAAATATTAAGTATTCAAATTACAAGAAACTTCCGGGGTCATGGTGGTTAACCAGCAATTTTTAACATTTTCGAGTCATTTTTCGAGGAATTATTCGGGACAAATATGTGTAACTTTTTCTAGGAGCATTTTGCTACTTTTATATTTTCAGGATAGGACGCTTATATGATTAGAAATATTAAGTATTCAAATTACAAGAAACTTCCGGGGTCTTGGTGGTTAAACAGCAACTTTTAACATTTTCGAGTCATTTATTTTCGAGGAATTATTCGGGACAAATATGTGTAACTTTTTCTAGGAGCATTTTGCTACTTTTATATTTTCAGGATAGGACGCTTATATGATTAGAAATATTAAGTATTCAAATTACAAGAAACTTCCGGGGTCATGGTGGTTAACCAGCAATTTTTAACATTTTCGAGTCATTTTTCGAGGAATTATTCGGGACAAATATGTGTAACTTTTTCTATGAGCATTTTGCTACTTTTATATTTTCAGGATAGGACGCTTATATGATTAGAAATATTAAGTATTCAAATTACAAGAAACTTCCGGGGTCTTGGTGGTTAAACAGCAACTTTTAACATTTTCGAGTCATTTATTTTCGAGGAATTATTCGGGACAAATATGTGTAACTTTTTCTAGGAGCATTTTGCTACTTTTATATTTTCAGGATAGGACGGTTATATGATTAGAAATATTAAGTATTCAAATTACAAGAAACTTCCGGGGTCTTGGTGGTTAAACAGCAACTTTTAACATTTTCGAGTCATTTATTTTCGAGGAATTATTCGGGACAAATATGTGTAACTTTTTCTAGGAGCATTTTGCTACTTTTATATTTTCAGGATAGGACGCTTATATGATTAGAAATATTAAGTATTCAAATTACAAGAAACTTCCGGGGTCTTGGTGGTTAAACAGCAACTTTTAACATTTTCGAGTCATTTATTTTCGCGGAATTATTCGGGACAAATATGTGTAACTTTTTCTAGTAGCATTTTGCTACTTTTATATTTTCAGGATAGGACGCTTATATGATTAGAAATATTAAGTATTCAAATTACAAGTAACTTCCGGGGTCTTGGTGGTTAAACAGCAACTTTTAACATTTTCGAGTCATTTATTTTCGAGGAATTATTCGGGACAAATATGTGTAACTTTTTCTAGGAGCATTTTGCTACTTTTATATTTTCAGGATAGGACGCTTATATGATTAGAAATATTAAGTATTCAAATTACAAGAAACATCCGGGGTCTTGGTGGTTAAACAGCAACTTTTAACATTTTCGAGTCATTTTTCGAGGAATTATTCGGGACAAATATGTGTAACTTTTTCTAGGAGCATTTTGCTACTTTTATATTTTCAGGATAGGACGCTTATATGATTAGAAATATTAAGTATTCAAATTACAAGAAACTTCCGGGGTCTTGGTGGTTAAACAGCAACTTTTAACATTTTCGAGTCATTTTTCGAGGAATTATTCGGGACAAATATGTGTAACTTTTTCTAGGAGCATTTTGCTACTTTTATATTTTCAGGATAGGACGCTTATATGATTAGAAATATTAAGTATTCAAATTACAAGAAACTTCCGGGGTCTTGGTGGTTAAACAGCAACTTTAACATTTTAGAGTCATTTTTCGAGGAATTATTCAGGAGAATTATGTGTAACTTTTTCTAGGAGCATTTTGCTACTTTTATATTTTCAGGATAGGACGCTTATATGATTAGAAATATTAAGTATTAAAATTACAAGAAACTTCCGGGGTCTTGGTGGTTAACCAGCAACTTTAACATTTTCGAGTCATTTTTCGAGGAATTATTCAGGACAAATATGTGTAACTTTTTCTAGGAGCATTTTGCTACTTTTATATTTTCAGGATAGGACGCTTATATGATTAGAAATATTAAGTATTCAAATTACAAGAAACTTCTGGGGTCTTGGTGGTTAAACAGCAACTTTTAACATTTTCGAGTCATTTTTCGAGGAATTATTCGGGACAAATATGTGTAACTTTTTCTAGGAGCATTTTGCTACTTTTATATTTTCAGGATAGGACGCTTATATGATTAGAAATATTAAGTATTCAAATTACAAGAAACTTCCGGGGTCTTGGTGGTTAAACAGCAACTTTTAACATTTTCGAGTCATTTATTTTCGAGGAATTATTCGGGACAAATATGTGTAACTTTTTCTATGAGCATTTTGCTACTTTTATATTTTCAGGATAGGACGCTTATATGATTACAAATATTAAGTATTCAAATTACAAGAAACTTCCGGGGTCTTGGTGGTTAAACAGCAACTTTTAATATTTTCGAGTCATTTATTTTCGAGGAATTATTCGGGACAAATATGTGTAACTTTTTCTAGGAGCATTTTGCTACTTTTATATTTTCAGGATAGGACGCTTATATGATTAGAAATATTAAGTATTCAAATTACAAGAAACTTCCGGGGTCTTGGTGGTTAAACAGCAACTTTTAACATTTTCGAGTCATTTTTCGAGGAATTATTAGGGGCAAATATGTGTAACTTTTTCTAGGAGCATTTTGCTACTTTTATATTTTCAGGATAGGACGCTTATATGATTAAAAATATTAAGTATTCAAATTACAAGAAACTTCCGGGGTCTTGGTGGTTAAACAGCAACTTTTAACATTTTAGAGTCATTTTTCGAGGAATTATTCAGGAGAATTATGTGTAACTTTTTCTATGAGCAATTTGCTACTTTTATATTTTCAGGATAGGACGCTTATATGATTAGAAATATTAAGTATTCAAATTACAAGAAACTTCCGGGGTCTTGGTGGTTAAACAGCAACTTTTAACATTTTCGAGTCATTTATTTTCGAGGAATTATTCGGGACAAATATGTGTAACTTTTTCTAGGAGCATTTTGCTACTTTTATATTTTCAGGATAGGACGCTTTATATGATTAGAAATATTAAGTATTCAAATTACAAGAAACTTCCGGGGTCATGGTGGTTAACCAGCAATTTTTAACATTTTCGAGTCATTTTTCGAGGAATTATTCGGGACAAATATGTGTAACTTTTTCTATGAGCATTTTGCTACTTTTATATTTTCAGGATAGGACGCTTATATGATTAGAAATATTAATTATTCAAATTACAAGAAACTTCCGGGGTCTTGGTGGTTAAACAGCAACTTTTAACATTTTCGAGTCATTTATTTTCGAGGAATTATTCGGGACAAATATGTGTAACTTTTTCTAGGAGCATTTTGCTACTTTTATATGTTCAGGATAGGACGCTTATATGATTAGAAATATTAAGTATTCAAATTACAAGAAACTTCCGGGGTCTTGGTGGTTAAACAGCAACTTTTAACATTTTCGAGTCATTTATTTTCGAGGAATTATTCGGGACAAATATGTGTAACTTTTTCTATGAGCATTTTCCTACTTTTATATTTTCAGGATAGGACGCTTATATGATTAGAAATATTAAGTATTCAAATTACAAGAAACTTCCGGGGTCATGGTGGTTAACCAGCAATTTTTAACATTTTCGAGTCATTTTTCGAGGAATTATTCGGGACAAATATGTGTAACTTTTTCTATGAGCATTTTGCTACTTTCATATTTTCAGGATAGGACGCTTATATGTTTAGAAATATTAAGTATTCAAATTACAAGAAACTTCCGGGGTCTTGGTGGTTAAACAGCAACTTTTAACATTTTCGAGTCATTTATTTTCGAGGAATTATTCGGGGCAAATATGTGTAACTTTTTCTAGGAGCATTTTGCTACTTTTATATTTTCAGGATAGGACGCTTATATGATTAGAAATATTAAGTATTCAAATTACAAGTAACTTCCGGGGTCTTGGTGGTTAAACAGCAACTTTTAACATTTTCGAGTCATTTATTTTCGAGGAATTATTCGGGACAAATATGTGTACCTTTTTCTAGGAGCATTTTGCTACTTTTATATTTTCAGGATAGGACGCTTATATGATTAGAAATATTAAGTATTCAAATTACAAGAAACTTCCGGGGTCTTGGTGGTTAAACAGCAATTTTTAACATTTTAGAGTCATTTTTCGAGGAATTATTCAGGAGAATTATGTGTAACTTTTTCTAGGAGCATTTTGCTACTTTTATATTTTCAGGATAGGACGCTTATATGATTACAAATATTAAGTATTCAAATTACAAGAAACTTCCGGGGTCTTGGTGGTTAAACAGCAACTTTTAACATTTTCGAGTCATTTTTCGAGGAATTATTCGGGACAAATATGTGTAACTTTTTCTAGGAGCATTTTGCTACTTTTATATTTCCAGGATAGGACGCTTATATGATTAGAAATATTAAGTATTAACATTACAGGAAACTTCCGGGGTCTTGGTGGTTAACCAGCAACTTTTAACACTTTCGAGTCATTTTTCGAGGAATTATTCGGGACAAATATGTGTAACTTTTTCTAGGAGCATTTTGCTACTTTTATATTTTCAGGATAGGACGCTTATATGATTAGAAATATTAAGTATTCAAATTACAAGAAACTTCCGGGGTCTTGGTGGTTAAACAGCAACTTTTAACATTTTCGAGTCATTTATTTTCGAGGAATTATTCGGGACAAATATGTGTAACTTTTTCTAGGAGCATTTTGCTACTTTTATATTTTCAGGATAGGACGCTTTATATGATTAGAAATATTAAGTATTCAAATTACAAGAAACTTCCGGGGTCATGGTGGTTAACCAGCAATTTTTAACATTTTCGAGTCATTTTTCGAGGAATTATTCGGGACAAATATGTGTAACTTTTTCTATGAGCATTTTGCTACTTTTATATTTTCAGGATAGGACGCTTATATGATTAGAAAAATTAATTATTCAAATTACAAGAAACTTCCGGGGTCTTGGTGGTTAAACAGCAACTTTTAACATTTTCGAGTCATTTATTTTCGAGGAATTACTCGGGACAAATATGTGTAACTTTTTCTAGGAGCATTTTGCTACTTTTATATGTTCAGGATAGGACGCTTATATGATTAGAAATATTAAGTATTCAAATTACAAGAAACTTCCGGGGTCTTGGTGGTTAAACAGCAACTTTTAACATTTTCGAGTCATTTATTTTCGAGGAATTATTCGGGACAAATATGTGTAACTTTTTCTATGAGCATTTTGCTACTTTTATATTTTCAGGATAGGACGCTTATATGATTAGAAATATTAAGTATTCAAATTACAAGAAACTTCCGGGGTCATGGTGGTTAACCAGCAATTTTTAACATTTTCGAGTCATTTATTTTCGAGGAATTATTCGGGACAAATATGTGTAACTTTTTCTATGAGCATTTTGCTACTTTTATATTTTCAGGATAGGACGCTTATATGATTAGAAATATTAAGTATTCAAATTACAAGAAACTTCCGGGGTCATGGTGGTTAACCAGCAATTTTTAACATTTTCGAGTCATTTTTCGAGGAATTATTCGGGACAAATATGTGTAACTTTTTCTATGAGCATTTTGCTACTTTCATATTTTCAGGATAGGACGCTTATATGATTAGAAATATTAAGTATTCAAATTACAAGAAACTTCCGGGGTCTTGGTGGTTAAACAGCAACTTTTAACATTTTCGAGTCATTTATTTTCGAGGAATTATTCGGGACAAATATGTGTAACTTTTTCTAGGAGCATTTTGCTACTTTTATATTTTCAGGATAGGACGCTTATATGATTAGAAATATTAAGTATTCAAATTACAAGTAACTTCCGGGGTCTTGGTGGTTAAACAGCAACTTTTAACATTTTCGAGTCATTTATTTTCGAGGAATTATTCGGGACAAATATGTGTACCTTTTTCTAGGAGCATTTTGCTGCTTTTATATTTTCAGGATAGGACGCTTATATGATTAGAAATATTAAGTATTCAAATTGCAAGAAACTTCCGGGGTCTTGGTGGTTAAACAGCAACTTTTAACATTTTAGAGTCATTTTTCGAGGAATTATTCAGGAGAATTATGTGTAACTTTTTCTAGGAGCATTTTGCTACTTTTATATTTTCAGGATAGGACGCTTATATGATTACAAATATTAAGTATTCAAATTACAAGAAACTTCCGGGGTCTTGGTGGTTAAACAGCAACTTTTAACATTTTCGAGTCATTTTTCGAGGAATTATTCGGGACAAATATGTGTAACTTTTTCTAGGAGCATTTTGCTACTTTTATATTTCCAGGATAGGACGCTTATATGATTAGAAATATTAAGTATTAACATTACAGGAAACTTCCGGGGTCTTGGTGGTTAACCAGCAACTTTTAACATTTTCGAGTCATTTTTCGAGGAATTATTCGGGACAAATATGTGTAACTTTTTCTAGGAGCATTTTGTTACTTTTATATTTTCAGGATAGGACGCTTATATGATTAGGAATATTAAGTATTCAAATTACAAGAAACTTCCGGGGTCTTGGTGGTTAAACAGCAACTTTTAACATTTTCGAGTCATTTTTCGAGGAATTATTCGGGACAAATATGTGTAACTTTTTCTAGGAGCATTTTGCTACTTTCATATTTTCAGGATAGGACGCTTATATGATTAGAAATATTAAGTATTCAAATTACAAGAAACTTCCGGGGTCTTGGTGGTTAAACAGCAACTTTTAACATTTTCGAGTCATTTATTTTCGAGGAATTATTCGGGACAAATATGTGTAACTTTTTCTAGGAGCATTTTGCTACTTTTATATTTTCAGGATAGGACGCTTATATGATTAGAAATATTAAGTATTCAAATTACAAGTAACTTCCGGGGTCTTGGTGGTTAAACAGCAACTTTTAACATTTTCGAGTCATTTATTTTCGAGGAATTATTCGGGACAAATATGTGTACCTTTTTCTAGGAGCATTTTGCTACTTTTATATTTTCAGGATAGGACGCTTATATGATTAGAAATATTAAGTATTCAAATTGCAAGAAACTTCCGGGGTCTTGGTGGTTAAACAGCAACTTTTAACATTTTAGAGTCATTTTTCGAGGAATTATTCAGGAGAATTATGTGTAACTTTTTCTAGGAGCATTTTGCTACTTTTATATTTTCAGGATAGGACGCTTATATGATTACAAATATTAAGTATTCAAATTACAAGAAACTTCCGGGGTCTTGGTGGTTAAACAGCAACTTTTAACATTTTCGAGTCATTTTTCGAGGAATTATTCGGGACAAATATGTGTAACTTTTTCTAGGAGCATTTTGCTACTTTTATATTTCCAGGATAGGACGCTTATATGATTAGAAATATTAAGTATTAACATTACAGGAAACTTCCGGGGTCTTGGTGGTTAACCAGCAACTTTTAACATTTTCGAGTCATTTTTCGAGGAATTATTCGGGACAAATATGTGTAACTTTTTCTAGGAGCATTTTGTTACTTTTATATTTTCAGGATAGGACGCTTATATGATTAGGAATATTAAGTATTCAAATTACAAGAAACTTCCGGGGTCTTGGTGGTTAAACAGCAACTTTTAACATTTTCGAGTCATTTTTCGAGGAATTATTCGGGACAAATATGTGTAACTTTTTCTAGGAGCATTTTGCTACTTTTATATTTTCAGGATAGGACGCTTATATGATTAGAAATATTAAGTATTAACATTACAGGAAACTTCCGGGGTCTTGGTGGTTAACCAGCAACTTTTAACATTTTCGAGTCATTTTTCGAGGAATTATTCGGGACAAATATGTGTAACTTTTTCTAGGAGCATTTTGCTACTTTTATATTTTCAGGATAGGACGCTTATATGATTAGGAATATTAAGTATTCAAATTACAAGAAACTTCCGGGGTCTTGGTGGTTAAACAGCAACTTTTAACATTTTCGAGTCATTTTTCGAGGAATTATTCGGGACAAATATGTGTAACTTTTTCTAGGAGCATTTTGCTACTTTTATATTTTCAGAATAGGACGCTTATATGATTAGAAATATTAAGTATTCAAATTACAAGAAACTTCCGGGGTCTTGGTGGTTAAACAGCAACTTTTAACATTTTCGAGTCATTTATTTTCGAGGAATTATTCGGGACAAATATGTGTAACTTTTTCTAGGAGCATTTTGCTACTTTTATATTTTCAGGATAGGACGCTTATATGATTAGAAATATTAAGTATTCAAATTACAAGAAACTTCCGGGGTCTTGGTGGTTAAACAGCAACTTTTAACATTTTCGAGTCATTTTTCGAGGAATTATTCGGGACAAATATGTGTAACTTTTTCTAGGAGCATTTTGCCAATTTTATATTTTCAGGATAGGACGCTTATATGATTAGAAATATTAAGTATTCAAATTACAAGAAACTTCCGGGGTCTTGGTGGTTAAACAGCAACTTTAACATTTTAGAGTCATTTTTCGAGGAATTATTCAGGAGAATTATGTGTAACTTTTTCTAGGAGCATTTTGCTACTTTTATATTTTCAGGATAGGACGCTTATATGATTAGAAATATTAAGTATTAAAATTACAAGAAACTTCCGGGGTCTTGGTGGTTAACCAGCAACTTTTAACATTTTCGAGTCATTTTTCGAGGAATTATTCGGGACAAATATGTGTAACTTTTTCTAGGAGCATTTTGCTACTTTTATATTTTCAGGATAGGACGCTTATATGATTAGAAATATTAAGTATTCAAATTACAAGAAACTTCCGGGGTCTTGGTGGTTAAACAGCAACTTTTAACATTTTCTAGTCATTTTTCGAGGAATTATTCGGGACAAATATGTGTAACTTTTTCTAGGAGCATTTTGCTACTTTTATATTTTCAGGATAGGACGCTTATATGATTAGAAATATTAAGTATTAAAATTACAAGGAACTTCCGGGGTCTTGGTGGTTAACCAGCAACTTTTAACATTTTCGAGTCATTTTTCGAGGAATTATTCGGGACAAATATGTGTAACTTTTTCTAGGAGCATTTTGCTACTTTTATATTTTGAGGATAGGACGCTTATATGATTAGAAATATTAAGTATTCAAATTACAAGAAACTTCCGGGGTCTTGGTGGTTAAACAGCAACTTTTAACATTTTCGGGTCATTTTTCGAGGAATTATTCGGGACAAATATGTGTAGCTTTTTCTAGGAGCATTTTGCTACTTTTATATTTTCAGGATAGGACGCTTATATGATTAGAAATATTAAGTATTCATATTACAAGAAACTTCCGGGGTCTTGGTGGTTAAACAGCAACTTTTAACATTTTCGAGTCATTTTTCGAGGAATTATTCGGGACAAATATGTGTAACTTTTTCTAGGAGCATTTTGCTACTTTTATATTTTCAGGATAGGACGCTTATATGATTAGAAATATTAAGTATTCAAATTACAAGAAACTTCCGGGGTCTTGGTGATTAAACAGCAACTTTTAACATTTTCGAGTCATTTTTCGAGGAATTATTCGGGACAAATATGTGTAACTTTTTCTAGGAGCATTTTGCTACTTTTATATTTTCAGGATAGGACGTTTATATGATTAGAAATATAAAGTATTCAAATTACAAGAAATTTCCGGGGACTTGGTGGTTAAACAGCAACTTTTAACATTTTCGAGTCATTTTTCGAGGAATAATTCGGGACAAATATGTGTAACTTTTTCTAGGAGCATTTTGCTACTTTTATATTTTCAGGATAGGACGCTTATATGATTAGAAATATTAAGTATTCAAATTACAAGAAACTTCCGTTGTCATGGTGGTTAACCAGCAATTTTTAACATTTTCGAGTCATTTTTCGAGGAATTATTCGGGACAAATATGTGTAACTTTTTCTAGGAGCATTTTGCTACTTTTATATTTTCAGGATAGGACGCTTATATGATTAGAAATATTAAGTATTCAAATTACAAGAAACTTCCGGGGTCTTGGTGGTTAAACAGCAACTTTTAACATTTTCGAGTCATTTATTTTCGAGGAATTATTCGGGACAAATATGTGTAACTTTTTCTAGGAGCATTTTGCTACTTTTATATTTTCAGGATAGGACGCTTATATGATTAGAAATATTAAGTATTCAAATTACAAGAAACTTCCGGGGTCATGGTGGTTAACCAGCAATTTTTAACATTTTCGAGTCATTTTTCGAGGAATTATTCGGGACAAATATGTGTAACTTTTTCTATGAGCATTTTGCTACTTTTATATTTTCAGGATAGGACGCTTATATGATTAGAAATATTAAGTATTCAAATTACAAGAAACTTCCGGGGTCTTGGTGGTTAAACAGCAACTTTTAACATTTTCGAGTCATTTATTTTCGAGGAATTATTCGGGACAAATATGTGTAACTTTTTCTAGGAGCATTTTGCTACTTTTATATTTTCAGGATAGGACGGTTATATGATTAGAAATATTAAGTATTCAAATTACAAGAAACTTCCGGGGTCTTGGTGGTTAAACAGCAACTTTTAACATTTTCGAGTCATTTATTTTCGAGGAATTATTCGGGACAAATATGTGTAACTTTTTCTAGGAGCATTTTGCTACTTTTATATTTTCAGGATAGGACGCTTATATGATTAGAAATATTAAGTATTCAAATTACAAGAAACTTCCGGGGTCATGGTGGTTAACCAGCAATTTTTAACATTTTCGAGTCATTTTTCGAGGAATTATTCGGGACAAATATGTGTAACTTTTTCTATGAGCATTTTGCTACTTTTATATTTTCAGGATAGGACGCTTATATGATTAGAAATATTAATTATTCAAATTACAAGAAACTTCCGGGGTCTTGGTGGTTAAACAGCAACTTTTAACATTTTCGAGTCATTTATTTTCGAGGAATTATTCGGGACAAATATGTGTAACTTTTTCTAGGAGCATTTTGCTACTTTTATATGTTCAGGATAGGACGCTTATATGATTAGAAATATTAAGTATTCAAATTACAAGAAACTTCCGGGGTCTTGGTGGTTAAACAGCAACTTTTAACATTTTCGAGTCATTTATTTTCGAGGAATTATTCGGGACAAATATGTGTAACTTTTTCTATGAGCATTTTGCTACTTTTATATTTTCAGGATAGGACGCTTATATGATTAGAAATATTAAGTATTCAAATTACAAGAAACTTCCGGGGTCATGGTGGTTAACCAGCAATTTTTAACATTTTCGAGTCATTTTTCGAGGAATTATTCGGGACAAATATGTGTAACTTTTTCTATGAGCATTTTGCTACTTTCATATTTTCAGGATAGGACGCTTATATGTTTAGAAATATTAAGTATTCAAATTACAAGAAACTTCCGGGGTCTTGGTGGTTAAACAGCAACTTTTAACATTTTCGAGTCATTTATTTTCGAGGAATTATTCGGGACAAATATGTGTAACTTTTTCTAGGAGCATTTTGCTACTTTTATATTTTCAGGATAGGACGCTTATATGATTAGAAATATTAAGTATTCAAATTACAAGTAACTTCCGGGGTCTTGGTGGTTAAACAGCAACTTTTAACATTTTCGAGTCATTTATTTTCGAGGAATTATTCGGGACAAATATGTGTACCTTTTTCTAGGAGCATTTTGCTACTTTTATATTTTCAGGATAGGACGCTTATATGATTAGAAATATTAAGTATTCAAATTACAAGAAACTTCCGGGGTCTTGGTGGTTAAACAGCAATTTTTAACATTTTGGAGTCATTTTTCGAGGAATTATTCAGGAGAATTATGTGTAACTTTTTCTAGGAGCATTTTGCTACTTTTATATTTTCAGGATAGGACGCTTATATGATTACAAATATTAAGTATTCAAATTACAAGAAACTTCCGGGGTCTTGGTGGTTAAACAGCAACTTTTAACATTTTCGAGTCATTTTTCGAGGAATTATTCGGGACAAATATGTGTAACTTTTTCTAGGAGCATTTTGCTACTTTTATATTTCCAGGATAGGACGCTTATATGATTAGAAATATTAAGTATTAACATTACAGGAAACTTCCGGGGTCTTGGTGGTTAACCAGCAACTTTTAACACTTTCGAGTCATTTTTCGAGGAATTATTCGGGACAAATATGTGTAACTTTTTCTAGGAGCATTTTGCTACTTTTATATTTTCAGGATAGGACGCTTATATGATTAGAAATATTAAGTATTCAAATTACAAGAAACTTCCGGGGTCTTGGTGGTTAAACAGCAACTTTTAACATTTTCGAGTCATTTATTTTCGAGGAATTATTCGGGACAAATATGTGTAACTTTTTCTAGGAGCATTTTGCTACTTTTATATTTTCAGGATAGGACGCTTTATATGATTAGAAATATTAAGTATTCAAATTACAAGAAACTTCCGGGGTCATGGTGGTTAACCAGCAATTTTTAACATTTTCGAGTCATTTTTCGAGGAATTATTCGGGACAAATATGTGTAACTTTTTCTATGAGCATTTTGCTACTTTTATATTTTCAGGATAGGACGCTTATATGATTAGAAAAATTAATTATTCAAATTACAAGAAACTTCCGGGGTCTTGGTGGTTAAACAGCAACTTTTAACATTTTCGAGTCATTTATTTTCGAGGAATTACTCGGGACAAATATGTGTAACTTTTTCTAGGAGCATTTTGCTACTTTTATATGTTCAGGATAGGACGCTTATATGATTAGAAATATTAAGTATTCAAATTACAAGAAACTTCCGGGGTCTTGGTGGTTAAACAGCAACTTTTAACATTTTCGAGTCATTTATTTTCGAGGAATTATTCGGGACAAATATGTGTAACTTTTTCTATGAGCATTTTGCTACTTTTATATTTTCAGGATAGGACGCTTATATGATTAGAAATATTAAGTATTCAAATTACAAGAAACTTCCGGGGTCATGGTGGTTAACCAGCAATTTTTAACATTTTCGAGTCATTTATTTTCGAGGAATTATTCGGGACAAATATGTGTAACTTTTTCTATGAGCATTTTGCTACTTTTATATTTTCAGGATAGGACGCTTATATGATTAGAAATATTAAGTATTCAAATTACAAGAAACTTCCGGGGTCATGGTGGTTAACCAGCAATTTTTAACATTTTCGAGTCATTTTTCGAGGAATTATTCGGGACAAATATGTGTAACTTTTTCTATGAGCATTTTGCTACTTTCATATTTTCAGGATAGGACGCTTATATGATTAGAAATATTAAGTATTCAAATTACAAGAAACTTCCGGGGTCTTGGTGGTTAAACAGCAACTTTTAACATTTTCGAGTCATTTATTTTCGAGGAATTATTCGGGACAAATATGTGTAACTTTTTCTAGGAGCATTTTGCTACTTTTATATTTTCAGGATAGGACGCTTATATGATTAGAAATATTAAGTATTCAAATTACAAGTAACTTCCGGGGTCTTGGTGGTTAAACAGCAACTTTTAACATTTTCGAGTCATTTATTTTCGAGGAATTATTCGGGACAAATATGTGTACCTTTTTCTAGGAGCATTTTGCTACTTTTATATTTTCAGGATAGGACGCTTATATGATTAGAAATATTAAGTATTCAAATTGCAAGAAACTTCCGGGGTCTTGGTGGTTAAACAGCAACTTTTAACATTTTAGAGTCATTTTTCGAGGAATTATTCAGGAGAATTATGTGTAACTTTTTCTAGGAGCATTTTGCTACTTTTATATTTTCAGGATAGGACGCTTATATGATTACAAATATTAAGTATTCAAATTACAAGAAACTTCCGGGGTCTTGGTGGTTAAACAGCAACTTTTAACATTTTCGAGTCATTTTTCGAGGAATTATTCGGGACAAATATGTGTAACTTTTTCTAGGAGCATTTTGCTACTTTTATATTTCCAGGATAGGACGCTTATATGATTAGAAATATTAAGTATTAACATTACAGGAAACTTCCGGGGTCTTGGTGGTTAACCAGCAACTTTTAACATTTTCGAGTCATTTTTCGAGGAATTATTCGGGACAAATATGTGTAACTTTTTCTAGGAGCATTTTGTTACTTTTATATTTTCAGGATAGGACGCTTATATGATTAGGAATATTAAGTATTCAAATTACAAGAAACTTCCGGGGTCTTGGTGGTTAAACAGCAACTTTTAACATTTTCGAGTCATTTTTCGAGGAATTATTCGGGACAAATATGTGTAACTTTTTCTAGGAGCATTTTGCTACTTTTATATTTTCAGGATAGGACGCTTATATGATTAGAAATATTAAGTATTAACATTACAGGAAACTTCCGGGGTCTTGGTGGTTAACCAGCAACTTTTAACATTTTCGAGTCATTTTTCGAGGAATTATTCGGGACAAATATGTGTAACTTTTTCTAGGAGCATTTTGCTACTTTTATATTTTCAGGATAGGACGCTTATATGATTAGGAATATTAAGTATTCAAATTACAAGAAACTTCCGGGGTCTTGGTGGTTAAACAGCAACTTTTAACATTTTCGAGTCATTTTTCGAGGAATTATTCGGGACAAATATGTGTAACTTTTTCTAGGAGCATTTTGCTACTTTTATATTTTCAGAATAGGACGCTTATATGATTAGAAATATTAAGTATTCAAATTACAAGAAACTTCCGGGGTCTTGGTGGTTAAACAGCAACTTTTAACATTTTCGAGTCATTTATTTTCGAGGAATTATTCGGGACAAATATGTGTAACTTTTTCTAGGAGCATTTTGCTACTTTTATATTTTCAGGATAGGACGCTTATATGATTAGAAATATTAAGTATTCAAATTACAAGAAACTTCCGGGGTCTTGGTGGTTAAACAGCAACTTTTAACATTTTCGAGTATTTTTCGAGGAATTATTCGGGACAAATATGTGTAACTTTTTCTAGGAGCATTTTGCTACTTTTATATTTTCAGGATAGGACGCTTATATGATTAGAAATATTAAGTATTCAAATTACAAGAAACTTCCGGGGTCTTGGTGGTTAAACAGCAACTTTTAACATTTTCGAGTCATTTTTCGAGGAATTATTCGGGACAAATATGTGTAACTTTTTCTAGGAGCATTTTGCTACTTTTATATTTTCAGGATAGGACGCTTATATGATTAGAAATATTAAGTATTCAAATTACAAGAAACTTCCGGGGTCTTGGTGGTTAAACAGCAACTTTAACATTTTAGAGTCATTTTTCGAGGAATTATTCAGGAGAATTATGTGTAACTTTTTCTAGGAGCATTTTGCTACTTTTATATTTTCAGGATAGGACGCTTATATGATTAGAAATATTAAGTATTAAAATTACAAGAAACTTCCGGGGTCTTGGTGGTTAACCAGCAACTTTTAACATTTTCGAGTCATTTTTCGAGGAATTATTCGGGACAAATATGTGTAACTTTTTCTAGGAGCATTTTGCTACTTTTATATTTTCAGGATAGGACGCTTATATGATTAGAAATATTAAGTATTCAAATTACAAGAAACTTCCGGGGTCTTGGTGGTTAAACAGCAACTTTTAACATTTTCTAGTCATTTTTCGAGGAATTATTCGGGACAAATATGTGTAACTTTTTCTAGGAGCATTTTGCTACTTTTATATTTTCAGGATAGGACGCTTATATGATTAGAAATATTAAGTATTAAAATTACAAGGAACTTCCGGGGTCTTGGTGGTTAACCAGCAACTTTTAACATTTTCGAGTCATTTTTCGAGGAATTATTCGGGACAAATATGTGTAACTTTTTCTAGGAGCATTTTGCTACTTTTATATTTTGAGGATAGGACGCTTATATGATTAGAAATATTAAGTATTCAAATTACAAGAAACTTCCGGGGTCTTGGTGGTTAAACAGCAACTTTTAACATTTTCGGGTCATTTTTCGAGGAATTATTCGGGACAAATATGTGTAGCTTTTTCTAGGAGCATTTTGCTACTTTTATATTTTCAGGATAGGACGCTTATATGATTAGAAATATTAAGTATTCATATTACAAGAAACTTCCGGGGTCTTGGTGGTTAAACAGCAACTTTTAACATTTTCGAGTCATTTTTCGAGGAATTATTCGGGACAAATATGTGTAACTTTTTCTAGGAGCATTTTGCTACTTTTATATTTTCAGGATAGGACGCTTATATGATTAGAAATATTAAGTATTCAAATTACAAGAAACTTCCGGGGTCTTGGTGATTAAACAGCAACTTTTAACATTTTCGAGTCATTTTTCGAGGAATTATTCGGGACAAATATGTGTAACTTTTTCTAGGAGCATTTTGCTACTTTTATATTTTCAGGATAGGACGCTTATATGATTAGAAATATAAAGTATTCAAATTACAAGAAATTTCCGGGGTCTTGGTGGTTAAACAGCAACTTTTAACATTTTCGAGTCATTTTTCGAGGAATAATTCGGGACAAATATGTGTAACTTTTTCTAGGAGCATTTTGCTACTTTTATATTTTCAGGATAGGACGCTTATATGATTAGAAATATTAAGTATTCAAATTACAAGAAACTTCCGTTGTCATGGTGGTTAACCAGCAATTTTTAACATTTTCGAGTCATTTTTCGAGGAATTATTCGGGACAAATATGTGTAACTTTTTCTAGGAGCATTTTGCTACTTTTATATTTTCAGGATAGGACGCTTATATGATTAGAAATATTAAGTATTCAAATTACAAGAAACTTCCGGGGTCTTGGTGGTTAAACAGCAACTTTTAACATTTTCGAGTCATTTATTTTCGAGGAATTATTCGGGACAAATATGTGTAACTTTTTCTAGGAGCATTTTGCTACTTTTATATTTTCAGGATAGGACGCTTATATGATTAGAAATATTAAGTATTCAAATTACAAGAAACTTCCGGGGTCATGGTGGTTAACCAGCAATTTTTAACATTTTCGAGTCATTTTTCGAGGAATTATTCGGGACAAATATGTGTAACTTTTTCTATGAGCATTTTGCTACTTTTATATTTTCAGGATAGGACGCTTATATGATTAGAAATATTAAGTATTCAAATTACAAGAAACTTCCGGGGTCTTGGTGGTTAAACAGCAACTTTTAACATTTTCGAGTCATTTATTTTCGAGGAATTATTCGGGACAAATATGTGTAACTTTTTCTAGGAGCATTTTGCTACTTTTATATTTTCAGGATAGGACGGTTATATGATTAGAAATATTAAGTATTCAAATTACAAGAAACTTCCGGGGTCTTGGTGGTTAAACAGCAACTTTTAACATTTTCGAGTCATTTATTTTCGAGGAATTATTCGGGACAAATATGTGTAACTTTTTCTAGGAGCATTTTGCTACTTTTATATTTTCAGGATAGGACGCTTATATGATTAGAAATATTAAGTATTCAAATTACAAGAAACTTCCGGGGTCATGGTGGTTAACCAGCAATTTTTAACATTTTCGAGTCATTTTTCGAGGAATTATTCGGGACAAATATGTGTAACTTTTTCTATGAGCATTTTGCTACTTTTATATTTTCAGGATAGGACGCTTATATGATTAGAAATATTAATTATTCAAATTACAAGAAACTTCCGGGGTCTTGGTGGTTAAACAGCAACTTTTAACATTTTCGAGTCATTTATTTTCGAGGAATTATTCGGGACAAATATGTGTAACTTTTTCTAGGAGCATTTTGCTACTTTTATATGTTCAGGATAGGACGCTTATATGATTAGAAATATTAAGTATTCAAATTACAAGAAACTTCCGGGGTCTTGGTGGTTAAACAGCAACTTTTAACATTTTCGAGTCATTTATTTTCGAGGAATTATTCGGGACAAATATGTGTAACTTTTTCTATGAGCATTTTGCTACTTTTATATTTTCAGGATAGGACGCTTATATGATTAGAAATATTAAGTATTCAAATTACAAGAAACTTCCGGGGTCATGGTGGTTAACCAGCAATTTTTAACATTTTCGAGTCATTTTTCGAGGAATTATTCGGGACAAATATGTGTAACTTTTTCTATGAGCATTTTGCTACTTTCATATTTTCAGGATAGGACGCTTATATGTTTAGAAATATTAAGTATTCAAATTACAAGAAACTTCCGGGGTCTTGGTGGTTAAACAGCAACTTTTAACATTTTCGAGTCATTTATTTTCGAGGAATTATTCGGGACAAATATGTGTAACTTTTTCTAGGAGCATTTTGCTACTTTTATATTTTCAGGATAGGACGCTTATATGATTAGAAATATTAAGTATTCAAATTACAAGTAACTTCCGGGGTCTTGGTGGTTAAACAGCAACTTTTAACATTTTCGAGTCATTTATTTTCGAGGAATTATTCGGGACAAATATGTGTACCTTTTTCTAGGAGCATTTTGCTACTTTTATATTTTCAGGATAGGACGCTTATATGATTAGAAATATTAAGTATTCAAATTACAAGAAACTTCCGGGGTCTTGGTGGTTAAACAGCAATTTTTAACATTTTGGAGTCATTTTTCGAGGAATTATTCAGGAGAATTATGTGTAACTTTTTCTAGGAGCATTTTGCTACTTTTATATTTTCAGGATAGGACGCTTATATGATTACAAATATTAAGTATTCAAATTACAAGAAACTTCCGGGGTCTTGGTGGTTAAACAGCAACTTTTAACATTTTCGAGTCATTTTTCGAGGAATTATTCGGGACAAATATGTGTAACTTTTTCTAGGAGCATTTTGCTACTTTTATATTTCCAGGATAGGACGCTTATATGATTAGAAATATTAAGTATTAACATTACAGGAAACTTCCGGGGTCTTGGTGGTTAACCAGCAACTTTTAACACTTTCGAGTCATTTTTCGAGGAATTATTCGGGACAAATATGTGTAACTTTTTCTAGGAGCATTTTGCTACTTTTATATTTTCAGGATAGGACGCTTATATGATTAGAAATATTAAGTATTCAAATTACAAGAAACTTCCGGGGTCTTGGTGGTTAAACAGCAACTTTTAACATTTTCGAGTCATTTATTTTCGAGGAATTATTCGGGACAAATATGTGTAACTTTTTCTAGGAGCATTTTGCTACTTTTATATTTTCAGGATAGGACGCTTTATATGATTAGAAATATTAAGTATTCAAATTACAAGAAACTTCCGGGGTCATGGTGGTTAACCAGCAATTTTTAACATTTTCGAGTCATTTTTCGAGGAATTATTCGGGACAAATATGTGTAACTTTTTCTATGAGCATTTTGCTACTTTTATATTTTCAGGATAGGACGCTTATATGATTAGAAAAATTAATTATTCAAATTACAAGAAACTTCCGGGGTCTTGGTGGTTAAACAGCAACTTTTAACATTTTCGAGTCATTTATTTTCGAGGAATTACTCGGGACAAATATGTGTAACTTTTTCTAGGAGCATTTTGCTACTTTTATATGTTCAGGATAGGACGCTTATATGATTAGAAATATTAAGTATTCAAATTACAAGAAACTTCCGGGGTCTTGGTGGTTAAACAGCAACTTTTAACATTTTCGAGTCATTTATTTTCGAGGAATTATTCGGGACAAATATGTGTAACTTTTTCTATGAGCATTTTGCTACTTTTATATTTTCAGGATAGGACGCTTATATGATTAGAAATATTAAGTATTCAAATTACAAGAAACTTCCGGGGTCATGGTGGTTAACCAGCAATTTTTAACATTTTCGAGTCATTTATTTTCGAGGAATTATTCGGGACAAATATGTGTAACTTTTTCTATGAGCATTTTGCTACTTTTATATTTTCAGGATAGGACGCTTATATGATTAGAAATATTAAGTATTCAAATTACAAGAAACTTCCGGGGTCATGGTGGTTAACCAGCAATTTTTAACATTTTCGAGTCATTTTTCGAGGAATTATTCGGGACAAATATGTGTAACTTTTTCTATGAGCATTTTGCTACTTTCATATTTTCAGGATAGGACGCTTATATGATTAGAAATATTAAGTATTCAAATTACAAGAAACTTCCGGGGTCTTGGTGGTTAAACAGCAACTTTTAACATTTTCGAGTCATTTATTTTCGAGGAATTATTCGGGACAAATATGTGTAACTTTTTCTAGGAGCATTTTGCTACTTTTATATTTTCAGGATAGGACGCTTATATGATTAGAAATATTAAGTATTCAAATTACAAGTAACTTCCGGGGTCTTGGTGGTTAAACAGCAACTTTTAACATTTTCGAGTCATTTATTTTCGAGGAATTATTCGGGACAAATATGTGTACCTTTTTCTAGGAGCATTTTGCTACTTTTATATTTTCAGGATAGGACGCTTATATGATTAGAAATATTAAGTATTCAAATTACAAGAAACTTCCGGGGTCTTGGTGGTTAAACAGCAACTTTTAACATTTTAGAGTCATTTTTCGAGGAATTATTCAGGAGAATTATGTGTAACTTTTTCTAGGAGCATTTTGCTACTTTTATATTTTCAGGATAGGACGCTTATATGATTACAAATATTAAGTATTCAAATTACAAGAAACTTCCGGGGTCTTGGTGGTTAAACAGCAACTTTTAACATTTTCGAGTCATTTTTCGAGGAATTATTCGGGACAAATATGTGTAACTTTTTCTAGGAGCATTTTGCTACTTTTATATTTCCAGGATAGGACGCTTATATGATTAGAAATATTAAGTATTAACATTACAGGAAACTTCCGGGGTCTTGGTGGTTAACCAGCAACTTTTAACATTTTCGAGTCATTTTTCGAGGAATTATTCGGGACAAATATGTGTAACTTTTTCTAGGAGCATTTTGTTACTTTTATATTTTCAGGATAGGACGCTTATATGATTAGGAATATTAAGTATTCAAATTACAAGAAACTTCCGGGGTCTTGGTGGTTAAACAGCAACTTTTAACATTTTCGAGTCATTTTTCGAGGAATTATTCGGGACAAATATGTGTAACTTTTTCTAGGAGCATTTTGCTACTTTTATATTTTCAGGATAGGACGCTTATATGATTAGAAATATTAAGTATTAACATTACAGGAAACTTCCGGGGTCTTGGTGGTTAACCAGCAACTTTTAACATTTTCGAGTCATTTTTCGAGGAATTATTCGGGACAAATATGTGTAACTTTTTCTAGGAGCATTTTGCTACTTTTATATTTTCAGGATAGGACGCTTATATGATTAGGAATATTAAGTATTCAAATTACAAGAAACTTCCGGGGTCTTGGTGGTTAAACAGCAACTTTTAACATTTTCGAGTCATTTTTCGAGGAATTATTCGGGACAAATATGTGTAACTTTTTCTAGGAGCATTTTGCTACTTTTATATTTTCAGAATAGGACGCTTATATGATTAGAAATATTAAGTATTCAAATTACAAGAAACTTCCGGGGTCTTGGTGGTTAAACAGCAACTTTTAACATTTTCGAGTCATTTATTTTCGAGGAATTATTCGGGACAAATATGTGTAACTTTTTCTAGGAGCATTTTGCTACTTTTATATTTTCAGGATAGGACGCTTATATGATTAGAAATATTAAGTATTCAAATTACAAGAAACTTCCGGGGTCTTGGTGGTTAAACAGCAACTTTTAACATTTTCGAGTCATTTTTCGAGGAATTATTCGGGACAAATATGTGTAACTTTTTCTAGGAGCATTTTGCTACTTTTATATTTTCAGGATAGGACGCTTATATGATTAGAAATATTAAGTATTCAAATTACAAGAAACTTCCGGGGTCTTGGTGGTTAAACAGCAACTTTTAACATTTTCGAGTCATTTTTCGAGGAATTATTCGGGACAAATATGTGTAACTTTTTCTAGGAGCATTTTGCTACTTTTATATTTTCAGGATAGGACGCTTATATGATTAGAAATATTAAGTATTCAAATTACAAGAAACTTCCGGGGTCTTGGTGGTTAAACAGCAACTTTAACATTTTAGAGTCATTTTTCGAGGAATTATTCAGGAGAATTATGTGTAACTTTTTCTAGGAGCATTTTGCTACTTTTATATTTTCAGGATAGGACGCTTATATGATTAGAAATATTAAGTATTAAAATTACAAGAAACTTCCGGGGTCTTGGTGGTTAACCAGCAACTTTTAACATTTTCGAGTCATTTTTCGAGGAATTATTCGGGACAAATATGTGTAACTTTTTCTAGGAGCATTTTGCTACTTTTATATTTTCAGGATAGGACGCTTATATGATTAGAAATATTAAGTATTCAAATTACAAGAAACTTCCGGGGTCTTGGTGGTTAAACAGCAACTTTTAACATTTTCTAGTCATTTTTCGAGGAATTATTCGGGACAAATATGTGTAACTTTTTCTAGGAGCATTTTGCTACTTTTATATTTTCAGGATAGGACGCTTATATGATTAGAAATATTAAGTATTAAAATTACAAGGAACTTCCGGGGTCTTGGTGGTTAACCAGCAACTTTTAACATTTTCGAGTCATTTTTCGAGGAATTATTCGGGACAAATATGTGTAACTTTTTCTAGGAGCATTTTGCTACTTTTATATTTTGAGGATAGGACGCTTATATGATTAGAAATATTAAGTATTCAAATTACAAGAAACTTCCGGGGTCTTGGTGGTTAAACAGCAACTTTTAACATTTTCGGGTCATTTTTCGAGGAATTATTCGGGACAAATATGTGTAGCTTTTTCTAGGAGCATTTTGCTACTTTTATATTTTCAGGATAGGACGCTTATATGATTAGAAATATTAAGTATTCATATTACAAGAAACTTCCGGGGTCTTGGTGGTTAAACAGCAACTTTTAACATTTTCGAGTCATTTTTCGAGGAATTATTCGGGACAAATATGTGTAACTTTTTCTAGGAGCATTTTGCTACTTTTATATTTTCAGGATAGGACGCTTATATGATTAGAAATATTAAGTATTCAAATTACAAGAAACTTCCGGGGTCTTGGTGATTAAACAGCAACTTTTAACATTTTCGAGTCATTTTTCGAGGAATTATTCGGGACAAATATGTGTAACTTTTTCTAGGAGCATTTTGCTACTTTTATATTTTCAGGATAGGACGCTTATATGATTAGAAATATAAAGTATTCAAATTACAAGAAATTTCCGGGGTCTTGGTGGTTAAACAGCAACTTTTAACATTTTCGAGTCATTTTTCGAGGAATAATTCGGGACAAATATGTGTAACTTTTTCTAGGAGCATTTTGCTACTTTTATATTTTCAGGATAGGACGCTTATATGATTAGAAATATTAAGTATTCAAATTACAAGAAACTTCCGTTGTCATGGTGGTTAACCAGCAATTTTTAACATTTTCGAGTCATTTTTCGAGGAATTATTCGGGACAAATATGTGTAACTTTTTCTAGGAGCATTTTGCTACTTTTATATTTTCAGGATAGGACGCTTATATGATTAGAAATATTAAGTATTCAAATTACAAGAAACTTCCGGGGTCTTGGTGGTTAAACAGCAACTTTTAACATTTTCGAGTCATTTATTTTCGAGGAATTATTCGGGACAAATATGTGTAACTTTTTCTAGGAGCATTTTGCTACTTTTATATTTTCAGGATAGGACGCTTATATGATTAGAAATATTAAGTATTCAAATTACAAGAAACTTCCGGGGTCATGGTGGTTAACCAGCAATTTTTAACATTTTCGAGTCATTTTTCGAGGAATTATTCGGGACAAATATGTGTAACTTTTTCTATGAGCATTTTGCTACTTTTATATTTTCAGGATAGGACGCTTATATGATTAGAAATATTAAGTATTCAAATTACAAGAAACTTCCGGGGTCTTGGTGGTTAAACAGCAACTTTTAACATTTTCGAGTCATTTATTTTCGAGGAATTATTCGGGACAAATATGTGTAACTTTTTCTAGGAGCATTTTGCTACTTTTATATTTTCAGGATAGGACGGTTATATGATTAGAAATATTAAGTATTCAAATTACAAGAAACTTCCGGGGTCTTGGTGGTTAAACAGCAACTTTTAACATTTTCGAGTCATTTATTTTCGAGGAATTATTCGGGACAAATATGTGTAACTTTTTCTAGGAGCATTTTGCTACTTTTATATTTTCAGGATAGGACGCTTATATGATTAGAAATATTAAATATTCAAATTACAAGAAACTTCCGGGGTCATGGTGGTTAACCAGCAATTTTTAACATTTTCGAGTCATTTTTCGAGGAATTATTCGGGACAAATATGTGTAACTTTTTCTATGAGCATTTTGCTACTTTTATATTTTCAGGATAGGACGCTTATATGATTAGAAATATTAAGTATTCAAATTACAAGAAACTTCCGGGGTCTTGGTGGTTAAACAGCAACTTTTAACATTTTCGAGTCATTTATTTTCGAGGAATTATTCGGGACAAATATGTGTAACTTTTTCTAGGAGCATTTTGCTACTTTTATATTTTCAGGATAGGACGCTTATATGATTACAAATATTAAGTATTCAAATTACAAGAAACTTCCGGGGTCTTGGTGGTTAAACAGCAACTTTTAATATTTTCGAGTCATTTATTTTCGAGGAATTATTCGGGACAAATATGTGTAACTTTTTCTAGGAGCATTTTGCTACTTTTATATTTTCAGGATAGGACGCTTATATGATTAGAAATATTAAGTATTCAAATTACAAGAAACTTCCGGGGTCTTGGTGGTTAAACAGCAACTTTTAACATTTTCGAGTCATTTTTCGAGGAATTATTAGGGGCAAATATGTGTAACTTTTTCTAGGAGCATTTTGCTACTTTTATATTTTCAGGATAGGACGCTTATATGATTAAAAATATTAAGTATTCAAATTACAAGAAACTTCCGGGGTCTTGGTGGTTAAACAGCAACTTTTAACATTTTAGAGTCATTTTTCGAGGAATTATTCAGGAGAATTATGTGTAACTTTTTCTATGAGCAATTTGCTACTTTTATATTTTCAGGATAGGACGCTTATATGATTAGAAATATTAAGTATTCAAATTACAAGAAACTTCCGGGGTCTTGGTGGTTAAACAGCAACTTTTAACATTTTCGAGTCATTTATTTTCGAGGAATTATTCGGGACAAATATGTGTAACTTTTTCTAGGAGCATTTTGCTACTTTTATATTTTCAGGATAGGACGCTTTATATGATTAGAAATATTAAGTATTCAAATTACAAGAAACTTCCGGGGTCATGGTGGTTAACCAGCAATTTTTAACATTTTCGAGTCATTTTTCGAGGAATTATTCGGGACAAATATGTGTAACTTTTTCTATGAGCATTTTGCTACTTTTATATTTTCAGGATAGGACGCTTATATGATTAGAAATATTAATTATTCAAATTACAAGAAACTTCCGGGGTCTTGGTGGTTAAACAGCAACTTTTAACATTTTCGAGTCATTTATTTTCGAGGAATTATTCGGGACAAATATGTGTAACTTTTTCTAGGAGCATTTTGCTACTTTTATATGTTCAGGATAGGACGCTTATATGATTAGAAATATTAAGTATTCAAATTACAAGAAACTTCCGGGGTCTTGGTGGTTAAACAGCAACTTTTAACATTTTCGAGTCATTTATTTTCGAGGAATTATTCGGGACAAATATGTGTAACTTTTTCTATGAGCATTTTGCTACTTTTATATTTTCAGGATAGGACGCTTATATGATTAGAAATATTAAGTATTCAAATTACAAGAAACTTCCGGGGTCATGGTGGTTAACCAGCAATTTTTAACATTTTCGAGTCATTTTTCGAGGAATTATTCGGGACAAATATGTGTAACTTTTTCTATGAGCATTTTGCTACTTTCATATTTTCAGGATAGGACGCTTATATGTTTAGAAATATTAAGTATTCAAATTACAAGAAACTTCCGGGGTCTTGGTGGTTAAACAGCAACTTTTAACATTTTCGAGTCATTTATTTTCGAGGAATTATTCGGGACAAATATGTGTAACTTTTTCTAGGAGCATTTTGCTACTTTTATATTTTCAGGATAGGACGCTTATATGATTAGAAATATTAAGTATTCAAATTACAAGTAACTTCCGGGGTCTTGGTGGTTAAACAGCAACTTTTAACATTTTCGAGTCATTTATTTTCGAGGAATTATTCGGGACAAATATGTGTACCTTTTTCTAGGAGCATTTTGCTACTTTTATATTTTCAGGATAGGACGCTTATATGATTAGAAATATTAAGTATTCAAATTACAAGAAACTTCCGGGGTCTTGGTGGTTAAACAGCAACTTTTAACATTTTAGAGTCATTTTTCGAGGAATTATTCAGGAGAATTATGTGTAACTTTTTCTAGGAGCATTTTGCTACTTTTATATTTTCAGGATAGGACGCTTATATGATTACAAATATTACGTATTCAAATTACAAGAAACTTCCGGGGTCTTGGTGGTTAAACAGCAACTTTTAACATTTTCGAGTCATTTTTCGAGGAATTATTCGGGACAAATATGTGTAACTTTTTCTAGGAGCATTTTGCTACTTTTATATTTCCAGGATAGGACGCTTATATGATTAGAAATATTAAGTATTAACATTACAGGAAACTTCCGGGGTCTTGGTGGTTAACCAGCAACTTTTAACACTTTCGAGTCATTTTTCGAGGAATTATTCGGGACAAATATGTGTAACTTTTTCTAGGAGCATTTTGCTACTTTTATATTTTCAGGATAGGACGCTTATATGATTAGAAATATTAAGTATTCAAATTACAAGAAACTTCCGGGGTCTTGGTGGTTAAACAGCAACTTTTAACATTTTCGAGTCATTTATTTTCGAGGAATTATTCGGGACAAATATGTGTAACTTTTTCTAGGAGCATTTTGCTACTTTTATATTTTCAGGATAGGACGCTTTATATGATTAGAAATATTAAGTATTCAAATTACAAGAAACTTCCGGGGTCATGGTGGTTAACCAGCAATTTTTAACATTTTCGAGTCATTTTTCGAGGAATTATTCGGGACAAATATGTGTAACTTTTTCTATGAGCATTTTGCTACTTTTATATTTTCAGGATAGGACGCTTATATGATTAGAAATATTAATTATTCAAATTACAAGAAACTTCCGGGGTCTTGGTGGTTAAACAGCAACTTTTAACATTTTCGAGTCATTTATTTTCGAGGAATTACTCGGGACAAATATGTGTAACTTTTTCTAGGAGCATTTTGCTACTTTTATATGTTCAGGATAGGACGCTTATATGATTAGAAATATTAAGTATTCAAATTACAAGAAACTTCCGGGGTCTTGGTGGTTAAACAGCAACTTTTAACATTTTCGAGTCATTTATTTTCGAGGAATTATTCGGGACAAATATGTGTAACTTTTTCTATGAGCATTTTGCTACTTTTATATTTTCAGGATAGGACGCTTATATGATTAGAAATATTAAGTATTCAAATTACAAGAAACTTCCGGGGTCATGGTGGTTAACCAGCAATTTTTAACATTTTCAAGTCATTTTTCGAGGAATTATTCGGGACAAATATGTTTAACTTTTTCTATGAGCATTTTGCTACTTTCATATTTTCAGGATAGGACGCTTATATGTTTAGAAATATTAAGTATTCAAATTACAAGAAACTTCCGGGGTCTTGGTGGTTAAACAGCAACTTTTAACATTTTCGAGTCATTTATTTTCGAGGAATTATTCGGGACAAATATGTGTAACTTTTTCTAGGAGCATTTTGCTACTTTTATATTTTCAGGATAGGACGCTTATATGATTAGAAATATTAAGTATTCAAATTACAAGTAACTTCCGGGGTCTTGGTGGTTAAACAGCAACTTTTAACATTTTCGAGTCATTTATTTTCGAGGAATTATTCGGGACAAATATGTGTACCTTTTTCTAGGAGCATTTTGCTACTTTTATATTTTCAGGATAGGACGCTTATATGATTAGAAATATTAAGTATTCAAATTACAAGAAACTTCCGGGGTCTTGGTGGTTAAACAGCAACTTTTAACATTTTAGAGTCATTTTTCGAGGAATTATTCAGGAGAATTATGTGTAACTTTTTCTAGGAGCATTTTGCTACTTTTATATTTTCAGGATAGGACGCTTATATGATTACAAATATTAAGTATTCAAATTACAAGAAACTTCCGGGGTCTTGGTGGTTAAACAGCAACTTTTAACATTTTCGAATCATTTTTCGAGGAATTATTCGGGACAAATATGTGTAACTTTTTCTAGGAGCATTTTGCTACTTTTATATTTCCAGGATAGGACGCTTATATGATTAGAAATATTAAGTATTAACATTACAGGAAACTTCCGGGGTCTTGGTGGTTAACCAGCAACTTTTAACATTTTCGAGTCATTTTTCGAGGAATTATTCGGGACAAATATGTGTAACTTTTTCTAGGAGCATTTTGTTACTTTTATATTTTCAGGATAGGACGCTTATATGATTAGGAATATTAAGTATTCAAATTACAAGAAACTTCCGGGGTCTTGGTGGTTAAACAGCAACTTTTAACATTTTCGAGTCATTTTTCGAGGAATTATTCGGGACAAATATGTGTAACTTTTTCTAGGAGCATTTTGCTACTTTTATATTTTCAGGATAGGACGCTTATATGATTAGAAATATTAAGTATTAACATTACAGGAAACTTCCGGGGTCTTGGTGGTTAACCAGCAACTTTTAACATTTTCGAGTCATTTTTCGAGGAATTATTCGGGACAAATATGTGTAACTTTTTCTAGGAGCATTTTGCTACTTTTATATTTTCAGGATAGGACGCTTATATGATTAGGAATATTAAGTATTCAAATTACAAGAAACTTCCGGGGTCTTGGTGGTTAAACAGCAACTTTTAACATTTTCGAGTCATTTTTCGAGGAATTATTCGGGACAAATATGTGTAACTTTTTCTAGGAGCATTTTGCTACTTTTATATTTTCAGAATAGGACGCTTATATGATTAGAAATATTAAGTATTCAAATTACAAGAAACTTCCGGGGTCTTGGTGGTTAAACAGCAACTTTTAACATTTTCGAGTCATTTATTTTCGAGGAATTATTCGGGACAAATATGTGTAACTTTTTCTAGGAGCATTTTGCTACTTTTATATTTTCAGGATAGGACGCTTATATGATTAGAAATATTAAGTATTCAAATTACAAGAAACTTCCGGGGTCTTGGTGGTTAAACAGCAACTTTTAACATTTTCGAGTCATTTTTCGAGGAATTATTCGGGACAAATATGTGTAACTTTTTCTAGGAGCATTTTGCTACTTTTATATTTTCAGGATAGGACGCTTATATGATTAGAAATATTAAGTATTCAAATTACAAGAAACTTCCGGGGTCTTGGTGGTTAAACAGCAACTTTTAACATTTTCGAGTCATTTTTCGAGGAATTATTCGGGACAAATATGTGTAACTTTTTCTAGGAGCATTTTGCTACTTTTATATTTTCAGGATAGGACGCTTATATGATTAGAAATATTAAGTATTCAAATTACAAGAAACTTCCGGGGTCTTGGTGGTTAAACAGCAACTTTAACATTTTAGAGTCATTTTTCGAGGAATTATTCAGGAGAATTATGTGTAACTTTTTCTAGGAGCATTTTGCTACTTTTATATTTTCAGGATAGGACGCTTATATGATTAGAAATATTAAGTATTAAAATTACAAGAAACTTCCGGGGTCTTGGTGGTTAACCAGCAACTTTTAACATTTTCGAGTCATTTTTCGAGGAATTATTCGGGACAAATATGTGTAACTTTTTCTAGGAGCATTTTGCTACTTTTATATTTTCAGGATAGGACGCTTATATGATTAGAAATATTAAGTATTCAAATTACAAGAAACTTCCGGGGTCTTGGTGGTTAAACAGCAACTTTTAACATTTTCTAGTCATTTTTCGAGGAATTATTCGGGACAAATATGTGTAACTTTTTCTAGGAGCATTTTGCTACTTTTATATTTTCAGGATAGGACGCTTATATGATTAGAAATATTAAGTATTAAAATTACAAGGAACTTCCGGGGTCTTGGTGGTTAACCAGCAACTTTTAACATTTTCGAGTCATTTTTCGAGGAATTATTCGGGACAAATATGTGTAACTTTTTCTAGGAGCATTTTGCTACTTTTATATTTTCAGGATAGGACGCTTATATGATTAGAAATATTAAGTATTCAAATTACAAGAAACTTCCGGGGTCTTGGTGGTTAAACAGCAACTTTTAACATTTTCGAGTCATTTATTTTCGAGGAATTATTCGGGACAAATATGTGTAACTTTTTCTAGGAGCATTTTGCTACTTTTATATTTTCAGGATAGGACGCTTATATGATTAGAAATATTAAGTATTCAAATTACAAGAAACTTCCGGGGTCATGGTGGTTAACCAGCAATTTTTAACATTTTCGAGTCATTTTTCGAGGAATTATTCGGGACAAATATGTGTAACTTTTTCTATGAGCATTTTGCTACTTTTATATTTTCAGGATAGGACGCTTATATGATTAGAAATATTAAGTATTCAAATTACAAGAAACTTCCGGGGTCTTGGTGGTTAAACAGCAACTTTTAACATTTTCGAGTCATTTATTTTCGAGGAATTATTCGGGACAAATATGTGTAACTTTTTCTAGGAGCATTTTGCTACTTTTATATTTTCAGGATAGGACGGTTATATGATTAGAAATATTAAGTATTCAAATTACAAGAAACTTCCGGGGTCTTGGTGGTTAAACAGCAACTTTTAACATTTTCGAGTCATTTATTTTCGAGGAATTATTCGGGACAAATATGTGTAACTTTTTCTAGGAGCATTTTGCTACTTTTATATTTTCAGGATAGGACGCTTATATGATTAGAAATATTAAGTATTCAAATTACAAGAAACTTCCGGGGTCATGGTGGTTAACCAGCAATTTTTAACATTTTCGAGTCATTTTTCGAGGAATTATTCGGGACAAATATGTGTAACTTTTTCTATGAGCATTTTGCTACTTTTATATTTTCAGGATAGGACGCTTATATGATTAGAAATATTAAGTATTCAAATTACAAGAAACTTCCGGGGTCTTGGTGGTTAAACAGCAACTTTTAACATTTTCGAGTCATTTATTTTCGAGGAATTATTCGGGACAAATATGTGTAACTTTTTCTAGGAGCATTTTGCTACTTTTATATTTTCAGGATAGGACGCTTATATGATTACAAATATTAAGTATTCAAATTACAAGAAACTTCCGGGGTCTTGGTGGTTAAACAGCAACTTTTAATATTTTCGAGTCATTTATTTTCGAGGAATTATTCGGGACAAATATGTGTAACTTTTTCTAGGAGCATTTTGCTACTTTTATATTTTCAGGATAGGACGCTTATATGATTAGAAATATTAAGTATTCAAATTACAAGAAACTTCCGGGGTCTTGGTGGTTAAACAGCAACTTTTAACATTTTCGAGTCATTTTTCGAGGAATTATTAGGGGCAAATATGTGTAACTTTTTCTAGGAGCATTTTGCTACTTTTATATTTTCAGGATAGGACGCTTATATGATTAAAAATATTAAGTATTCAAATTACAAGAAACTTCCGGGGTCTTGGTGGTTAAACAGCAACTTTTAACATTTTAGAGTCATTTTTCGAGGAATTATTCAGGAGAATTATGTGTAACTTTTTCTATGAGCAATTTGCTACTTTTATATTTTCAGGATAGGACGCTTATATGATTAGAAATATTAAGTATTCAAATTACAAGAAACTTCCGGGGTCTTGGTGGTTAAACAGCAACTTTTAACATTTTCGAGTCATTTATTTTCGAGGAATTATTCGGGACAAATATGTGTAACTTTTTCTAGGAGCATTTTGCTACTTTTATATTTTCAGGATAGGACGCTTTATATGATTAGAAATATTAAGTATTCAAATTACAAGAAACTTCCGGGGTCATGGTGGTTAACCAGCAATTTTTAACATTTTCGAGTCATTTTTCGAGGAATTATTCGGGACAAATATGTGTAACTTTTTCTATGAGCATTTTGCTACTTTTATATTTTCAGGATAGGACGCTTATATGATTAGAAATATTAATTATTCAAATTACAAGAAACTTCCGGGGTCTTGGTGGTTAAACAGCAACTTTTAACATTTTCGAGTCATTTATTTTCGAGGAATTATTCGGGACAAATATGTGTAACTTTTTCTAGGAGCATTTTGCTACTTTTATATGTTCAGGATAGGACGCTTATATGATTAGAAATATTAAGTATTCAAATTACAAGAAACTTCCGGGGTCTTGGTGGTTAAACAGCAACTTTTAACATTTTCGAGTCATTTATTTTCGAGGAATTATTCGGGACAAATATGTGTAACTTTTTCTATGAGCATTTTGCTACTTTTATATTTTCAGGATAGGACGCTTATATGATTAGAAATATTAAGTATTCAAATTACAAGAAACTTCCGGGGTCATGGTGGTTAACCAGCAATTTTTAACATTTTCGAGTCATTTTTCGAGGAATTATTCGGGACAAATATGTGTAACTTTTTCTATGAGCATTTTGCTACTTTCATATTTTCAGGATAGGACGCTTATATGTTTAGAAATATTAAGTATTCAAATTACAAGAAACTTCCGGGGTCTTGGTGGTTAAACAGCAACTTTTAACATTTTCGAGTCATTTATTTTCGAGGAATTATTCGGGACAAATATGTGTAACTTTTTCTAGGAGCATTTTGCTACTTTTATATTTTCAGGATAGGACGCTTATATGATTAGAAATATTAAGTATTCAAATTACAAGTAACTTCCGGGGTCTTGGTGGTTAAACAGCAACTTTTAACATTTTCGAGTCATTTATTTTCGAGGAATTATTCGGGACAAATATGTGTACCTTTTTCTAGGAGCATTTTGCTACTTTTATATTTTCAGGATAGGACGCTTATATGATTAGAAATATTAAGTATTCAAATTACAAGAAACTTCCGGGGTCTTGGTGGTTAAACAGCAACTTTTAACATTTTAGAGTCATTTTTCGAGGAATTATTCAGGAGAATTATGTGTAACTTTTTCTAGGAGCATTTTGCTACTTTTATATTTTCAGGATAGGACGCTTATATGATTACAAATATTACGTATTCAAATTACAAGAAACTTCCGGGGTCTTGGTGGTTAAACAGCAACTTTTAACATTTTCGAGTCATTTTTCGAGGAATTATTCGGGACAAATATGTGTAACTTTTTCTAGGAGCATTTTGCTACTTTTATATTTCCAGGATAGGACGCTTATATGATTAGAAATATTAAGTATTAACATTACAGGAAACTTCCGGGGTCTTGGTGGTTAACCAGCAACTTTTAACACTTTCGAGTCATTTTTCGAGGAATTATTCGGGACAAATATGTGTAACTTTTTCTAGGAGCATTTTGCTACTTTTATATTTTCAGGATAGGACGCTTATATGATTAGAAATATTAAGTATTCAAATTACAAGAAACTTCCGGGGTCTTGGTGGTTAAACAGCAACTTTTAACATTTTCGAGTCATTTATTTTCGAGGAATTATTCGGGACAAATATGTGTAACTTTTTCTAGGAGCATTTTGCTACTTTTATATTTTCAGGATAGGACGCTTTATATGATTAGAAATATTAAGTATTCAAATTACAAGAAACTTCCGGGGTCATGGTGGTTAACCAGCAATTTTTAACATTTTCGAGTCATTTTTCGAGGAATTATTCGGGACAAATATGTGTAACTTTTTCTATGAGCATTTTGCTACTTTTATATTTTCAGGATAGGACGCTTATATGATTAGAAATATTAATTATTCAAATTACAAGAAACTTCCGGGGTCTTGGTGGTTAAACAGCAACTTTTAACATTTTCGAGTCATTTATTTTCGAGGAATTACTCGGGACAAATATGTGTAACTTTTTCTAGGAGCATTTTGCTACTTTTATATGTTCAGGATAGGACGCTTATATGATTAGAAATATTAAGTATTCAAATTACAAGAAACTTCCGGGGTCTTGGTGGTTAAACAGCAACTTTTAACATTTTCGAGTCATTTATTTTCGAGGAATTATTCGGGACAAATATGTGTAACTTTTTCTATGAGCATTTTGCTACTTTTATATTTTCAGGATAGGACGCTTATATGATTAGAAATATTAAGTATTCAAATTACAAGAAACTTCCGGGGTCATGGTGGTTAACCAGCAATTTTTAACATTTTCGAGTCATTTATTTTCGAGGAATTATTCGGGACAAATATGTGTAACTTTTTCTATGAGCATTTTGCTACTTTTATATTTTCAGGATAGGACGCTTATATGATTAGAAATATTAAGTATTCAAATTACAAGAAACTTCCGGGGTCATGGTGGTTAACCAGCAATTTTTAACATTTTCGAGTCATTTTTCGAGGAATTATTCGGGACAAATATGTGTAACTTTTTCTATGAGCATTTTGCTACTTTCATATTTTCAGGATAGGACGCTTATATGATTAGAAATATTAAGTATTCAAATTACAAGAAACTTCCGGGGTCTTGGTGGTTAAACAGCAACTTTTAACATTTTCGAGTCATTTATTTTCGAGGAATTATTCGGGACAAATATGTGTAACTTTTTCTAGGAGCATTTTGCTACTTTTATATTTTCAGGATAGGACGCTTATATGATTAGAAATATTAAGTATTCAAATTACAAGTAACTTCCGGGGTCTTGGTGGTTAAACAGCAACTTTTAACATTTTCGAGTCATTTATTTTCGAGGAATTATTCGGGACAAATATGTGTACCTTTTTCTAGGAGCATTTTGCTACTTTTATATTTTCAGGATAGGACGCTTATATGATTAGAAATATTAAGTATTCAAATTACAAGAAACTTCCGGGGTCTTGGTGGTTAAACAGCAACTTTTAACATTTTAGAGTCATTTTTCGAGGAATTATTCAGGAGAATTATGTGTAACTTTTTCTAGGAGCATTTTGCTACTTTTATATTTTCAGGATAGGACGCTTATATGATTACAAATATTAAGTATTCAAATTACAAGAAACTTCCGGGGTCTTGGTGGTTAAACAGCAACTTTTAACATTTTCGAGTCATTTTTCGAGGAATTATTCGGGACAAATATGTGTAACTTTTTCTAGGAGCATTTTGCTACTTTTATATTTCCAGGATAGGACGCTTATATGATTAGAAATATTAAGTATTAACATTACAGGAAACTTCCGGGGTCTTGGTGGTTAACCAGCAACTTTTAACATTTTCGAGTCATTTTTCGAGGAATTATTCGGGACAAATATGTGTAACTTTTTCTAGGAGCATTTTGTTACTTTTATATTTTCAGGATAGGACGCTTATATGATTAGGAATATTAAGTATTCAAATTACAAGAAACTTCCGGGGTCTTGGTGGTTAAACAGCAACTTTTAACATTTTCGAGTCATTTTTCGAGGAATTATTCGGGACAAATATGTGTAACTTTTTCTAGGAGCATTTTGCTACTTTTATATTTTCAGGATAGGACGCTTATATGATTAGAAATATTAAGTATTAACATTACAGGAAACTTCCGGGGTCTTGGTGGTTAACCAGCAACTTTTAACATTTTCGAGTCATTTTTCGAGGAATTATTCGGGACAAATATGTGTAACTTTTTCTAGGAGCATTTTGCTACTTTTATATTTTCAGGATAGGACGCTTATATGATTAGGAATATTAAGTATTCAAATTACAAGAAACTTCCGGGGTCTTGGTGGTTAAACAGCAACTTTTAACATTTTCGAGTCATTTTTCGAGGAATTATTCGGGACAAATATGTGTAACTTTTTCTAGGAGCATTTTGCTACTTTTATATTTTCAGAATAGGACGCTTATATGATTAGAAATATTAAGTATTCAAATTACAAGAAACTTCCGGGGTCTTGGTGGTTAAACAGCAACTTTTAACATTTTCGAGTCATTTATTTTCGAGGAATTATTCGGGACAAATATGTGTAACTTTTTCTAGGAGCATTTTGCTACTTTTATATTTTCAGGATAGGACGCTTATATGATTAGAAATATTAAGTATTCAAATTACAAGAAACTTCCGGGGTCTTGGTGGTTAAACAGCAACTTTTAACATTTTCGAGTCATTTTTCGAGGAATTATTCGGGACAAATATGTGTAACTTTTTCTAGGAGCATTTTGCTACTTTTATATTTTCAGGATAGGACGCTTATATGATTAGAAATATTAAGTATTCAAATTACAAGAAACTTCCGGGGTCTTGGTGGTTAAACAGCAACTTTTAACATTTTCGAGTCATTTTTCGAGGAATTATTCGGGACAAATATGTGTAACTTTTTCTAGGAGCATTTTGCTACTTTTATATTTTCAGGATAGGACGCTTATATGATTAGAAATATTAAGTATTCAAATTACAAGAAACTTCCGGGGTCTTGGTGGTTAAACAGCAACTTTAACATTTTAGAGTCATTTTTCGAGGAATTATTCAGGAGAATTATGTGTAACTTTTTCTAGGAGCATTTTGCTACTTTTATATTTTCAGGATAGGACGCTTATATGATTAGAAATATTAAGTATTAAAATTACAAGAAACTTCCGGGGTCTTGGTGGTTAACCAGCAACTTTTAACATTTTCGAGTCATTTTTCGAGGAATTATTCGGGACAAATATGTGTAACTTTTTCTAGGAGCATTTTGCTACTTTTATATTTTCAGGATAGGACGCTTATATGATTAGAAATATTAAGTATTCAAATTACAAGAAACTTCCGGGGTCTTGGTGGTTAAACAGCAACTTTTAACATTTTCTAGTCATTTTTCGAGGAATTATTCGGGACAAATATGTGTAACTTTTTCTAGGAGCATTTTGCTACTTTTATATTTTCAGGATAGGACGCTTATATGATTAGAAATATTAAGTATTAAAATTACAAGGAACTTCCGGGGTCTTGGTGGTTAACCAGCAACTTTTAACATTTTCGAGTCATTTTTCGAGGAATTATTCGGGACAAATATGTGTAACTTTTTCTAGGAGCATTTTGCTACTTTTATATTTTCAGGATAGGACGCTTATATGATTAGAAATATTAAGTATTCAAATTACAAGAAACTTCCGGGGTCTTGGTGATTAAACAGCAACTTTTAACATTTTCGAGTCATTTTTCGAGGAATTATTCGGGACAAATATGTGTAACTTTTTCTAGGAGCATTTTGCTACTTTTATATTTTCAGGATAGGACGCTTATATGATTAGAAATATAAAGTATTCAAATTACAAGAAATTTCCGGGGTCTTGGTGGTTAAACAGCAACTTTTAACATTTTCGAGTCATTTTTCGAGGAATAATTCGGGACAAATATGTGTAACTTTTTCTAGGAGCATTTTGCTACTTTTATATTTTCAGGATAGGACGCTTATATGATTAGAAATATTAAGTATTCAAATTACAAGAAACTTCCGTTGTCATGGTGGTTAACCAGCAATTTTTAACATTTTCGAGTCATTTTTCGAGGAATTATTCGGGACAAATATGTGTAACTTTTTCTAGGAGCATTTTGCTACTTTTATATTTTCAGGATAGGACGCTTATATGATTAGAAATATTAAGTATTCAAATTACAAGAAACTTCCGGGGTCTTGGTGGTTAAACAGCAACTTTTAACATTTTCGAGTCATTTATTTTCGAGGAATTATTCGGGACAAATATGTGTAACTTTTTCTAGGAGCATTTTGCTACTTTTATATTTTCAGGATAGGACGCTTATATGATTAGAAATATTAAGTATTCAAATTACAAGAAACTTCCGGGGTCATGGTGGTTAACCAGCAATTTTTAACATTTTCGAGTCATTTTTCGAGGAATTATTCGGGACAAATATGTGTAACTTTTTCTATGAGCATTTTGCTACTTTTATATTTTCAGGATAGGACGCTTATATGATTAGAAATATTAAGTATTCAAATTACAAGAAACTTCCGGGGTCTTGGTGGTTAAACAGCAACTTTTAACATTTTCGAGTCATTTATTTTCGAGGAATTATTCGGGACAAATATGTGTAACTTTTTCTAGGAGCATTTTGCTACTTTTATATTTTCAGGATAGGACGGTTATATGATTAGAAATATTAAGTATTCAAATTACAAGAAACTTCCGGGGTCTTGGTGGTTAAACAGCAACTTTTAACATTTTCGAGTCATTTATTTTCGAGGAATTATTCGGGACAAATATGTGTAACTTTTTCTAGGAGCATTTTGCTACTTTTATATTTTCAGGATAGGACGCTTATATGATTAGAAATATTAAGTATTCAAATTACAAGAAACTTCCGGGGTCATGGTGGTTAACCAGCAATTTTTAACATTTTCGAGTCATTTTTCGAGGAATTATTCGGGACAAATATGTGTAACTTTTTCTATGAGCATTTTGCTACTTTTATATTTTCAGGATAGGACGCTTATATGATTAGAAATATTAAGTATTCAAATTACAAGAAACTTCCGGGGTCTTGGTGGTTAAACAGCAACTTTTAACATTTTCGAGTCATTTATTTTCGAGGAATTATTCGGGACAAATATGTGTAACTTTTTCTAGGAGCATTTTGCTACTTTTATATTTTCAGGATAGGACGCTTATATGATTACAAATATTAAGTATTCAAATTACAAGAAACTTCCGGGGTCTTGGTGGTTAAACAGCAACTTTTAATATTTTCGAGTCATTTATTTTCGAGGAATTATTCGGGACAAATATGTGTAACTTTTTCTAGGAGCATTTTGCTACTTTTATATTTTCAGGATAGGACGCTTATATGATTAGAAATATTAAGTATTCAAATTACAAGAAACTTCCGGGGTCTTGGTGGTTAAACAGCAACTTTTAACATTTTCGAGTCATTTTTCGAGGAATTATTAGGGGCAAATATGTGTAACTTTTTCTAGGAGCATTTTGCTACTTTTATATTTTCAGGATAGGACGCTTATATGATTAAAAATATTAAGTATTCAAATTACAAGAAACTTCCGGGGTCTTGGTGGTTAAACAGCAACTTTTAACATTTTAGAGTCATTTTTCGAGGAATTATTCAGGAGAATTATGTGTAACTTTTTCTATGAGCAATTTGCTACTTTTATATTTTCAGGATAGGACGCTTATATGATTAGAAATATTAAGTATTCAAATTACAAGAAACTTCCGGGGTCTTGGTGGTTAAACAGCAACTTTTAACATTTTCGAGTCATTTATTTTCGAGGAATTATTCGGGACAAATATGTGTAACTTTTTCTAGGAGCATTTTGCTACTTTTATATTTTCAGGATAGGACGCTTTATATGATTAGAAATATTAAGTATTCAAATTACAAGAAACTTCCGGGGTCATGGTGGTTAACCAGCAATTTTTAACATTTTCGAGTCATTTTTCGAGGAATTATTCGGGACAAATATGTGTAACTTTTTCTATGAGCATTTTGCTACTTTTATATTTTCAGGATAGGACGCTTATATGATTAGAAATATTAATTATTCAAATTACAAGAAACTTCCGGGGTCTTGGTGGTTAAACAGCAACTTTTAACATTTTCGAGTCATTTATTTTCGAGGAATTATTCGGGACAAATATGTGTAACTTTTTCTAGGAGCATTTTGCTACTTTTATATGTTCAGGATAGGACGCTTATATGATTAGAAATATTAAGTATTCAAATTACAAGAAACTTCCGGGGTCTTGGTGGTTAAACAGCAACTTTTAACATTTTCGAGTCATTTATTTTCGAGGAATTATTCGGGACAAATATGTGTAACTTTTTCTATGAGCATTTTGCTACTTTTATATTTTCAGGATAGGACGCTTATATGATTAGAAATATTAAGTATTCAAATTACAAGAAACTTCCGGGGTCATGGTGGTTAACCAGCAATTTTTAACATTTTCGAGTCATTTTTCGAGGAATTATTCGGGACAAATATGTGTAACTTTTTCTATGAGCATTTTGCTACTTTCATATTTTCAGGATAGGACGCTTATATGTTTAGAAATATTAAGTATTCAAATTACAAGAAACTTCCGGGGTCTTGGTGGTTAAACAGCAACTTTTAACATTTTCGAGTCATTTATTTTCGAGGAATTATTCGGGACAAATATGTGTAACTTTTTCTAGGAGCATTTTGCTACTTTTATATTTTCAGGATAGGACGCTTATATGATTAGAAATATTAAGTATTCAAATTACAAGTAACTTCCGGGGTCTTGGTGGTTAAACAGCAACTTTTAACATTTTCGAGTCATTTATTTTCGAGGAATTATTCGGGACAAATATGTGTACCTTTTTCTAGGAGCATTTTGCTACTTTTATATTTTCAGGATAGGACGCTTATATGATTAGAAATATTAAGTATTCAAATTACAAGAAACTTCCGGGGTCTTGGTGGTTAAACAGCAACTTTTAACATTTTAGAGTCATTTTTCGAGGAATTATTCAGGAGAATTATGTGTAACTTTTTCTAGGAGCATTTTGCTACTTTTATATTTTCAGGATAGGACGCTTATATGATTACAAATATTACGTATTCAAATTACAAGAAACTTCCGGGGTCTTGGTGGTTAAACAGCAACTTTTAACATTTTCGAGTCATTTTTCGAGGAATTATTCGGGACAAATATGTGTAACTTTTTCTAGGAGCATTTTGCTACTTTTATATTTCCAGGATAGGACGCTTATATGATTAGAAATATTAAGTATTAACATTACAGGAAACTTCCGGGGTCTTGGTGGTTAACCAGCAACTTTTAACACTTTCGAGTCATTTTTCGAGGAATTATTCGGGACAAATATGTGTAACTTTTTCTAGGAGCATTTTGCTACTTTTATATTTTCAGGATAGGACGCTTATATGATTAGAAATATTAAGTATTCAAATTACAAGAAACTTCCGGGGTCTTGGTGGTTAAACAGCAACTTTTAACATTTTCGAGTCATTTATTTTCGAGGAATTATTCGGGACAAATATGTGTAACTTTTTCTAGGAGCATTTTGCTACTTTTATATTTTCAGGATAGGACGCTTTATATGATTAGAAATATTAAGTATTCAAATTACAAGAAACTTCCGGGGTCATGGTGGTTAACCAGCAATTTTTAACATTTTCGAGTCATTTTTCGAGGAATTATTCGGGACAAATATGTGTAACTTTTTCTATGAGCATTTTGCTACTTTTATATTTTCAGGATAGGACGCTTATATGATTAGAAATATTAATTATTCAAATTACAAGAAACTTCCGGGGTCTTGGTGGTTAAACAGCAACTTTTAACATTTTCGAGTCATTTATTTTCGAGGAATTACTCGGGACAAATATGTGTAACTTTTTCTAGGAGCATTTTGCTACTTTTATATGTTCAGGATAGGACGCTTATATGATTAGAAATATTAAGTATTCAAATTACAAGAAACTTCCGGGGTCTTGGTGGTTAAACAGCAACTTTTAACATTTTCGAGTCATTTATTTTCGAGGAATTATTCGGGACAAATATGTGTAACTTTTTCTATGAGCATTTTGCTACTTTTATATTTTCAGGATAGGACGCTTATATGATTAGAAATATTAAGTATTCAAATTACAAGAAACTTCCGGGGTCATGGTGGTTAACCAGCAATTTTTAACATTTTCAAGTCATTTTTCGAGGAATTATTCGGGACAAATATGTTTAACTTTTTCTATGAGCATTTTGCTACTTTCATATTTTCAGGATAGGACGCTTATATGTTTAGAAATATTAAGTATTCAAATTACAAGAAACTTCCGGGGTCTTGGTGGTTAAACAGCAACTTTTAACATTTTCGAGTCATTTATTTTCGAGGAATTATTCGGGACAAATATGTGTAACTTTTTCTAGGAGCATTTTGCTACTTTTATATTTTCAGGATAGGACGCTTATATGATTAGAAATATTAAGTATTCAAATTACAAGTAACTTCCGGGGTCTTGGTGGTTAAACAGCAACTTTTAACATTTTCGAGTCATTTATTTTCGAGGAATTATTCGGGACAAATATGTGTACCTTTTTCTAGGAGCATTTTGCTACTTTTATATTTTCAGGATAGGACGCTTATATGATTAGAAATATTAAGTATTCAAATTACAAGAAACTTCCGGGGTCTTGGTGGTTAAACAGCAACTTTTAACATTTTAGAGTCATTTTTCGAGGAATTATTCAGGAGAATTATGTGTAACTTTTTCTAGGAGCATTTTGCTACTTTTATATTTTCAGGATAGGACGCTTATATGATTACAAATATTAAGTATTCAAATTACAAGAAACTTCCGGGGTCTTGGTGGTTAAACAGCAACTTTTAACATTTTCGAATCATTTTTCGAGGAATTATTCGGGACAAATATGTGTAACTTTTTCTAGGAGCATTTTGCTACTTTTATATTTCCAGGATAGGACGCTTATATGATTAGAAATATTAAGTATTAACATTACAGGAAACTTCCGGGGTCTTGGTGGTTAACCAGCAACTTTTAACATTTTCGAGTCATTTTTCGAGGAATTATTCGGGACAAATATGTGTAACTTTTTCTAGGAGCATTTTGTTACTTTTATATTTTCAGGATAGGACGCTTATATGATTAGGAATATTAAGTATTCAAATTACAAGAAACTTCCGGGGTCTTGGTGGTTAAACAGCAACTTTTAACATTTTCGAGTCATTTTTCGAGGAATTATTCGGGACAAATATGTGTAACTTTTTCTAGGAGCATTTTGCTACTTTTATATTTTCAGGATAGGACGCTTATATGATTAGAAATATTAAGTATTAACATTACAGGAAACTTCCGGGGTCTTGGTGGTTAACCAGCAACTTTTAACATTTTCGAGTCATTTTTCGAGGAATTATTCGGGACAAATATGTGTAACTTTTTCTAGGAGCATTTTGCTACTTTTATATTTTCAGGATAGGACGCTTATATGATTAGGAATATTAAGTATTCAAATTACAAGAAACTTCCGGGGTCTTGGTGGTTAAACAGCAACTTTTAACATTTTCGAGTCATTTTTCGAGGAATTATTCGGGACAAATATGTGTAACTTTTTCTAGGAGCATTTTGCTACTTTTATATTTTCAGAATAGGACGCTTATATGATTAGAAATATTAAGTATTCAAATTACAAGAAACTTCCGGGGTCTTGGTGGTTAAACAGCAACTTTTAACATTTTCGAGTCATTTATTTTCGAGGAATTATTCGGGACAAATATGTGTAACTTTTTCTAGGAGCATTTTGCTACTTTTATATTTTCAGGATAGGACGCTTATATGATTAGAAATATTAAGTATTCAAATTACAAGAAACTTCCGGGGTCTTGGTGGTTAAACAGCAACTTTTAACATTTTCGAGTCATTTTTCGAGGAATTATTCGGGACAAATATGTGTAACTTTTTCTAGGAGCATTTTGCTACTTTTATATTTTCAGGATAGGACGCTTATATGATTAGAAATATTAAGTATTCAAATTACAAGAAACTTCCGGGGTCTTGGTGGTTAAACAGCAACTTTTAACATTTTCGAGTCATTTTTCGAGGAATTATTCGGGACAAATATGTGTAACTTTTTCTAGGAGCATTTTGCTACTTTTATATTTTCAGGATAGGACGCTTATATGATTAGAAATATTAAGTATTCAAATTACAAGAAACTTCCGGGGTCTTGGTGGTTAAACAGCAACTTTAACATTTTAGAGTCATTTTTCGAGGAATTATTCAGGAGAATTATGTGTAACTTTTTCTAGGAGCATTTTGCTACTTTTATATTTTCAGGATAGGACGCTTATATGATTAGAAATATTAAGTATTAAAATTACAAGAAACTTCCGGGGTCTTGGTGGTTAACCAGCAACTTTTAACATTTTCGAGTCATTTTTCGAGGAATTATTCGGGACAAATATGTGTAACTTTTTCTAGGAGCATTTTGCTACTTTTATATTTTCAGGATAGGACGCTTATATGATTAGAAATATTAAGTATTCAAATTACAAGAAACTTCCGGGGTCTTGGTGGTTAAACAGCAACTTTTAACATTTTCTAGTCATTTTTCGAGGAATTATTCGGGACAAATATGTGTAACTTTTTCTAGGAGCATTTTGCTACTTTTATATTTTCAGGATAGGACGCTTATATGATTAGAAATATTAAGTATTAAAATTACAAGGAACTTCCGGGGTCTTGGTGGTTAACCAGCAACTTTTAACATTTTCGAGTCATTTTTCGAGGAATTATTCGGGACAAATATGTGTAACTTTTTCTAGGAGCATTTTGCTACTTTTATATTTTCAGGATAGGACGCTTATATGATTAGAAATATTAAGTATTCAAATTACAAGAAACTTCCGGGGTCTTGGTGGTTAAACAGCAACTTTTAACATTTTCGAGTCATTTATTTTCGAGGAATTATTCGGGACAAATATGTGTAACTTTTTCTAGGAGCATTTTGCTACTTTTATATTTTCAGGATAGGACGCTTATATGATTAGAAATATTAAGTATTCAAATTACAAGAAACTTCCGGGGTCATGGTGGTTAACCAGCAATTTTTAACATTTTCGAGTCATTTTTCGAGGAATTATTCGGGACAAATATGTGTAACTTTTTCTATGAGCATTTTGCTACTTTTATATTTTCAGGATAGGACGCTTATATGATTAGAAATATTAAGTATTCAAATTACAAGAAACTTCCGGGGTCTTGGTGGTTAAACAGCAACTTTTAACATTTTCGAGTCATTTATTTTCGAGGAATTATTCGGGACAAATATGTGTAACTTTTTCTAGGAGCATTTTGCTACTTTTATATTTTCAGGATAGGACGGTTATATGATTAGAAATATTAAGTATTCAAATTACAAGAAACTTCCGGGGTCTTGGTGGTTAAACAGCAACTTTTAACATTTTCGAGTCATTTATTTTCGAGGAATTATTCGGGACAAATATGTGTAACTTTTTCTAGGAGCATTTTGCTACTTTTATATTTTCAGGATAGGACGCTTATATGATTAGAAATATTAAGTATTCAAATTACAAGAAACTTCCGGGGTCATGGTGGTTAACCAGCAATTTTTAACATTTTCGAGTCATTTTTCGAGGAATTATTCGGGACAAATATGTGTAACTTTTTCTATGAGCATTTTGCTACTTTTATATTTTCAGGATAGGACGCTTATATGATTAGAAATATTAAGTATTCAAATTACAAGAAACTTCCGGGGTCTTGGTGGTTAAACAGCAACTTTTAACATTTTCGAGTCATTTATTTTCGAGGAATTATTCGGGACAAATATGTGTAACTTTTTCTAGGAGCATTTTGCTACTTTTATATTTTCAGGATAGGACGCTTATATGATTACAAATATTAAGTATTCAAATTACAAGAAACTTCCGGGGTCTTGGTGGTTAAACAGCAACTTTTAATATTTTCGAGTCATTTATTTTCGAGGAATTATTCGGGACAAATATGTGTAACTTTTTCTAGGAGCATTTTGCTACTTTTATATTTTCAGGATAGGACGCTTATATGATTAGAAATATTAAGTATTCAAATTACAAGAAACTTCCGGGGTCTTGGTGGTTAAACAGCAACTTTTAACATTTTCGAGTCATTTTTCGAGGAATTATTAGGGGCAAATATGTGTAACTTTTTCTAGGAGCATTTTGCTACTTTTATATTTTCAGGATAGGACGCTTATATGATTAAAAATATTAAGTATTCAAATTACAAGAAACTTCCGGGGTCTTGGTGGTTAAACAGCAACTTTTAACATTTTAGAGTCATTTTTCGAGGAATTATTCAGGAGAATTATGTGTAACTTTTTCTATGAGCAATTTGCTACTTTTATATTTTCAGGATAGGACGCTTATATGATTAGAAATATTAAGTATTCAAATTACAAGAAACTTCCGGGGTCTTGGTGGTTAAACAGCAACTTTTAACATTTTCGAGTCATTTATTTTCGAGGAATTATTCGGGACAAATATGTGTAACTTTTTCTAGGAGCATTTTGCTACTTTTATATTTTCAGGATAGGACGCTTTATATGATTAGAAATATTAAGTATTCAAATTACAAGAAACTTCCGGGGTCATGGTGGTTAACCAGCAATTTTTAACATTTTCGAGTCATTTTTCGAGGAATTATTCGGGACAAATATGTGTAACTTTTTCTATGAGCATTTTGCTACTTTTATATTTTCAGGATAGGACGCTTATATGATTAGAAATATTAATTATTCAAATTACAAGAAACTTCCGGGGTCTTGGTGGTTAAACAGCAACTTTTAACATTTTCGAGTCATTTATTTTCGAGGAATTATTCGGGACAAATATGTGTAACTTTTTCTAGGAGCATTTTGCTACTTTTATATGTTCAGGATAGGACGCTTATATGATTAGAAATATTAAGTATTCAAATTACAAGAAACTTCCGGGGTCTTGGTGGTTAAACAGCAACTTTTAACATTTTCGAGTCATTTATTTTCGAGGAATTATTCGGGACAAATATGTGTAACTTTTTCTATGAGCATTTTGCTACTTTTATATTTTCAGGATAGGACGCTTATATGATTAGAAATATTAAGTATTCAAATTACAAGAAACTTCCGGGGTCATGGTGGTTAACCAGCAATTTTTAACATTTTCGAGTCATTTTTCGAGGAATTATTCGGGACAAATATGTGTAACTTTTTCTATGAGCATTTTGCTACTTTCATATTTTCAGGATAGGACGCTTATATGTTTAGAAATATTAAGTATTCAAATTACAAGAAACTTCCGGGGTCTTGGTGGTTAAACAGCAACTTTTAACATTTTCGAGTCATTTATTTTCGAGGAATTATTCGGGACAAATATGTGTAACTTTTTCTAGGAGCATTTTGCTACTTTTATATTTTCAGGATAGGACGCTTATATGATTAGAAATATTAAGTATTCAAATTACAAGTAACTTCCGGGGTCTTGGTGGTTAAACAGCAACTTTTAACATTTTCGAGTCATTTATTTTCGAGGAATTATTCGGGACAAATATGTGTACCTTTTTCTAGGAGCATTTTGCTACTTTTATATTTTCAGGATAGGACGCTTATATGATTAGAAATATTAAGTATTCAAATTACAAGAAACTTCCGGGGTCTTGGTGGTTAAACAGCAACTTTTAACATTTTAGAGTCATTTTTCGAGGAATTATTCAGGAGAATTATGTGTAACTTTTTCTAGGAGCATTTTGCTACTTTTATATTTTCAGGATAGGACGCTTATATGATTACAAATATTACGTATTCAAATTACAAGAAACTTCCGGGGTCTTGGTGGTTAAACAGCAACTTTTAACATTTTCGAGTCATTTTTCGAGGAATTATTCGGGACAAATATGTGTAACTTTTTCTAGGAGCATTTTGCTACTTTTATATTTCCAGGATAGGACGCTTATATGATTAGAAATATTAAGTATTAACATTACAGGAAACTTCCGGGGTCTTGGTGGTTAACCAGCAACTTTTAACACTTTCGAGTCATTTTTCGAGGAATTATTCGGGACAAATATGTGTAACTTTTTCTAGGAGCATTTTGCTACTTTTATATTTTCAGGATAGGACGCTTATATGATTAGAAATATTAAGTATTCAAATTACAAGAAACTTCCGGGGTCTTGGTGGTTAAACAGCAACTTTTAACATTTTCGAGTCATTTATTTTCGAGGAATTATTCGGGACAAATATGTGTAACTTTTTCTAGGAGCATTTTGCTACTTTTATATTTTCAGGATAGGACGCTTTATATGATTAGAAATATTAAGTATTCAAATTACAAGAAACTTCCGGGGTCATGGTGGTTAACCAGCAATTTTTAACATTTTCGAGTCATTTTTCGAGGAATTATTCGGGACAAATATGTGTAACTTTTTCTATGAGCATTTTGCTACTTTTATATTTTCAGGATAGGACGCTTATATGATTAGAAATATTAATTATTCAAATTACAAGAAACTTCCGGGGTCTTGGTGGTTAAACAGCAACTTTTAACATTTTCGAGTCATTTATTTTCGAGGAATTACTCGGGACAAATATGTGTAACTTTTTCTAGGAGCATTTTGCTACTTTTATATGTTCAGGATAGGACGCTTATATGATTAGAAATATTAAGTATTCAAATTACAAGAAACTTCCGGGGTCTTGGTGGTTAAACAGCAACTTTTAACATTTTCGAGTCATTTATTTTCGAGGAATTATTCGGGACAAATATGTGTAACTTTTTCTATGAGCATTTTGCTACTTTTATATTTTCAGGATAGGACGCTTATATGATTAGAAATATTAAGTATTCAAATTACAAGAAACTTCCGGGGTCATGGTGGTTAACCAGCAATTTTTAACATTTTCGAGTCATTTTTCGAGGAATTATTCGGGACAAATATGTTTAACTTTTTCTATGAGCATTTTGCTACTTTCATATTTTCAGGATAGGACGCTTATATGTTTAGAAATATTAAGTATTCAAATTACAAGAAACTTCCGGGGTCTTGGTGGTTAAACAGCAACTTTTAACATTTTCGAGTCATTTATTTTCGAGGAATTATTCGGGACAAATATGTGTAACTTTTTCTAGGAGCATTTTGCTACTTTTATATTTTCAGGATAGGACGCTTATATGATTAGAAATATTAAGTATTCAAATTACAAGTAACTTCCGGGGTCTTGGTGGTTAAACAGCAACTTTTAACATTTTCGAGTCATTTATTTTCGAGGAATTATTCGGGACAAATATGTGTACCTTTTTCTAGGAGCATTTTGCTACTTTTATATTTTCAGGATAGGACGCTTATATGATTAGAAATATTAAGTATTCAAATTACAAGAAACTTCCGGGGTCTTGGTGGTTAAACAGCAACTTTTAACATTTTAGAGTCATTTTTCGAGGAATTATTCAGGAGAATTATGTGTAACTTTTTCTAGGAGCATTTTGCTACTTTTATATTTTCAGGATAGGACGCTTATATGATTACAAATATTAAGTATTCAAATTACAAGAAACTTCCGGGGTCTTGGTGGTTAAACAGCAACTTTTAACATTTTCGAGTCATTTTTCGAGGAATTATTCGGGACAAATATGTGTAACTTTTTCTAGGAGCATTTTGCTACTTTTATATTTCCAGGATAGGACGCTTATATGATTAGAAATATTAAGTATTAACATTACAGGAAACTTCCGGGGTCTTGGTGGTTAACCAGCAACTTTTAACATTTTCGAGTCATTTTTCGAGGAATTATTCGGGACAAATATGTGTAACTTTTTCTAGGAGCATTTTGTTACTTTTATATTTTCAGGATAGGACGCTTATATGATTAGGAATATTAAGTATTCAAATTACAAGAAACTTCCGGGGTCTTGGTGGTTAAACAGCAACTTTTAACATTTTCGAGTCATTTTTCGAGGAATTATTCGGGACAAATATGTGTAACTTTTTCTAGGAGCATTTTGCTACTTTTATATTTTCAGGATAGGACGCTTATATGATTAGAAATATTAAGTATTAACATTACAGGAAACTTCCGGGGTCTTGGTGGTTAACCAGCAACTTTTAACATTTTCGAGTCATTTTTCGAGGAATTATTCGGGACAAATATGTGTAACTTTTTCTAGGAGCATTTTGCTACTTTTATATTTTCAGGATAGGACGCTTATATGATTAGGAATATTAAGTATTCAAATTACAAGAAACTTCCGGGGTCTTGGTGGTTAAACAGCAACTTTTAACATTTTCGAGTCATTTTTCGAGGAATTATTCGGGACAAATATGTGTAACTTTTTCTAGGAGCATTTTGCTACTTTTATATTTTCAGAATAGGACGCTTATATGATTAGAAATATTAAGTATTCAAATTACAAGAAACTTCCGGGGTCTTGGTGGTTAAACAGCAACTTTTAACATTTTCGAGTCATTTATTTTCGAGGAATTATTCGGGACAAATATGTGTAACTTTTTCTAGGAGCATTTTGCTACTTTTATATTTTCAGGATAGGACGCTTATATGATTAGAAATATTAAGTATTCAAATTACAAGAAACTTCCGGGGTCTTGGTGGTTAAACAGCAACTTTTAACATTTTCGAGTCATTTTTCGAGGAATTATTCGGGACAAATATGTGTAACTTTTTCTAGGAGCATTTTGCTACTTTTATATTTTCAGGATAGGACGCTTATATGATTAGAAATATTAAGTATTCAAATTACAAGAAACTTCCGGGGTCTTGGTGGTTAAACAGCAACTTTTAACATTTTCGAGTCATTTTTCGAGGAATTATTCGGGACAAATATGTGTAACTTTTTCTAGGAGCATTTTGCTACTTTTATATTTTCAGGATAGGACGCTTATATGATTAGAAATATTAAGTATTCAAATTACAAGAAACTTCCGGGGTCTTGGTGGTTAAACAGCAACTTTAACATTTTAGAGTCATTTTTCGAGGAATTATTCAGGAGAATTATGTGTAACTTTTTCTAGGAGCATTTTGCTACTTTTATATTTTCAGGATAGGACGCTTATATGATTAGAAATATTAAGTATTAAAATTACAAGAAACTTCCGGGGTCTTGGTGGTTAACCAGCAACTTTTAACATTTTCGAGTCATTTTTCGAGGAATTATTCGGGACAAATATGTGTAACTTTTTCTAGGAGCATTTTGCTACTTTTATATTTTCAGGATAGGACGCTTATATGATTAGAAATATTAAGTATTCAAATTACAAGAAACTTCCGGGGTCTTGGTGGTTAAACAGCAACTTTTAACATTTTCTAGTCATTTTTCGAGGAATTATTCGGGACAAATATGTGTAACTTTTTCTAGGAGCATTTTGCTACTTTTATATTTTCAGGATAGGACGCTTATATGATTAGAAATATTAAGTATTAAAATTACAAGGAACTTCCGGGGTCTTGGTGGTTAACCAGCAACTTTTAACATTTTCGAGTCATTTTTCGAGGAATTATTCGGGACAAATATGTGTAACTTTTTCTAGGAGCATTTTGCTACTTTTATATTTTGAGGATAGGACGCTTATATGATTAGAAATATTAAGTATTCAAATTACAAGAAACTTCCGGGGTCTTGGTGGTTAAACAGCAACTTTTAACATTTTCGGGTCATTTTTCGAGGAATTATTCGGGACAAATATGTGTAGCTTTTTCTAGGAGCATTTTGCTACTTTTATATTTTCAGGATAGGACGCTTATATGATTAGAAATATTAAGTATTCATATTACAAGAAACTTCCGGGGTCTTGGTGGTTAAACAGCAACTTTTAACATTTTCGAGTCATTTTTCGAGGAATTATTCGGGACAAATATGTGTAACTTTTTCTAGGAGCATTTTGCTACTTTTATATTTTCAGGATAGGACGCTTATATGATTAGAAATATTAAGTATTCAAATTACAAGAAACTTCCGGGGTCTTGGTGGTTAAACAGCAACTTTTAACATTTTCGAGTCATTTTTCGAGGAATTATTCGGGACAAATATGTGTAACTTTTTCTAGGAGCATTTTGCTACTTTTATATTTTCAGGATAGGACGCTTATATGATTAGAAATATAAAGTATTCAAATTACAAGAAATTTCCGGGGTCTTGGTGGTTAAACAGCAACTTTTAACATTTTCGAGTCATTTTTCGAGGAATTATTCGGGACAAATATGTGTAACTTTTTCTAGGAGCATTTTGCTACTTTTATATTTTCAGGATAGGACGCTTATATGATTAGAAATATTAAGTATTCAAATTACAAGAAACTTCCGGGGTCATGGTGGTTAACCAGCAATTTTTAACATTTTCGAGTCATTTTTCGAGGAATTATTCGGGACAAATATGTGTAACTTTTTCTAGGAGCATTTTGCTACTTTTATATTTTCAGGATAGGACGCTTATATGATTAGAAATATTAAGTATTCAAATTACAAGAAACTTCCGGGGTCTTGGTGGTTAAACAGCAACTTTTAACATTTTCGAGTCATTTATTTTCGAGGAATTATTCGGGACAAATATGTGTAACTTTTTCTAGGAGCATTTTGCTACTTTTATATTTTCAGGATAGGACGCTTATATGATTAGAAATATTAAGTATTCAAATTACAAGAAACTTCCGGGGTCATGGTGGTTAACCAGCAATTTTTAACATTTTCGAGTCATTTTTCGAGGAATTATTCGGGACAAATATGTGTAACTTTTTCTATGAGCATTTTGCTACTTTTATATTTTCAGGATAGGACGCTTATATGATTAGAAATATTAAGTATTCAAATTACAAGAAACTTCCGGGGTCTTGGTGGTTAAACAGCAACTTTTAACATTTTCGAGTCATTTATTTTCGAGGAATTATTCGGGACAAATATGTGTAACTTTTTCTAGGAGCATTTTGCTACTTTTATATTTTCAGGATAGGACGGTTATATGATTAGAAATATTAAGTATTCAAATTACAAGAAACTTCCGGGGTCTTGGTGGTTAAACAGCAACTTTTAACATTTTCGAGTCATTTATTTTCGAGGAATTATTCGGGACAAATATGTGTAACTTTTTCTAGGAGCATTTTGCTACTTTTATATTTTCAGGATAGGACGCTTATATGATTAGAAATATTAAGTATTCAAATTACAAGAAACTTCCGGGGTCATGGTGGTTAACCAGCAATTTTTAACATTTTCGAGTCATTTTTCGAGGAATTATTCGGGACAAATATGTGTAACTTTTTCTATGAGCATTTTGCTACTTTTATATTTTCAGGATAGGACGCTTATATGATTAGAAATATTAAGTATTCAAATTACAAGAAACTTCCGGGGTCTTGGTGGTTAAACAGCAACTTTTAACATTTTCGAGTCATTTATTTTCGAGGAATTATTCGGGACAAATATGTGTAACTTTTTCTAGGAGCATTTTGCTACTTTTATATTTTCAGGATAGGACGCTTATATGATTAGAAATATTAAGTATTCAAATTACAAGTAACTTCCGGGGTCTTGGTGGTTAAACAGCAACTTTTAACATTTTCGAGTCATTTATTTTCGAGGAATTATTCGGGACAAATATGTGTAACTTTTTCTATGAGCATTTTGCTACTTTTATATTTTCAGGATAGGACGCTTATATGATTAGAAATATTAAGTATTCAAATTACAAGAAACTTCCGGGGTCTTGGTGGTTAAACAGCAACTTTTAACATTTTCGAGTCATTTTTCGAGGAATTATTCGGGACAAATATGTGTAACTTTTTCTAGGAGCATTTTGCTACTTTTATATTTTCAGGATAGGACGCTTATATGATTAGAAATATTAAGTATTCAAATTACAAGAAACTTCCGGGGTCTTGGTGGTTAAACAGCAACTTTTAACATTTTCGAGTCATTTTTCGAGGAATTATTCGGGACAAATATGTGTAACTTTTTCTAGGAGCATTTTGCTACTTTTATATTTTCAGGATAGGACGCTTATATGATTAGAAATATTAAGTATTCAAATTACAAGAAACTTCCGGGGTCTTGGTGGTTAAACAGCAACTTTAACATTTTAGAGTCATTTTTCGAGGAATTATTCAGGAGAATTATGTGTAACTTTTTCTAGGAGCATTTTGCTACTTTTATATTTTCAGGATAGGACGCTTATATGATTAGAAATATTAAGTATTAAAATTACAAGAAACTTCCGGGGTCTTGGTGGTTAACCAGCAACTTTAACATTTTCGAGTCATTTTTCGAGGAATTATTCGGGACAAATATGTGTAACTTTTTCTAGGAGCATTTTGATACTTTTATATTTTCAGGATAGGACGCTTATATGATTAGAAATATTAAGTATTCAAATTACAAGAAACTTCCGGGGTCTTGGTGGTTAAACAGCAACTTTTAACATTTTCGAGTCATTTTTCGAGGAATTCTTCGGGACAAATATGTGTAACTTTTTCTAGGAGCATTTTGCTACTTTTATATTTTCAGGATAGGACGCTTATATGATTAGAAATATTAAGTATTCAAATTACAAGAAACTTCCGGGGTCTTGGTGGTTAAACAGCAACTTTTAACATTTTAGAGTCATTTTTCGAGGAATTATTCGGGAGAATTATGTGTAACTTTTTCTAGGAGCATTTTGCTACTTTTATATTTTGAGGATAGGACGCTTATATGATTAGAAATATTAAGTATTCAAATTACAAGAAACTTCCGGGGTCTTGGTGGTTAAACAGCAACTTTTAACATTTTCGAGTCATTTTTCGAGGAATTATTCGGGACAAATATGTGTAACTTTTTCTAGGAGCATTTTGCTACTTTTATATTTTCAGGATAGGACGCTTATATGATTAGAAATATTAAGTATTCAAATTACAAGAAACTTCCGGGGTCTTGGTGGTTAAACAGCAACTTTTAACATTTTCGAGTCATTTTTCGAGGAATTATTCGGGACAAATATGTGTAACTTTTTCTAGGAGCATTTTGCTACTTTTATATTTTCAGGATAGGACGCTTATATGATTAGAAATATTAAGTATTCAAATTACAAGAAACTTCCGGGGTCTTGGTGGTTAAACAGCAACTTTTAACATTTTCGAGTCATTTTTCGAGGAATTATTCGGGACAAATATGTGTAACTTTTTCTAGGAGCATTTTGCTACTTTTATATTTTGAGGATAGGACGCTTATATGATTAGAAATATTAAGTATTCAAATTACAAGAAACTTCCGGGGTCTTGGTGGTTAAACAGCAACTTTTAACATTTTCGGGTCATTTTTCGAGGAATTATTCGGGACAAATATGTGTAGCTTTTTCTAGGAGCATTTTGCTACTTTTATATTTTCAGGATAGGACGCTTATATGATTAGAAATATTAAGTATTCATATTACAAGATACTTCCGGGGTCTTGGTGGTTAAACAGTTACTTTTAACATTTTCGAGTCATTTATTTTCGAGGAATTATTCGGGACAAATATGTGTAACTTTTTCTAGGAACATTTTGCTACTTTTATATTTTCAGGATAGGACGCTTATATGATTACAAATATTAAGTATTCAAATTACAAGAAACTTCCGGGGTCTTGGTGGTTAAACAGCAACTTTTAATATTTTCGAGTCATTTATTTTCGAGGAATTATTCGGGACAAATATGTGTAACTTTTTCTAGGAGCATTTTGCTACTTTTATATTTTCAGGATAGGACGCTTATATGATTAGAAATATTAAGTATTCAAATTACAAGAAACTTCCGGTGTCTTGGTGGTTAAACAGCAACTTTTAACATTTTCGAGTCATTTTTCGAGGAATTATTCGGGACAAATATGTGTAACTTTTTCTAGGAGCATTTTGCTACTTTTATATTTTCAGGATAGGACGCTTATATGATTAGAAATATTAAGTATTCAAATTACAAGAAACTTCCGGGGTTTTGGTGGTTAAACAGCAACTTTTAACATTTTCGAGTCATTTTTCGAGGAATTATTCGGGACAAATATGTGTAACTTTTTCTAGGAGCATTTTGCTACTTTTATATTTTCAGGATAGGACGCTTATATGATTAGAAATATTAAGTATTCAAATTACAAGAAACTTCCGGGGTCTTGGTGGTTAAACAGTAACTTTTAACATTTTCGAGTCATTTTTCGAGGAATTATTCGGGACAAATATGTGTACCTTTTTCTAGGAGCATTTTGCTACTTTTATATTTTCAGGATAGGACGCTTATATGATTAGAAATATTAAGTATTCAAATTACAAGAAACTTCCGGGGTCTTGGTGGTTAAACAGCAACTTTTAACATTTTAGAGTCATTTTTCGAGGAATTATTCAGGAGAATTATGTGTAACTTTTTCTAGGAGCATTTTGCTACTTTTATATTTTCAGGATAGGACGCTTATATGATTAGAAATATTAAGTATTCAAATTACAAGAAACTTCCGGGGTCTTGGTGGTTAAACAGCAACTTTTAACATTTTCGAGTCATATTTCGAGGAATTATTCGGGACAAATATGTGTAACTTTTTCTAGTAGCATTTTGCTACTTTTATATTTTCAGGATAAGACGCTTATATGATTAGAAATATTAAGTATTAAAATTACAGGAAACTTCCGGGGTCTTGGTGGTTAACCAGCAACTTTTAACATTTTCGAGTCATTTTTCGAGGAATTATTCTGGACCAATATGTGTAACATTTTCTAGGAGCGTTTTGCTACTTTTATATTTTCAGGATAGGACGCTTATATGATTAGAAATATTAAGTATTCAAATTATAAGAAACTTCCGGGGTCTTGGTGGTTAAACAGTAACTTTTAACATTTTCGAGTCATATTTCGAGGAATTATTCGGGACAAATATGTGTAACTTTTTCTAGGAGCATTTTGCTACTTTTATATTTTCAGGATAGGACGCTTATATGATTAGAAATATTAAGTATTAACATTACAGGAAACTTCCGGGGTCTTGGTGGTTAACCAGCAACTTTTAACATTTTCGAGTCATTTTTCGAGGAATTATTCGGGACAAATATGTGTAACTTTTTCTAGGAGCATTTTGCTACTTTTATATTTTCAGGATAGGACGCTTATATGATTAGGAATATTAAGTATTCAAATTACAAGAAACTTCCGGGGTCTTGGTGGTTAAACAGCAACTTTTAACATTTTCGAGTCATTTTTCGAGGAATTATTCGGGACAAATATGTGTAACTTTTTCTAGGAGCATTTTGCTACTTTTATATTTTGAGGATAGGACGCTTATATGATTAGAAATATTAAGTATTCAAATTACAAGAAACTTCCGGGGTCTTGGTGGTTAAACAGCAACTTTTAACATTTTCGGGTCATTTTTCGAGGAATTATTCGGGACAAATATGTGTAGCTTTTTCTAGGAGCATTTTGCTACTTTTATATTTTCAGGATAGGACGCTTATATGATTAGAAATATTAAGTATTCATATTACAAGAAACTTCCGGGGTCTTGGTGGTTAAACAGCAACTTTTAACATTTTAGAGTCATTTATTTTCGAGGAATTATTCGGGACAAATATGTATAACTTTTTCTAGGAGCATTTTGCTACTTTTATATTTTCAGGATAGGACGCTTATATGATTACAAATATTAAGTATTCAAATTACAAGAAACTTCCGGGGTCTTGGTGGTTAAACAGCAACTTTTAATATTTTCGAGTCATTTATTTTAGAGGAATTATTCGGGACAAATATGTGTAACTTTTTCTAGGAGCATTTTGCTACTTTTATATTTTCAGGATAGGACGCTTATATGATTAGAAATATTAAGTATTCAAATTACAAGAAACTTCCGGGGTCTTGGTGGTTAAACAGCAACTTTTAACATTTTCGAGTCATTTTTCGAGGAATTATTAGGGGCAAATATGTGTAACTTTTTCTAGGAGCATTTTGCTACTTTTATATTTTCAGGATAGGACGCTTATATGATTAGAAATATTAAGTATTCAAATTACAAGAAACTTCCGGGGTCTTGGTGGTTAAACAGCAACTTTTAACATTTTAGAGTCATTTTTCGAGGAATTATTCAGGAGAATTATGTGTAACTTTTTCTATGAGCAATTTGCTACTTTTATATTTTCAGGATAGGACGCTTATATGATTAGAAATATTAAGTATTCAAATTACAAGAAACTTCCGGGGTCTTGGTGGTTAAACAGCAACTTTTAACATTTTCGAGTCATTTATTTTCGAGGAATTATTCGGGACAAATATGTGTAACTTTTTCTAGGAGCATTTTGCTACTTTTATATGTTCAGGATAGGACGCTTATATGATTAGAAATATTAAGTATTCAAATTACAAGAAACTTCCGGGGTCATGGTGGTTAACCAGCAATTTTTAACATTTTCGAGTCATTTTTCGAGGAATTATTCGGGACAAATATGTGTAACTTTTTCTAGGAGCATTTTGCTACTTTTATATTTTCAGGATAGGACGCTTATATGATTAGAAATATTAAGTATTCAAATTACAATAAACTTCCGGGGTCATGGTGGTTAACCAGCAACTTTTAACATTTTCGAGTCATTTTTCGAGGAATTATTCGGGACAAATATGTGTAACTTTTTCTAGGAGCATTTTGCTACTTTTATATTTTCAGGATAGGACGCTTATATGATTAGAAATATTAAGTATTCAAATTACAAGAAACTTCCGGGGTCTTGGTGGTTAAACAGCAACTTTTAACATTTTCGAGTCATTTATTTTCGAGGAATTATTCGGGACAAATATGTGTAACTTTTTCTAGGAGCATTTTGCTACTTTTATATTTTCTGGATAGGACGCTTATATGATTAGAAATATTAAGTATTCAAATTACAAGAAACTTCCGGGGTCTTGGTGGTTAAACAGCAACTTTTAACATTTTCGAGTCATTTTTCGAGGAATTATTCGGGACAAATATGTGTAACTTTTTCTAGGAGCATTTTGCTACTTTTATATTTTCAGGATAGGACGCTTATATGATTAGAAATATTAAGTATTCAAATTACAAGAAACTTCCGGGGTCTTGGTGGTTAAACAGCAACTTTTAACATTTTCGAGTCATTTTTCGAGGAATTATTCGGGACAAATATGTGTAACTTTTTCTAGGAGCATTTTGCTACTTTTATATTTTCAGGATAGGACGCTTATATGATTAGAAATATTAAGTATTCAAATTACAAGAAACTTCCGGGGTCTTGGTGGTTAAACAGCAACTTTAACATTTTAGAGTCATTTTTCGAGGAATTATTCAGGAGAATTATGTGTAACTTTTTCTAGGAGCATTTTGCTACTTTTATATTTTCAGGATAGGACGCTTATATGATTAGAAATATTAAGTATTAAAATTACAAGAAACTTCCGGGGTCTTGGTGGTTAACCAGCAACTTTTAACATTTTCGAGTCATTTTTCGAGGAATTATTCGGGACAAATATGTGTAACTTTTTCTAGGAGCATTTTGCTACTTTTATATTTTCAGGATAGGACGCTTATATGATTAGAAATATTAAGTATTCAAATTACAAGAAACTTCCGGGGTCTTGGTGGTTAAACAGCAACTTTTAACATTTTCGAGTCATTTTTCGAGGAATTATTCGGGACAAATATGTGTAACTTTTTCTAGGAGCATTTTGCTACTTTTATATTTTCAGGATAGGACGCTTATATGATTAGAAATATTAAGTATTCAAATTACAAGAAACTTCCGGGGTCTTGGTGGTTAAACAGCAACTTTTAACATTTTCGAGTCATTTTTCGAGGAATTATTCGGGACAAATATGTGTAACTTTTTCTAGGAGCATTTTGCCAATTTTATATTTTCAGGATAGGACGCTTATATGATTAGAAATATTAAGTATTCAAATTACAAGAAACTTCCGGGGTCTTGGTGGTTAAACAGCAACTTTTAACATTTTCGAGTCATTTTTCGAGGAATTATTCGGGACAAATATGTGTAACTTTTTCTAGGAGCATTTTGCTACTTTTATATTTTCAGGATAGGACGCTTATATGATTAGAAATATTAAGTATTCAAATTACAAGAAACTTCCGGGGTTTTGGTGGTTAAACAGCAACTTTTAACATTTTCGAGTCATTTTTCGAGGAATTATTCGGGACAAATATGTGTAACTTTTTCTAGGAGCATTTTGCTACTTTTATATTTTCAGGATAGGACGCTTATATGATTAGAAATATTAAGTATTCAAATTACAAGAAACTTCCGGGGTCTTGGTGGTTAAACAGTAACTTTTAACATTTTCGAGTCATTTTTCGAGGAATTATTCGGGACAAATATGTGTACCTTTTTCTAGGAGCATTTTGCTACTTTTATATTTTCAGGATAGGACGCTTATATGATTAGAAATATTAAGTATTCAAATTACAAGAAACTTCCGGGGTCTTGGTGGTTAAACAGCAACTTTTAACATTTTAGAGTCATTTTTCGAGGAATTATTCAGGAGAATTATGTGTAACTTTTTCTAGGAGCATTTTGCTACTTTTATATTTTCAGGATAGGACGCTTATATGATTAGAAATATTAAGTATTCAAATTACAAGAAACTTCCGGGGTCTTGGTGGTTAAACAGCAACTTTTAACATTTTCGAGTCATATTTCGAGGAATTATTCGGGACAAATATGTGTAACTTTTTCTAGTAGCATTTTGCTACTTTTATATTTTCAGGATAAGACGCTTATATGATTAGAAATATTAAGTATTAAAATTACAGGAAACTTCCGGGGTCTTGGTGGTTAACCAGCAACTTTTAACATTTTCGAGTCATTTTTCGAGGAATTATTCTGGACCAATATGTGTAACATTTTCTAGGAGCGTTTTGCTACTTTTATATTTTCAGGATAGGACGCTTATATGATTAGAAATATTAAGTATTCAAATTATAAGAAACTTCCGGGGTCTTGGTGGTTAAACAGTAACTTTTAACATTTTCGAGTCATATTTCGAGGAATTATTCGGGACAAATATGTGTAACTTTTTCTAGGAGCATTTTGCTACTTTTATATTTTCAGGATAGGACGCTTATATGATTAGAAATATTAAGTATTAACATTACAGGAAACTTCCGGGGTCTTGGTGGTTAACCAGCAACTTTTAACATTTTCGAGTCATTTTTCGAGGAATTATTCGGGACAAATATGTGTAACTTTTTCTAGGAGCATTTTGCTACTTTTATATTTTCAGGATAGGACGCTTATATGATTAGGAATATTAAGTATTCAAATTACAAGAAACTTCCGGGGTCTTGGTGGTTAAACAGCAACTTTTAACATTTTCGAGTCATTTTTCGAGGAATTATTCGGGACAAATATGTGTAACTTTTTCTAGGAGCATTTTGCTACTTTTATATTTTGAGGATAGGACGCTTATATGATTAGAAATATTAAGTATTCAAATTACAAGAAACTTCCGGGGTCTTGGTGGTTAAACAGCAACTTTTAACATTTTCGGGTCATTTTTCGAGGAATTATTCGGGACAAATATGTGTAGCTTTTTCTAGGAGCATTTTGCTACTTTTATATTTTCAGGATAGGACGCTTATATGATTAGAAATATTAAGTATTCATATTACAAGAAACTTCCGGGGTCTTGGTGGTTAAACAGCAACTTTTAACATTTTAGAGTCATTTATTTTCGAGGAATTATTCGGGACAAATATGTAGAACTTTTTCTAGGAGCATTTTGCTACTTTTATATTTTCAGGATAGGACGCTTATATGATTACAAATATTAAGTATTCAAATTACAAGAAACTTCCGGGGTCTTGGTGGTTAAACAGCAACTTTTAATATTTTCGAGTCATTTATTTTAGAGGAATTATTCGGGACAAATATGTGTAACTTTTTCTAGGAGCATTTTGCTACTTTTATATTTTCAGGATAGGACGCTTATATGATTAGAAATATTAAGTATTCAAATTACAAGAAACTTCCGGGGTCTTGGTGGTTAAACAGCAACTTTTAACATTTTCGAGTCATTTTTCGAGGAATTATTAGGGGCAAATATGTGTAACTTTTTCTAGGAGCATTTTGCTACTTTTATATTTTCAGGATAGGACGCTTATATGATTAGAAATATTAAGTATTCAAATTACAAGAAACTTCCGGGGTCTTGGTGGTTAAACAGCAACTTTTAACATTTTAGAGTCATTTTTCGAGGAATTATTCAGGAGAATTATGTGTAACTTTTTCTATGAGCAATTTGCTACTTTTATATTTTCAGGATAGGACGCTTATATGATTAGAAATATTAAGTATTCAAATTACAAGAAACTTCCGGGGTCTTGGTGGTTAAACAGCAACTTTTAACATTTTCGAGTCATTTATTTTCGAGGAATTATTCGGGACAAATATGTGTAACTTTTTCTAGGAGCATTTTGCTACTTTTATATGTTCAGGATAGGACGCTTATATGATTAGAAATATTAAGTATTCAAATTACAAGAAACTTCCGGGGTCATGGTGGTTAACCAGCAATTTTTAACATTTTCGAGTCATTTTTCGAGGAATTATTCGGGACAAATATGTGTAACTTTTTCTAGGAGCATTTTGCTACTTTTATATTTTCAGGATAGGACGCTTATATGATTAGAAATATTAAGTATTCAAATTACAATAAACTTCCGGGGTCATGGTGGTTAACCAGCAACTTTTAACATTTTCGAGTCATTTTTCGAGGAATTATTCGGGACAAATATGTGTAACTTTTTCTAGGAGCATTTTGCTACTTTTATATTTTCAGGATAGGACGCTTATATGATTAGAAATATTAAGTATTCAAATTACAAGAAACTTCCGGGGTCTTGGTGGTTAAACAGCAACTTTTAACATTTTCGAGTCATTTATTTTCGAGGAATTATTCGGGACAAATATGTGTAACTTTTTCTAGGAGCATTTTGCTACTTTTATATTTTCTGGATAGGACGCTTATATGATTAGAAATATTAAGTATTCAAATTACAAGAAACTTCCGGGGTCTTGGTGGTTAAACAGCAACTTTTAATATTTTCGAGTCATTTATTTTCGAGGAATTATTCGGGACAAATATGTGTAACTTTTTCTAGGAGCATTTTGCTACTTTTCTATTTTCAGGATAGGACGCTTATATGATTAGAAATATTAAGTATTCAAATTACAAGAAACTTCCGGGGTCTTGGTGGTTAAACAGCAACTTTTAACATTTTCGAGTCATTTTTCGAGGAATTATTAGGGGCAAATATGTGTAACTTTTTCTAGGAGCATTTTGCTACTTTTATATTTTCAGGATAGGACGCTTATATGATTAGAAATATTAAGTATTCAAATTACAAGAAACTTCCGGGGTCTTGGTGGTTAAACAGCAACTTTTAACATTTTAGAGTCATTTTTCGAGGAATTATTCAGGAGAATTATGTGTAACTTTTTCTATGAGCAATTTGCTACTTTTATATTTTCAGCATAGGACGCTTATATGATTAGAAATATTAAGTATTCAAATTACAAGAAACTTCCGGGGTCTTGGTGGTTAAACAGCAACTTTTAACATTTTCGAGTCATTTATTTTCGAGGAATTATTCGGGACAAATATGTGTAACTTTTTCTAGGAGCATTTTGCTACTTTTATATGTTCAGGATAGGACGCTTATATGATTAGAAATATTAAGTATTCAAATTACAAGAAACTTCCGGGGTCATGGTGGTTAACCAGCAATTTTTAACATTTTCGAGTCATTTTTCGAGGAATTATTCGGGACAAATATGTGTAACTTTTTCTAGGAGCATTTTGCTACTTTTATATTTTCAGGATAGGACGCTTATATGATTAGAAATATTAAGTATTCAAATTACAATAAACTTCCGGGGTCATGGTGGTTAACCAGCAACTTTTAACATTTTCGAGTCATTTTTCGAGGAATTATTCGGGACAAATATGTGTAACTTTCTCTATGAGCATTTTGCTACTTTTATATTTTCAGGATAGGACGCTTATATGATTAGAAATATTAAGTATTCAAATTACAAGAAACTTCCGGGGTCTTGGTGGTTAAACAGCAACTTTTAACATTTTCGAGTCATTTATTTTCGAGGAATTATTCGGGACAAATATGTGTAACTTTTTCTAGGAGCATTTTGCTACTTTTATATTTTCAGGATAGGACGCTTATATGATTAGAAATATTAAGTATTCAAATTACAAGAAACTTCCGGGGTCTTGGTGGTTAAACAGCAACTTTTAACATTTTCGAGTCATTTTTCGTGGAATTATTAGGGGCAAATATGTGTAACTTTTTCTAGGAGCATTTTGCTACTTTTATATTTTCAGGATAGGACGCTTATATGATTAGAAATATTATGTATTCAAATTACAAGAAACTTCCGGGGTTTTGGTGGTTAAACAGCAACTTTTAACATTTTAGAGTCATTTTTCGAGGAATTATTAGGGGCAAATATGTGTAACTTTTTCTAGGAGCATTTTGCTACTTTTATATTTTCAGGATAGGACGCTTATATGATTAGAAATATTAAGTATTCAAATTACAAGAAACTTCCGGGGTCTTGGTGGTTAAACAGCAACTTTTAACATTTTAGAGTCATTTTTCGAGGAATTATTCAGGAGAATTATGTGTAACTTTTTCTATGAGCATTTTGCTACTTTTATATTTTCAGGATAGGACGCTTATATGATTAGAAATATTAAGTATTCAAATTACAAGAAACTTCCGGGGTCTTGGTGGTTAAACAGCAACTTTTAACATTTTCGAGTCATTTATTTTCGAGGAATTATTCGGGACAAATATGTGTAACTTTTTCTAGGAGCATTTTGCTACTTTTATATGTTCAGGATAGGACGCTTATATGATTAGAAATATTAAGTATTCAAATTACAATAAACTTCCGGGGTCATGGTGGTTAACCAGCAACTTTTAACATTTTCGAGTCATTTATTTTCGAGGAATTATTCGGGACAAATATGTGTAACTTTTTCTAGGAGCATTTTGCTACTTTTATATTTTCAGGATAGGACGCTTATATGATTAGAAATATTAAGTATTCAAATTACAAGAAACTTCCGGGGTCTTGGTGGTTAACCAGCAACTTTTAACATTTTCGAGTCATTTTTCGAGGAATTATTCGGGACAAATATGTGTAACTTTTTCTAGGAGCATTTTGCTACTTTTATATTTTCAGGATAGGACGCTTATATGATTAGAAATATTAAGTATTCAAATTACAAGAAACTTCCGGGGTCTTGGTGGTTAAACAGCAACTTTTAACATTTTCGAGTCATTTTTCGAGGAATTATTCGGGACAAATATGTGTAACTTTTTCTAGGAGCATTTTGCTACTTTTATATTTTCAGGATAGGACGCTTATATGATTAGAAATATTAAGTATTCAAATTACAAGAAACTTCCGGGGTCTTGGTGGTTAAACAGCAACTTTTAACATTTTCGAGTCATTTTTCGAGGAATTATTCGGGACAAATATGTGTAACTTTTTCTAGGAGCATTTTGCCAATTTTATATTTTCAGGATAGGACGCTTATATGATTAGAAATATTAAGTATTCAAATTACAAGAAACTTCCGGGGTCTTGGTGGTTAAACAGCAACTTTTAACATTTTAGAGTCATTTTTCGAGGAATTATTCGGGAGAATTATGTGTAACTTTTTCTAGGAGCATTTTGCTACTTTTATATTTTCAGGATAGGACGCTTATATGATTAGAAATATTAAGTATTAAAATTACAAGGAACTTCCGGGGTCTTGGTGGTTAACCAGCAACTTTTAACATTTTCGAGTCATTTTTCGAGGAATTATTCGGGACAAATATGTGTAACTTTTTCTAGGAGCATTTTGCTACTTTTATATTTTCAGGATAGGACGCTTATATGATTAGAAATATTAAGTATTCAAATTACAAGAAACTTCCGGGGTCTTGGTGGTTAAACAGCAACTTTTAACATTTTCGGGTCATTTTTCGAGGAATTATTCGGGACAAATATGTGTAGCTTTTTCTAGGAGCATTTTGCTACTTTTATATTTTTAGGATAGGACGCTTATATGATTAGAAATATTAAGTATTCATATTACAAGAAACTTCCGGGGTCTTGGTGGTTAAACAGCAACTTTTAACATTTTCGAGTCATTTATTTTCGAGGAATTATTCGGGACAAATATGTATAACTTTTTCTAGGAGCATTTTGCTACTTTTATATTTTCAGGATAGGACGCTTATATGATTACAAATATTAAGTATTCAAATTACAAGAAACTTCCGGGGTCTTGGTGGTTAAACAGCAACTTTTAATATTTTCGAGTCATTTATTTTCGAGGAATTATTCGGGACAAATATGTGTAACTTTTTCTAGGAGCATTTTGCTACTTTTCTATTTTCAGGATAGGACGCTTATATGATTAGAAATATTAAGTATTCAAATTACAAGAAACTTCCGGGGTCTTGGTGGTTAAACAGCAACTTTTAACATTTTCGAGTCATTTTTCGAGGAATTATTAGGGGCAAATATGTGTAACTTTTTCTAGGAGCATTTTGCTACTTTTATATTTTCAGGATAGGACGCTTATATGATTAGAAATATTAAGTATTCAAATTACAAGAAACTTCCGGGGTCTTGGTGGTTAAACAGCAACTTTTAACATTTTAGAGTCATTTTTCGAGGAATTATTCAGGAGAATTATGTGTAACTTTTTCTATGAGCAATTTGCTACTTTTATATTTTCAGCATAGGACGCTTATATGATTAGAAATATTAAGTATTCAAATTACAAGAAACTTCCGGGGTCTTGGTGGTTAAACAGCAACTTTTAACATTTTCGAGTCATTTATTTTCGAGGAATTATTCGGGACAAATATGTGTAACTTTTTCTAGGAGCATTTTGCTACTTTTATATGTTCAGGATAGGACGCTTATATGATTAGAAATATTAAGTATTCAAATTACAAGAAACTTCCGGGGTCATGGTGGTTAACCAGCAATTTTTAACATTTTCGAGTCATTTTTCGAGGAATTATTCGGGACAAATATGTGTAACTTTTTCTAGGAGCATTTTGCTACTTTTATATTTTCAGGATAGGACGCTTATATGATTAGAAATATTAAGTATTCAAATTACAATAAACTTCCGGGGTCATGGTGGTTAACCAGCAACTTTTAACATTTTCGAGTCATTTTTCGAGGAATTATTCGGGACAAATATGTGTAACTTTCTCTATGAGCATTTTGCTACTTTTATATTTTCAGGATAGGACGCTTATATGATTAGAAATATTAAGTATTCAAATTACAAGAAACTTCCGGGGTCTTGGTGGTTAAACAGCAACTTTTAACATTTTCGAGTCATTTATTTTCGAGGAATTATTCGGGACAAATATGTGTAACTTTTTCTAGGAGCATTTTGCTACTTTTATATTTTCAGGATAGGACGCTTATATGATTAGAAATATTAAGTATTCAAATTACAAGAAACTTCCGGGGTCTTGGTGGTTAAACAGCAACTTTTAACATTTTCGAGTCATTTTTCGTGGAATTATTAGGGGCAAATATGTGTAACTTTTTCTAGGAGCATTTTGCTACTTTTATATTTTCAGGATAGGACGCTTATATGATTAGAAATATTATGTATTCAAATTACAAGAAACTTCCGGGGTTTTGGTGGTTAAACAGCAACTTTTAACATTTTAGAGTCATTTTTCGAGGAATTATTAGGGGCAAATATGTGTAACTTTTTCTAGGAGCATTTTGCTACTTTTATATTTTCAGGATAGGACGCTTATATGATTAGAAATATTAAGTATTCAAATTACAAGAAACTTCCGGGGTCTTGGTGGTTAAACAGCAACTTTTAACATTTTAGAGTCATTTTTCGAGGAATTATTCAGGAGAATTATGTGTAACTTTTTCTATGAGCATTTTGCTACTTTTATATTTTCAGGATAGGACGCTTATATGATTAGAAATATTAAGTATTCAAATTACAAGAAACTTCCGGGGTCTTGGTGGTTAAACAGCAACTTTTAACATTTTCGAGTCATTTATTTTCGAGGAATTATTCGGGACAAATATGTGTAACTTTTTCTAGGAGCATTTTGCTACTTTTATATGTTCAGGATAGGACGCTTATATGATTAGAAATATTAAGTATTCAAATTACAATAAACTTCCGGGGTCATGGTGGTTAACCAGCAACTTTTAACATTTTCGAGTCATTTATTTTCGAGGAATTATTCGGGACAAATATGTGTAACTTTTTCTAGGAGCATTTTGCTACTTTTATATTTTCAGGATAGGACGCTTATATGATTAGAAATATTAAGTATTCAAATTACAAGAAACTTCCGGGGTCTTGGTGGTTAACCAGCAACTTTTAACATTTTCGAGTCATTTTTCGAGGAATTATTCGGGACAAATATGTGTAACTTTTTCTAGGAGCATTTTGCTACTTTTATATTTTCAGGATAGGACGCTTATATGATTAGAAATATTAAGTATTCAAATTACAAGAAACTTCCGGGGTCTTGGTGGTTAAACAGCAACTTTTAACATTTTCGAGTCATTTTTCGAGGAATTATTCGGGACAAATATGTGTAACTTTTTCTAGGAGCATTTTGCTACTTTTATATTTTCAGGATAGGACGCTTATATGATTAGAAATATTAAGTATTCAAATTACAAGAAACTTCCGGGGTCTTGGTGGTTAAACAGCAACTTTTAACATTTTCGAGTCATTTTTCGAGGAATTATTCGGGACAAATATGTGTAACTTTTTCTAGGAGCATTTTGCCAATTTTATATTTTCAGGATAGGACGCTTATATGATTAGAAATATTAAGTATTCAAATTACAAGAAACTTCCGGGGTCTTGGTGGTTAAACAGCAACTTTTAACATTTTAGAGTCATTTTTCGAGGAATTATTCGGGAGAATTATGTGTAACTTTTTCTAGGAGCATTTTGCTACTTTTATATTTTCAGGATAGGACGCTTATATGATTAGAAATATTAAGTATTAAAATTACAAGGAACTTCCGGGGTCTTGGTGGTTAACCAGCAACTTTTAACATTTTCGAGTCATTTTTCGAGGAATTATTCGGGACAAATATGTGTAACTTTTTCTAGGAGCATTTTGCTACTTTTATATTTTCAGGATAGGACGCTTATATGATTAGAAGTATTAAGTATTCAAATTACAAGAAACTTCCGGGGTCTTGGTGGTTAAACAGCAACTTTTAACATTTTCGGGTCATTTTTCGAGGAATTATTCGGGACAAATATGTGTAGCTTTTTCTAGGAGCATTTTGCTACTTTTATATTTTTAGGATAGGACGCTTATATGATTAGAAATATTAAGTATTCATATTACAAGAAACTTCCGGGGTCTTGGTGGTTAAACAGCAACTTTTAACATTTTCGAGTCATTTATTTTCGAGGAATTATTCGGGACAAATATGTATAACTTTTTCTAGGAGCATTTTGCTACTTTTATATTTTCAGGATAGGACGCTTATATGATTACAAATATTAAGTATTCAAATTACAAGAAACTTCCGGGGTCTTGGTGGTTAAACAGCAACTTTTAATATTTTCGAGTCATTTATTTTCGAGGAATTATTCGGGACAAATATGTGTAACTTTTTCTAGGAGCATTTTGCTACTTTTCTATTTTCAGGATAGGACGCTTATATGATTAGAAATATTAAGTATTCAAATTACAAGAAACTTCCGGGGTCTTGGTGGTTAAACAGCAACTTTTAACATTTTCGAGTCATTTTTCGAGGAATTATTAGGGGCAAATATGTGTAACTTTTTCTAGGAGCATTTTGCTACTTTTATATTTTCAGGATAGGACGCTTATATGATTAGAAATATTAAGTATTCAAATTACAAGAAACTTCCGGGGTCTTGGTGGTTAAACAGCAACTTTTAACATTTTAGAGTCATTTTTCGAGGAATTATTCAGGAGAATTATGTGTAACTTTTTCTATGAGCAATTTGCTACTTTTATATTTTCAGCATAGGACGCTTATATGATTAGAAATATTAAGTATTCAAATTACAAGAAACTTCCGGGGTCTTGGTGGTTAAACAGCAACTTTTAACATTTTCGAGTCATTTATTTTCGAGGAATTATTCGGGACAAATATGTGTAACTTTTTCTAGGAGCATTTTGCTACTTTTATATGTTCAGGATAGGACGCTTATATGATTAGAAATATTAAGTATTCAAATTACAAGAAACTTCCGGGGTCATGGTGGTTAACCAGCAATTTTTAACATTTTCGAGTCATTTTTCGAGGAATTATTCGGGACAAATATGTGTAACTTTTTCTAGGAGCATTTTGCTACTTTTATATTTTCAGGATAGGACGCTTATATGATTAGAAATATTAAGTATTCAAATTACAATAAACTTCCGGGGTCATGGTGGTTAACCAGCAACTTTTAACATTTTCGAGTCATTTTTCGAAGAATTATTCGGGACAAATATGTGTAACTTTCTCTATGAGCATTTTGCTACTTTTATATTTTCAGGATAGGACGCTTATATGATTAGAAATATTAAGTATTCAAATTACAAGAAACTTCCGGGGTCTTGGTGGTTAAACAGCAACTTTTAACATTTTCGAGTCATTTATTTTCGAGGAATTATTCGGGACAAATATGTGTAACTTTTTCTAGGAGCATTTTGCTACTTTTATATTTTCAGGATAGGACGCTTATATGATTAGAAATATTAAGTATTCAAATTACAAGAAACTTCCGGGGTCTTGGTGGTTAAACAGCAACTTTTAACATTTTCGAGTCATTTTTCGTGGAATTATTAGGGGCAAATATGTGTAACTTTTTCTAGGAGCATTTTGCTACTTTTATATTTTCAGGATAGGACGCTTATATGATTAGAAATATTATGTATTCAAATTACAAGAAACTTCCGGGGTTTTGGTGGTTAAACAGCAACTTTTAACATTTTAGAGTCATTTTTCGAGGAATTATTAGGGGCAAATATGTGTAACTTTTTCTAGGAGCATTTTGCTACTTTTATATTTTCAGGATAGGACGCTTATATGATTAGAAATATTAAGTATTCAAATTACAAGAAACTTCCGGGGTCTTGGTGGTTAAACAGCAACTTTTAACATTTTAGAGTCATTTTTCGAGGAATTATTCAGGAGAATTATGTGTAACTTTTTCTATGAGCATTTTGCTACTTTTATATTTTCAGGATAGGACGCTTATATGATTAGAAATATTAAGTATTCAAATTACAAGAAACTTCCGGGGTCTTGGTGGTTAAACAGCAACTTTTAACATTTTCGAGTCATTTATTTTCGAGGAATTATTCGGGACAAATATGTGTAACTTTTTCTAGGAGCATTTTGCTACTTTTATATGTTCAGGATAGGACGCTTATATGATTAGAAATATTAAGTATTCAAATTACAATAAACTTCCGGGGTCATGGTGGTTAACCAGCAACTTTTAACATTTTCGAGTCATTTATTTTCGAGGAATTATTCGGGACAAATATGTGTAACTTTTTCTAGGAGCATTTTGCTACTTTTATATTTTCAGGATAGGACGCTTATATGATTAGAAATATTAAGTATTCAAATTACAAGAAACTTCCGGGGTCTTGGTGGTTAAACAGCAACTTTTAACATTTTCGAGTCTTTTTTCGAGGAATTATTCAGGACAAATATGTGTAACTTTTTCTAGGATCATTTTGCTACTTTTATATTTTCAGGATAGGACGTTTATATGATTACAAATATTAAGTATTCAAATTACAAGAAACTTCCGGGGTCTTGGTGGTTAAACAGCAACTTTTAACATTTTCGAGTCATTTATTTTCGAGGAATTATTCGGGACAAATATGTGTAACTTTTTCTAGGAGCATTTTGCTACTTTTATATTTTCAGGATAGGACGCTTATATGATTAGAAATATTAAGTATTCAAATTACAAGAAACTTCCGGGGTCATGGTGGTTAACCAGCAACTTTTAACATTTTCGAGTCATTTTTCGAGGAATTATTCGGGACAAATATGTGTAACTTTTTCTAGGAGCATTTTGCTACTTTTATATTTTCAGGATAGGACGCTTATATGATTAGAAATATTAAGTATTCAAATTACAAGAAACTTCCGGGGTCTTGGTGGTTAAACAGCAACTTTTAACATTTTCGAGTCATTTTTCGAGGAATTATTAGGGGCAAATATGTGTAACTTTTTCTAGGAGCATTTTGCTACTTTTATATTTTCAGGATAGGACGCTTATATGATTAGAAATATTAAGTATTAAAATTACAAGAAACTTCCGGGGTCTTGGTGGTTAAACAGCAACTTTTAACATTTTCGAGTCATTTTTCGAGGAATTATTCAGGACAATTATGTGTAACTTTTTCTAGGAGCATTTTGCTACTTTTATATTTATTTTCAGGATAAGACGCTTATATGATTAGAAATATTAAGTATTAAAATTACAAGAAACTTCCGGGGTCTTGGTGGTTAAACAGCAACTTTTAACATTTTCGAGTCATTTTTCGAGGAATTATTCAGGACAATTATGTGTAACTTTTTCTAGGAGCATTTTGCTACTTTTATATTTTTAGGATAGGACGCTAATATGATTAGAAATATTCATTATTAAAATTACAAGAAACTTCCGGGGTCTTGGTAGTTAAACAGCAACTTTTAACATTTTCGAGTCATTTTTCGAGGAATTATTCAGGACAATTATGTGTAACTTTTTCTAGGAGCATTTTGCTACTTTTATATTTTCAGGATAGGAAGCTTATATGATTAGAAATATTACGTATTAAAGGCACAAGAAACTTCCGGGGGCTTGGTGGTTAGCCAGCAACTTTTAACATTTTCGAGTCATTTTTCGAGGAGTTATTCAGGACAAATATGTGTAACTTTTGTAAAGGCAGCAAATAAAGATCATAGCAATATTTATTTTACATTATCTAGAAGTTTGCACTAGAAATAAATACTGGTCTCCCTTAGACATCAGATCTATGAGTGATATGCCGATAAAATTGCCGATACGATTTTCTTATAATAATAATAGTAGGTATAAATTTGGAAAATTAATATAAATCAAAATTTATTGAAATTATACAATTTATTATTGGTTCTTACAAAATTTAAGTGGACTTTTGCTTTCTGATTGTTCATAGGGAAAGTGCGCCCGGACGTCTTCAAAGCCAAACCCTTACTCTAAATCCAAGTGTAAGTGTGAGAAGTGTAAGTGAAAACATAATTTAATAAATAAATACGATTTTTCTTTCTTTACAACTTACACTTCTATTTTCTTAAATATGAACTTACAGTTAAGAAATTAGTGCAAAATTAGCGATTCAAACCAATCAAAATTAGTACACCAATTACAAGCCTAATTAATAAAATATTTGAATAATTTAAGTTTAGGGTGAATAAAGTTTCAATACATTCGATATAATATATTTATATTTTAATTACTGGTTGCCATTATGAAATTGTGGCCAAAGTGCTTCAGAATTCATTTAGATTATCTACGAAACTTTACTAAGTATTTAGTTCTTCAGTGATGAGTATAAATTTCTACCACTTCGGTGTAGGATGTTGTTGTCAGTACACAAACATAATTCCTAGTTATTTTTCCTTTTGGTGAAACTTTGATTAAAATGCAGTCTGAGCAAACTTTAAAATTAATTATAAATTTCGAATTAAATTAAATTATATTTATAAGATTTCCTATTTAATTGAATTTTCACTGAAGTTTGTTTCACTTACAACCTCCTGCTTAAAGTTATTAGTCCTCATTAAATTACTTCGTTTTATTGTTAGATACGCAACGTAATTACTAAATGCGAATATATGGAAATTTTTCTGTTTTGTTTTCCAAATATTTTGTTTACTTCTTTGTATATAAACAAAATTAGTAGTGCATTTCTAATTAATCGATTTAATCGACAATGGGAAGCATTTAAAGCTATTATGTTACTTTTGCGTTGAATTACCTCAGAAAATTAACAACCTTTAATAATTATTGCTTTAAAATGTAATTAGGTTCTATAATGTTAAATAAATAAAATATTATGAGGAATTAGAACTTAAAATTAAATCAGTTTTTTTTGTAAATATTTTATTTATGATGTAACAGTTTGCTCTATTTACTATTAACTACGAAGACTTCTTTGATTTGTATGTACATAATATATGTAAATACTGAAGTGGATACAAAATTAAAAAATTTTAATTAAAATGATTCTTATGAGGGCAAACAAACTTAGCATAACTATTTAGTTATAATTCTTGGATTAGAAAAATCTGGAAATAAGATTTTGTAATTATTAAAATTTAAAAATCTACCTATTATTCTTCATTTCTAACCGTTCTATATGAAAAAATTTTCCTATCCAGAAAATATTTTATATGTGAAAAAATACTATAATAAAATTTACGTTGTTACTCCTGATGTAAACCCATGGAGCATTTTACCATAAGACAAATCAAACAATGAATTTTCCTGTAGCACTTTCTTTTTTTGTTATGCTAGAGATAATTATTTTGTTAATCAGGAACGTAATTGTCATAAACAAGAAACTTTGATAAATTACAATTTTCCAAAACCGTAACTGAACTGTACAGTTTTTACTAATAATTTTGTGGGAACTTAGTTATTCGATTACCCAAATATTTTAATTAACCGTTACTTCTAATGAAATGGTTGCATAATTAAGACCACGATTCGATAAGTATCACAAAATTAATTAAAGAGCAAACTTATGTATCGAATGATTTATGCGCCTTGAAAAGTAGAATAAGAACTTCAGGAGGGAAATAAAATATCTGTGAAGAGTTGAACACTACAAAAGCGTTTTATTTAATAAATAAACAAATAAATAAATAAATAAGCAATTTGTACATAGTACTTCATGCAAACTTTGATAATAAATAACTTTTTTTTATATACAAAAAAATGATGCTGCAAGAACATTTAAGACGAGATTGTGAGTTTGTTAACCTGAACTAGAGTTATTACGAAGCGATGGGTTCTTCGAATTTCTCAGCATATCCTCTATATGGAAGTTCCGGTTTGAACGATCTGTGATGATCATCGTGTGCGACCACTTCATAAGATGCTTGGTGATGACCGGAATCAGTTAACTTTTTCAATGCTATAATCAAAGATATCGTTAGTGCTACTTTAGCAATAACTAAAGCTTTGAACGAGACGACGGCCAAAGTTTTGAGAGCAATTGCTGCGAACATGCCCAACTTCAGCTTCAATAAAATTAACAATGGCATGATGCTCTTTTTGCTCTTCTTGCGACCTAAAACGAAAACAAAATTACACTTTATTGTTATTTATACACCCAACTTTACCTTCTTCGAGTGATCTTTGGACCTCGTTGATTGCTCCATCAGGTACTTTGAATTGGAAGTCGTGGGTGGAGAAAAAGTTAACAATTTTTTCTAACAAAACGTGTTCGATTGTTTCTTCTCTTGCTCTTGGCTCTTCTGGTAATTCTACCTCTTTGTATTCCCTAGCTGCACGATTAATTTTATTTTCGTTTGCTTTAATGGTTAATCCTCCACCGATTACTAATTCGCTTGGCAAGTTTTCAACGTAGTGTAAGGCTCTTTCCTAAAATTGGAATTGTTGTTTTATTGGATGTGAAGTTCAATATTTTTGAAACGCGTTAAATTATTTTTATAATTGAAAAAAAATAATTATAGCACTTACTTTAAAACAGAGCGAGAAATCTTTAGCGCCGCACGTATCCAAGAAATGGACAGCATCTTGCACATAGTTTTGCTCGTCCTTTTCTTCATTCTCTTGGGCGTAAGTACCTAACACTAACAAAGACACTACAATTAAAAATTTCATGATGTTGTTCGCACACTGGACTTTGACAACTGTGACTTGTTAACTTCTTGCGTTCTGGTTTTATCAGGAAGGAGTTAACCGATGATGAAGGCAAATTATAGACGGTTTACGTTATCCGTACTAGATTACGTTCCACCTGTGCGCTAGATAACTTTGTGCGTATTTTCAATATATAGGATAAACACACTAACCATGAAGGAAATTATATAAATATTAACACGATATAACAAACAAATGTTATTATGCGTAAGAAGATAGACGGTTATTAATTGAGGTCTTAATGACATGAATAATTCAGATCGTTTTAATTGATACTTTCCGATACTTCATTATTTTTTAATCGTTGTTTTATAATTTTGTCTGCTGTGTAATCTGATGCCATAATTATTTTTTCAAATTTTCTGCTTGACATTTATTATTATTTTATGAAAAAAATTATTTGATTGAAATCTAATTAAAAATCTTATTCATTTAAAGAGTTCTACGAGTTCTACATAAAAAAAACAAGTAGAGGAGACCGGGGCAGTAATTTTTCAAGTATAATTAATATTTTATTCATTACCACATACCACATTCATTAATTTTATTTTCTTTAACATAATTTGATTACAATAGAATACGTACATGGGTAAAATGGCATGACTTCGACCCTTAAAAAATATCTACAGTCCTTTTCAAACTTTAAACATTTACTTAAAATTGAATATTTATATTGCAGCTTTATAGCTACTTAATTCTAAAACCAAAGTTAGTAACTTTGGTGTTGAGAAGTTGGTAACATCAAAACAACAACAAAAAGTAGTTTTGTTGCTTTAATTTAATTTAGTGTGTGAATTAAAAACCTTCAATGAGATTCCATCTTTTCAAGGATCATCATCTGCTGATCTGCAGGTACATTGTTTGCTTTTACATTTCATAATTATAACAATGGAATTTTCAGTTATTTTGTTATCTATTTGTTATATCTACATTTTGGTTAGCTTATAAATAAAAATTTGTTCAATATGCTATGCATTCCAGGGAAAGCTAAATATTAACTTTAGCCATTTTTGTGTGCACTATAATTTTACCATACTTTCTGGATTGTTTTTAACATCTATCGTTGTTTGATAGATCAATCATTTGTTATCAACTTTATCCCGAAGAAACGTTTGATTAATTTCGTTTGTGTGCTATGGAATAGATGTTATAATATAAGTTGATGGTGACATATTAGGTTGACAAAAATTTTAGTTTTAGATTCCCAGACAATACAAATTTTAAGAAAACTCACAATAATTGAATTTTAAAATAATTTTTTAAATTTACTATTTCTCTCCGTCTAATTCAACTTGAATTGGGATGTTCTGTCCTTCACATCCTCCACTCTATTGATTTTTGTAAAACTTTTGAATAAAATTCAGATTTCCAGTATTTATGGAAGTTTACCTCTGTGGGATAAGCAACTTAGATCACGTTTGCAAAAATTTTAAAACCTGAAAAGCGTTACAATTGGCCCCCGTCTCTCCTACCGACTAGAAAAATGTTCATTCATACTTTCGAAGTCGACTTACACTTCCATAAAGGTCTTGATAATCGCCACGTGATTTATCTTGGCAGCAATAATTAACCTATATTTAAATTCATATTGGTCAATCTTCCTTTTAACTTTTAACCTAAAATTAGTATTAGTGTGCTTATAGGTAATCAGTTTATTAAAAAATCTACATTGTGAGAACAGTTAAGATTCTTTCAATAATTAAGGTAACATATGTTCCTTCCTATAATCTTGACTTTTATCAGTGGCCACGAATGAAACGGTATTTTTGCCTACATTTATTAAACAGTTTGCAAATATATGCATCCGGCGCACCCACACGAAAGACTATTTTATTTAAATCATCTGAATATTAGATTTTGCGAACCATCTTGATGTAATATTTTTGGCATTAATTTGAAATGACAACCCTTTACATGTTTCAAAAGCTTTTGTCGGTTTTGTTTTTATCTTTGAGTTCCACCTGGATTTTCTGCTCCGCAATTTACTAGGTTTGGAAGTCGATCGATTTATTTACCTACATACCAAACACGCATTTTTAAATATTGGGTTTATGGTACACAAGAATAACAACACTTGCATAACCAAAATGGTTATTTAATTCCGTGTCTTATTCAGATTAGATCACTAGTACTATATTTTGCATAATTTTGCGTGTTAAAGCACAGTTTTGATGCCTTAGAGACATAAATGTGGCATAAATTCGGAGATGATAATATGAAAAAAACTTTAAATAAAATTAAAGGAAGGGGGCCCCACAAACGAAAATATTTAAAGCGCCCCAGCGAAATATAGCACCATATTATCCTACGAAAGCGTAGATAATGCAAGATGCAATTTTGCGCCTCATGCTGTGTAATTATTTAACCGCAAAGAATTTTAGGGGGGTTTATTATCCAATAAACTTCATTTTGTTACAAAGATGAAGTCTATGAAGAATTTTATAAAACTTATCGTATGGATTCGTAGGAAATTCTTGTTTCATTATTATTTTTTTATCACCTTCACTTTTTTTGTTTGCTTGAGCTTAATTTGCATCAGGCAAAATTTATTAAACTTGAAAAAGTTCTGGTAAATTAGAAATTATTATTACCGTCATTCAGAAAATCTGCAGTTTAACCACACAACTATTCTGACCACGTTTTTTATACCTAATTCAAAATTTATTCAAATTAATAATAAAATTAATAATTTTTTACAATTGGGAAAAATGTTAGAATGATTTTGAATAAAACAGTGTGATCGTGGATAAACAACTTTCCCACCTTAACCGCGCAGAAATAATAGTCGTGTTGGTTTATTTATTTATTTTAAAGTTTTTCAGATCACGTAGTCATTATAATTAAATTAAATATAATGCGATCAATTGTTGAAAATGAAATGTAACGAATTCAAAAGAAGTGTATAAATTCAAAAAAATATAAATTTTAAAGTTAAGTGATTTTTAATCAAGCGAATCTTAGTTTATTCTTCACTCTAGTAAATGATGGATATAATTGAAACGTAAACATAAAGGAAATTTCTGCACACCAGTTTAACTTAAGAATAACCAGTGCCGGATTTCCCACAACATTTTAGTGCGGACGCATTTAAACAGCTTACTATGATGATTAAAAAATTCTGAATTATTTGCGAAAACAATGCATAAAAATTAGAAAATGAGAACTGAATTTCCCAGGGAATGTAAAGGAATTAAATCCAAAATTATGAATTTTTCCTATGGGTGTAATGTAAAAATTGAAATGGAGTATGATAAAATACATATAATTTTGCGCATTTTCCACTTATCCAAGCCTGCTCTGTTCCTATCACAAATCGAATTCGAGTGTATTTTTTATATAGGAGCAATCAAAGTGCCTTGTTACGTCTTGTCCTATCCTTAAAAAGGGTAGATATCGGAATGTTTGTTTTATTGTAAAGATAACTCCGCAGGGAAATTTTTAACGACCTTTTTCGTATTTGATTTTATTGTTTTGCATTCATGAACTGCTTTTATATTATAAAAGCATCTAAAATGCCTTTGCCGTACAGGATATCGAAAATCCATCAAAACATAAAAATTTTTTAAAAATATGAACTCAGAAATTGAAAAACAAACTGTGATTTCAACGACGAAACTTTATATTTCAAATGGGTGCTGTTGACTCTAACATGCATTTAGGATTAATGAATGCAGGACGGTTAGACATTAAATTAACTCCTACGTTAGTTCGTAAAATAACTTTAAAAAAGAGTGGAACTAAAGTGAATGTTAGTAAAAAAATGCAGATGGAGTAAGTTTTAACGATAAAAATTTATAATTTACTTGTATAAATTAGTAAATAAAATGGTAAATGGTAATGTAATAATTTTGTATTTGATTTAATTCAATTACCTTATATAATTCTTGTTAATGTAAATAGTTTGCAATCTTTTAACTTTTAGTAAAAAAAAATTATTGCAAATAACCACAGCTTAACTAAAAAAATTCGTATCATTAAATATAAAAGCTTTTGTAAATCTTCCCTAATGCGAATACATAAAGTTGCTCTTAGATGCCATTTTAACAATCATGCAATTGCATTTTCTGTAAAAAGAAATATTGATACCATAATCTTGTACATTCAAGGCACTCTTGCAAATTTCGCAACCGTTCAAGCTGGAAATGTTCAGGTTTTGTTGGAAAATCAAGTTAAGTTTCCTCTTATATTTCGAATGCAAAGATTCGAACAATATTGAAAAAATTGTGATGTGTTTTTTGTATTAAATCAAAATATTAGAAGGGTCGATCTTGCCATAATCCAATTTTAGTGACGAGGGATGTCTGAAATGTAAAAAATACGTAAATTTAAGTTTTAAATGTAAAACTGATAAGTTTGTTATTATCATTTTGCATTGAATAACAAAGAAATCAATAATATAATAGTTGAGGCAGGTATGTAAATTTTTATTCCAATTTATGCATTTACTTGCGAGTCGAGTTATGAATAAGGATACTTATAAAATCAATAACGTTAGATTATATAAATCGATAATAAGGATAAGTGTCTAGTTCAGTTCAACACCGTCGCCGTCGCGTCGTTTCGATGAGAATAATATTCTTACTTTGTCCGAAGCTGAACTGGGTACCCAGCATTAGCAGACGGTGTTTGTACGGCCACAAATTGTCCCTCTAAATTGTTATATGACATTTTGCTGTCAGTCATTTAGCCGTATGCATTGCACATTAATCACAAATTTATTCTAAAAAAGAAATAACAAGGTTCAACAAATAACCTAAGATCTAATATTCCAAGTACATATCCATATGAACTGCATATTGATCATAAATTTTTTTAAAATAAGAGCAAAGTTCAGCAAAAACTTAAGCTCATTTTTTGTCCTAGGTCTATCTATAAAATATAAATTTGTAAAAGATATCAAGTGAAGGCGTCAAAAAGTGTCGGAGTCATAAGGATAAGTAGATGCTTATAAAATCCCGATTATATCTGTTTGTTTCTATCTATAACATAATGTCTGATTTATCTGTATTTTAGACAAAATTCATGCGTAGTACACGATAAAAAACGTGTTGATTTTTTTATAAATCGTAAGCCCTGTTTACATTTTTGAACTATAATATCCAATAAAATGCGGATACCACATCTTGGAACCCATAAGTAGGGGATGTGAAAAAATTTACTTTCACGCCAGAAAATGAAACTGATCGGTTATAAACCGGTTTGCTGTTGCTACAACTACTAAACATAGAATTAGGTGCTACATTTTAAAAGATGGAACGCCTAACATACAATGGAATTTTTTTGCAATGAGTAAGATTTATAATATGACAGTTACGCTGCATTCACAATGAAGTAGGGTCTTGCCTTGCTTCGGTAGAAAGCTAGCAAGAGCCAATCAAAATAAACAATTTTTTAATCAGTAAAAAGGATAGAAGCAAATACTTTAATCTAATTGGCACTTGCCTGCTTGGACACGTGAACGCCGCTTTACAATAGCGACAAGAAGTAAATAAATTTTTTTCACTAATGACAAAAAGCATAACATTCTGAATCAACATAAAGAAGTTGTCATTTTGCAGTAGGAAAAAATATTTTCTGTGCACCAATAAAAATATTTACCGAAAACAAATATACAAAGAGGTATAATGAAGTAACTGAGGTTTATTATTTATTTATTAAATTGTCAAAAAGATTTTTGCTATCTATTGGCACAAAATGTTATGTACAGTTGGATCAAATATTTATAGAACCAACAACATTGATGAAAGCAAATATGTACAATGGCTATCACTTGGTTATTCAACACATAAAACTAATACAGCATGCGATTTCTTTATCTTCAGTTATTTTCAAATTCAAATTTCAAATTTCCAAAAAAAATTAAAACTTAATTCAGATTAAGTTTTACTTATAATATCTTATGGACATTTTCTAGGTACAATAAGTATTCTTCCTGGGTTACAGGGTAACAAACCAATATGAGGGATGGTCATTATTAAAGCATGCTTAGTAAAGATTGATTCCAACTTCTTTTTATCAAAACATCTCTAGTTCTTCTAGTTCCGAGACGATCATTGCCTTGCAGCTAACGCGATCGGTTGCGAATGCAAGGTATCGGGTTCAAATCTGGAGAAGTGTCCAACTTTCTCATGACTAGTCTCCGTGCTTTGAAAGGCACGTCAAGCCGGTGGTCCTCCTGGGTTAGTGAATTGCCATCATTAACATAAAAACCATGGTACAGGCACATCTGCAAGATAGCCCAGCAAGCTACCTAAAGATGTAAAGTAAATTATATGCTCACAGTTGTAATTGTGCCAAAAAAACTTGACACAGTTGTTTATACTTTATAGAACAGATCACTGATCTAAAAGAAGTTAAAGAAGAAAGAAGATCTCTAGTTCGAAATTATGTTGAAGAAACCGATTTACTTTTGTTCAGTTGTGAGCAACGATAGTTGGGCCAACCAATAGGGGCGTAAGAATCACCTTACAAATATTTTTTTCTATGGCCACATATTTTACCAAGTTTATACTGGCTGCAAAAGTTTATTAAATAATATTATTGACAGTGGGAGCGATTTTTTGGGTCAAAATAGATCAGCGAGTTGGGTGACATTGATCAAAGTATAAAGTTGAAAAGATTCGGTGTAATAATTTTATTGGTAATTTAATAATTTGTTGGTATTTCTGCTGCCATGTGCGATTTAATTTCAACTTCAGGGTGGTTTTGAGGGGAAATAAAACTAAATTTTATTTAATAATTCTAAAACTTAGAAATTAGTTAATACTAAACCTGCTAGAACAACTAAATTAGTAAAGGGGTAAGAAGGTAAGAATTTTGAGGGGGTACGAAATAAATATTTTAGATAAAAATAAATTGTTAAACTGTGCAAAATATTAATTTTAAACTTGTGATACAGCAAAAATAATTTTAAAAATTCTAGGGACAAACTTTTAAACAATTTTTTTTTTATTTTCCTGGTGCAAACCGACTTCTTTTCTGACTTAATTCCCACAATCTACAATTTAAGTATCGGAATTTTTATAATATTTTTTTAGATTTCATTAACTTTCATAATATTCCGCAAGAAAAGCTAAGATTATTAAAGTATCTCGATTATTAGTGTACCTATCTTTGATCAGCTCATCTTAATTTTTATTTCTTGGAAATTACTTTAATTTTTGTTTCTAAAATTCCAGAATGTGTAGCCGAGGCAAAACCAACATGACGCATATATTTTTTAAAGTTTAGTAGATACTTATTAATTATTAGAAAATCAGTTTTTCAACTTTCAACAATTCCACATAGTGCGGCATCATAGAAATTTAGCAGTTACCTGAGAAAATTTTGCAAATAAATTCTTTCACTCATAATTTCATTACGCATTTTTTCTAATTCAGGTTGATTTTTAACATTAAGGTTACTGTGAAGGAAATTAGAAAGTAACAAAATAATTTTCTTATTTTGGATGTAACTTCACAATATTAATGAATCCCTAAACAGATCTTTAATGAAATTTTTTATGATACTGCTCGAAAATAACTAAACCTTAGCTAAAATTTCGTGAAACTTATTATATTAAATGCAATATCGAATTAATCAATATAATAAATTGATCTTAGAGTACACCGCACACTTTTACTTTTTAAATCGCCCATGCAGAAAAACATATAAAGAAAGGACTATAAGGATTCTAATGGTTTATATCTCTATCTACTGACTGACGAAGGCTTTTTAAATGATTCCACGCATTGATTTTTATAAAGTTACTAAGAAGGCATTAATGATTTTAAAATTGTGAACCAAAAATAGAATCAATTTTCTTGTTAACAAATTCTCCTCCATCTTGTCAAGTGACAACACTAACTTAAAGACCCACTGGTTAACATTAAAAAAAATATAGAACAAAATTTGACTAAATTCTCAAAACGGTTCGCCATCACAGATCTAGGTTCTATCCAAGAGAGCATAGGAGGAAAAGCTGCTCAAGGATTAGGGCATTACAATTTTAGGGGCCTAAATTTTCCACTTCTTGTCGTTCATCGTAGCAAAACTATAAATAAAAAAGAATAAATAAACATATTCCTGAACAAAAACTAACAATTTATATTTTCTTCTCTGGTAAAATGGTAAAATGGAATAATAATTTAGTTTTAGTCAAGCTAAATAAGTTATAACCATTTAATTTCACCACGAGACGAATTATTATTTTAATGTAATAAATTTTTAATGGTAAATTGTGTTCCTTATTGTGCGGTTTTCCTAGTTCTTTACGTACCATTTTAATTAGAGGTTTGAGGATTTGTTTCTGGGTGTTGGTATCTCATGGGTAAAGGTAGATTGCTCACCACTTCAAAATCTTATTCGTCACCCATTTGTTAGCTAATTTATACTATCTACCATTTGGAATATTATGCTAAGTTTGGGAAGCTATCAATTTTAATTTTTACTGCAATATTCCTTTTTACCGCACCTAGTTTGAACTCGTCTCACCATTACATCTCTGAAAATCGGGATAATCAACTACGCGAAGACGGTCATACCATCGATACTAGTTGTAATCGAGTTCTTCTAGTACAATAAGGATAAAAAGTTAGTGAGGAGGGATTTTTGAACGGTTTAAGGCGGATTTAAATTGTGCTAAAAAGTAAAACTATTTAATTATTTGTCCACTAAGAATGCAGTAACGTTTTCACATAAAAGTTGACCTATTTTCCATTTACAAGTTAAAAAGTTACACATTTTTGCAATAAATTATAAAAAAAGGTTTTCTTTCCTGATTTTTAAAATTTCTTTTCTTAAATGTTTACTTACTATAATAAGAACAAATTTTGTGCTAGACTTTATTTACATAATGCATAATTAATTACATTATACAATAAATATTATAATTATGTTATTTATTCAGCATGTAATAAATGGTTACGGTATAAAATGCTTGTGGCGGTCCTACAATTAGCAATATTTATAGCGAAGTCACACGATGAAAAATTGAAAACCTTCAGATCGATGAAAATAATTTTGTATTATTTCTCGATTTGAGATTATTTCTTTAATAATTGCCTTTTTCTATATCCACAATTTGTTACATTTTTTAATTATTAAAATAGTCGTGAAAAGATGCAGGGATAAAATACAAGGATACTACATAATTTATTATATTGATTTTCAGAACAACAAATTAATTAATAGCAAATTTTACTTTTTCATTTATGGGTAATTAGATTACCTACTCGTTAAATACACAATTAAAAGTTTCACGTACTTTTCATAAAATTAATGTCAAAAATTCACTTCATTTGGTTCCAAACCTACTTATTTTTTGCATATACAAAAACTGCAATTAACATTACTTTGAGAAAATTATCTTAAAAGTAGAACTTCTTCAATGCGATATTTATTCATCGCCGTAATAAATTTATTTTGTTCACTCTTTTCTACTGTCTTTTTTATGAAATAAATATAATGGCGTAATTGTTATATTGTTATGCATGTTTCGTCTTTTGGTTATTAATTTTTCGAGTTATAACAGAAGAATAGCAAACAATAGATGATTCGTTTTAATGTTATTAAAAATTGTGGATAAAATTTTTGTCCTAGTTACATTTCTAAAATACCTACGCACTTTTCAATACTAATTTGTTTTCCTTTCTTCTTGTCTAGGTTTGATTACCCAATCTTGAGTTTTTAGGTCCGGAAGTCGTCACCTTGAAAGTGAGAACCGGAATTGGAAATGAGTGGGTATGTAGCACTTATTGACTGCGTACAGACGCACACGTTTTGTTTAATTTCACTTTTATCATAATGGGATCAAATTATTTCTAACGGAACTTCATTTTTACATATTTTCGCTTTATAAATTTCTAAACTTTAACAAAAGACGACAAAGGAGCTCTCGACTCTTTACTCTCATTGTTGATTCCTGAAACTGTAAAACTAAATAATATTATGGAGTTGGGATGTGTTCGCATTAATTAAATGTTAGTCAAGTTTCGCACTGAAAAACTTAAACAAAACATTGAATACAACTATACGACAACTGCAGATGAATTTAAATAAGTCTAACTAAAACTCACACTATAAGTTGTATAATTAGATTTGTACAAGAAAGTCTGTATTCAATTTGTGAAATTGTGTTAAGCTTCACACATCAAAATGATTTGGTTAAATTTTAAAAATTGAAATTTAGTGAAATTTTTAAATTATTAATTAAATTTCGGAATATCGTCTTGTATTAATTTAAATGATTTTCCATACTTGTAATCAAAACGTGTTTCAAAATACAGTTAAGTGACGTTGCTTTTGAGCCAAAATTAACTTTATTAGTAAAATTATTTAAATTTCTAAATAATGAGGAAATGTTAAATTACATACCTCTTGAACAGACAATAACAATTATTTAAACGTGGTAATAAAATTACTATAATAATGAATATGATCAACTTAACAGGAGCATGCTGTGTAAAAATATTACACACGAATTTTCAAAAAATTTATTATTGAATGGAAAACAAATCTTCGAAACCAATCAAGTTACGTTAGAAGTTTGCAGTTTCGTAATTTCTCACCCATTTTTCTTCAACAGTTTGGAAAACTCCCAAGGGGACTGTCCAAGCAGAAAATGAGACGGCTCTCCCGAGGGCTGCTTATTTAATTATTACTAGAATTCGTAAAAATAAGAACCAAACAAACCATTGATTTTTGTCAATTTTTTAACTTCTCGCAATTTCAGCAGTATAATAATTTTCAGATCCGATTTAATTCATTATTGTATTAAATTACTTATATTAGACTAAACTCCTAATTTATCTTGTGCAGACACATGAAAACCTACACAACTTGGAGTTCAAACAAAGTCGATTCTCATCTGACTCAAGTAAACTAATGAAATTAGAATAGGTTCCTAGATAATATTTTATTCCCAACTCTTATTTATATTGAGTAAAGAATTGAAAGGCGAAGCCTGAAATGGTTTGACCACTGGATGATGACAAAGAAGGATATGTGCTCTAAATGACGTTATCAATGGTCCCTTCCAAAAAGGAGAGACGAAGAAGATTGATGAGATAATAGAATAATGGAATCTCACAAATAATGCCAGATAGAAATCTGGACGAAGAAAAATCTCTGAATAGAGTGGAAGGCCGAACGAAAGGTAATGAAAAAACGGTATTTGTCTCTATTGTAAAATTATTCAATGTAGCCAAAATAAATTAACTATTTTTTTTTGATAGCGTATATTATATATTTAATATCAAATATACACATTTTAATTGTGAATTGCTAGTCCGAATTACTTATGTTATTATAGTTTTAATTACTGGGCTCCTCATCATAGAGGACAGGTTGGCATTGCGACCAGTTGTAACATTTCTACACCACACTTGGTTCACGTCCGCCCCTGTAATAAGTGACAATTAAAAGTTTGTCACATAAAATCAGTTATATTATGTGGTTTTAAAATTAACCAAAAGTTCTTCTTCTTCTTTGTTTTCAATTTTGTGTTCATAAGCCAACCAAAAATTGGGTCAATACAACCAACGGAACAAATTTAAAATCAAGTTCCATTTTAGTTTGAGTGGTTTAGATGCGCACATTATTCATGGTGATCGGAAATGAAGCGTTAATCAAGTGCATCAAAGAAAAAATTTGTTGTGGTAATATTATAAGAAAATTGTGTTTAAAGTTTAAGCGTCATCCTTCATTAAACTTTATGTTTATTCAGCTCATCTATAAATTGAAATGTTAAACACCGTTTCAAAGCATTTGACTTAGAAACTGTAAATCATTAGTGGTTTCTACTTTTACGTGAACCATTAAAATTAAGTTGAACACCGTTTCCTCGCTCAGTGTGAAACGTTCAAGCTTGAAGTAAGTCAAATTTTAAGCTCTCCAAGTTTGTCATTATTTGGCGGTTTATATGAGAACAGCACTAACGAATCATTTGGCAGTTTTATTTATTTTACAAAAATATATAAATATAAATAAATTAAAAAGAAAATAAATTATTTAATTATTGTACTATTAATTAAAACTATTGTGTCGGTTGAGGTTGGTAGGCGTTGTATGCTAATTTTTGTGCTGCTTGTTCCTTTTCGTATGATCGTCCCCATCCGGAACCACCACCACCACCGTGTCCACCTACAACAACTTCATGTTGGGCTTCGTGTCCACCACCATGACCTCCGCCCAATAATTTTTTGAGACCGATGATACCAGCAAGGACCAAAGCTAATTTTGAGATGATGAGTGCTTTACCGGCTAAAAGTGCAAGTGCTCCTAAAGCAATTGGGACTAAGGTTCCACCCAAAAGTAAAGGAATCAAAAGTAAGCCTCCCATCTTCTTCTTCTTTCCACGGCTTTCTTCGGCTAATTCGCTTGTTGCTGGGAATTTAACCTAAAAAATAAATTAGTTTTAATCAAATTCAAAGTGTTCAAATTTTTGCTTTTACCTGGAGAGAGTGAGTATCGAAAAAGTTAACAATTTTCTCGCCGATTAAGGAGTTGAGGGCGTCATCACGATCAGATGCTGCACGTGGTAAATTAGCTTCAAAATCGGCTTCCGTTTTAGGGGTTGTGTCAATTTTAGCCGCTGGGTCTTTCACGAAAATGACACCATCGACAATGGGAACTTCGTTGTACGACCTAACCGCACGATCCAAAGCGCTAACCAATTTCAGTTTTAAGCATGATGAAAATTCAGTAGCCGAGCACTCTTGATACACTTTATAAACATATCGAAAATCACTAAGGTACGAACTCGGCGTTTCGGCAGAACGCGATTCATCTTTAGGCACAACTTCGTTTACATTGGAAGATGTGGTTCGTGCCCACGCTGCAGAAGCAATCAATGATAAAATAAAACACTTGAAGATCATCTTGTTTACTGATACAAATTCACTTGCACCACTAACTTTTATACAAAGATTCGTCCCTCCTAAGAAATTTAACTTCTTTCATGATGGAAAACACTTATCCCCTCCTTATCTTCAATGCTGTAAACAATTGTATTCGGATCCCTTCTTACCCCGTTCTAAACGAAACGCCTTAACTGTCTTCGTGACATTGACCGAAACAAAAAATAAAGATCTAATTTCTTAGGTCACATCCTATATGTAAAGCGCGTGTCGACACAGCTTATGGGTACTCGCAATTTATGCACTTAAAGTTAACATGCAACGCACATTTTCTAAGTAGACCAAAACTAAAGTTAATGAAAAAGTCGGGTTTTTTAATTTCAAAGAAAATATTAGATATGTATCTGATCATAAAGATGATAAGGGAGATCAGTAGTGCCAAGGACGACGAGAGAAACTCGTCTTGAGTTAGGGCCACCTAATTAGTGTACTTGAACTGCATTCCCGACCTACTTTTGGGTTAGAAACTTTCATAACGCCTAAGATAACACCCAATTTATTATTATCTAATAGTAATGTAACATTTTCGATAGAAAATTTAAACCTATCATTAAGCGTCTTCTCGATTTCATTGGAATGCCAAAACGAGGTACGATTTTGTTCGGACATTGCACTACCAAGTTTAGATCCGTGATCTGTTAACTTTCTCATTGGAAAGTAAAGTAACCAAAGTGGATACTACGCAAGTTATTTCCGTTGCACCCGAACAGCTTGTAAGGCCTTTGATATTTTAATATGTATGTATATGTCTTTTTCTTACATCGGCGACGATTGTTCCACTAACCGTATTAAAAATTTCTTTTCTCGATTAGTTGCGTCCACACAACGGTTGTTACATTTAACTCTACTATTAACTTAATTTCACTTATCTGACGATGCGTATCCTCTCCAATTTTAATTCATCTGCTACAACTTTGCATTATGCTTAATCTCGATGATTTGTAGTGAAAATAACCGAAAGTGGTCATTACTGCTCTTCATACTCATTTTCTAAAATGTAAAACGTATACGATATAAATGAAAATTAATAAAGATCTTGAATTACAGTAAATTAAATATGAATCCTTAGTAACGTATCGATTTCATGCATTCATTCATTATTTAATTAGGGAATGAAACAAAACTGAATGTTTTGATTTGTAACGATTTCCTTAATTGAGCAGTCGCTAATAGGAAAATATCCAATTTTAACTTAAATCATTGAAAATTAACAAAACTTTATTATTTGAGGTATGTCCAAAGATTTCCTTTAACTTGAGTATATTATGAAACATTCGGTATTCCCTTATTTTCAGCTGGAAAAGCTGTACATTATAGTGAAAATTCTAAAAGTAAAATATTGGTCTTCGGCTCGTTCTGCTCATCCTACTCCGGCGACTTTCCGATATATAAAATACTGTTAATTTAAACTTAAAAAAATCATCTGGTTGTATCTGCCAACAACATCGTACTCGATGCTACAACTAGGAAGTTTCCAAACAATTCCTTAAACTGTAGGTCCCCTATGTGCGTGAAAATTCTTTAAATACACATCATCACATATAAAGAATATCTTATCGTCTGATTTAACCAAAGCTAGATAAGAAATGGGAAAAACATACCCCAAAATACTGGAAACCAAGAAATAGAGAAGGCTGAGAACCGATTCCGACTAAATGCATTTTGTGGATTATAACATTTAGGAATTTCATTAAACACTAGCAGTTTAACATTTTCTTTTTCACATTTTCCTTTATAATTATGTTTAATGAACATAATCCTATAATGCTGCCATATCGCAATGAACTTTTTGCTTGGTGTACTTTGTGTAGATATTCCTAATTCTATTAGGGTAAGAACATTGTGTTTACATTTACCATAAGCGTTGATGAATGTAAGTCTACATTTACATTTATGCATTTTGCGTAATATATAGATAAATAATTATGTAAGTACATCACATATTATGACATTACATATGTGGCTTCTTCATCCATCGCCATCAGCTAGTACAAGAACACTTCCATTAGTGTTGCGAAATTCATCGGCGTTATAGCAACTTGAGAGTGTTAAAGAATTCAATTTTACATGAACGATAACGACTTCCGATGTGTTTCGGACATTTTTATCCATCTTCAGACAAAGACTTGTTGAAAAATCTTGTTACCAATACCATGGCAACTCTTTTCGAATTTTCTGGATAAGATATCTGGTAAGAAATGGTCAGCGTTTTTCAAAATATCTAACTTTAAAAATAAAGCCGTTTTTTGGTTCTGGCACGAAATTTAAATAGCATAATTAGGTAAACTACAGTAAATTAATAAAATTAATTAAAGTAGCAGTAACGAAGTTTACAGTACAAACTAAATTGGTACCACTAAGGATTTTTGTGATGTTAAAAACACACAAAAAAGGACATTTAAAACAGTAATTAGTTTATTTTAAATAAATAAGTAAATATTGCTTTTAATTTGTTAATTCATTTGCAATTGAAGCTGGTCCGGTTGATCGATTCGTGGTTACACAATTTTAATTTTTTATGAGTGGCTGTTTCATTCAAAATCCTATAATTAAAATAGAGGAATTGTCTACTAAAATCGATAAAATTGACACATCATGACAATCTTAGTTATTGACGATTCTTTGGATTTATATGTAAATTAATATGTATTGAAGTGTTATTTTCCACCCTTAAAATAATCCCCAAGAAAAACTTCTTCTTTTAGCTTGGTAAAATAATTCCAACTTCCCAATCGAATTGGGCGGAAAATATCTTCTTTACCCGCTAGCTCAAGTCGATAATTTTATATCAAAACTTCGTGCAGCTCAATAATACAAAACCAGGAAAAACCGCTCTCGTGGTGTTTTCCCATAAATAAATTTTAAAATATTTAAATTTTTCCAAAAATGATAAACTTAAACCGTCAATTTGTTTAACGATCAAAATGCAATGCATTTAATCTTTTTTCCAAAATTCCGTATCTCCTTGCGACTTTATCAGCCAACTTTCAATGCCTTGAATACTAAATTTTATTGGTAATGTAAATTTACCCAAAATCATCAATGACGTCCAATTTTCCTCAGTTTTTCCAATTATACTTTATTAGCAGAATCAAAATAAAACGACCGTCCACGACTTGAACGGCGCACAGTAGGCTGAATCCCTAAAAAACGAGAAATTTGCTTTTTTCTCTTTTGCTTTTTTTCACAATTTCTTCTATACTGTTTGTTTGCGGTTGGTAAATTTTTAATGGATTAAAAAAAATGAAGTCGAAAAAAAGCTTGAAAAGGCATGTCCTAACAGGTTTTTTGCGTGCAAAGAACATATTTATACTAAACATGCTTAAACGAAATGAATAGCACTCATTTTAAGAGTCGCATTATGGATTTAATACGTAAAATGATGATTTTAAAATTTATCTTCATATGAACTTTTCTCGAGTTGTAGGAATATCATACTCGTGAAATTTTGTATGTGTACTTCTTAACTACATATCTACATCATATAAAAATTTCTCTCACAAATGCCTGCCACCTTCCGAGATATTAACATTTAAAAAATTGCTCTTCCTAATCTTTTAATCTTGGTTTAACTCTAGTTTTTAACATAAAAAGCCATGTTCTAACAGGTTTTTTGCGTGCAAAGTACATATTTATACTGAACATGCTTAAACGAAATGAATAGCTCTCATTTTAAGAGTCGCATTATGGATTTAATACGTAAAATGATGATTTTAAAATTTATCTTCATATGAACTTTTCTCGAGTTGTAGGAATATCATACTCGTGAAATTTTGTATGCGTACTTCTTAACTACATATCTACATAATATTAAAATATTAAAATTCTCTCACAAATGCCTACAAACTTCCGAGATATTAACATTTTAGAAATGGTCCCTCATAATAAGATACTGTATACAGGGTGTACAAAAAATTTAAGTATCTTATTATGAGGGACCATTTCTAAAATGTTAATATCTCGGAAGTTTGTAGGCATTTGTGAAAGAAATTTTAATATGATGTAGATATGTAGTTAAGAAGTACACATACAAAATTTCACGAGTAAGATATTCCTACAACTCGAGAAAAGTTCATATTATATGAAGATAAATTTTAAAATCATCATTTTACGTATTAAATCCATCATGGGCCTCTTAAAATTAGTGCTGTTTATTTCATTTGAGTATTTAGTATAGCTATATGTTCTTTGCACGCAAAAAACCTGTTAGAACATAGCTTTTTATGTTAAAAACTAGAGTTAAACCAAGATTAAAAGATTTGGAAGAGCAATTTATTAAATGTTAATATTTCGGAAGGTGGCAGGCATTTGTGAGAGAAATTTTAATATGATGTAGATATGTAGTTAAGAAGTACGCATACAAAATTTCACGAGTATGATATTCCTACAACTCGAGAAAAGTTCATATGAAGATAAATTTTAAAATCATCATTTTACGTATTAAATCCATAATGCGACTCTTAAAATGAGTGCTATTCATTTCGTTTAAGCATGTTCAGTATAAATATGTTCTTTGCACGCAAAAAAACTGTTAGGACATGCCTTTTTAAGCTTTTTTTCGACTTCATTTTTTTTAATCCATTAAAAATTTACCAACCGCAAACAAACAGTATATAAGAAATTGTGAAAAAAAGCAAAAGAGAAAAAAGCAAATTTCTCGTTTTTTAGGGATTCAGCCTACTGTGCGGCGTACACAAGTCTACTTCTTCACTGCTCGCGCTCTCTCGGCTTCCCCGAAACCGCGAAACATCCAAAATTCAAATTTTTAAACAAAAAGTCAAATAAACCACTTCCTTATTCCAAAAATTACACGACAGTATATATCAAGGATGAGAAAGTGACGCTGTTATGGAAGACCTCAAACAAGATGGATAGATGATTGGGAATATTGAGTGGGCAAGCCATGGATAGAATTGACTGCGGATATAGTAGGAGTGGGTAATAGAAGAGAAGTTTACCTAAAGATGGACTAAAAATATGATATCAAATGAATGGCAAAAGTTGCATCATCATCTGGGTGCAAAATTTCACATACTTGGAACGTCAAAACAACATCAATCCTGCTTTTATGTAGGTCATGTCTGAAAAATAATGGACCTGCTGAACAACCACCTGTTCAAACCATAGCAGTGCTTTCGTGTTATCGTTGGTTGAGTTACAACGTAAAAATTATGAGTTGGAATCCCGAACTTTGCAGAATCTCTAAGTTTGGCCCTCCAGTGGACGTCGACACGCTGTGGTTTAAAGAATTTATTTTGTATTTACATTAATTCTGGCTAAATGACAAAACATCGAAACCAAAACTTCCGTTCATGCAGTAAATGCTTCAAGTTTATGTCATCATGGAAACAAAAATTGGAGTTAAATATACTACTTTTCATACCATCAAAATTTAATACTATAGAAATGACTATAACTTATATAATTGAATAATTAATTCAAATTACTGTAATTACCAACGCAAAAATTGTAATCCAAATAGAAATAACCGGAAGGTATATTATTATATTATACCCATCGGGTATTATTTTAAATGTTTTTTTTTTTTAATTGGACAACTTCTGTATCGTCCAATGACTCATTTTCCAACATCAACCAGATCCACAAACCGACATTGTTGTTGACTTTTTATACATGAATTAAAAACTTTTGTTCTCTGGATAGAATATTTGGGAACCTCAATATCCTTTCGTGAATTAAAATTAATGATTGGTTTTAATTTTTTCTCCCATTTTCAAAATTACCTTGTTGAGCAGGCTAATCGGTCAGTAGCTCTTAGGTTGCGTTGCTTCGGTCAGAAAGTGCTGTACTTTGAAAATCGCGTTTATTATATTATAATTTAATTTGTCATGAGTCTTTTCGCGCTCTTGCACTTACATGAATTTACAATTACCAACCATCTCATTTGTAATAGTTAGTGAATGATGCGGATATTTGTCTTGATAATTATCGCCTTTAGGATTCAAGCAATTGCTATGTGAATATTGCGCAACGTTTGCAAATAGGTACAAAGTTTTTATACGAATGCTGGAGGCTGGTTTGCCTATCTGATTAACAAAAAGAAAAGCTTTAAAAATTAATTAAAACAAAAAAAAATATGACGCAATCGCTTAAGCTTTTATAGTAATTAGCCCAGTTCTGATTAAACTTAGTAAATTGAATAACAATTGAATTGTTTTTTCTTTTAAAGTCAAAGTTAAATGTAAAATAAATGGATTAGTTTAATTTTCACTTTCTACAGATTTCGATTCTCACCTGTCTGGATCCTTGTCTATGACTACAATTAGCAATTAAAATTATCTAATTATTAACCTAGAAGTAGAACCTTGATCATCAATAACTTCTGAAATTCTGAAATTGTCACAATGATTGTTAATTTGAATTTAGATTGGACACAATTTCATATTACTAGAAATTTTATACTTTTCACTTTTGCTTATAGTAACGCAGACAAATTAATTTGCAAATATTAAATTTAATAGCGTCTTCCGAATTCGTGTTTCTACTTTTAATTTTATATTTATACATATTTAAATTTAAAATAATATTTGACCTTATTAATATAAAATTTTCTTTTTACAAATAAAATTTAATTTAATCTAAACCTGATAATTTAATTTTTCAAGCAGAAAAATGATGTTTAAATATTATACGTTCAATAGGAAATGATTAAATAATTTTAAAGTACCTATTAAAATGTTTCTTATGAAATTATCCGGTGATCGCATTAAATAATTATGAACGAATTTACACCTCCATTAAAAACTTAAGCAGGAACGTTTTCTTTGTTGTAAGCTAATTATTAGTATTAAATTTGTTTGTTTCTCTGTCGTTTAATTTATAATTTAGCCACTACAGGAACAGCTACAAGTTTTGAAAATTCCTTCTCGTGGTTTTTAAGCTTTAAAATTTAATCAATTTTTTGTAAATAAAAATTATTTTTAATTATAGTTTTACTATAAAATACACTAATTTTTTATACGGTTCCAAACATTACATGACGTAACGTATAATTATATAATCAGGTCAGTACCTAATTTAAAGATAGTGAATGAATTAGAGGAGATACCACAACCGGTCTTTTTAATATAATATAAACAATTTTAGAGATCAAGTTCAAGGTATGACATTAATACTTTTGTGATCATAAATTTTCACTTACACATAATTCTTTAGTGCCCTCGGGATTAATTCAAGAAAAATTTATAGGTTTGAATTTTTAAGACTTTTACGTAAAATTAATTTGAAACTTTTTAATAATTTTGTAGCTACCGTTTCTTACATTACATATTTTGGAATCTTTATTTAATTACTTTCATCTTCTAAAGTTACGACCAATCACTAGTTAAATTCTATAATTGCTGCAATTAAAGAAAAGTCATTAAAACCAGCTTAACACTTTCGGAAAAGTCGATGATTTTATTATCGATAACGTCGAGAAAATAATTAATTACTGATAGACATCTGTGACATTTATGATTACGATTTTTCACAGGCTATAATAACTTTTTGTAACATTAGAACCTAACGATTTCTATCTCACTTTAATTTTCTATAAAAATTAAAAGTACTATTGCCTAATAAGCATAAAGTAAAAATTAATTGCTAATTATCGTAGAAAATAAAATCACATATGTCACAAAGTTAGTGAAAACATTTCAAATATCAAAAATTATAATTTCAATTTTCTAATCATGAAATCTTGTACTAAAAATAACTATGCTAATTTTTAAGTTTCTCTATAAATAAATTTACTTTTAGTTCAAAGAAAATAAAAGATTCTCTTTTTGTTCTCCTCGTTCTTTGCTCAAAACCAGCAGATAAATATAGGTGGTATTGTAATTTTTTAAATTATTATTCATGAACATAATAGACGGAAAAGCTGTTTATTGAATTGGAATAATATCTATCACAGTTAATTTTTAACAAACATGGTTTTAATCTCTAAACCACAATTTGTCATAATTTTTAAAATTATAATAAAACTATTTATGTTAGCTTTCTTTATTTGCGGAATTAAAATAAGTCATTACGTTTTATAAAATCTAATTTTTATATAGCTGTGAACAAATATAACATTTTAAATTGATTGATTTTCTTGCAGTAATATGAAAAGTAAAAAATTATGGAAAAGAAAGGAAAAATCTGTAATAAAAATAAAAATTCAAAGTTTGGCTTTAGTTTACTAAACTTTTTATATAAAATTTTTCTTGTAACTTGAAATTGTCTATTTTTTGTGCCAATTAAGGTTGAATTTTGTTCTTCGTTTAATCTAGTATCCCAAATTTTATCACGAATTTTCGAATAATTTTGTTGTTCTTGTGTTAATTTTACGGTTGAATATTTAACCCAACATTTTGTTTGTCGTTCTTCGAATTTAAATGTCGTCAAACATTGAATCGGTTCGAGTTCAAATAGAACAAGTCAAATTAGAGATCAATTAAAACATTTCAGAATAAATTTGATTGTGTTACAATAACAGTGCTACAGTATAAAATAAACAATATTTAAAAAATATTTATTCAAAAACTGAAAGTGATATTATGACATTGCTTTTAAAATGTCGCTTTATTGTCAACAAAAATTTAATAAAGAATAAATCAGTCAAATTCATTTTGAAGGAACTATTGAACAAATAATAATGATAACGCTTTTTGAAAAGCACTGACAGCAATTGTCTAGGACTTAACATTAAGGAAATTCTTTTCTTTTAAAGAAAATAAGAATGTTATTGAAAAACAATTTTCAGAAAAACATACTTAATTGAAACAAAAGAATTCTTATGTGTTTTTATTTCTTGTTTTTGTAAGTCGTATTGTTTACAAACCTTTGTGACTAAATTTTCTATGTTCAAAAATTATGAATTGTTGATTCAGGTACTTCGTACTTTTAAAACTGCAATAGAAAAATTTGAATTATTTACTTCGATATGTTATATTTTTTATCGAAAGTCTACATGTACTCGTAGTCGATTTGTTTCTTGTCTGTTATTATAAATTTAAATTTTTGGATGTCACGTGTTGGAAATGTGCAACGACTACCACGAGAGAAAAGACTTTTATATTAGAAGATTTTATAATAACTTCAAATATAAATAAAAATTTAATATAATGAAATTGGGATAACTAATCGAATGTTTTTTATCAGATTTTGAAAATTCGCAGACATACAGTCATCGAAACTAGTGAAACGAATAAATAATTCATAATTGCTATTATACGATAAGTAAAAGTATAAGACCATGCGCCTGACACTGCGGATTTTATCAAATGGAACTATGTTTACCTGCTATGAAGTTCAATAAAAATATTTTCGTTTCCTTCAACTTTTATTTGAGCTCTGAGATACCTAAATCTCATAGTTTCCGAGTTAAATACTTTTAAAAAGCGATGATGCATTTTAGAATCCTAGTGAAAATACATAATTAATAAAAGAAAACTTTATAATAAATGAGTCGATTTATAAATTTCTTTACATTTAATAATTAATATTTCATGCTCCAACTGCACTAAATGCCTATTATGATGTTTCTGGACATCAATTTATGATTTTCATTTATTTTATCGTTTTATATTATTTATTTTATTGCCTATAATAATGTTAAATGTAGCGGATATTAACAATAAATTATAAATAAATAAAATATCTCTATTGCACTTTGCTCGAACTTCTTATCTTCCTTGCCTTTAGGTAATGTAACCTGGATGAAAGCTTAGGTATTTTGAATAATTATACTAATCCATTTTGTTTCATCTGTGATAACAGCCGACAACAAGGTTGACAACCAAGTTGATCGTTATATTATAATACACGATATTTATTCTTTGCCCTACTCTGTTTAGACACTTAAACAATAAAACAGAGGGCACCACACACTTAATATTGTTCACCAGATGGTCGATAGTAATCAAACCACAACACCGTAGAAAATTGCAGTGACAGCTCTTACCACACACAGCAAAATGGTCAGTCATAGCTGTGGAAATTAACCAGATTAGATCTGATATAGCCTTGGCAATAGCACCATTACAATTTTTGTTTTGTTATCTAATTTAACAATTGCTTAAAAATGATATCTATAGAAAAATTAATATTACAAGTTAGTATTTACTGCAATCAACCCCATGTTTAAATTAAATTAAACATTTTAATAAAATGTTATATATTAGACCAAATATTTAGAAAGTCTACGATTCAACCACACGAATTATTTCAGTTTTTCAATTTTGATTTTAAATAAAATCACTTGAAAAAATGAATATTTTAGATTATAAAAATTTTAAATTTTAATTGTAACTCAAATTAATTATAATTATAACGGATTCCTCAATTCAAGTGGCGGCTTTTCAGCTATCTTCACGTATGCCAGAATGCAGGACACTAATTTTAGGTTTAACAGAAATTACCATCTACTTAAATCTGACAATGACAACAATATACAATAAAAAGAATGTTTAGATTAGTAAAACAACAAACTGAACCTAACATTTTTCTAAATTATGATTTAATAATGATTAGTGCCTAATTACACTTTGTACAACAACTTAAATTGTTAATTAATAAATTGTGATAAAATTTAACATGTTAATAGTTGAAACGCTCTGATACTTTATTGTTATGTTGTTTTGCAATAAATAATTGTCTTGATAGATTTATAGTATTGAAGTTGTAATTTTTAAATTAACACGTTAGAAAATAATTAATTAATTACTAACTACCGAGGTAATTGTATTACTTAAAACAGGTTAGAGAGGTAGATAATTCATACAAAATAAATATAGAAATTCAATTAAAAATCGTATTATGATGGATGCAATTTTAATTTAAATTATGTAATTAGTCTCATTGTTAGAGAATTCATATTTAAAGAAAATCGTGATTATAATTATGAGAATCGAGTTATTGTCCACGTGCTACTTAATTTATTATAATAATAATTATAACAGTAACGGATATTTTCTTGTAACCTGTAATGTGGTAAATTAATCCAATATAATAAGGATTGGTTTTTCACCAGCGTGCGGCGACCGACAGGCAATGCAATGGTCTGTTTTACTTTACAAGCATTCATTTTCAGCTCATTTAATTTTTAAATAACAGAGAAATGCTTTTTGTTCTTAATCAGGTTCGTGTTTGTAAACAAAGTGGTTTGCAAGTTTCCTTATGTGCCACTGATTCATCGATCATGCACCTTGTAAGCAGTGGAAATTTTTTTATGTAGGGTAATGCATTTTACATGGAAATGCCCGCTGTTAAATGACATCCTTTTAAAACAAATTAACTTCGAGCTATTCGAGCGCAACAACACCCATAATAACAAGTATTTTCTAATGGAATTAATTGCTGTAGTAAAATAAAGACAAATTTCATGTAAAATCTTATTTTATTGACTCGCATAATAATAACACAATTTTTTGTCATAGTCGATGTAAATAATAAACAAGCGTCGTTTTTGTCATTGTCGGTTGTCAGTTATTCTTGTGTTACAATTAAATTAAATAATTATTTCATAAATTTATAATAAATACATAAATTAAAAGTTTAGCGGCCTAGAGTCCAAAAAACGGAACTGGAAAGCTCGCTGAGAATTGGCAGGTACAGGGCCGGAACTTCCGGAAATTTTACTGCTTTTGGTTGGTTTGTGCTTGTCCACGGTAGGCGAGTTGTTGCTCGTCCAATGATCTTCCCCAACCACCATGTCCTGATGATCCACCGCCGCCACCACCTCCATAACCACCTCCGATATCTCCATATCCACCGCCGCTTCCACCGTAGGCTGATTCGTGGGTTTGGACGTGGCTCGAACTGTGATGTGGGTGGGCTACTACCTCGTAGGTTACGTGTTTTCCGCCGCCCAAGAGTTTCTTGAGACCGATGATGGCTGAGAGGACTAGAGCAAGTTTACCGATGATAAGGGCTTTGCCGGCGATTAAAGCAATGGTGGCTAAAGCAAGTTTTCCAATGATGGCAGCTTTGAGTGCGGCAGCTGCTAACAATGGTCCAAGAATTTTGGCTGCCTTCTTCTTTTTGCCTCTGCTTTCTTCTACTCCAACGGAGTTGTCTTCGCTTAAATCTTCCATAACATCTCCGAAGGAACGAGCAGCAGAGCTGACGCTGTCAACGATTTCACTACCCTTAAGGTTTAACTTGATGGTGTGAGTGTTGAGGAATCCTTGTACGCGATTGAAAATTAATGATTCGATACTGTCGTCACCGTTGAGGGCACGTGGAGCACCTTCTGGTTCACCATCTGAAGTCTTCACTATGGTTAAACCGTCGGTAATTGTAATTGTGTCCTTGTGGCCGAGCATTTTATCCACAAACGAAAACAACTTGTATTTCACACACGACATCGAATCCTTGTTAAGGCAGTCCGCGTAAATACTATCCAAAAGGTCGTTTTCTGTTTGTACTGCATTTCTTGAGGTTCTTGTTTCGTCTTGTGCAGGAAGACCATATGTAGCAACCACTAGGCACAGTAATCCAACTACTTTAATTGAAGCCATGATCGTTAACTAGTTGATCGTAGTATGATGTCGAGAAGATGCTCCGCATGTGTATATATGTTACGCTCCCTTCTCCTTCTAGTACTTTGAGAACAATTTGGGTCCAGATACTATAATAACGGCCGCGGGGCAATCTCTTGGACCGCTTTCTCACAGAAAACTCGCAATAACCTCGTTTTTAGTATCCCTGTGCGATATGCACCTCCCGTATAGTACAAATATGCATTTCTATACATTAAACAGCTTAATCATAGCAAAAATTCTTAGCAAGTTCAATGCCAATAATTTTATGGGTGTTGGGTTGGATGACCAGTAAGTACGGACGACCGGTTCGGAAACGCTCGAGGGCTGACTAGGTCATCATTGAAGGTTATAAGAGAGAGTGCAACGTGATCCTGTTGATACTAAATAAACGGCCCACTTATGTTTCCAATTTTCGTTGTATTCAAATTTACACATATCACATCAATTTTGGATTGAATTATAACGTTTTTTTTTTAATAAGTCATTGTCGAAGAAGAAATTCGCACACGAACAAGGTAAACATTGTATAGGTCACCCGAAGAATAATAATGTTCATGTATTCTACTTCTCACAATTATTAAATGAAAGAAGAGCAACCTTTATTAATTTTATTGAGATTATTATTAATGGATCCAAAAAAACAACCACCTATACGCTACAAAGAGCACCGCTTTGCAAAAAAGTCAAAAAGTTGGCGAATCTGATTGGTCTGTTACGGAATGAGAAAGCAAAATTATTGTCTAGACTTTTAATAAAATTATTATATTATTTATTACGCCAACGCCTAAATAGTTTATTTTTTTATATTTTTATTGATTTGTTTTGAACGATAAGAAAAGTTTGTGTTAAAGCGACCCACAAACGCGAATTATTTAACGATTTAAATTCACTTTTGCCTTTGGTTTACTTTGAAAAAAATTAACGTTACTTTCTTTTCTGTTAATATATTAATTATATGTAAGTTTATTTTTTAATCATACGGTTTATTCGTAATTTAAAGATCGCTTGGTTTGAATAACAAATAAAATTGGAAATTTGTGACCTTTATTGCTTTTATTAACTACTCTCATGTGTGTCACAGAATGTAATAAGCAATTGCTTTTCAAAACACCGACAATATGAAAAAAAATATTTTTTACAATGCGATTGTAAAAAATAATGCTTAATTTTCTTTGCCTTTGTATTTGAAAATTACACTAACCCAAATAAGTCCAAAGGGGAAATTTAGATAAATAACAAATTTACATTCAATGGTCTTCGCAGGTAATAACAGTTCTTAAAAAATTGTGAAGTGTGTGGGAGTTAAACTAATTAATTATAAGAGAACGTGCTAAGTCCAATCCTCTACGATTTCTTCAGTTTGAACAAATTTTTAAAAGGAGCTTTTAGCTACATTTTCGCGTAATGTAATTTCTCTAAAGCGCTCAAACTCGATGAAGATGTTTCCGATAGTTTTTGTATTTAAGTAAAAGTTTTCGTGATGTTAGAAATAAACTAATTACATGTAACATTAACATGAGATTTTTGTAATTACGATATAATTTAATTAAATTATCGGTTATTATTATGGTAATTTCGGCTCCTGAAGTATGTAATTAATTATCATTAATTAAATTCTCACTTTTTGAAAACTGCGATCGTATATTGGGCTAATAATAATTATAGCAATTCATGGAGACTTATTCTACTTTTGTAATTTTTGTAAGTAAATGTTTTGGACAAGTTAATATTATTTGCATTGCCATGACTCAAAACGCATAATATTTAAAAGCTGTTTACTTTCAAAATTAGAAATTGATAACTTTCTCTTTAACGTGCAAAATCGATTGCAAATCTAGTGAAATTACCATAATTTTAATTTTATGAAAATTCACTAAAAGCTCTAAAATAACTGAAATATGTAAATAAGAATTTTAAATAAATCTACAGTAAGTCAATAAAATTAACATAATAAGGTATTTCCCAACAAGGTATTCTTATCAAAAATTTATGTTTTTGGGTCGTTGTAGTTCCAAAAATACATTGACTATCCCATTCTTTAAATTTTTCTAAAGCCATGAGAAACTGTTTTCCCAAGACCCACGCTTAATGGGCGCGTCCTACATGTAAATTGTCAATGAGGTGACTTGTACTTGTAAAATAAAAGATTTTTGGAGATGGCAGAATATTTAGTGGCAAATTCTGCCAACCATCATTGCTCATTCTTCCACAAGTTGTTCAATAAGGCCTAAAACTTATTTGGTCAGAAACAAAACTTGCAGGAATTTCAAAATCTTGGAATCTTTTATAAAATCACTTTTAAATATTTATGCTTATGAAATGAATTCCCTAACTCGCAGGTTTTTCACGATATTTAATAAACCCCGCTACGTAGAAAGCTGAAATATTACATGGTTATTGCTGATAATGTAATTATAGCTAAGAGAAAACCCCTACAATCGGATCGAAAACATAACCAATCAAAATTGATCAATAAACGGATTAACCTGTTCAACAAATCTAGGTAAACGAAGAAGACGCCTGTGAGTTATTTTTATTGTTAATTTATTAGTTGCTGTATAATTATAACTAGATACCGCATTTATAGGCGTTATAAATATGCATTTTATGATTGCTAATTTCATACTTTGAATTTTATACTTATTTTAAATAGGATCATAACATGTAAAATGATTAACAACGCCCAGAAATAAAAAGTGTACAAAATTATCGACAAAAGAATATCTGATGGGTTGATGATTTTGTCTACCAAAATTTTATGTCAAGCCATGATAGGATACCGATGAATTAGATAGATCACGAATATAAAGAAGCTGGAACAAACTTGGGACAAAATCTTTTAAATCTAAATCGCGAGACCGCAGGCAGAGTAGCCTTGTAATGCTATAATACCATAATATTGCCATAATTCTTTCTATGGCCCCCTAAAGGGGTCTTAATTAAATTATTACAGTTATAATTTTACAAGTTAAACGTTTAAGAAATTCCCAGAGGAAGAAATGCAAGAAAAATTAAAGCAAACGTATAAATAAAGAGAGCAACAGGGAAAGTAAATTTTTAATAATCTACTTAAAAATTTAACGAGATTCGGAAACGACTGAATTGTTAAATCATCAAATTGAAAGTAATAAAGGTAATAAAAATTATGGATCCAAAAATGCTAAAATATAAAACGGTATTAGAAAATCGTATAAATTGTTTTTATCTTATAAAACTTTTCTTCCATCCCCAAAACAATTTTTCTGTGTTAACCTTGAATTTTTCATAATTTTCCTTTGTCAAGCAAAATCCAAGAATAATAATTAATTTTTCAACAGAATTTTTGTTTTATTTTGACAGAATCCTGTACTTTTAAAGTCAACTATTTTGCGGATTGCGGACGTGTACCATTTTGTTATGGAAAAACAAATCGAAGTGAAAATTTTCATTCCAAATTTTAATAAAGTGCTCGATTATTATAATTTTATAATTAAAAAAAATATTTTAAATTTTTTACCCCAGCATCTTGGCTTGGAAATTTTGCAAAAAAGGATACCCCAAAGTAATAAAAATATCTCATTAACGCCTGAATCTGAAAAAATAGTAACTAATAATATTATTAATGTTTTGTTTCGGTTTTAAATTTCAATAGATGCCTCAGGCATAATGAAAATATTTTAAAAGCTTCCATTTTCGTCATTATCTGCAATTTTTTATATTATAAGTATATCATGAACTTATAACATTGAATTAAATTCACATAAAATGAAAATGATATTGGTTTTTAATAATATCCAATTACAAGAATTACTTTTTGCTTATATTTTACTTTTTGGTCCATTGAATGATTAACAAGCCAGAACGAAAGCCACAAATTTTACTGAAAGTTTTTGCTTACTATGTTTATATAATTATTATTCGCAAATTTGTCTAATCTACAGTTTTTATAGGTAGGCGTTGTTAAAACTTAATAATTGCTAATTTGAATTAAAAAAAATACTTACAGCATAAATTTATTGATGAAAATTATTGTTCATTTCACTGGAAACGAAAAGCAGGTTGATTCAACATGTAGACTATTAAGAATTTTTTAAACTTGAAAATCAATTGGTTTTGATCAAAATCAAAATGCGGATCGCTCTCTCTCTCTCTCTCTCTCACTTTTGACTTTCTCTGCAAGGAATTGCGAATGTCGTCCAGAAATTTTATGGAAAACTGGATCAGTACTCAACATCAAAATTCCTCAGTATATTTGTCCAGTTCAGTCATTCGTGGAAGTGTGGCCGAAGTACCAGAAACATCAATTCGTTGCCGATCGCAACAATTAGGCCTTCGAAACAACTCACCGCAACAAATTTGACGCAGGATCTGCACTTACAAGGTCCAAATAACCCAAAAATTACACCCTAGGATGATCTACAACTCCATATGGTTTGAAAATGAATGCTTAATGAAACTGTCAATCCTTCGAAAATCTTTGATAAAGAGGCTTATTTTACCATCGATGAATTATTTTTTAATAAATAAAAATTTCTATATGTGGACCATAGAAACTAAAGGAATACGGATACGTAGAAGTTAGAGTTTGGTTTGGTCTGGACTGAAGGAGTAATTGGGGTGTCCGTACTTTTTCAAAAACCACGAAAAATATTCTGTAACAGTGACTGCCGTCCTTTTCTTGATTACTAACTTTATTTGGTGGGAGTTGGAAGAGGTTGATATCAGCAATGCCTGGTTTCAACAGTACTAGGTGACCAGCCATACAGCGCTGGAGACAATGTATTTGTCGCAATTCCGAAGATTTATTTTCCCTGAAGATACAAGGTGACCCAAAAAAAATGATATCAAAGTTTAATCGGTTCTAACACGAAAGTGTTTTGTTTTTGGCATTTTGTTTTAGCACAGTGGGATTGCCAGTTAAAAAAGCTACATGTACGGTGAATTGTCAAATTTTGCCTTGTGTTTTATTACTTATTTTATAGATGTCTAATCAAAGAGAGAAAATTTTAGGGTTACATCAACAGGGAATGCGTAATTGTGACATCGCGCGAAGGCTCGGCATAGCGGTACCAAATGTCAGCCGAACAATCAAACAAATTGAGAAGCGTAGCCATACCGGACGTCATCCAGGGAACGGAAGAAAGCGAACAATCAACACGCCGAGGGTCCGTCAGATCATCAAAAAACGACTCCTGCGAAATTCCAGGGTCTCAATGAGAAAAATTGGCCACAAGATCGGTGTTTCACGTGAATCGGCTCGCCGAATAGCCAAGGAGCACCTTAAGGTCAAGCCTTACAAGCTTCAAAAAGTTCAACTGTTGACCGATGGTAACAATAAGCTAGTGCGACTTCAAAGATGTCGTCAGCTACTTCGTCGCGCCGCTTCTCTGTCGCGGAATCGGATTGTGTTCATAGATGAGAAGCTTTCACCGTCGAGCAAGCACACAACCGTCAAAATGACCGGATTTGGTCTGTTAATGCTCCAGGTACTTGTGCTGTCGTAGAGCACCGTCAATATCCACAGTCTGTGATGGTTTGGGCCGGAATTTGCTCAACTGGAAAAACCTCTTGGTTTTTGTGGATCAGGGTGTGAAAATTAACCAAGAGGTTTTAATTAACCAAGAGGTTACCGACGCGACATTCTCGAAGCCGTCGTCCTTCCATGGGCTCATCAACATTTCGGTGATGCGAATTGGACGTTTCAACAAGATTCTGCTCCAGCGTATAGGGCAAAGCCACTCAAAATTGGTGCAAAGCTCATTTCCCGGATTTCATCACATCCGCGGAATGGCCCCCCTACTCGCCAGGGCCGGTATTCTGATGTCCTCGCTTTTAGAGGAGCGGAGCGATATAGCTGTTATATGGCTGGAGCGGCACATGAGAATCAATGATAATACAAAATTATCACTCCACTCGCAATTAAACCACTCACTCGCTTGCTTGGAGTGGAGCGAGTTCAGAATACCGGCCCAGATCTCAATCCGATGGATTACAGCGTGTGGTCAATTTTGGAGGCCAGAGCCTGTGGGACACCCCACAAAAGTTTGGAGGCGTTAAAGCAGTCGTTGTGCTGTGAGTGGGATCGGATATCTATAGAAGAGCTTCGGCGCGTAGCCTTAAATTTTCGAAAGTGTTTGACGTTGTGTATAGCACTAGAAGGAGGCCATTTCAAAACTAGTTAATTATTTTTGTCAACAATAATGATAGTTATTATTATTTGCGGTGAAAAAGTTTTTCCTCCGTTTAATAAAGTTTTTATGATAAAAAGTTTTGTTATCATTTTTTTTGGGTCACCCTGTATTTGAAGAACAAAGTAGACGCTAACAAGCCCCACGTAATTCCTGTATGGAAACGGGAAATTTGACGAAAAATAGCCATCATAGAGCCTACGTTGAGCCGTAGTTAAAGAAAATTTTGGCCAGCGCATTGGGTTTTGTCATTTAAGCCGTCGATCGCTGACCAATGTTATCTTTATAGAAGCCATCTTTCACATCTAATTGCCCGATATTCAATATTATTATTCAATAAAAATATTTATGATTTTTCAAATAATATAAGCTCAAGTTGGAGCTAATATCAGAATTGTCATTGTCACATCCTACACACCTAAATAAAACCTATAAAATTATCCTGAATTACCTGTACAGATCTTGAATAATTTTATTAGCTGTTGGATGATTTCCTTCCCGGAAATTATTTGTTAAATAAATCAAATTAAATTTACAGCTTTAAGTGTCTATTCCCAGCAGCTATGCTAACAATATCATTGTCTAACCAATTCTAATAGAAAAGCAGTTCGTTAGTTATGTCAGAATAATTTGCGTTGTGTGCATATAAGATTGCTAGTCTTATTTTAAATTGATTTTCGGAACAAAATATATTACGACTTGTCTTTGAACAAATTGTAGCAACGTGAAATAATAAACCCTCTGATTATTATATCTTTTTTTTTCGGATAAGTTAAACAACAAAAATTTTCATAAAGGTTACTTGAATGCGGTAAGGCTACACAGAGTAGAAAGCAGGGATTTCATAAAATTTTTACTCGGGTCCTTATGATCCAAATAACCTAGGCACTCGTTCATTAAATAAATCACCAAAGAAAATGCGACGAGATTAGACGTTACTTATCCCTCAGATGAATCAGATCTTTAGACCTTTTTAGCTCTTTAGGTAAATATTTGGGATCTACAGTTCAACGTCTTTCGATATCATATCAAGGTTTCGTACACCTGGTTAGGGAATTATTTGCTATACATAGTTTTACCTGTATTGGAATCTGATATTTTTAGGAACGTTTAGGTTTAGGATCGTTAACTGAATTTAAATACATTTTGGGACGAATCAAACCAAGATATCAGAATTTCCAAATGAGAAAACCTCCAAACCGGTACTACAATTTCTTGTAAATTCCTCTTTCGGCTATACAAATAGGTTTAAAACAATTCTAGACAATATCAGTAACACTGGGGTCATTTTGAAATGAGCGCACTGCATAAAATCCGAGCAAAGGATTGTAGAGAAATTTGAGATTCGAACCCATAATTTCCGCTCTATAACTTTAGCAAAGATCACACCAAGCTTCTGATTATATTAATAAATTATAACATTCAATATAAATGTTTTTATTTCAACACTTAAAAACGGTCATAATTGAGTGAGTGCTAACATGCAATGTTAAGCTTTATGGACCGTTGATTAAGCTTTATTGATATTTTTTACACAGATGACTGCATTTAATTATTAGAATAAGTTACCTTTTTCCAACAATGCATAATATACTACATAAGTTTTTATAACTTAAGTACACAAAATTAGAAACTTTTCAGGCGTTGGATGAATACCACACCTCTAATCTTAGTTTGAATTTATTTTTTTAAGGATACTCGTAAAATCCGCAATCACCCCGATTCACCCATAAAATAATATAGGTATAAAATATATAATATTTGCATAGGACGCGACGCTAGTTGAAAAATATTAAACGGTTTTTAATTTTCTAAGTTTTTTATGAAGTTTTGTTGATTAATCTGCCTAATTAAATTTTGCAATGTAATACAATTTTCCTCTGCGACGGCTGTCATGTTGCTAAAAGAATTAAAATTCTTCAAATTTTCTATCAACATGCCAGCAATATTAAAAACATATTAAAATTTCATTGAAGAATCTTTTTGTATACAATTTTTAACTCAAAATTACGAAAGGCTTTTCGTTATAAGAACTGATAATATGCTGACTTTGCCACAATAAAATGAATAATTTGTTTGAACAGCAATTTTAAAAATGGTTGTAAGTTCTCTCGTGAGTTTTTCATCCACAAAAGAATGAAAGATAAAAAATATCAAGTAATAAAAAATATGTCATTGTGTCGTTTATTTTTACTGAACAAAAGTTACAATAATATCGTAAAAATTAATTTCAATTTAATTCAAAAAATTTTTACTTTTCTATTTTGCTTCAATTTCGCAAGAAACTGAGAAAATTTTTATCACGACTTAAGGTAATAACAATATCTTATGCATAAATTTCAATATAAAATATAAAATTTTCTTAGTTGTGACCTGGCAACAATCTATGAAACCGTCAATTTTTTTTGGAATGATTACTACCAATCAAAGTGAAAATTTTAATCTGCAGAATTAAGACGCAGTGAAAAAAACAACATTAGGTAGGGCAACTGTAGCAAGTGGGTGCTAGTAATTAATTTTGATGTAAAAATATAATCCATCAGTAAGTATTGTTGCCGAAAGAAGTGGTGGCGATTGCTTTGGTGTTGGTCGTTTGATTGATGATTGTTTTGTGTTTTGGATGTGATAGATTTTTTGCTTATATAGAAATCGATTTGTAATTAGTACTTGACTATCGAATTATTTTCTTTAGCTAATGAGAACCGCCACTACTACCTACTAATTTGTATACTCTTTATGCAGTTTCCGGTTTATCCTTGCCTGTGTAGTTGCGTGCTGGAAATATGTGACGTACCCAAAAATATTTTACTTGAAATAATTCCGAGATATCAACTTTAATTATCTTAAGACAAGTAGATTGCCACACTTCCATCAAAATGAATACTATTTTGGAGATGTAACGTTTAGCGTTCAAAATATCGCAAAGAAAATTTAATTGAAAATTGTGTAACAGCTTTTTTATTTAAAGAAGTTATTTTTCACTTGTAATTAATTTAGCATTTTCTGGATAGCACGTTTTTTATGCTGCAGGATTTATTATGATATTATTGTGCTTAAATTAGCACGAACGCCAGCTATAAATTTTCTTAACATGTCCAAATATTAGGTAAGTATACTTTTTCTAACTTTTTACATTACTTATTTATGAATAAAGCATTTTTTAGTTTTATTTATTAGATTTATAATCGGAAAAGGAGTATCTGTACGCCTAGAAGGATAATTGTGATTATCTTTTGAGATGGAACAAACTAACTTAAATTTATTACGACCGCAGAAGACAGAAACTTCATCGACATTGATGACTTTGACGACTTTAACAATTCCTTTATTGATGATGACTACGTGGGTATCAGGTAATTTGAAGTCTGCATAAATCGAGATAATGTAACCAATGAGTTGCTGCAGGCGATACTAACTGCTTTTTCTATTTTTCTAAATGAAAAATCGGAGGACATGGCCGTACTAATTCGGCCTACTCTACTGGTAGCTTTTGTGTTGTTCACATTACTAACGCAAACGGAAAGGATTGTGATGAGTCGCACTGGATTTTAGAAGTACCCAAATACGTCCTATACAGTATTCAGTTAATTTAAATCACTAGATAATAAATTTTTTCAGATGAAATTGTGAGGAATTACCTACGTAAAATTTCTCTTGTTCTCATCTTTTTGTTTCTCAGTTTATATCAAAAGACCGGCGTAAAAAGGTGGCCTGGTATCTTGGTGAAGATTTTCCCCTTCGAACGCAAAAATGTTTAGTTATTAAGTCGGATTTTGGGTTAGAATCTGCATGTACCTGCTGTAATCCAAATACTTGTCTACAGTATGATGCTGCTACTTCATTCCAGGACTATACAATATTATTTTTCTTTTAATTTTAGTTTGTGTTAGTTCTAAAGTAAATTTTATAGCGCGATCTATCAATAAAATCTTGAATTATAGCGTATATAACACAACGTATGTTGATTGAACTGGCAGTAAAACGGTAACTTCGAAAAAAATTCATTTGAAAAGATAATTAATACGATTTTGATCCGAAATGTTACAGATAAATGCATCGATTTTCCATAATTTTTGCTGATGGTGTAAATAATAATTTTTTTAAAATGTCACATATCAAGTTATATTTATTATTATAAAGTAATAAGATGAATACATTAGACTGTTAAATTAAATTTAGTATTTTTGAAAACAAAACAAGAAAAATTCAATTTACATTATAAAGTACCGTTCGATATAATATGATGGGTTGAAATGCTTTCATCTTCCCTTGTTTCATCGAAGCATGATTTTATCAAGTTAAATACTTTTTGTCTTTATATTACTTACTTAGTAGGTATATATATTTGACAAAGATCCATTACTACATTAAACTTCATTACATATACATGACTCAGTAATGGATATTGTTGATAATAAAAGAACCTAAGGACTTGAGTTTAAGTGGATGCACTTTCCAACTAATTTCCTTTTTCACACTTATAGCATCAAATTCCGTCTTGGTGCTTGCTGTGTGAAAATACTTCTTGTTACTTTAATTTATTTGGTATGTAGAAATAGATAAACAAGGCAGGGACAGTTTTCAGTGTGGAATGTTGATAACGCTCCATAAAAGATAAGAATTTAGAAAATGTGGTTTTATGGAAAAGAATTATTTTTGAAATAATAATTTTTACTTCGTTAAGTGCATGTAGAAAATTTCATACTTTCCTCATTTCACACCTGACATTAGTTCCGTTCACCAAAACTAGGTCTGTGGGTCTTCGGCATATCCTTATAAAGCAGGCCGTTTCTATACCATCCAAGTCAGATTTGCTTTGTCCGTAGGATACCTCGTTTCATAGCTTAGCCGAAAACTTCTCAAACATTTATTCGCACCTTCTTGTTCTCTTGTACTTTTATTTTTCGCTTAATTTTATTAGAAAAAATTTAACTCGTGGTAAGTAAATTTTTTGATTATCAGAGAGAGTCGGTAGTTAAAAAAATAATAAATTTCAAGCTCAACGATTTCGTTTTTTTTTTGTAATCTTAATTATTTATATTTTTCATTTAATTGAGGTCGATCAACTGGTTTCGATACAGCACTTTCTTTTCTCATCACGATTATAAAAAATGTATCCGATCATCCGCCGATTTACCTTTTCCACCTGTCGATTCATTCATTTACCTGTGTCCTTGTCTTTTATTAACAACAAGAATCTTTCATCTTTTAGAAACCACTGTTAATGTGCGCTGCCTTTCACAACTTCCTCATTCTTTAAAACCTGTGTTTGGAATTTGTGTCAGTATGTTTCTAGGTTATGGCCATTCACATCGAACTTGATCTTGAATAGCTTTCTATACTGCTTTGTTTTCCAATAAAACCAAAACAACATTTGTGGGTCATTAGCCTTTTTTAAATGTTAGGTCAATCAAATTAAAAAGAAATTTATAACATCAACTTTTTTATTATTAGAAAATAAGTTTAAGAAATAGAGTGGTGGGGAAGACAGAAGTGAAAGAAGTTTTTATACAAAGGTTCAATAAATTACATTAATTTAATTAATTATTTGGCATTAACTTGAGTTGACTGGATTCCATGCATCGTAAGCCATATTTGTGGCTTCACGTTTCTTCCTATGATCGGCATGAATTACATGGTGGCCACCACCCTCGTCGTGACCGGAAGCTAATTTTTTGACTCCAACTATGGCGGCTAGAAGAAGTGCCATAGCAGATACAGCAAGAGCTTTCATTGCTAATAAACCAACTCCACCTAGACCTAAAGCTCCCAACATAGAAGCAAACATGGATCCCAATAGTAGAAGTGCTCCACCACCTCCCTTATTTTTACCTCTTCCAGTACCTAAAACAAAGCAGCGGTTTAATTATTTTCGCATTAATAAATTTTTAATTGCATTAGTAATTCATGATTTGTTTAACGCCAAGATAATTTAGTGCACTCATTTCTGGAGCTATAATTAGTCAAAAGATCGCCTAAGATAATAAGCACAGACCATTAATTTGCATGAAAATAATGATGTTAATGTCTGTTAAATATAATCACAAGAAGTAGCACTTCTTAATAATTAATATGATGAAATAGGAGTGGTGGTTTACTTTGGACATTTTCATAATTTTTCCCAAATTGAAACTTTATTTTTCTTTTATATTTAAATTTTAAGCACCGCACGCCGAAAGAACTTAATTTAATATGCAAACTTAATTACAATTTTAAAATTCTTAACTTTTTGCCTTAAGGCACATTAAGTTTATAAAAAATGTGGGTTATTTTTTATTCTTCCGAAATCATTAAATTTGTTGTAAAGTTTCATTGTTGTACCTTGTTAAAGTTAATTGATTCAATTTTTAAATTTATTCCGATTAACGTTTTATTTTTTGCATAATAATTTACAAAGTTTTAATTAAAGTGTCGGTCAGGGGGGAGGGGAACTTAGCAGTTCTCCTTTTACGTAATACAGGGTGTTTCGATATTTTAAAATTTTGTTTCTATTTTTAAATAGAACGAACATCCAGTAATTTTGTAAGCCATTTTATATATTATTATTATTTCCTTCAATTTAAAATTACTTTTATTTAAAAGTTTAGTAATTGAACGAGTAAGTATAAAATTACAGACCAATTAAAAATTAAAAAAAAAAAACTAAAATTGAACAAATGTGTTGAACTTCACGTAATTGATTCACCCTGTATATGTAATTTCCGCGTCATAAAAATAATTTTTGGAAAATGATATAAAAAGTATTACCAATATCGTTGACAGATTCTTTGAAGGCTTTTCCAACATCTTGTCCATTTGGTAGTAATTCGGGCAGGTCGATTTTGATTTCGTGAGTTTGTAAATAATTCGAAACGGTTCCAAAAATTGAAGTATCGTTGTTATCATCACTATCATTGGTTGTGCTGACTAGTCGTACACCATCACTAAGTTTAAAGTCGTTTGTTTGTGATGTAACAAAATGCCGGACGGCTTTTCCTAATGATAAAATTGCTTGATTATAAATGGGTCCATCGTATTTGGAATCAACTAGTGTGGAGACGCCTAAAACACTGGTAATCACTAATAACTTAATCATCGTTGTTATGATGTATTGTGCAAAACCTAAAGTGAATCCATTTCTTGCAACCATCCTCTTATATACAATAATCCAAAAAGACTGTCACTCGGAACAATTATTATGAGTTAATGGAGCAGTTCTTTATGCAAAAACAAAAATGTAACGAGATCAGTAATCAAGTGACTGGCAAAATCAACTTCTTTACTCTTACGTGTTAGAAGTGCTATTTTTCTGTACAATTACGGAGTGATTGTATTTTGATCCTTAATTTTAGATGAGAATAAAGTGGAGCATGTTACGGTCAGCTGAAAGAGGATTTAATTTAGTGATCCTTTTTTTACGTGCTACAAATTGCGACAGAGAGCGTTTTTTAATATAAACTAACCGCTTCTACGATACAATAACTTTTTATTTAACGAAGTGTTGGCATACTTCCGGTTTTTCAGTTGATACGACCGGATGAACACCAAAAGTGCAGGTGAATGGCTACACTCAGTGGGGATTACAATATAATAGTAGCCGTCACACCACTTATATTTAAAATTCTGCCAACTCTTGCTATTGTATCATCCCCCAAATTATATTCAAAATTCGGTAAGGATTTAATTCAGTATTATATCGCTTTAAAAGGTTTCATTTAGGGCCGGTTTATCAGTACAAATTAGGTAGTATATCAGAGCTTTAAATTCTGTACTTACTTGCGAATTATCACAATTTTTTATTTATTAATACATAAAACAAAAAATAAAGCTTTAATTAGATAAAACGTGTAAATTTCATTTACCTAACGGGAAATCTCCACCGTTTAGTTTAAAATGTTTTGTTTTTTGCCACTTAATGTTATATTAATTTTTACAAATTTATGCTGATCAACTTCTGGCACACTTTATTTTTAGAATTTTACACCTAACTTGTTACCGCTACCTGCATTAGAAGTAGTAATAATTGGAGATTGTGCAAAAATGATATATAATATCTTCTCTTTCCTTTGATATTTCGGACTTCGACCTGTAATTTCCACTTGTATAGATGCATTTGGCACTATTATTTCCATTAACACTTTGGAGTGATCCGTAACAGAACCACAGGTTTCCTCTCCATAGCCTCCCGATGTAGGCTTACGCTATGTTGATGATGGTTATAATCTTATAATTATTATTATATAAGATAATTATATACATAACTTTTGGCTCACGCTGCATGAAATTAATACTGCCAGTGGTAATGCTTTTTATTTAAATTGCCATAAACTAACAGCAATTTTTTTATGGTTCCTGGCAAGATAGGATGATAGGACAATTATTGGATTAGGTTAAATATTTAAAGCGGACTCGGTACGAATAATTCCATTTGTTGGTCTTTTATCTTTCTATTTTTGTAAACAAACAAAATTTCCAAAAATTCAACGAAAATACTCATCTCACATTATTTTCTACAAGTTTTGCATGGAGCGATATTATGTCGAGATTCACCATTATTTCTGCAGTACTTTGAAAGTGACCAGGAAAGCCCATCGACCATAACTAATTAACGTTACCATGGAATCTTTTAGAACTTTTTGGCCCGTGAAGTTAATGAATTATTTCTGAACATATTATATTTGGAAGAAGACAGCACTGCAATACACACAGCCCAAGCTACGATTCCGATAGGTGAAAAATACTACATGAATTGAATATAAGAGGGACTTTTATGGGGATGGGATGAGTTTATACGTCACGTTAGGACTGCAGAATCTTTGGAATGCCAAATCTTTTAAAGTTTTAAAATTTGAAAAGCTCCAAGTTGTTAAAAGCTTGGTTAGGATTAGGGGTATCTTGAAAGGTGGTGTCTTAACCTCCATTTTCACCCTTTAGCCTTGATAATGGGTGAATAAAAACACCCGAAACGTCGGACAACTCAAAATTGGTTCAATAGACCGCTTACTCAACTATTCCTCCACTTCTATATTATGGCAGGTCAACAAACTAATTACCATTATTAATTAATTGATCCACAAAAGATAAAGTAATTGCATAGGTGTAAGTTGCGATTAGATGAAGATGGGCACAAAAAATCTTAAAACATGACAAATGTCAGAGATGCAATCATGAAAAGATGTCATAGCCAAGGCTACCCATAATTTTATAGCAACTATGGTGAAGTAAACTATACATGGATGTTTAGAATTATATTTTCATCAGAATGGTTGAGGGCTGCAGATTTCTACCTCCACTGGTAGATTACTGAGTCAGTGAGATAATCAACGAATGTGTGAATGAGGTATAGGTCCACTTGCACCAAATTTTGTGCAAAATTTACATTCCTTTCATGCCTGATTGAAGAAGAGTCTAAGTTTTCATATTCTACCACTTATTCGCTCTATTGATTCGTTCTCGTAAATAATGCAATTGAATATTTCATTACAGTTAAATTTGTTTATGTTTTCGAGGTTTTGTTGCTTGGATATCTAAAATTATGCATGAAATTTTTTAAATTTGATTATTTCAAAAGTATGTCCTTCATCTCATTAACTTTTCAAAACATTATCATTTATATAAAATGCATTAATGCAAATGAACAAAATCATAACACTTTTTACGAGAAAATCTAATTATAATATTAATTATCCATGTCCACGAACAGCAAATTTTTCCATCTGGGGCAAAAGTAACAAGTAATTCAACAATTGCTATGATTTTGAGTCGTGAGATGGCGTAACTCCTTAGGATATAAAACGAATGATATTATTACGGTTACGATAGAATAAAAAACTCAACATGAGCTTATTAAAAATTTACCGTCTGCATAAATTCACGTCCATGACAAATTAACTAAAATGTAGTCTTGTTGAAATTCATTGTAGCTTTTGTTGCCTAAGTTGTTCCCAACGTTTCCAAATAACAAATAATATCGTAAGATTTAAGAAAATTAAAAAAAAAATTTTCAATTAGAGGCCATATGAAAAATGTACATATTCCTAAGTTATAATTTATTCTTCTATCCTATGAGGTTAGAACCAGACCAGCAGTCTGGCGTAAATCAAACACGGATAGACAACAGAGCGGGAAACCGCGGTTCTAATCCTGATTTCGTCGGATATGTGCTGTGATCTAAAAAGTCCAAAATCGATCTGTGGACTATGGGGAAGGCAACGGGAAACCACCCCATTAACATTTCCCTAGTAAAGTCTTCTTGGCTTAGCCAAGAGGATCGCTAACATCCGAAATCGGATAGGCACCTGAAGAAGATCCTATGAGGTGCAGCATTTAATTCTCTTCCTATTTTGTGACACTCAGTTATAGATGCGCCTCATAAAGTCATGTGGCTATACACAGAAGGATTATTACAAAGACTCCCTTATTCTTAGGACTAACCAAACTCACTCCAGGAATTTGTTCAAAAGACGAAGGAATGTTCCTAATTACCTATTTACAAAATATAGACAAATTTGGATGTAAGTAAATATTTATGCTAATATATAAAGCATAAAATGTACTCACTCCAGAAATACTTTGATGGTAGATGACTGTGAAGAGCCATCCATAATTGGATGCTTGAATATAAATTCAGAAGTGACACATGCAAAAAATGCTAGAGATGTGAATTTCGCCAGCAAATCTCCTAACTGTTGATGATTCAAATAAAATACTTAAAACATAATCTATCCGGTTCATGAAATAATAATAATTGTAAACTTCCATCAGATAATCAATTTTATAATGAAGAAGAAGATCATGAATACCCAATAGTTTACGTTCTGAAGCAAATGTAATTTTTCTTCTTCTAAACGTAAACGAAAACTTGTGCCAGGAATGCATAAACTATATCTTTTACTTTGCAATTTTTATTTTAGCCCAGGAGAGTGGAATAATTTAAAAATTATGGAACTTTAAATAAGAATTTAAAATAATAAAATTGAGTAAATATATCACACACAAAATTGAAATGATTGACATGGTCAATAATGAATAAAATTTCAACTTGATTTACAATATAAATTTAACAAAAACTTAACTGAATGTTAAAATATTAGGATTTTAACTTTAAGCAAAGAACACAAGACGAGAAATGTTATTTAAAAAACACTTTAAAAACGTCTTTTATTCCAAATGACAAAATAGAACCAGAAAATAGTTTGAAAATATGACAAAGAATGCAAAATATGGAGGGGGGGTGCAAAACCGTGGAGTTTTTACGAAAAAGTTGAAAAATATAGCAAATTTTTGGATTGGATTGGAATAAAAGACGTTTTTAAAGTGTTTTTTAAATAAAATTTCTCGTATTGTGTTCTTTGCTTAAAGTTAAAATCCTAATATTTTAACATTCAGTTAAGTTTTTGTTAAATTTATATTTTACTAACACATACTAATATCACACCTATATTCTTGAAATTTCTTTTTAAGATTTATTTCTGTTGATTTACAAAATAAAATTGTTAAAAATCGTCTAAACAACAATATTTGAATTTTAAGGGTGGTACAGGTTTCTCAATTTAAAATGTTTTGAAGAGGTGCTATAATATTTTTGAAAATTCTAACAATTAAATTTTGCTACTATTAACTTTGTTGTTAGGAATCCGTTGTCTCAAACCGATGAAAGGGGACCAAAGCTTTTCCAATTTTTCAATTGAAAGGAAATTCAACCATAAAATAATTAAGAATTTATTACTTTGAAATTATTTAAAATACTCGGTGGCTATCATTTTTTTTACAATATTATTAAATGCAATATTCCATATTGCTTGATGTTAATTCGTCTAAATTTTGTTTATATTTCAATTAAATAAAAAAAATATTTTTTTTTCAATTCATTAAACTGTAAGGAACTGTGGACAACGTTGTGAAGAATAGCATGCATAACATTATTATTATGCCCTAGGAAGAAAAATAAGGAGGTCTTTAGTAACTGGCATAAAAGTAAAAATGTCCTTAGCAAGGCACACTTAAGTTATTTCTGGCCAAAATGTTCAAACCTATAAAATTGTTGTATGTAAAATTGCTCCTGATTTTGTCAGAGATAAATAGGAGCGGTCTCGTAGGGTAGAAATTGAAAGCCGAATAAAATGTCGAAATTTTGAATTTGTGTACAATTTAAATGATAAATTATTATCGGAGAGTGGTAAATAAATTATTATAATCGATAAATTGAGATCGTTTTCGGGAAGTGAAGTTTAGAAGTAAAATTGTAAAACTTGGTATTCAACTTAAAAATTAGTGAAGAAAATTTCATTGATAAAATAATCTTTTCCAAAGCGTTAAAACAAAATACATACCAATATTCGAATTATGAACAAAACATATCCTTTTGGCTCTCCATATTTTTGACATTTAGTTCGATAGTTTTTTGTATATTTTTTAGCGAAATTTTTCTCGATGTTGTGTAATTATGTTACTTTTCTTTGCTGTAGATGATATGAATTTCCTATTTTCTAAAATTGTAACATCTGTTCAAATCTGTCTCAGTAAGTTTTAAATTAAATGTTTACTAGTACTACATTTCGTAGTTCGCATTTTGTATTACGGATTGTCTAAATTTGTAGTAATTTGTAATCTAATGCCAATTACTGATGAATAATTTTAGCGTCGTTATTATGTAATTGCAGGTAGTCAGGATATTATTATTATTTATAGGCGGAGTCATCTCAAATTTTAGGGGTTGTTAATTTGGCTATAAAAAGGCTATTTGAATGCAAAACTTATATTTCAGTTCTCGCAAGTGAGGAGGTGGTAATTAAAATTTTAAAATAAAACCCCCTGATCACAAAGACTAATGTGTAGAATATTTTATCATTCAATTTATAACATCAAAACCATTCCAAATAAATATATCAACATGGTTTGGTAAGCCATCCTTCGCAAAGGGCTATAAACAAAATTGAAAACAAAAGAAAAGTCGGAAAATTACCATGCACAACACAAACCGTAAACAATAGTGCTGTAGCAGCTAAACAATCTTTATACATTATTTACATCACAATAAATTAATTTTTGCTGTGGGAATATTTACCACTCCTTTTAAAACTTTTAAATTATACAAATCGAATTGTAACCTTTTGAGGTCGACCCGACTATTAAGTACTCTTAAATTTATTTACTCAAGTGAACGCTTTATTACACCAATAAAGAGTTTAGCACTAACAAAAGTTGTGGAACCGCACGTACATGATTTGATTTAATTTCTTCTTTCAACATAATTTAATTTTTTTTTATTCATAGCAATTTAAATTTAAAATTACTTTCATCATGTTGAGTTTCGGCTGGTTCCTTTCTATGGATAGATTTAAATACAGGAAGGAAGGAAAGAAGGAAGAAATATTTTATAGTAAAATTAAAAGTTTTGAAATTTATTTGACTTTGGTAGAAGTTATCATGGGTGGATTGAAAAATAATGTTAATACCAATATTTATGCTTTAGAAGCATCTTGTGTAAAGTCTGAAAATCTTTTGCGTGTTGTTTTGCAGTTTTACTTTTATGAAACGTTAAATTTAATAATGCGCTTTAATGGTTTGCATAAATTTATTGTGGTATTAATTTAATTAAATAAAGTATTTGTAATTACCACTTGTTGCTCTACATATTAACAAGAGAAAACAAGTTAATGTGTCTTCGCTATGTTATATGTATAAAGATTGAACATCCGGTATTAAAAGCTGCTGTATTTTCTTTGGAAATCATTTATCACATCCGTTTATAAGCATAGGCTATTGATCCAATTTCTCCTATTTTTATTAATTCTTACGAGGCATTTACTATTTTACACATAGTAGAAAAAGTTCGACATAACCTTATACAGGGTGAATTATAAATGGTCAAATTAATCACTTTCTCGCCTCAAAATGATAAACATCTTTCAAATTAGCATCTTGAAACACTTGCATTATTAAAAAATGTATTATGCTAGAAACAAAAAATTAGAACATTAATTGACTGAGTAATAAGTGAATGTTTTACGCACCTGTCCTACATTATGAACTTTTTCTTTATAAATGCATGTTTTCATAAGCGACTACAATAATTATTCAGCTTATACTCGTATGTAATATGAATAAACATTTCTCGTTTAAAGCGAAGAGCTTAAATTAAGAATACTATGATTTGCTATAATTAAAAGGAAAATACTTCATGTTTTCTAAGCGGCTTTCGATATTTGCAAAACGATTAGAGAGAATCCGTTAATGGAAAACATTAAATTGTTGAATTATTTTCAAATGTTGTGGGCTGAAACTGAAATTTGAATTAATTTATTTTCCTTTATAATTTATAAATAACTGGGAATGTCGCCAGAAATAGATATTTAAAATACAATTGATTGGTGACGGTGCGGTTTCCATGGCAAAGTATTTTAATTTTTAATGAAGAAGGGTAAAAACAAACGTTTATGTATGTAATAGCGAACAAGAAAAGCTGATTATTTGCTTAAATGTCAAAAATAGAAAATTAAAATAGGTTAAAGCCATACCTAAGTTCTTAAATCTAAATTTGGTCAATCAATATTGAAATATTTTTAAATTTCTACCACTTGTCAATGGTTCTAATAAACCATATTTATGTACCTTACATTCCAGCATGGTAAGATGGTTTAATAATTTAATTGTTAAGCGATAACTATCGCTGACGTAAAGTAAAAAACTGTTGAAAATAATTTTCTTTTCTTTCTTTCTACTTTTAAAAAACAACCAAATTTCCCTAGTGGATATTACAAACAATCGCACGTTCTACTGACCAAGGGGAATTTAAAGAAAACGAAAAGATAGAATAATAATTATGTAAGTAGCAAATGGACTTATTAAATACATTTGTTATTATGTTTTAAAACCGTTGAAAACTTGTTGTAAATAAATGAATAATTTAGTAATAATTTTACTTGAAAAATTGTAAGTAATTTGTAGCATAAACATTGCATAAAATGACCAAGTTAAAATTTTCACTTGAACTTGAAAACTTGGTCTTTCCAGTTCATTTAATCATATTAATTCAATTTATGAAAAATCTTGACAGTATTTTGTAGTAAATTCAAAAAAAACAAATATGAAAATTGAAGAATGCTTTTTGTAAGTTTGATTGTAAAGGACAAAATTTACCGAAAAATTTTGAAACTAACCAAGTCGTCTTTGCAAAAATCATATTTGGACTTAATACGTAAGAAAAATTATAATATAATCATCACACCAGATGTACCGCAGGTCTAGCGAAATTTTTTAAGGGCTTTATCCTCAGGGATGGAATGCAAATGAATGTAATATTTTAATAGAATAAAGGCGATGAGAAGCATTGACAATAAGTTATCATTTCCGTGTCAACTTTGTAACTTCAGACTAACCACAAGTGCTTGAAGTCACATGGCCAAAAGCTAAAATTGAATTATTTTAATTATTAAATTATACAATATTAATTTGAACTAGAAAATTCCAATCGTGAAATTACAAACTTTAAATTACAATTTATCTTATCTTTAAAATAAATTTCCAAACATGCGACTTTCCTAAAATTTTGATTTGATTTACTTCAAAACTGTTTTAAATTCAATTTTTTGTCTACCTTACATATTTACCTTTGTTTTATTTCACATCATCTTTTTTATCTATCGAATGATCCAAGTTGGATCGAAACTAAAATTATTCGATTTCCAAAACTCTGTTACACATGATTCAATTTTCATCGAAAATTGATATAATTGCGCTTCTAATAGAGGCAAATTAAAATATTTTAAAAAATGAAACTGATTTTGAACGGAAAATTGTAAATTGAAGCGTAAATTCCGGTGACTTTGAACCACATTTCCATTGCAATTCTAATATCCGCCAAAAAAAATTGCAACTTTATAACTTGTTTTACCATCCTCAAAACTCCAGTTCAAATTTAATTGTTATTTTTATAGCAATAAACATCTAATTTTCGAATTAGTCATGCTTCTACTTTTCACACTTCTTAATTTTTTAATAACAATTATTGCATTTCGGTGTATGTTGCGGTCCGATCCAATCACACCAATTTTTTAGTAAACAAATTCATTAGCACTCTTGGTAATGGCACATTTCAGTCTCCAATTTAATCACAATGGAAAAGAACTTTAGCCGGATATTTATTTAATAGTGCATTACTTTCACGCAAAATTTTGCTTATTAAATTTTAATTGAAAAATGATTGCTGATTGACATAAATGCGAAAAAAAATATTGGGTAAAATTTTGAAAATGTAAAGATTTGTTTACATTTTATAATTAAAACATTTCTATGCAATAAGGTCAGAATAAAAATAATTTTCTATGATTAAGAAAATGCGAGTGAATTCTTTTTTTAATTGTATGTAATGTTAGGGTTGGTTACCTACTGTAAAGCATAAAAGCTACTCTCCAATAATTTTTCTGCTCATTTGTGATAATGCATCTTCGAGAAGTATTAGTGCTGTTTATTTTGTTTTCTGTTAATGCGGAATGGCTCGAGAAATTAAATTTGGGGAGAGGTATTGAATTAGGAGACGGTGTTAGTGTATATTTAGATAATTTAAGCAGAGAGAATGCAAGCTTTTTGGAAAATCACGCTCTCAGATTGGATTATGTTGGAAATGGGATTAGTCTTCAAAAAGATTTAGATGAAAATGCGTTAAAAGTTGAACTTTATACCAAAGGAGAATTTGAAGGTTGGTACTAACGTATAGGCATAAAATGAAAACTTTTAAATATTTCGATTTAAACATAGGAAGGAAAAAGAATGCTGGAATGTTTTTGATCCCAATGTTATTCGGAATAAAATTTACTGGTATTGCTGCATTGGTACTTACCGGAGCTACTCTTCTCGTTTTTAAAGCGTTGGCTCTTTCAAAGATAGCAATCATAGTTTCTATCGGTTTAGCACTTGCAAAATATTTTGCTACAAAACCGCACCTTCAAGTGGAACAGTATCCAGCCTATCATGCGCAGCCAGTTATATTAGCCGAATATCCAGTAGATTCAGGTACTAAACGCTTTTATGTTTTACCTTTTAGTTTTACTACTTTTATGTTTGTCATATACGGGAAATATTTAACTTTTATACGCATCATTTTCTTCATAATGGAAAATTTACGGTTAAATAAAATGTTTTTCTGTAACAGGTCTCACAGCTTCAGGAAACTATCTCTCCTACGCTAATTTCGAAAACGAGCATGAAGGACTGGAAGGACAATACTCTGTTCCTGAATCCGAAGCACGCAACTCCACTGCAATCGTTTCAAAACGAAACGATATAAAAAGGCGTAAATATTCTCCCATTCCGTACTTATCAGTTCGTAAATATACAGTACATCAGTGACCGCATTTTTTAAAACTTTGTTAAATTATTTATTTATTGATATAATTATTTATTTATTTATTTTGTCTATTAAACTTTTACGAACAAAACTTTCGTATTATTTAACCAAATAAAATTGATGCAAAAAATGTAAATTTTAGTTCAATATTTAGTTTACAATTGAATTAATTGATTCTATCTAATTGGTTTGCCCAAATTTAATTTTCAATGCTAATTTGATCACAGCGTGATGATGAATTTAATTACATTTTCTATATTTATTGTTTAATTATACTAAATTCACAAATTTAAATTCAAATTTTTTCTAGAAGTGGTAAATACGGCATCAGTGGGTTGAGTGATTTACGCTACGTGAACAATCATTGCTCATAAAGAAATGAGAATTAATTACTTACATATATCGCAAATTACTTTGAATTAATCTTCCTTACGTAAAAGTTTTCGTTTATCGATAATCAAATTATAACAACTGAAAGAAGTTTGAACACTATTTTCATTCGACCATTAAACAATCAAAGATTCAAATGGTGTCAAAGATGCTTTCCCATGCTTGATCAATATTTTTATTCACTATTGGATAATTTTCAATTTTAATAACTATAAAAACAAAATTAGAAAAAGTGAAATCACACTTTTGTTCAATAAACCACAAAATCGCAAATTTTCGACTGATAAATTGACATAGAAAATCATTAATAATAATTAAACGACTGAGACGAGAAGAGAAATTTTAACATCTTTAAAAATTAATAATTTTTACATTTTTAATTCTTTATGTACGCATTTTTAAATTAAATTTTACATAATAACTCTTTCTCTGTTTTATTTGGTCATCGAGGTCATAACCTTGACCAGGTGATCTTGAATTTTGTGTTTGGTTTATTCAGTCTGGTGAGAAGTTGTTTCGCTTTTGAAGTACAGGAGAAGAATAAATTGTCAAGTTAATATTTACATACTACATTTACGCAATTTGTTTGAAGTCGGAAGCTCAAACACCTAAATTTTTAGTAAATAATAATTGACTGATTACACATAAATTCGATAAAATGTAGATTAAGTAATATTCTTTCTTCTTCTGCTCATCTTTAATTAAACAAATTGAATTCATATAGTACATTAAGTAAGGCAATACAAAGTTACATCCGCAAACAATCGGATGAATTCTTGCATCATTCCACCTTTGTCAAAGTCACACGAGTCCCGCTTCACCTATTACGTCTGGTGATTATGATGAGTAGAAAAGCAATCACCCAATAATCAACAAAGCGCGTCCGCCTGCATAACAAGCTCACAAACATTTGAACAGAACACGCTCTGACATGCTCTGGTATCTTGTTAGCAACATTTAGTAACATTGTGTGAATTACCTCTTAAAAATATGTATATAATAGTTTTCCTCTTAATGTTCAAATTAAGGACGTTTGTTCTATATCTTTTTTTAGCATATAAAGTAAATCCTGCTGGTTTATGAATGAAACAGACAAGCAGAATAAAGATTTCTGCTACATGATTTCCCCAATTTTGTGAGAAATGCGCTCGTTGCATCTAATACCATAAAGTTTAAATCGAAGACTAAAACGAATTCCCGAGCTTCCCAAAAATAAAACGTTTCGCTCGTTAAACTGAAGGTAATAAACCCACAAATTTTGTTTATCTTGTGACGCTAGAAGATTGTAATACAAATTCAAATAGTTTCGGAATAACAAAATAATAGTTTGGGCAAAGTCACCAAGAGCCAAAAATGGTATGTGAAAAACTGTATTTTCAAAAAATCGCTAGCGACTGCCCATTTTTTCTTATATGGACTACTTACTACGACATCACAGTGGGCTAGGAGACTATAAAGTGCGGCCAAAATGCAAAATATTCAGTGTGTTAATTGCAAAATATTCTTCTACTTCAAAATATTGTCCTCCACCGAATGGTTTTTCAAAAATCAAAATTAATTAAGAAAAACTGCTCCTCTAACCCACACGGTAAATGGCAATCCAACCAGCTAACTCAGCGAAAATTAAATAAAACACATGAGACTCTTTTAAATCAAAACAAAAATCGAAATTTTATTAATCAAAACAACCTGTTACTAGAGCATATAATGTTCGTCAATGCAATTTTCTTTACACTATCAAAACCTGCACACCTTTCAAATTTTATGTTGAAAATTTGATACGCAAACCAACAAAATGTAGAAGCAACAAATTGTAAGGCATATTTAATAATAGCAAATTTTCATTCCTGGCCTTGCAAATCGTCCAGTCTATTCAAAAATTAATACAATAAATTTTCCCCTAATCAAACTATAAATACGTCGCTGTTAAATACGCAATGTCGATATCGATAGGCACCACTAATCATTCGAACTTTAAAAGTTACACCGCGTTGATAAAAGTTAATTCTTAAAATTAAACGGCAGCGAAATAATTAAGTTCACCATAAATTGTCCTCGAATCTTAAACTACTATAACATCAACCATCGACAAGATTCCAAACTTCTTCTGTAGTCCAGTAACTATCCGCATCATTCATATTTAAGATATTTCGATAAACGTAATTTGTCGATAATGGTCAATAATTACAAGCAAAACTAAATATTCGGTATTCAAAATTTACGAAATATTGCGCAATAATTGGCTTCAAAATGTGACACGTCCTTATCACGAAAATTTTCGAACATCGAGGAAATAATAAATTATACTGATCGTGTACGCAAATATAATTTACATCGTTATTCAACGACTTACCGAATCTTCATCATACACAGAGGCACTTTGAAAATAAAATAATCAAATTCAGCACAGTTCTCGAGCCGCAACCAAAAACACGTCCAACTCGGACCAAATCACAATCGGCTCTCTCTTTTAAAATTAAAAATAAAAGTCTCATTTAATTTTATTTTTTTTTCTCCTGCCAACCTCCTTGTTCAAATTTTCGAAAACTTTTCCATCCAAAATTTCCTATTAGTTTTACAGTGACGCTTAAACTTAAACTTAAACATAAAATCAAATAATGTTGACTTCCTGCAGTCTACATTTTGATTCAACAAATTTACTGTGCCCAGTCAGCACTTAAAGGATTTCTGCATTGTTCCTCTATTACAGCGTTTCTTAAACTGTGTTCCGCGGAACCCTGGGGTTCCGCGGAGATGACTTAAGGGTTCCGCGAAACTTAAGTGCTTTTTATTTTGATGAGGTCGTAAAAATCATCAACTTCATAAAATCGCGGCCTCTAAATAATCGTTTATTCAAAATCCTATGTCTGAAGACATGGGAAGTGTACAAACTTCTCTTCTTTTACATACTGAGGTCAGGTGGTTATCTCGAGGAAAGATACTAACTCGTATGATTGAGTTAAGGGACGAGGTGCGTGCCTTTTTTGGAACACAATTTCGAATTTAAAGATGGATTTCTTGATAAAATTTGGCTAATTAAAATTGCCTATTTAAGCGATATTTTTACAAAGATATTTTTCTTCTTCAAGTGCCTATCCGTTCCGGATGTTGGCTATCATCCTGGCTATTATAACTTTATTGACTGCAGTGCGGAAAAGCTCCGTGGTCGTCATCGAAAACCACGTTCTCAAATTCTTGAGACGCTTTCTTCTTCCTTCTATTTTACCTTGTAATATGCACTGCAGAAGATGGTATCTATTCTCGTTTCTCATAATGTGTCCAAATACTGCAACTTTCTCATCTTGACCGTGCTCACTACTTCCGTCTGTTTCGCCATTCTTCTAAGTATCTCTGCATTAGTCACGTGTTCCACCCACGAAACCCTCAAGACTCTGCGGTACATCCACATTTCGAAAGCCTGTAATATCTTCGTCGTTGCTTCCGTTAATGTCCAAGACTCGACTCCATAAAACAGCACAGAAAAAACGTAACAGCGTATCATTTTTATTTTAGTTTCCATTTATATTGCGACAAAGATCAATGAGTTTAATTTCACCGTTCAAGACAAACAAGTAAATGTATTTACTGCTCACGAAAAAATTCTTGCTTTGAAGAAAAAGATAGAATTTTGGAAAATTTGTATGCGCTCCAAGTTTGACTGCTTTCCAACAATAAAATGCTTTTCAGAACAGGAAGGGGTTGAAATCTTAGAGTTGAAATAGAAGATATATTCATTGAGAAATTATTCACCACCTTACTGGATTGAGTGAAGCATTTAATCTATATTTTCCAAACGAACAGCAGGTTAAATATCAAAATGAATTGTGGATTAAAAACCCATTTATTGTCAATGCACGACCTTCAACCATGTCAGCAAAAGAATATGAAACTTTTATTGAAATGACATCTGATTCCGTCTGATTCATCATTGCAAGAGAAGTTTAAATCAATGCCATTAGTGGAATTTTGGTGCAGTTCAAAAGATGAATATCCTCAATTGTCACAAAAGGCCGTTTTGCCATGTGTGAAACGGGGTTCTCCGCTTATGTATCGACAAAACGAAATACCGCAACAGGCTTGATGCCGAACCTGACATGAGAATTCAACTTTCATCAATAAAGCCTAATATTAAGTATATCTGTAATTAATTTCAGTTATTGCGTCCATATTTAATAATTATTTTCTTGCTTTTTTTCTTTTCCTTTATTTGCGGGGTTAAGGAAGAGGAAACACAACCCTCGAAACGTTATCTTAATTAAAAAATATACAGAGTTTAATATTATTGTCCACCAACCCCAAAAATAAAAGAAAAGAAAAAAAGCAAGAAAATAATTATATCTGTAATAATAAAAAGCAATTTCAGTCATCTCATTAAAATTTAAAAGTTCTGTTTGTCTGTTATTTTAAGAACTTTTGGTTAATTCTGAAAATATTTTTTTCAAAATAGGGGTTCCACAATAAAAGAGGACATTAAAAAAGGTTCCACGGATAAAAAACTTTAAGTAACGCTGCTCTATTACTTAAAACACTTCCGAACATTATTTGTCTTTACCAAAAACTAAAAATTCAACAAACTCAAAAACTAAAAGTCTCATTTAATTTTATCCATTCACACTGGGGTTGGATTCTAAAATATGACATCTCCTGGCCTTAAAACGGAAGACGACAATATATAGTACTTCTAAGTGCAATTTTTAAGGTTGTTGATTATGAATTTCATATCATAGTATCATAGTCATATTATTAAACAAAAAATGTTCCTGAAAGTTAGGACTCAAGAATTTGAAGTCACTTAAATCTGAATCAGATATTAAAAATGTATGATTATAATAAACAGATCCGATATCTTAAATTTATAAAACAAAAATTATAATTGAATACCAGCAAATAACTTAGATGAATTGTTTTGTTTTCAAACAATAATTGAGAAATGATTGTTAATTAAGCAGAAAAAAATGTTCTTAATAATAGAATTAACTGATGTCTTCAACTTAAATGTTAACCACATTAAAGAATATTATTAAAAAGATAAATCATAATATGATTATTATGCAAAGTTAATAATTGCTGACTTTTAGTAAATTATTTTCTGTTTATTTATTTATTTTATTTATTTATTACACCAACAGTCAAATTAGTTTGTTTATAGAGTCATGTGATAAAAATGGAATCATGTCGAGATGCTGCAGAAATAAACTACATAAAATAAAATAAAAAAAAGAAATAAATCTAAATTGAATGTTTAGTAATAAAATTTAATTAGGATGAAAGGTTTCATTATTTTTAGAGCACCAATTTATTTCTAATTAAATAGTCGGAGCTAGCTTTATAGGGAAAAATCTTCAAAAATGAAAGAAATGAGAACTTTTGATTTGTTCCGAAATATCATAATAAATAATAAACGTGGGCTATCTAATGTATTATTGTGGTATTTGTTTATAAAAACGAAAAACGGTGGGCAGAATAAAGTTGAAGTATATTAAATCCTCATATTAGATTTACATTTTAGTTTTCTGATATGCTGCAAAAATTAGGCTCACGAGAAATGGCGGCCGGAGTATCACAAAAAATATAATAAACATACACAAATATTAAATTTATATTAAACGAGTTTTTAACTTACTTCCTATTTTTTCTTTTCGACCTCAATACTTATTCTTAAAAAGAAAGGAAATATAAAATTTTCAAATAATAATTCTTACATTAATGTTGAACCAATTCTAATCAAAATTTCCTTTACAGGTAGGTAAGTACCTCCAAATGTATTTTAAAGTGGATGTATGAAGAATCTCTCTAGGCCCATTGTGCGCTGTCATGAATTGAATCATGAAAGCTAGACCTCACAAAAAAAATTTTTACAAACAAGTTAGTTATTAGGAAAACCGAAACTATGACCCTATTTGGGTCTTTATGATTAGACCACTCCAAAAGATCTTTTAATGTAAAGAATGTTTTCCTTGGACGAAATCGAAATGGCATTAAAGATCAAAAAAATCAAAAACTTTCCGGTTAAATTTTTACTACCCTGAAGGAAAATTTGGAGATTATTTACTGATTTTGACTTTTCGTTATTGCTCTTCATAACACAACATATCTTCGTAATGGCGCCAAGGAGATTTTTGATAATTTGATATTAAACATGTAAAGCTTTTAGTTTTCTCTCCATAAATAGAACATCTAAAATTTAAACCACAATATTTCGATCAAAAAGCGAACTTGATTAAATTAATTTGATTCTCATTTTCTTACAAAATTTAAAATGAATATTTAGAAATATCATAATCCAAGAATAACGACGAACATTTTATAGATTCAAATTAAAAGTAACTTATGTATTATTTCTGTTTGATTTGCCAAAATAGCTCTCAAGTTCACATGGAGAAGGACCTTACACTACAGTTTAAAACCAAACTCCATTTTCACTACATCAACTATTTGAACAAAATAATATCGAAACTTTTTTTGGAATTTTACCCGAAAAAAACAATTCATAATTCCTCTACTTTGAATTTTGAAAATATTTGAGTTCATCTTCAACAGCAGAAAGCACCAGAAAATAATTAAAGGACCTTACACTACAGTTTAAAACCAAACTCCATTTTCACTACATCAACTATTTGAACAAAATAATATAAAAACTTTTTTGGAATTTTACCCGAAAAAAACAATTCATAATTCCTCTACTTTGAATTTTGAAAATATTTGAGTTCATCTTCAACAGCAGAAAGCACCAGAAAGTTACTTTTTCTTGTTCTACAAATATTTGGTTTATACTTATAGAAAGCTTTCCACCCTCTAAGGTCAGCAAGAAAGAAAGTAAGAGAAAGTAAGAAATAAAAAAAAACCCAGAAGGTAGAAAACTTGAATTATTTGGATGATAAGTATTTGTGTGATCAACGGTAAACTTCTAAAAAAAAATTTGCATTATAACATTAAACGGTATAACTTGTTCTCAAGATATGAATTCTACAGGTTCTTAATTCTTCGTATGCAAATACAACTTTAATTTTCTCGCAATGTTCTTAGGTGATACTAATTTTTGTTTCACTTTTGCTGTGCCAAAGGATTTTCAAATTTAAGGAAGTAATAAAAGCCTCTATTAACAATAACTTTTTTTTATGGAAAAACAATATTAAAATTTGACAAGAAAATTGTACAAAAGTTAAATAAAGAACACAATTTAATAAATAAGAAATAAATTAATATCAGTTAATCACCAATATGGTAATTTAGTTAATTATTTTCGCTAATCTTTCTTCTTGCCATCATTTACAGGGCTGGCTTGTGAGCGCTGTATGCAAGGTCGCTAACATCCAAGTTTCTTCCCCATCCTCCGTGTCCACCACCACCTCCACCACCTCCGAAGGAATCGTGTCCTCCAGCGCTGAACGAATGCTCGTGATGTTCCGCATGTTGTGGGTGGGCTACAACCTCATAGGTTACGTGTTTCTCATGACTGAGGAGTTTTTTCAATCCCAAAATTAAAGCCAAAACAAGAGCGAGCTAAAAAAAACAAGTTTTAGGAATTTCACCAGAAAATTTTCAAAATTTAAGTTACTTTGCTGACGAGTACGGCCTTTCCTACTAAGAGTACTATAGCTTTGAATGCTAAAGCTTTCAACAAACCCATTTTAAGTACAGCTGCGGAGATGATTAAACCCATACCTCCCTTATTCTTCTTCCTGGCGTCACCGTTGGCGTTGGGGGTTTCTTCGAAAGATAATCCATTATGAGATAGAACTACGCTGGTGTCTTCGGTTGCCTAAAAATAAGGTTGAACATTTTGATGTATCGATATTTTTACAGGTTTACTTACCTTCCATTTTAATGATCGGGATCCAATGAAGCTCCACAATTTGTCAGTAACCACTTCGTTGAGTTGTGATTCTTCTGGCAACTTTTCAAAATCGCTCAAGCTCCTAGAACTGGAAGGGTCTTTAGCTACAAATTCGGTAGAAGTTTGGGTAATTTCAACATCTCCAAATTGAAGCGAAGATTTTTTCATGAGTTTGTTGAAGTAGGTAACTAATTTGAGCATCATGCAAGAGCTTACATCATGGGATGAACATTTCGTGTTCAATTTTCCCATGAGTGCATCTTCCACGCTATTGAATTCATTAGCATGAACCTAAATTGACAAGCAAAAATAATTAGTTTTTTTAGAAAATATTAAAAAAAAAAAAGTACCCTTACCGAATTTTTAATATGTCCATCATCAACCACAGGCCCGGCAAAAGCTAAGGCTAGAAAACTGAGTCCAAGCACTGCACAAAACACTTTCGCGTTCATGTTCACTGTTATTTAATTTAACGACTACCAAAAATTGCCAACAATTTTAAAATTTCTAAAATTTAGTATCTTCTTATGTTTTTAAGAAATATATTGTTACATGACCGTGTGTGCAAAACGAGTGAAGATGAACAAGAAGCGGTATGATTTTATATCATCAGGATACGCCTTGTATAATGTATGTCGAATGGACCAGTTTGATACAAGAATCAGGGTTACAGTTTAAGAACGATGGAAATGGCGATGGTGGGATCTGGGAATCGCGGTTGCTTAGCGTACTTTTCTGCAAGTTAGATGGAGAGGTCAACGGTCATATTGAATACCGACAGTGAAATTCCATATAGTTTATTTTCTAAACAAGCGGTTACTTATTCATGTCAGTAAGGCTATAATATAGGTTTTGGGGCAAAAGATTCATTTACAACAATTTTACCTAAACATGTGGTACATTAATTAATTTTAATTTAAAGATATAATTAACAAATTTAACGAGGTTTTTTTAGGTAATCATCACACGAATGTAGCTTTGTTAGTTGCGACTTTCATGCTTAGTGATGTCATATTTTTTTCAAATTTAAGTGGACATTAGTGACACTCGTTTATGGAAAAATTTGTGTTTTTATTATTTTGAATCTACATCGTTGTTAATTAAAGTTGACCAAGATTTTTTAAATCTGTAATATATTTTTTAATCGGTCATTATAAAATTCTGCTTGATGTTGTTACAAGAATAACTAATGAAGGGTATGAAGGGTGACCGTGTTTATTTTTCAATTTTGATTCAGCAGTAATTCCAATATTTCACCTGGGGATTTGTTTTATTTATGTTGTTTATGATTTCATAGTTTAATATGAAAGACGTAAACTTAAATAGAGTAGTTTTCCAGATTTTTGCAAATATTTCATAATTATTTCAGGAAAACTTTTACAAGTGTAGTTTATTGCTACAAGGGGACGCTGAATTTAAGTGATTTATGCTGAAAATCTTGCTTGAATTTTTATTACGCTGGTTTTAAAGCTCGTGGTATGAATATTGAAAATTAAAACATTTGTTCTTCGCATTAAAAAATAAGTGCACTAACGATAATCATTTTGATGTTAAATATTTGTTCGTGTAATATTGACCGACGTATTAGTTAAAAGCTCCGTTTTATATTTACTATTACAATAATTACAAATTGTTTGCGTTACTGAAAGTGAAATAGTTTGTCTAGCGTAATATTATTTTAATAATTTTAAATAAACACCACGTCATTGTTTGTAACCTTCCCATAATTTTGATATTAACTTGATGAGGTTAAAATTGAAGCGATAAACTCCTAGGGGCGGTTGTTCTTATTTGTTATGAAATTATTACTATATTTTGATCTTTGCTTTAATTTCTAATTTTTAAATAATTTATTTATGTATTTTAAAAGAAATTTTATAACGGAGATGAACCATCTGGTGTTGAGAAGTAGTACGCCTCGATTTAATTGATAATTCATTTTAAGTGAATTAGGTCTCGTACTAATTCTCAGATTTGTAATAAATAATAGATATACCGTTTGCTTAAAAACAATTATATTTTTCGTAGGTACGTTAATGTATTCATTGTTATAATCGCTGTTCACAACACTTGCATTTTATTTTCTCTTTTTAATCGCAAAACTTCAAGTTTTGAGGATCAGCTCGATTAACTTAATTGCTTCGATCAAATTGAAAGTACTAACCGCTTAGCGATTATCTTATCAAGAAAAGTAATAACAATAAAAGTTAATCAAGTTGTACGATCAAAATTGGCCTAAAGGTAAACGCAAAGTATGCTATACTTATCAGTTTAACTTAAATACACATTTATAGCGTTGTAAAATATTTCGAAAGAATTCTAAGCATTTATAATAATTAAAGTCACCGACTAGGCGGATATGGGATTCGAATCCACAACTGCTTGATTGCAGCTTGTAATGTGTTATTGTTTATATCAAATCCAAATTATAAATTTCATTGTAATAAATATATTGAACTTTGTTATTACTGCTAAAATTTCATTATCATGGATTCAGTTAGTTTGGCATAGAATCGAATCACAAACGCATCCATCACACACCCACGGACAGACCTTTTCAAGCAGATTCCCAATCGACTAGAAAACTGATAATCTCAAAGTGTCACTTTAATAAGAAATTAATCAATTTTACACATTTCTTACGGTCAGCTCTTGGTCATATTAAAAATTCTTCAAAAAAAATGATCAAATGGTGGGGATACTTACCCTTCTGAACCTTTAGCAAAGTAACCCGCATAGATAATTATTAATTCTTATAGAATTGACCTGGATTATTGATGGGATATCAACAGGGTTTAGATTGTAAGCCTCTAAGACACTATAAATTACTATAAACTCTCTCTAAGAATTTCTAAACAAACCATCAAAACACAATAAATATTTATGAAAATTCAGAATGCACAATTTTTTTAAATCGGGTAAAATAGAAAACACTACAAGAATTAGTAATTTAAATTGGTTAGTTTTTAATTCGTGATAATAAATTCGTAGGAATATTTTAATAATTTACAAATTAATGGTACGAATTAGTAGTACCTACCTATATTGTAGTGATATTTTTTGTGATCCTGGAGGGAGGATTAAGGAAAATTTAAATTTTCGAAAAAAATTATTGCTATAATAATAATTAGATGCACTCAAATTTTGACAAAATTAATTGATACGTTGAAGATCACTGTTTTAATTTATATTTGTTAACTGCAAGGTGCCATGTGGTTAATAAGAAATTTTTAATTATATCGTTTCGGAAATCTACTAGCAGTAAATTTTATAACTTTTCAGTTCAATAGAATTTTAATGAAACTAAACAATTTTTAAATGCAAAAATATTCTTCTGCCAATTCAATAAAAGAATTAATTTCGGGTTTTTGCTATTTTTCTTTATTCTCTGCTGGCTTTATGGCTGTTGGCATTATATTTTTATATTATGCTGAGGATATTTCAATAAATTATTCGTAATGATCCAATTTTTCATTTATTGCGTTTTCCGCCAAAACTGTTGAAGAATATTAAAATACCCAACCGATTATAGTTATTCATAGTTATTCCTTAGAAGACGCTGGTGATTTGAGGATGCGTAGTTGGCATTTCTTATAGATGAAAAACGGAATACAGTTGAAATAAATTTTATAAAAATGGAAAGTGAAGGTATGATTCGTAATTAAAATTTAGCAAGAGACGGAGATGATTCTTTCAACTCTCAAAATTAATTTAACAATATGTAAAAACTTAAAGTTAAAAAAATCGGAAATTGCATCCGTCGAATGCCTTCTCTGCATTTGCAATGCATTAGTTCACCTTAGGTTGATACATTCTTGGTAGGTGCTAGTGACACCCCAAAAAATAAAAGAAAATCTATCAAAAACCTGGCTATGCTGCTTTGCAAGCATGTTTCAATTCATGTGAACCTAAATATGGATAAAATATCAACACTGGGTTGCAATTATGTATGGTTTACACAGGCAATCGATACCTATAAGCACAACATAATACTAGGTCATTTTGGTGTTAGGATAAAACAATTTCTGGATTATTTGTGGAAGTGTTATAAATCAAGTCACCAAATCAAATCAAATCAAATCAAACACCAACAAAAGGATAAACATTGAGGGGCTACTATGTAATAGAGAGACAAGAAAAAAATACGAAGAGACATTAAATCAAACCATAGAAGTCAATGATAGTTAGTACTGGAGACATGGACAGAGATTTCCAAACAATTGTTGACAGTATAAAGGCTAGTGCTAAGGTGATGGGAAACAGGAAATCTGGAACCAACGCGAAATGGTACGACGACGAGTGCGAAATGATTGCTAACTTGAAAAGAGAAGCAAGAATAAGATGGATAAGTACAGGAGAAGAAGAAGATCTAGAGAATTACAAAAAAAGAAGAAATGAAGCAAACAAAATATATAGAAAAAAGAAGAACAAGTGGATGAAGAAAGAAATGGATGAAATAGAAAGCAGTAACAGATGGAACAATAGTAAGGCCTTCTATGAGAAAATAAAGAAACAGAAAGAGGGACATGGTATAAGAACAAGAGGAATGAAAAACAAGCAAGGGAAGATCGAGGATGACGCAGAAAAGATAAAAGATATATGGGTAGAATACTTCCAAGAATTACTGAATGAAGAGATAGAAAGTGAACTGCCCTACAATACAAACGTAGACCAAACAACGGAAGAGCCAACATATGAAGAAACTGTTGAAATAATAAAGAAGCTAAAAAATGGAAAGTCACCAGGAAAATATGGCATTAATGCAGAGTTGATTAAGTATGGAGGCGAAGTGCTACATAAAGGAATCTACGACCTCATCAAGCAAATATGGAGAGAAGAAAAATGCCAAAGCGATGGAAAGAAGGCGTCATTGTGACAATAAAAAAGAAGGGGGACGCAGAAAAATGCGAGAATTATCGCGGAATAACCCTACTGAATGTCGCTTACAAGGTGTTGTCCACACTGATAAACAAGAAGCTAAAAAAATATGTCAGAGAAGCAGTGGGAAATTATCAGTGTGGTTTCATGGAGGGAAAGTCGACAGTGGATGCGATCTTCGTATTAAAACAGATAATGGAAAAAAGTAGAGAATATAATATCGATATAATATAGTACATGGTTTTCATCGACTTCAAACAGGCTTTCGACAAGATAATTAGAAGTAAATTAAGAGAAGCAATGCAAGAAATCGGAATACCGAGTAAACTGGTTGCACTAACACAGATGACACTGGAAGATACGACGGCCTGCGTCAGAACGGCTAATGGAACTACAAACGATTTCACAATCAACACCGGAGTGAAACAGGGAGATGCGATGTCGTCGACTAACTATTATTAACAAAGAAGCGCAAATTGTAGCATACGCCGACGACGTATTGATAATATCCAGAACGATGAAGAAATTGAGTGAAACAATAAAAAAGATAAAAGACATAGCATTAACAATGGGATTAAAAATAAACCAGCAAAAAACCAAATATATGAGATGCCAGAGAGGAAAACCAGAAAGAAAGGAGGAACTGAGAGTCGACAACGAAGCGTATGAGGAGGTACATGACTTTTGCTACTTAGGAACCCAGATAAACAATAGACATGAGAGACAACAAGAATCGAAAAGAAGATTACAGCAAGGAAATCGAGCCTACTTCGCTAACAGGAAACTTTTAACAAATGGGAATTTATCGAGAGAAACTAAGATAAAGATTTACAAGACCCTCGTACGCCCTGTGGTTACCTATGCAGCGGAGACTGTATGCATGAGCTTAAGAGAGGAGGAAGAAATGAAAATTTTCGAAAGGAAGATATTAAGAAGATATTGGGCCCAGTAAAATGTGATGGTCAACAAAACAGATTAAGAACCAATGAAGAAATACTCACAATAATGGGCGGAGAGGATATAGTGAAAACGATCAAGTCGTCCAGAATACTTTGGCTTGGTCACGTGATGAGGAGAGACGAGAATACAGTGGTGAGAAGAATCGCGGAATATAGACCGATGGAGGACCGCATGAGAGGAAGGCCAAATTTGAAATGGTACGACCAGGTGACGGAGGATTTGGAAAAGATGGAAGTCAACAGATGGAGAGAAAAAACGGAAAACAGGCAGATCTGCAGAAGTGTAGTGTTAGATGCAAGAACCAATAAAAATTTATAGTGTGTAATGTTTAGTAAAAGAGGACTGATCCACCTCAGAAACGGATTTGTAAAGTCTCGCAAGAGACAGCCAGATTCGAATTTGAATAAAAGGCTTATTATTATGTTATAAATCAAGTCTACTGAGGTACTCCCGAATTTCACTTTTCCTGTTCCTCCAAAAAGCTTAAACAGGTTACAATGTCAAAAACCACACAGACTTACCCAACCCAGTCTAGGTAGCTGTGGGATATAACCCTGAACCTTTCGTTAAATTATAGTCGTTCTCATACTGACTTTTAGTGCTGAGAAATGTATGTGTAGGAAAAGAGGCCAAACGTTAGAGAAAACGAAGATTAATTTCTTTACTTAAAATGGAGTCATTAATTTTCTAGCGTTATCTTCCTACAATGCAACGTAAAGGCAAGAAAATTGCAATAAAATTTAATTTACAATAATGACCTGCTCACTTTTATTAAAACTTAAATACCATTATAAGCTTTTTTATGTTAAATTTGTTTACATCGTGTGAACCAGCTTTACCATATGGGTACATGTGGGTACTTTCACTCTTTTAAGGTTTTCAAGAAATTTATTCTTCTAAACAAACTTCTATGTTGTGTACCCATTGTACACTTTCTTTTGAAGTATTAATTTTCATTTAGTTTAGAATTAATTAAAATTCTTAATTTTATTTTTAGTTTTAGAAATTTTCAAGCATAGTGTAATTTATAACAAGAATTGTTTGATCACGTAGCATCAGTAGTTATGAGCTCTGAGAAAACTCGGATTCGATGTTTTCATACTACAGCACAGGTTTTCGCAGGACACGTATTCATAAAAATAATAAAGCAAACAAAAAGTTCAACTGGAAATATTCAAATTACTTGTTATTTTGCATTACCTACCCAATTCTCCATTCCATAATAAAAAACCCTGTGGGGTTTAACTTTTACACAGATTAGATTAGGTTAAGCAAGCTGTATCGCTTTTTTCTTCGGAATCTAATCATTCTTAGAAATCTAATCTTACACTACCACATAATAACCTTTTCCTTCTAAATAAGAAAGTTTCGTGTTTCTATATGAAGACGATGTTGTATCAGGTTCACTTTTAGATACACGAATACCTGAATAAGCGGACACAACAAAAGACTTTGTGTTTTTAATTTCTATACAAAGCTTGAAATTGCCGAAAGCGTTTGTTTGAAAAATTTTAAAGGGGGCACCTTTTAGCCTGTCAAGTTTAAAGGTTTCAGCAGGAGGTAACAGCAGGAATCCATCAAAGCTTGAAAAATCTATGTTCTACGTTATTTTGTGAAAAATTTCAGTAAATTGATTCAATATAGTTTCAATCGATAAGCTTAGGAACAGAAAGTTTTGCAGAATACTTATGATTTTATTTGAAGTCGTAGTAAACGTAGAATCGTGTTGATAGTGCACCGGTAAGTTATAATTTTGGAATAAATCATTAGTTTACCTCGTTCTTGCTATAATCACCAGTTGGAATAATATTTTTAGTAATTGTCTTTTAAAAACTGTGAACCAACAGGAAAACATAAAATGCTTTGCCAATTAAAAACAGTAATTTGTTACATTGAATTGAAATTTAAAAATCAGTGTTAATTGAACAGAGAAGTTTTTAGAATTTATTTTTTAGACGAAATTATTACAGTACTTGCCAAATTATACTAATGGAACTTGTGTTTTAAATTGCTTTTTTGGTTATAATTAATTAGAAGTAATAACACACTTCTATTATTAATTTACGCTTTGTATGTTTCAGGTTTGTTATATTACATCAAATTTTCTGTAACTGTTTAACATTTTGTTAATTAAAGGTTTTTGATCAAAGCAAATTTTGGAATGGCGTGATAGGCTGTTTAGAGTTATCGATAAAAAAAAAAGGAAAATAGTACCTACATTAATTAGCATACCAATTTTTAGGGCTGCAGGGTGGGTCTATAAAAAGTTAACAATAATAAAATGGAAAACATAAATACAAAAATATTCAGAACGATTAAAAAACTTTTCAGGCCACAAGAACACCGTAATCATTTAATTTATTCTCCTGTTTTCTGTTGCACACATTTTACATCCTCTATACAAGAGTTTGGCGGTTTAAAAATTGCTAAAATTGTCCTTCCCCTTACGAACTTCAGCTACATCTGCTCTTGTTCAAATTTTTAAACATAAAATATTAATTTTAATAAATAGAACCATGTTTGCATTTTAAAAAAAATTCGCTTTAAGAATGCAATCCAAAACTAGCACGATTTTTAAAAAATTAGCAACAAGTGACATAAAATTCAAAATCTTTAATAAATTAATAGTGTTTCACCCTTATTTCCAATTTTATTTATTCGGTACAACTGGAAAATATTAAAAAATTTACCGATCCTTATTCATTTTTAAATCTTATCAATCCTAAACTATAAACTGATTTTTTAATGGTGTTTGTAGAGCATGACAGAGAATACGATACTTTTTTCTGTTACAAGAATTCCAGCCTTAAAGAGAAAATAGATTTAAAAGACCCCCAAGTGCCATATTACATAAAACCGATTTATGTTTGATTTAAAAAAAAAACCAATCAATACTGTATGTAACTAACTTTTCAAACAAGAATCAAATTTTGATTTGTAATAAGTTCTTCAGTCAATATTCAACGATCCTTTGTTATTGAGTTAGTTGACCCAACTTACATATTTGTTTAAAACAACCAACTGTATCTATGCCATTCGTTGTAAATTCTATCAAAACTCTAGGTTCATTTCAGTATAATAGTTTTAGAAAATTTTCCTTTAAGTAGCACTTATTGTGATTTATTTTCATTTTCCGAGTTATTAATTCTTCCAGACCACATCTTTCTTCGGAGATGATATATTATGCATTTACTTTATAAGAATCCCTACAATAAATTTCCCACCTCACAGTAGTGCATTTTAATTTGAAACTTAAAAAGCAATTTAAAACTTTTTGTTAAAATTCGGATGCCGTCTTCACAGTTATAATTTTAACAAAATCACTTTATCAAAAAATATTTTATTATGGCATTCCAAATGTCAGTTTTCCTCTTAGTGTCAAATGCTTGCATACAAGGCGATACAAGATGCTAAACGTAATGCAACCATTCTCAATTTATATAAGCAGGCTATGTTTAAGGAGTAATTTTGTCGATTTTGTGTAATTGTAAGCATTTTATTCCACCTTGGACGGATTTTGACGTTACACCATTCCTGTCAAGTTTTCTATTAAAAATCAACGTAAATTGGTAACCAAAAATCAGCTTACAGTTTATTGTATGATAATCCTTATTTTTACATGTCCTGTAAATTTATCTTATTTACAGGATTATTAAGGGCACCCGTAACCAATAAATTTCATAGATGACAAGCTTCAACAGATAATAATTTAGCAGTGCCACCCAAAAACGACTACAATTTCATGTTTATTAATCATAAAAAGTGCGCAAGTATTAATTATTTTATTGGGTATTTAATTTTATGCCTTGGTAGTAATAATCCTCGTGCGTTTTCTTTCATAAGTATTAATTTAAAGGAATTAGTGACTTTTAACTATATAATTGTATATAATTATTATTTACGAACTACCATAGGTACATTTCGTGTGATAGGTGAAATATTAATTATCTTAGCTAAGAAGCTAAAGAACGTAAGAACGAAAATTCCATTCTCCCGCATTTTACATAGTCGCAACTTTTACAATTTTAATATCGTTTAGCATACATTTTATAGCCTATAAAACTATCCACAAAATAATATAAAAATTCTTAATTTTAAATCCATCAAAGTATTTTTATTAACTTTCCTAAAATTTGTACTACTACCGAAAGAAAACTGTACTTATGTGAATTTTTATGTCCAACATTTTATGGCCCACATTTATCTTGTTCGTGTTTTTAAATCTCAATTTTATTTTTGACTTTTATAGCCGCAATTTTTAGAACGACATGAATAGTAAAACAAATCTTTTCTATTGATTTAAATTTTTGTATGAAAAGAAACTGAGACCAAACTTGAAAAGTTGTTTGAAGTAGTTGTTAATTTTGAAGAAAATTACGGTGTGAAAATTTCAGAAACAATAAGGTATGCGTTTATTAAAGTGTGTAACCCACTTTTTTCCTTTTGATTTCTTTTGGTCGAAATTAGTCAAATCTGTTATTACATGTCATTATGGTTGGATAAAATTTTTTAGTTGTTTCCTAAATATCATCAAATTACACGCTTCCCACCGGTTTTGTAATAGTTTTTTTGGGTTAATAAAAAATATAGAAATTGACCGCTTATTATGTTAATGTAGGCATTTCTATTATTATTTTATAAATATGTTGCATATTAACTGCCTTATTAAAGAAAGTGTGTTAAGTTTAACAAGCATTCATGCGTAAGAGGAAATTGATATGCATTTCGAATTTTATAAGAGCAATTAAAATATTTGAGCTTCATTTTGTATCTTAAAATGCAGCGATGCACTTAGACATGTAAGTAACTCTCGGATGCATTTATTATTTAAAAATTCAATAATGTAACTTTGTAAGATGCAGAGAAGAGCGGACTTGTCACATAGAAAACTTGAAAAATCACATTGTGGTTACAATTTATGTAGCTCAAATTCACGCTTTTCCTAAGCCTTTAACTTCCGTCTTCGTATAAAATCGATATTTTATTAAGGGATAATTCGATTACAATTTAGTTAAATTCGGTTTAAAGTGTGGTTACAAAATGAATTATTAACAACCAGCACTGCGGGTACCTTCATTTAACCGTACTACGTAAAATTAGCAAAGAAAATATTCACTTTACTATCCAAATTATGTAAAAATGTAGTGTGAAAATTATACTGTGACGAAAAACGTAAGAATGCAAAAAACAACAATAATTTACCTGCAATGCTCAAAATTAATGGTCCGTTAAACATTCTGCATCTGCAGCCTTTCATAAAATATTCAATCATGAATTTTTCTATTTATAAGCCTTTTTGACCCCGAAATAAATTAAAATTTTACTTTTGTTACTATTTAAAATAATAAATCCTTTTAAGATATTTTCACAACTTTGTAGAATTATTGTTGTTATTAAACTAAACTTTCAATTTTATGTAGTTTACAGATACTTTATTATTACAAAAAAGCATTCATAAGTAGAGATGAGATTTTTAGGTCGTTAAAATTCAAAAAAAGGTACCTAAAAAGGTTGTAAAAAGTGCTATTTTAGGTCGTATAAAGTCAAAAAAAGGTACCTAAAAAGGCACTAAAAAAGCTATTTTAGGTTGGTATTTCATAGTTTCTTAACTCACCAATTAGATATTAAAATTTTAATGGCCTTAATTTATTAAATAATTAAATTTTTTTAATAAAAATAAATTTTTTTTCAAATAAAAAATTAATAGAGAAAAATTAAATATAATAAAATATTTTTTATAAATATTTTTAGTAAAATTATAGTCAAGAATAACATTTTTTCAATAAATTCACTAGTAATTAAAGAAAATTGTCCAAAAAGTCCAAAAAAGGTCGTAAAAATTAAAAAAAGGCAAAAAAGGTAAAAAAGGCAAAAACAAATAGGGCTTATATGATGTAGTTTTCCATGAAAAGAATTTTGGTACTAATAACATCTAAATAGGAGCTAAAATACAAAAAAGGTAAAAACCTAAAAATCTCATCTCTATTCATAAGTTATTAGTGCCAGCTCAACCCTGGTTGTACATGTTCTTGGCAAGATAAACTTATCGAAATTCATATAGAGATTGGCGTCTTGCCTTGCTTAGGTAGAAGCTGATAAGAGCCAATCTATCCTGCTTAGTTAAATTATCTTGAAAGATAGGACTTTTTACCTAAGCAAATTCGCACTTAGGACTCTTTAACTAAGCAGGGCAGCAATAAGATTAACATAATTTTCTTTTATCATTTTCTATAGGTAAAAAATACTTAAATCTGATAGGTTCTTGCCAGATTTTATGGGGCTCGTTTTTGTATGAGATACTAGCTAGTAATGCTGACTATATAGATATACCTCGGCCTGCGGCCTCACGTTTTTATAATTTTTAACAACGTTTAAAGCTAATTACACTAGAACTTTTTAATTTCGTTTTGACATTTTAATGAATTTTTCATAAACCATCTGTTATTGCAGATTTTAATACTTCAAACGATAAAATGTGTATAATTCAATGCGATTCAAGTTTCACTTTATATATTATCGAGTTGACAGGCTGATTTGATTAAAAAATAATTTCAAACAATAAAAAGATAATTAATAAGTATTCTTCGGAACAGGTATATCTAAAAAAAAATTTTTATAGTATGGTCCTTTAGGGCAATACGTCCGTTATAGGTTATGTGGGTCAATTGAGGCCAGTTAGGGACAGCGATATCGGCCTTGACCGTGCACTGGAGTGCAGCTTCTAGCCTACATACCGGACAACTAGTTTTAGTTTTAAAACTTATCAGGTGAAAAATTATGACTCAAACTATTTTTTCTAAACGGAAATACTCAAAAGAATGACTAATCTAGCCTCAGGTGGAAATCGAACTTGAAAGCTCGAAAGAAATTTCAGTAGTACCGATTAGAAAAGGATGGTAGTTTAGGTACTATTTTTAGTAAGGCAAATCAATTAACCGTGTCAAGATGCACAATTCTTTAGCACAATTTAGGTTTCCGTTACAAAGCTATCTTCCACTATATCAACTTTTGATTTTTAAATAGCAACTCTTATTTTTGTTACGAGAATCGTGCAGAAAATTTAGTATTTTATTCTCAGGAATTTAGAAATTAATAAACTCTTTGTTACAAGAACCTATTTTTTGATACTACAAGTATTTATTTTAATTCGTTGAAGAAAAGTGTTAGTTGAGCTGACAGGAGGGGGAGGGACACGATGTTATGGTAAAGGATAATAAGAAAAATTATACTGAAAGATTTGTGCCTCATTAAATTTGTTTTGTTGTACTCGAAGAGGTAATCATACTGTTAAAATTATAGGACGTGACCACGTAATTACGCCATCTTGTTAGCGATATAAAAATCAGTCAAATTAACAAATCGAAATTTAAACAGATCGAATTGTTCGACAAATTAATTAATTTTTCTTTTAGAAATGTTCTTCATTGTTAGCGATTCATTGTAAATGTTTAATTATTGTTTCATCTGTTCGGTATTTTAGCAGTACCCCACTGACATAATTAGTAACCAGTCATAAATAAATAATTTAAAATTAATTAGCTCAAAAATTTATTTTGAAACAACTTTAATTTATAGTGTAAATGCGGCAACAATTTAGCGTTCCAGCGACATTCAAAAGATATCTTTGCAGCCACCAAGGTAATCTGCCACAAAATCCCTTCTATATGTGGATCTATATTTTCTGATTTGGGATAGCATCAATTTTTATTGTGTAAACAAACTATCGTGGTAAGATTTTTTAATATTTAATTAAAAATATTACAGTAAATATAAATATAAGGAACAACGAGCCACTTTTAATTATGAGGGAAATACCCGAATGATGAAAAATCAGTTGAATCCCAAAGATATAATATAAAATTTTTGCATTATCTTTTGAAATTTTGAAATAAAATCTTTCTGTTAGCTTCTCCTGTTACTTTATGTTGCGAGGAAGCAAGATATTATTTTGGACTTACAAATTACAAAAGGATAAAATAATTCTTTAACTATTTATATACAGTGAAAAAATACGTATCAATTAAAGAGCCAATTAACAATGATATTGGACTTTTGACCTTTGTAAATGGTACTGACTGGAAATTTGTAATATTAACTACAGTTTCTCTAGAGAACTTTTTCAAAGAATTATTTAGAACATTTCAAAAATGAATAATGAAATTTACAATAGCTTTTACTATATTTCTTTGAGGAAGATTGTTCAAAAGACGATAATATTAATATTAAACAGTAAAGTAAGCAAACAATTTTTAACTGTTTGCTACAAAAATTCAATTTTCTTCCAGTTTTCCTTAAATATCATTGGTATAGAGACCCTCGTATGTGGCTTTGGCAATTAAATAATTTGTCAAACTGCTTCAGATTGGGCCAAAGATCAAACGCGGTTAATTGATTGGGTTAACGATCAACCATGCTCGTCATGGGCGTTTAAATGGAACGCACCCAAAGTGATATCTACTTTTCAGTTTGAGTATCTACTATTGGATGTAGTAAATAGTAGGTATGTATGCAGTACCTAATTGAAGTATTGGCATGTCTTTCATTTTATGTATAGTACCCATTGTCATTTCTGATTAATGTACAGTTTTTAAAAAAATTACAAAACGGATATTTTTAAAAAGTGCTTAAAATATGTTGATGCGAGTATTTACCGAAAGGCCTAAAAGAGATTCGTGAAATTATCGATTTAAACCCAGAATTTAAGAACCGTAAACCTTTAATAATGTTAAGAAATTGTTAATATTTTACAAATTACCAGTTGCTCTGATTCTTTCCAAAATGGACTACTTTATATTTTGCGGAAAATAAGTTGCATATTGGAATAAAACGTTGAGGATCTTAATTTAAAAAAAATATTTGTGTTCAAGACAAATGAATTAGGATGACAAACGAGTAACAATTATTGCTTTTGAGAAAGTGCGAATTGAAATTTAAAATTGATTGTTATTTTAATTAATTTAATCGAATACGAATAACGAATCAATAGAAAGCTGATAAACCCGATCATCTTATATTTGCACCGGTATTGTAGCTTTCTTTTAAATTCCAATTCTTGTAAAGTGTAGGTTACACTTCAAATTCACGCTTTTATATTTTAGAATTTCTGTAATTTATCAGGATAATATACAACTTTGATTCTTCACCATTGTAATTTCTTTGTTATTTTCAAATTCCAGCATGATAAATTTTGAAATACAATACTCAATTGCCTTATCGTATCAAATTTGATCCTTAAAAATTTCTGCATTAAAATAAATACAATAAAGTATGTAAAACGAAATGAAAAACCTTTCAAGTTGGAAAATAAATATAATTTCGTGTTTCCTATTTATTTCGATTCTTTTAGTATTTACTTTTGATCTTATTTTCAGTCGTAAACAAATATTTGTTCGAAACTTAATCAAATTACTGCATGATGAAGTTTTCGCAACACTATGAAACTTAAACTAATTATAATTACATAAATTACATGTCAACGTTCTAAATTTCAACCCGAGTCTGATGACATTTAAACTACAAAATTCTTTAATGCAATTTTCTTACCCGAAGAGGACTTTTTAAACTTTTAGTTTCAGACCTTGCAAGAAACGTTAAAAATATTAAAGTTTTCTTTCAAAAGTAAATTCACGTCGTGCGTTGTAAAATTTTACGTGCAATTTTCTTTATCGAGCGACAAAATAAAAAAATAGTAACGGTTGCCTTTTTATTCTTATCTGCATCACAGCTGAACCAGTCAAATTTGCTTGTTTTTTTATCACCATTACTTGCACCCTGTTGCGAGAAGTTTTCATGAGACCTATTCATAAAATTTGGCGCTGTCATGTTTTCACAACAAACACGTTTTTCTGGCCTTTTGTCACGGGCTCTTTGTCATATTTTTCGATAGCCGAATGTTAAAAGAGCATTTCATTTGTATAGTTGGATAGTATTCCATCCAAACTACAAGGCAACATAAACCATAATGGCATCCGTCACTATCTCTGTAACTAGATTTTGAATTTCTTGTGGAGGGTAAGGTAAACTCATATGCATTTAGTCCTCCAAATTGTACTACCTCCAATTTTCAATTCCGCTCAGACCTTCATGCCATTCCAACTGTAGAATATAAACTCTGACTGATTGACTGAAATATCTGCGGGCACGCAGATGTGTGACTTTGGAAAATTTAATTGGAAAAGAGAGAATCAAAATGGGAAGGGGTAAGGTGGCTGATAAAAAGGAAACCCCGTGGGAGCAGAATAAAATCATGGTATAACAACTTAATAATGTAAGAAGAAGATTTGCTTTATGCATATTAAAGGTCACGTGGTGACGTTATTGCGTAAAGGCGAACTTTTTCAGTATACTAGCATAATTCTACCTAATGATGTTATTATACCATGGAATAAACTCCAGGATCTTCGTAGATGGAGTGTTACTTCTATAACATAAATGGATATACGATGAAGAAACTTTTATTCCTGTGCATGTGGTCCAATTCCAAAAATTCTACATCAAACTCTCTCTACATTGAATCAGTACCAGTGGCGTAAATAAGGGGGGGGTTGATCAGGTGATGAATCACCCCCAAAAGGCTAATAATAATCCAAAAAATACATTTAAAAGTAAAAATTTCCAAAATCCCAGACCCCCGGTGGTGTCTCCTACCAGATCCATAACCCCCCAAATTCAAATCCTATTTACGCTACTGATCAGTACTTCTTGTCCACATTGCTTTCCAGACCGAACTCCCAATTAGTTTTATATATTATTAAAATGTTGCTAATTAGTTTTGGCAAAGGAAATCAGTCTTAATTGAATAAAAATCAGAATGCAATATTAAGAATAATAAGGCAACGAACTATCGAAGCTTGAATAATAATCAGACTAGCCATTTGTTTCATAGGAATGGAGCTGGAATTCCTTCTGTCGACACAAATCACTAAAAAAAATATTCAGAATTGGTCGCAAACTCAGACTTATCTTGACTTGTCTTGACTTTATAGCCAGAATTTTTATAGCAGATCAAACTGTTCAAAAGTAGCTGCTCACAGAAGAACTTAACCCAATTGCTTCCTGTTCTGAATTGGAATAAAATTATAATATCGTATCGTTCACCAAATACAGATTTTGACAAAGGGTTAAAGAAACTTCAAAACATTATTATAATATCATAAACATCTTATGATATTTTTATTCCTCCGAGAATGTATCGAGTTGATTCATTAGTCACTCCTCTAATATTCCAGCTTCCCTAATAATAAAATTAAGTATTGTTTAAATCGTAAAGGCTGTACGATCATTCCGCATTCCACTGCACTGCTTTTACTTCAATCCATTCCGCATTCCTATTTAAAGAAGATATTAATTATTATTTTGTAGTATTGTCAATATGAAATAAAAAATATTCCTCAAAACCTGGTTATTAAATATATTTTGACTCAGTCTGTAATGCTCATAGTTTTCTATCAATCATAATAATGCATGAAAATTCAGACAAAGTTAAAAAAAGTTTCAATTAAGTTTCTATGTCCTGTAAGAATAAAAAATATAATTAGATTTGCAAGAAAAATAAGCAATTTTAAACTGCTTCCAATTTAGTACTACATTTATTTTTATTTGAAGTTATTCAATTTCCAGCGGATGAGATAATTTAAAAATTACTATATATTCAATTTTCTTATACCTAAGTAATAACCGGATATTGAAAGTATAGAAATTCCATTACGTTGTCGTGGAAAGAATTAATCAGGAAGAATCACTTGGAAAAGATTGATGGTGATTGAAATGCAAGTTTTTAGAACTTATTGATCGCATTAAAGTAAAACTAAATACCAAATAGAAAATTATTTCAAGAAAATGGTCGTATGAAAACGTAACTTTTGTATACTCTCTCCTATGTAATATATCAAATTACAAGGTTCAAAAAAATAATAAGAAAAGTAATTACAGTGCAAAACAGTCACCAGTCAGTGGCTCTTCTTACAAGAAAAAGTAATGCCAGATTTACCCTTGTATCCATTTCTGATAAGAAGAAAACACCTATAATTATTAAAGGTATAACCAAAAATTCATTACTAAAAATAATAACAGAATGTGGCGACGCGACGTGAAGCGGCCAACTTTTGAACTATATTGTTTATGTTAGTCTCTAATAAATTGTTGTAAAGGAAGTATACATAACAGAATAACGCTTGGAAAACTCAATAGCTATATTCACATAGAATTTAGTTGCATTGTAAGGTAGAAACAGGAATGAAGCAAATTGAAATGCATTCGAAAATAATCTCACATAGTTGTTATTGCATTATAATGAAAAAGCTTAAAGAAGTTGGTTGCTTCCAAACAATACCTTCCAAAATCCTTCATTCACATTAGATTTAGTAGCAATAGGGCCAACAATTCATATTTGAAAAATGCGAATAATTAAATTGTCTAATTTCATTAAAAGTTTAACAAAGTTGTGCTTAATTTAAAAAATAAAATCACAGAAATGTATTAAAACACCCTGGATAATATTATAATCCATCAGATTAAAAAGAAGCATGTACAAAACAAATATTTAATTAAAAATTCTAAATTTTATAATACAAAAGGCTAAAAGAATCTTATAATTAACAAATTAAATTCGTTATGTACAAACTACAAAATATACACTGGTTTCTGTTATATTAACATTTTTAAAAATAATTATAGCTAATTTGGCATCTTTTTAAATTTAAGAATGAATTGATAAGAACTACATTATACAAATTATCTAATATTATACTGCAGTCTTCAATTTTTTTAATTCACTAAACTCTAAATTACGAATCTGGAAGAATTGATTTTTTGGAAGTAGTTTCTTTCTCAGCTTCAATTTTGCCATCTGCGTTTCTGTAATTGTAATATCCCGAATAAGCTAAATTGTGGGCACTATTGTGATTATCATGGAAAGCGATTCCACTACTGGGATTTCCCTGAAACGAGTGTCCATGTTCTTGTGCGAAGTTTGGTTGAGGAAAATGCGTTTGATATCCAATTCCAGCTGGCGAATAATGTGGTCCATTGTAATAGTTACCGTGCCCAAAACTTGACTGTAAATCGGGTTTACATAATTTGAAGAACCCAATTACCCCTGGTACAATTATTGCTAGAAATCCTAGTAACTTTTTGAATGATGCAATTCCAAGTATCAAAGGCAAGAATAATAACAGCTTCAGCTTGAATAGTTTTAGAATAATCAAAAGTGGGATGAATAACTTCTTCAGTTGCTTGCGTTCTACGAAAAAATAATAAAAAAGTTACACTTCAGTTAAAAATCTCTCATTTAAAAAAATAATATTGTAATCTTCTAGCTTTTCTAAAGTTTATGGACTCTCGCATTGGTTGAAAGTCACCTTGATCCGCTAGCGCCGTTTTTATATGTTGTAACATTTAATGCTTCTAATATTTGTAATTTTTATTTGAGAATTGATTATATACAAATTAAAATTATATATGTATGCCTTTTCTCCCGGTAAATAGATGGTGTTACTAATTTTCTCCCCTATTTCCAGATGGCTCTATCGATTTGGGGTTACAATTTTTTTAAATATATTGTGCTTATTTCTTAATTTTAAAAAATAGTAACTCCAAATCAATAGTGCCATCTACGGATGGGTAAGAAAATTGGTAACGCCATCTATCATGCGGTGAAAAAGTATACTTACATATAAATTTTGTGTAGCATTTTCCATCTTTATAGCTCTTATCTTTTTGGTTATCCTAGTTAAAACATAAAAGCGTTACTTATGCCTGATTTCACCAACATTTATTTAATAATATCCTAGTAAAGAATTCCTTCGCTAGGTATTCCATTGATGTGATTGGTGAAATTTGACATAGTATTGACACAAGAAACTCATATGTCAAATTTGACCAATCAAATTTATTGAATCCTAGCTAAGTAATTCTTTACTAGGAAATTCTTAAATAAATTGTTGGTGAAAACAGGCATTAGTGTGCTAAAGCAAGTAACGCAAGTTACTTGCAAGTGGTGCAAGGTGGTTTTCAGCCAATCACATACTCGTTAGATCCCAAATTGCCAGGGCCTGTAAACAAATAATGTTACCTGCTAATTGGGTATCCACACTTTAGAATTTTTACAAATGGCACGATATCTGTTATTGTTTTCATTTTTTTTTTAATTACTAGACACTTAGAGGTTGGGTGTTTTATGGAACACCCTGTATGTCGTATGTGTAACCTTAATGCAACAAAAGCTTCAACATAGCAATTATTGCATTTATATAGGTCCTTTTGTTTCCATATTTGCATTATAAATGCACATACAATGTAGACATTCAATGTTGTAGCATAAAGTGGTGAATGAAAATTCGCTTAATTTTACATGCATTTGTCATTTACAGAATCCCATGTTAGTTTCTGGTAATGACAAGTACATGTTACATCTTTTTAATTCCCTGTCTGGAATTTTAAAAACATAGAACTAATTTTGCTCCCTACGGGATTATTCGAATCCTTTCAAGCTCTCTACATTTTTGTAGAAGCTGTAAAAACAGCTATTCCTGACAGAATACATTTTTTAGTATTGTGTTGCAATTTTCATAACTACAAACAAAATTAATGAAAGATCATCTTGACTTGACACATTTACAAATTTGGATCAAAATAACTGTACGTTAAAACGTTACAGGGGTGGTCTAAGGGCAAAATTGATTCTTTTTATCCTAGCAAATGATAAGGAGCCATCCGAAAACAAAAAATCTACAGGTCAAAATATTAATTTATAACATTAAAGTTATTTCGTCCCATATTATACTTACTGAAAAATGAATCCTTCTTATCTTCAATAATGTCAATTTCATCAGCAATTTCGTCAACAAATCGAGGAGAATAACGCCCATGTTCAGTAACGCCGTCATCTAGAGTAATTTCCATAATTGTAGATTTCAGAAACTTTTCAACCTAAAACGAAAATTAAACTTTCAGGGCGGATTAAGAGATTCTCCTAAGTTGAAATTGATGACAAGTTTATAAAATAATTTATTGAGTTTAATAAAATTAACTAACCCTTCTCATAGCAAATTTCACTAATTGGTCCCATTCTGGTTCGTCTGCTCTGGGAACTTCCGAATATTCAAAAGGTTCATGTGATAATTGTCGAAGTTGAGTGTCAGGCATACGTAATATACGTGCATTTTCACTCAAGTGATATAGGGGCTGAAAAAAAAAGAAAAAAATTACGATCTATTTTTCATTCTATATCAATATAATATTTAAATATTTCTAAAATGGTAGGCATTTAAAGTAAGCACGTTCAATTTTTATCTAAACTGATAACGTTGAAATATTATTTTCGATTCGTAGCTACGTTCTGGCACCAATATTATTTTCTGCATAAGAAAATATTTTATCGTTAATACAAATTAAAATGGCTCAATATGTGCGCCTTTTTATCATTGTTAGTTAATCAAGAATATTGTCCAACCTTCCCATAATACTCTAATGACTAATGAGCATATTCGTGAAGCGACTATGCTCGATATTCTAAAAAATTAGAGTAAAACTCAGCAATTTCATATAATATGTGGGAGTAAACTTAATTGGTTCTTTTTTTTAACTATTTTTGAGATTGGGTATGTAGGTGGAGAGTACATAGTACATATAGTCCTTGCCAAATATCTGTGCGTCTACGTCACTAATTTCTGATTAAGAAATGACTGAATATAATGTAGGACGTCGTTCAGCTTTAGTAAAAAGAGTACAAAAACATTTGCATGTCTTGTTGACCGAAACTAATAAAAGTCTAACACATTATAGAAACAAGCAATAAAAAATTAGTATGTCTGAGCTATTACCATAAATAATAGGTACAGATTTTTGATTTACATAGTTGTTACAGTGACATTTATATTATGACAAGTTGTGATGAAGAGAGAAAGTCACATTAAATTAAAAAGAAAAGATGCATTTTAAAAAGCACTCGTTTGACTCATGTTTTACAGCTTGATTCATACCATTTTCAACTATGACGTAGACGCACAGATATTTGGCAAGGACTATAGGTAGAGAGAACACCGGAGAAAACAATACTCCCCCCCCCCCGCTCGGACCACCAACAATAGGTTTATTCACTAAGGTTTAAACCGTACAATAGATTGCAGTCCCTAAAGATTGCACAGAGATTTTAAAAGATTTTTGAGATTGTCAAAAGATTTAACAAGATTTTATAGATTATAAATAGAGTACGGACTTTTAAGCATAAAAAATCGTGAAAATAGCGCTTAAAATAGCACAACAAATTGCCATTATTATGCATAAAAAATGCATTAAACTTAAATATAATAATTAATAACTAATAAGCATTAAAATAATTTTTTGAAATAAAATTTATTTGAAAAGTAACACAATAAAATATGTACACAGGGACGTGCTTACGGGGGGAGCTTCCCCCCCCCGCCCCAAATAATTTAGGAAATTGGAAAAAAGTTGGCAAAATCACACAAAATTTGGTCAAGTTGGCAAAAGCCGCTAAACCTATAATAGGAAAAATGGACAATTACAAAGAGTTGGCAATTTTGAATTAATTAAGTTGGCAAATTCCCCCCCCCCAAAAAAAAGTTGGCTGGGCACGTCCCTGTATGTACATAATTACTGTACAACGCTTTTACCACAATATTTTTCTAAAAATTCTCTAAATGAGCCGTTTTCTAATTTTAATATTGTGAATATCGCATTTTACATTAACAAAACGCCACCACACGGAATTATTTCAAAGTCCATTCTGGACGTAATATAGTGGCGCCACCAACAGTAATGTAAAACGCGATATTTAAATCTAGCGAAAACGTTCCCTAGTCTTGTGATGAACTGGAACCAGCGATTGACTCAAATAAAGTTTGTTGTTTGCTTGCATCATTTTTAAATTTTTTCATACTTTCCAAATGAAATGATGTTTTAAGATGTTGCATTACGTTAAATTTCTTTTCGCTGTTTATCTCCTATTATAACAAATATCAAGTCTTTGCCGACTTTAAGATTTATTTTATATAAACAAAACCTGTTATCAACTAAATATTAAATTCAAAGTAAGCAAATTGTAAATTTTAGGTATTTTTTATGTATTTACTGCAATTTTTTTATTAATTTATCGAAAATGTGCTAAAATAAGCACTAAAAATGCTTAAAGATAAATCTAAGCATAAAATTGTTAAAATAAGCATACCTATAAGCATAAAAAAATAGCGCCAAATGACTTATTTTTTCCAAATTCGTGGACATTTATAAGCATTATAACAATTACGCTTCTGCTATCAATATTTATGTATAGCAAATTTGCTAGAAATCTGTACTCTAATTACAAATAATCTGGATTTTGCCCAGGGGCGGATGGGCTATCAAAAAGTTACCGGGAAATTTAAGTCGGCGGCCCAAAAATGCAATCGTCATGGCCCAAAATTGCGCCACAGGCGAAAATTTTTTTCAATGGGGGGGGGAAATGAAGGTAGGGTAAACGATTTGTATGGCCGGGCAAATTATGGGCGCGTGAGGGTGGCGGAATATTTTTTAAGCGCCGCAGGCAAAATTTTTTGAAATTTCAAGGTCAACGCGGTTTAAGAAAAATTAGAAAATTTATCAGTTTGACAGATAGCTAAAGATAGTGTAACATTAATAAATTGACTTAGGAGGAGTCCTAACATTACTCACCAATAGAGAAAGTTTATTAACGCTAATAAACGTTTTGATTGGTTTTAACGTTATAACTTCTCCTAAGTCAGATCTGTTTTTGCCTAACCATCCTGTCTCTAATTACGATATAACTATTTATTAGGATATCCATGGGAAAACACAAACAAATAATGATTGATAAATTCTAAAGTTGATATTATATTTCATTATGTTTAGTTAGAAATGGGCCAATGGCCGTCAACAATTTGACAATTTTTTCCATTTAAAACGAAGACGGTCTATGGACCGACGCGACGGCCCACGGTCCCACAACCGACGGCCCAAGGACCGACGGCCCACCGGGAAATTTCCCGGTATCCCGACGGCCCCATCCGCCCCTGATTTTGCCTGATAACAATGCTAAGATTTTTGGGATTGCTTCGAAGATTTTAAAAATTTTTCTGAGATTTGACAGATTTTTATTTAGATTATGAAGATTTTGCGGGATTTTACTGCTTTTATAAAAATTGTAGAAATTATATAGATTGAAATAAGGATTGGTAAGATTTCTACTGGATTGTAAAATCTATGCGATTTTTAGTGAAGATTTTATAAATTTATTATAATCTGGATTTTGCCTGACAACAATTTTAAGATTTTTGGGATTGTTTTGAAGAATTTTTAGAAAAATTTTTTTAGATTTTACAGATTTCTATTAAGATTATGAAGGTTGTTCGGGATTCTACAGCTTTTATAAAGATTGTAGAGATTTTATAGATTGAAACAAGGATTGGTAAGATTTCTACTGGATTGTAAAATCTATGCGATTTTTAATGAAGATTTTATAGATTATAATCTGGATTTTGCCTTGGTGTACAACAGATTTTTGTAGTGATTTACCTCTCGGGTTTATTCTTTCAGAAAATCACGGATAGTTTTATGATTGGTCGTTATACGCAGACGCGATTTGGAACCGTTTTCAACCATTTTCTATAAACATATTCCCTGCGTTCGGGGAAAAGCTACTTTCGCTACCAAACGCTACCAAATATATCTTTTTTTCCTTCTTTCGAGCTTCCAGTCGCTTCCAAACGCTTTGGGTCCCCGCCAAAATGTTTGTAGCGTTTGTAGCGACTGGAAGCTCAAAAGAAGGAAAAAAAGAAATGCTTGGTAGCGTTTGGTAGCGAAAGTAGCTTCTCCGCGAACGCAGGGCTAGTAACATTGAATCACCAATTTTTGCATAAATGCTTTATGAAACCCGATGATTTTGACACTCTAATCAACGTGATCGGAAATCAGCTGATCCGGTGATCAGGATCGGCTGATCAAGACTTTTATGAAACTGGCTATGAGTACCCTCGTAAAATAATTGCATATAGGTACAATCAAAATATATTTAGTTTTTCCTTGTTTAGTAGCTATATTATACAAAATAATAATAAACGAAAAATAAAATTTTTTAGCCGAAGCTCGGTGCAGCGCGTACTCCCACAAAACTCTTCCCCACCTGAATAAGGGGTTCGCGTCTTTGCGTACCACTCTTTGGAAAACATAGCTCTACAGAGCATAAAAAGTAATAAAATTTATCAACATTTTAAAATTCTTCATCGAATAAAATTTGTGAAAATATAAGCATTTTAAATCCTGTTTTACACTGTCCACGTGGTGTAAACCAAGAAACGTGACGTGCATGCGTCCATTGAACTTCATTAGCTTTCACCAGATATTAGCCGTTAGTCTAGGACACTTGATGAGTGTCCGTCAGTGTTAGTGTATTTTGGTAAGTTTATCTTTTACTTTATGATAAAATAGTCTGAATGTCTCATTTGTTTGGTTTACTTTTATCTTTCATCTACCTATGATTTCAAATTTCCTTTTTTGATAAGTATTAACTTTTACCATTTTTATTGCTAATACGAATTGGATGTCAACACAAAAAGACATTATTTTAGGTTATATAATCCTTAAAAAACATTTTTAATGTTTTAAAGTTTATATTTTAAAGTTGGTATTTACCTTATTTTTCTGCCTGTTTAGTACACAAAAGTATTTAAAATTTATCGGTAAGAAACTAAACACTTAAAAAGCTTTTACCATTAACGGTATAATAATTATTCAAAAGTTACCTGCCCTTTCATTATCGGATTACGTTCATTCCATGACGTTCATTATAATTCTTTCTTTGGTTGGTAATGGTAATTACCTACAGTTAACATATAACTATATTTTTAAATAATTAGAAAATTTCTAATTCTATAATTTTGTAATACTTCAGTAAATATGGAATATTCAAGTCGTCGAGAGAAAAGCAGAGAACGTCACAAGAAAAGAAAACGTGATCACAGCAAAGACCGTCGTATGCATCATCGGAGCAATGATAGTGATTATAAAAATGAGCGAAGCAAAAGTAGGCATCACAAACAAAGCAGAAGTGGAAGTCGTAGTAGAAGAAACCGACATGAAAGAAGTGTAAGTAGGCAATATTCTCGAACGCCCGAAAAAAGTGTCGAAACAATTGATGGTAATAAATTAATTGCAGAAACGTTATCGATGATAGCCGACAATAAAAATCGAAACTTTCTGAATGATAGTGTAACCTCTCAAAATGATGAACGAAGAGCTAAACGGAAATCGAGATGGGCAGGTACTATTAACGACAAAGTGTATGTTCCAGGAATACCATCAATTTTACCAAGCAACCTGAACAAAGAGCAACAAGAAGCATATTTACTGCAGTTAAATATTGGAGAAATTAGCTGTAAACTACGTTCTGGTAATTGGGAAATTCCAGAAAATCCCCAACAGAGGTCTCCTTCTCCAGAACCTATTTACAATACTAATGGAACACGTATAAATACCAGGGAGTTCAGAATGCGTACTAAATTGGAAGAAGAACGGCATAATATGGTTCTTCGTTTAAAAATCCTTAACCCCGCTTATCAACCTCCACCTGACTACAAACCTCCAACAACACGGCTCAACGATAAAATCATGATACCACAAGAAGAATATCCAGAAACCAATTTTGTCGGCCTCTTAATTGGACCTAGAGGAAATACGTTAAAAAGAATGGAACAAGAAACAGGTGCAAAAATAATAATTCGTGGTAAAGGGAGCGTTAAAGAAGGTAAAACTGCCAACAAAAATGGAGAACCGTTACCCGGTGAAAATGAACCTTTACATGCTTATATTACTGCCACTACTCCTGAGTGTTTGAAAAGTGCAATTGAAAAAATTAGGGAAGTTATCAAACAAGGAATAGAAACTCCAGAGGGTGAAAATAACTTAAGAAAAATGCAGCTACGCGAATTGGCGGTACTAAACGGTACGTTACGTGATGGTTGCGATGCTAGGTGTAGTAACTGTGGAGCAGTTGATCATAGGTCATGGTTATGTCCAGATAAGCCTAACATAACCAACACTATTTTGTGCCATACATGTGGTTCAGCTGGTCATATTGCAAGGGATTGTAAACAAGTACCTATTTCACAACAAGATTTGGAAAACCCTGTCGAAAAGGTTAAAATTGATGAGGAATATTTAGCTTTAATGACTGAACTTGGAGTAGCGCCAGTAGGTAGTGTTGGGACTCAGGAAAAATCAAAGCAAGTTGTAAAAGTAGAGTTGAATAAGAAGAATGCACCTCGGTTGAATTTGGTTCCTCCTCCTATAACTTCAGTGGCGTCAAATGCTCCAATTGAGATGACACATTATTCAATGCCCAACGTTAGCACACCATGGGACCAGACAAGTTTTGAACAGTCACAAATGGGTATGCCTTGGCAGATGACAAATATGCAAGAATATCAGTGGCCTGATGCTTATAACTACCTGACTCCAGTACCTCCACCACCCCCAGTTAACAACACAATAGACTTTTTCTCTACTCTATCAAACCCGCCGCCTCCACCTCCAACGGAATGATTTCAAATGTAACAAGTTTTTTAAATAAATTAACATATTAAAATACAATTTTTAGATTTTTTTTGTGTAAATTAGAACATAACCGTGGTTCGGAATCCACACTTAATCAATAAGACTTTTATGGGCATTTTTTATTAAAATATTCAAGATTATGACTTTGATTTTACTCTATTGAGCACTTTGATTTCATATTTCGTGGGGGGAGGGGGGTAAAAAGCAATCCTGGTGTTCGCTATTGCAGACACTTTTACTTCTGTGTAGTGTCCATGAAGAATAGATTTGGAAAGTGGATAGTAATAAAAATTATCTGATGTGGTACTACACATGAATTTCCCATTTACTAGGTTAAATAATAAAAAATTATATCTTTTAATCCCCCCCCTCTTTGTAAGTCCGTAGGTAGGCTTACTTCATTTACATTTAACGGTGTAACCGAACTTATCAATTACCTAATGCGAGTTAGGTTCTTATTTAGGAAGACCTCTGCTCAAGTTAAAAAGATAGATGATTTTCAAGCACTTTCAGATATTCGTTATGTATTTCAAATGACCGTACAATAATAATTTGTAATTTTTTATAACGGAGTTTTTTTAGATGAAGGGAATTTCGCTATCCATTAATGCGCGTTACTTTGAGACGAAAAGATGAGCAATCGCACTTTATCCACTTAAAGGGAAGCCCGCCTACTCGTCATCACCGATTTTGTCCGTATTAGAGCTTGACTAAAAATGAAGCCAAGCGTTTCGTAAATAAACGGGCATATTATGTACACTTCCCTAAATAGGGGGGGAGGAGACAAAATTTCGGACCTATTTTATATCAATTTTTAGGATACTTATACCACAAATGAACGGAAATAATGCATAGTCATCGTAAAAATTGAAAAGAAGCCAAAGAAAAGAAAGTTCCCGCACGTTTATTCTCCGTTTATTTATTTTATTTACGTTTATTTTTCAAACCCTTGGCCATTAAGCGCTTCCACTTACGTCATTTTCATTTCTAGTCAAGCCAGCAATATACTGTGAATTTATGTGTGTATATCTATAATATGTGTGTGTATTTCAAACGACTAATCAATAATCTGTCACTTTTATGAAGAATTTTTTAGGCAGAAGAAACCTCGTTAATTCATCATGCGCGTCATTAAAGATCACCGAAACAAAAATAAAAGAGGTTCTTTAACTTCCTTAGTAGTGGTGTAAATGTTTGTTCCTAATCGTAGGCGAAAAGAAATGCACACGCAAATAATATCACGACGTTGTTCGGAAAATCGTTCACCATCAAATGATTCCCTTCCCCTCATTAATCTTGGCTGGACCACCTCTTAGTGTCCATCACTGGTGTTAAAAAACAATAAATTACTAATTCAATTTCAAAATGTTTCAAGATTCCAGATATTCCAATTAATGCAAATTGAATGTTTTTACATTGGCTGATGTTAAAATCTTGCCACCCCCCAATCCAATGAAATGACGCCATTATAAGGTGTTGATGAATTTAATCTTTTAATCCATTGATGAAAAGTAATAACCTATAATTTCGAAGAATAACGAAAAAAATTAACCTATCCTATCATATCATTCATAATGGATTTATTTTGAAGAGGGGGGGGCTAAGAGGAAATATCCATCAAAGTCTGATTTTTGAAAATTTTAGCTACTCCAAATTCCAATATTAATGACTGAATCAAATTTTTCCAATTAAGAAAACAAAGAATCGATGTTACATATTAGTAAAGACACTTGCACTAATTTATTACAGGCAGGCCCGGACTGGCCTGGTCGGTTAGTCAGCGATCGCCGAGGGCCCTCAACCCAAGGGGGCCCTGCAGGGACCTCAAAAAAGTGATTTATACTTGGTGTTAAAATGGTTTGTATTTTTTATATACCTTCTAAGTGTCAAAATAGCGGAAAATGTGATTTTCAAAAATCTTTCCTCTTGGTAAGGGACCCCCTCCTCAGTCTCTAGCCGAGGGCCTCCGAAGGAGCCAGTCCGGGCCTGAGTACAGGGTTCCCAACTTAAGGATTTCTTCCCTAGATTTAGGGGAAAATGTAGAATGGGATGTTATATCCCAAATGGGCTTAATTATTTTTAGGGGCATTAAGAGTCATATCCAGTCCTACCCCCCTATACAGTGTGAATATTCGTGTTTTATGTCATTTATTTCCAGGACGTTACAAGAATTTAAATAATTGCTAGCATTGCAAAATCTTTCAAATTTTTTTTATGTAAAAACGCTAAAATAAATTGATTTACAATACTTATTTGAACATCGCGTAATTCGAAAACTACGGTTGGAAGGGGGGGGCGAGATTCCCATGTTCTAATTTTCGAATAACATGATTTTCCAATAAATAAATCAACTTCCTTTAGCGTGTTTATATAAAAAAGTGTTGAAAGATTTTGTAATGCTAGCAATTATTTAACTTTTTGTAATGTCCTGGAAATAAATGACAGAAAACACAAATATTCACACTGTGTAGGGGGGTAGCACTGGACATTGCTCTTAAAGGCCCTGTTACACGTGTACAGAAATGAAGCCTGGCTACGGCCCTGGACTTAAAAAGTGTAAAGTTAGATAAAAATTCCAAAAATTTTAAAGTTTGGGACGGTAAGGACATCGTAAAATGTAAAAAAATAATAAATGTGATTTTTGCACCCTTCTCTGTCCCCCGGAACATTGTTAAAAAAAAGAAGGTAACTTTGCAATAACTTTATAAAAATAAATCCTAATGTGCAACACTTTAATAATTATTAGATATCTTCTATAAACCTTGGACACTGCTACGATGACCAAAATACTGCAAATAGTATAAAATTGAGTATTGTATGTATAATAAATTGAGAATTGCTACTAATTTTTAATTGATTTTATTTGAAGCTGGTGAATGCCGAATTTTTAATTTTATTGATTATAATTATAATTTAAATTGAGCCCTCTTTGACTACATTCGCTACTTTGAAATCAGTCTCATTGAGCAAAAACTGCGTTATTTAAAATTAAAATTCTTCGAGTTCAATTAAGATTAGATTAATGTTGTTGTACGAATTGCGTTTTTTTTTATGGCAATGATTTATTGACTGCATGAAGAATTTTAACTTATGGCTATGCGCCATAGAAAATATTACAAGAATCTCGTTTCTTGTAAATAATAATAATATTTGCTGCCTTTAAATACTATACATAAATTCGTAAAAAGTTTGAGAATAAAAATAATTGAAGAACTAAGCCGTGGTCCTTACCGTAAAAATATCGTACAATTAAAGAAGCTAATAACCCGAATTATGTCAATTTCTCATGATATGCGGCCTGAAAGCCGCACTACATCCCAATCGTGTATCCTGATTGGGTTACGTACCGAATATTATAAACTAAAATTATCTGAAAAGCTATACATTCAATCACTCAATATAGTAATAATAATTGCCTCTTTATTATTGATGTATGTACCTAAACTAATTGCAATCAGTGCATAATTTGCAAACCGACTTCAATTAGTTTTAAAATTGAAATGGTTTGGATAATAAGCATAATTTATTTAAACGCTAACCGATATAACTCGAATCATTTCGTATAAGTAGTAAATTAAGTTATTGAAAATTTCAACCTTAAAATTTTTGAAGTGAGGTTTGATCAATAATAATTTGATATTTCACAAATGTAGAGCATAACAAAATTTTTCACGAGGTATGTCGTCTTGGAAATTTATTAACTTTACATTAACTTGACATCTTTTTACGTGTTATACAATAGTACCAGTCCTAGTATAAAATATTATCTAATGGCACTGAAGCCATTATGCTCATAAAGGCTTTTATTCCAGCATAAAACAGTAACATAAATTTGCAATTTTGACACCAAAAGGAAGCTTTACGTGACAGCCATTTATTTAAGTATTATAAAATAGTTTATTTACCTTATCAAAAAAATCGTCCAGTGATTGAAGGGCTCTGGATTTAAAACACTCTGCAAGATCTCCATTAAGACAGCCTGAATTGGATCTAGCCAAATAAGGATCAATATCAGCTCCGGTTCCCAATCCAATCCAGTCTAGCAAGTCTTTTCCTATAAAATAAATTACATCTTTTAATTTTCTTTGTTCTAGTGCGCATGCTACGTGCATGAATGACTTCTCAAAGAAGTCAATGTCTTTGCCAGTAACCTTCAACACCTTGAGTCTCAGGTCAATGCATTATTATACACGGAAATAAATTGTAAGAAAGTAACAAACGAAAGTTGTTTCAAAATGTAGGAAAATTGATTAATCCAAATAAAATTTTATAGTTGACTTTTCCACTTCCATTTCGTTCAGTTTCAGCAGCAGATCAGTAACAATTAAGTAATATTGGGTCTGGGGAGTTCATCATTCCCCCTTTTTAGACAAATTATATTTTCACAATTTTAACAAGTTTTTTGTGCAATTACCTTTTATAAAAAATATATTTTTATTTAACTCCGCCCCAATAACAATAAATATGGGCTTGGTGGAGAAATCTCCAAATAGATGTCTCATTTCGATTGACACTGATCTACTTTTTCTGCAAAAATCACACCTATTAGTAATAACGTTATTAGCACGAACTGCTCCAATGCGCACTGTTTTTTATAGCAAAAATACAAAATTTGTAGTTTTTAGTTTTTGGAATAAATAAAAAGCACTTTAATTACATATTTCTCGATGCTTAGTGATTTTTTTATCAGTTTGTTCTACTTGCTTGAATAAATTAGTAATTTATTTCTACACAAGAATTTTAATTCAAAAAACAGCAAAGTTACAAATTCGTGACATTAGCAAATAATCAAAATTCAGAAACAGTTATATACTGTTATCTTTTTCGTCATTACTTTTTACAATGAAAACAAGATTGGTATTTTTTTATTCGACAGAGTTAAAAGCGTCGGATTTTAAATATTTATGACGAGCAAAATACACAAAGGGTGAAATTATCCGAATTTATTGTGGATCTAAAATTATTGACAAAAAATAATTATTCCCTACATTAAAAAAATTTGAACATAAAACTGTGCGGTATAATGAACGGGATGGATTGAAATTGACATTTATTATGGTGTCGAAAAACTTTTCATAGCCAATAAATATCACGTAAGATGAAGTCACACACGCTAGCAAAAGAAATCGAAAATAAAATTTCAAAAGAGTTTACTTGCGCAATTAACACACATCGGAAAATAAATGAATGGTCTACAATCAGAACTGAACATTCCGGTATATTGATGTTAGGATGTCACTTGACTTACCTATTCTAGTATTTTCCTCTGGGGCGAATTTGTTTTGGTTTTGGCCACTAGACTGCAGTACCACAAGAGACACGGCGGAACATAAAAACAACCATTTCACACAACCCAACATTGTTACACGAAAAATAACTTCAAATTTAAGATGTATAAAGCTTCGTTCGAATATTCTATTGTGCAGAAAGACGCGTCGAGTAAAGGTGGGTTAGCAAGTAACTGTAAATTTTATAACGTGATTCTGAGGTCTACGTGACTAAACCCGGCGTATATTATAACAATTTTAATAATTCAGATCTTATACATTTTGCATATCGGGTTTAATGTTCAATAAGACGCTCGAAACATGAATTGACTGAATTTGGATTTGAAAATCATTTTATACCACTGCCAGTTGAGGATCCAGTAATGATGATTTAACGATGCGTGGTGTTGGATATTCCCGGTTATATAATAAAATTTGTACAACGGGCGGGCAATGCCCAGTGAAAGTAAATTTAGCCGGATTTAAGGTATTGCGCTTAAGAAAACGAAAGTGAAACGGATATTATAATAAAACTACTCATCGAGTCATTTCTTGCCCAGTGTCAAACAGCAACAGAATTTAGACATTTGCATTTGGTTTTGGTTTTACCGATGTTACTTCATTGTAGTAAAGTGAATAAATCGTCAGTAATTAGAATCCCTATTGTATGTGATTTTCAACTTACGTTTCTTGTAGTTTCAGAGCTGCATCAACCAAAAGTACAAGTGGATCAAAACCGCACGGTGGCATTTTTACTTTTGGAAGCCTTTTTAATAAATAATAATATTAATTTTCACAATTAATTTTTTTTAAATGTTGCCCTTTGCAAAATTCAACAACAATGCAACCGAAAATCAACCTTTTCATAGATACTGTGTCCTATTCCTATATTTTGGGAAGGATTAATTTCTATTGCATGTGCCATGTTTATTTCAATTTTGAATCATCCTGTATTAAGTATTATTTCAACCTCATACGCAGAAAATTAAATATCAATAAGCCCTAAAATTGGGGCGATAAAAGATAAAATCCTATAGGAGTATCATATAAAAAATTATTTAAAAAGTTTAAACCCATCAAGGACTCGTGTTGCCATATGGCAACAAGAAATGCACACATTTAAACTGTTATAACAGTTATATTTTGAAAAATTTAATTCCGTCCTTGATGGGTTTTTAGTTCTTATTATATTCTGGATCATCATAGAGCACCGTACCTTTGCTCCCTTGACTTTGCGATTTCCTTTGTGGGGATACCTCAAGTTTCGATTTTATGTTAACCAACAACGCTGCCTTGAAGTTCTCAACGCAGTAATCCCAGAGGAAATCGTCCAAATTTCGAGACACATGTCAGATATTGCCAGAGGTGATGAAATCCTGCAGAAACGTAAATGGCCACCATATGTGTGAAGTCATCTTCAAAAAATGCAAAACTGTTATCCAAAGTTTTCTTCATATTTATATTGTATTTTGTCCAAAATTGACTGAAAAATTCTAATTTAAAAACTATACGAATCCTTTGATGAATCTTGTACATAAAATTTGCTAAAACTACAGGATTTTATATCTTAAAAAATGTCGCTCCCCCCCCAAATTGAATTTTGGAATAAACTTGATGACAAATGCTTAAGCTTCGTTTGAACCTCAACGAGTTTCTACCTTCATTGTTTGAACCTCACCATATCACCATTCGCCATATCGTTGTGGAGGAGGGAGGGCCTGTAGCCCCCCCCCCCCGATGAATCTTATAGTGAAATTGTTATCAAACGTTTGCCTTCAATAAGCTTCTGTATTTTTCATTTCACAGTTTGAACGGTAACGGAATTATTCACAAATCTTTTGAGTGTGGGTAGGCTGCAGACATGTTTTTCCATTTCTTGCCCATTTCGAATTTTTGTATAAAACGGATATTAATTGATAGGGATTTGTTTGAGCTCCACTAAAGTTCCATTCTAATCATTTTAATTTCATATTCTAAAAGGTTGTGGCTTACTATTACCTTATAAGAAAACATACTTTGTATGATTTTGTGCCTCTTAATAAGGAGAAAGAAAAAGTCACCCGTCCTTGGAATGATAATAATTTATTGTTAATACAAATGAAAATTATTAGGTGATTGTAAATATCTAAATGATTTATTCTACACTATGATATACAATTTTAATTAGTAGCTATAATATTCCATTTGATCATTGGAAAAGTCTGGCGGAGAATTATTTCGTTCTTCATATTCGTTCATGGAGTTATACGATGTTTGTGATCCTGCTGATTTAGGAAACTTTGTAGAAGACTTCGTTTTTAATATACTTTTACGTTGACTACTCTTTCGCCTTTCAGGTTGCATTAATAGTTGATCATTTGCTTTTGAAACTGATTTCGATTGGTGTAGTTCTTCTATAGATTCATTCTGATACCTTTCGTTGTTCATTCGTACAGACGACCCTTCTTTTCTGGACAAAGACTTGAAAGATGTTTGTGATGCTGCTGATTTAAGCAACTTGGTGGAAGACTTCCCTTTTAATACACTTTTGCGTTGACTACTCTGTTTCCTTTCAGGTTGCATTAATGGTTTCCGCTCTTCTTTTGGAACTGATTTCGCTTGGTGTGATCTTCCTCTATTAGATGCAATCATATACCTGCTGTACTTTTTTGAAATGGTGTTGGAGTTTAAAGCACGTGCAATGAGCTGACGGACACGCAAAACCAAGTTATGTGTATGACAATTTCGTAAAGTTTCTTTATTTGCATTTATATAGGAAAATATCTGAAATGCTGTTGCCCCTTCCCTCTCGCTCAAGTTGTTGATTGCGTTTATCACCAAATTTTCCATTTTAAATGAACTATTGTCTTTTTGAACTGTAATATAATCTATATCTTTAAATATTCTAAATCATTCCAAAGTAATAACTTACCCAATTTGCAAATTAACTTCTTTCCCAAAATCTTAACTCGAAATTTGAAAGGTACTAAAAAATAATAGTTTTTTACAAAAACAAAAATAGATTTGTTGTAATTTACATGGCAACACATGTACATGATAATCTGATTATCAATAGCAGGCTACTGATGGTAGTGGCAGAATCACAACTTTCTTATTGGTTCTAAACCAATAAACTAAAAAGTACATACAGCAAAGGAATGAGGCTGATACGAAAATGCACAGAAAAATTGTTGAACTGCACCAGAGAGGTAAGTCTGATATGTGATATACACTTTCTTTTTGGGATGAGCTGGAAAATGATTAGATCGCACGAAGTCTCATTGAAATCGTGAAGTGTTTTCTGAAGGAACAGGATCACTAACTGTGATCTGACTTAAAGAAAAGAAGACAAATAATGCAGTGATTATAGATGTGATGAGCGAATAAAAGGAAACTTCTAGGAGAATTTGGTTTCGAAAATGAGCTCGGAACTAGGGAATATTAATTTGTTCTTTCGGGATTTATATATCGGTAATTTTTTGGTTAGTCATGAAGTTACTTTCTAATAAATACAAATAGAGGTCTTTTTTTGTAAATAGTGGAATTAATTAAATTTTCTTGAACCAACATGGGTCTCGAAAGGTAAATTTTGCGTCGTATTAGCCGCAGTCACTCATGTCATTAAGTTTAATTTGAATTTATTGTTTGTAAATCCAATTAAAACAAAATAATTTAGTGTTAAATTTTCAATTAAAAAATACTAAAGATATTTGGATAACATTTACTTATTAGTTGCTTTAAATTCTAAAAATATTTTGTTACACAACTTTCGTTCCTATAATTTATCGTAATCGTAAATTATCATATTAAGTGCACTTTAAAGAATATAAAGTACCTACAAAATCCCAGCATAATCACAATCTCATTTATTTTAAATTTAAAAGTATAAATATAAGTGAATTTCACGTTACCACGACCATTGTAACAATATCTCTACCTTTAATTTGAATTTTTCTTCCTTTTCTTATCACAGTTTTACAGTGCCTTTCGTGAGATTCTTAGTTGGTTGTACTAAATCCCGATTGTTAAGGTTAACCCGGTAGCTTCATTTTCTTTTTTGCTTTTCACTAATGCTTCGGTTCTTATTGCTAAATTTTAAGTTTACAGTAATTGATTTTCTATCACGTTTTATTATTTTTAATCTTTTGTAGTTAAATCAAAAACAGGAAATTTTCGTGCGCTGTTTAATAAGAGTTGAAAATTTTCATGTAAAACTACAAAATTCAAAAATTACTTGTACTAACCAAGATTTAGTGCTGAACTTAGTAATACCATTACAGATACCTTTGGAAGGCTTAAACAAGATCTATAGTAGGATTTTGAAGTTTGATCAGATGATGTAGGGATGCACCCTAAACGTAAACTCCATGAATATTAATATTTGCTTACTAAATGCGAAATTATCCTTGTTTATAAGATTTTCCGTACAGGAAAAGTTTGGCTTAATTTTTACACATTTTGTACAAAATTGCGCTAATAACCCTAAAAAGGACGCGAGAAAAGTTCTCTAATACCCTCAATTTTGTAAAATCAAAACTTATAAAATTTATACTTTGCTTACTCTAAATTTTCTTTTGTTTTCTTTGTATTATACCAGAAAGGGTCGAAATGTTGAACAAATCTTGACTCTCCATTTATCAGAATAAATTGTGTATTGTCTTACACACAAATTCGAAAACAGCCCAACAGAATATAAATTGAATTTTGTTCATCAAAGATGTGTTAGGTAATTACCTAATTTTGAATTCACCTTAGGCATTAAAGAAAAAGTTTTCCGTGCAATTTCTTTGTGGAAAATTTGACCTCATTTTTTTAATAAACTTCGCTGAATTGAAACATTACATAAAGTAAAGCACATTTTTGCTTTATTAACTTTCTTCATAATAAACGTGTAACCACCACGACTTCAAACGTTTCATTTAAAAATTTTATTTAACTTTTTATTTTTTACAATAAGCAGGAAAGTGAATTTTATCAAATTTGGGAAGTTTCACAAAAGCTCATTACAAAATTTAATTAATCTAAACATTATGTACAATGGAAAATTAAAGCTTCTACAACAGTAAAACAGTAAAAGCGTTTTGTTATAGTTTAAAAGGAATCAAAGGACTAACCACATAAATTTTACGGTTGCAAAAAGCTTTGTAAGGATTCGAAGTAGTCATTTTTCATAGTACATTTGTGGTTCTTAATTAGTAAAACAATGTAAAGGTATAATTGGAGTAAGCTTTTACTCACAACCATATTAAATAAATAAATAAATAAATTAAATTACTATCTACAAATAAATAAACTTAATACTAACAAATCGTCTTACTTAAATTTTCTGGCTTGTACTAACTTATTGATATCGTTAAATGTAGTGAGCATAGCAGGACTAGTACGATGAGCCTTTAAAGAAGGGCAAGCAGCATGTAAAAGACATTCTTCCCCATCTTGCGCGTCTCTTGCAGCTTTCATGTATCGGAAAAATCGTAGTATTTCCGGATTATCGGAGGACGGTCTACGCAGCTCATTCAATTCTCTAAAAAATAATTTTATTACGTATCAAGTTAAATAAATTTTGTTGTTAAAACTAAAAAAGGATATAAAATAAATGCTTAGGGTTAAACGTGCATTCTGAACAATTGCACAAATAATTTGGGTTGGTAGGTCAACTACAAGACCTAATTATCCGTACATGTACTTTTAGGTACAACAATTACAATTAAAATCATCAGAATAACTACTTAGTAACTCTTACCAAAAGTTTATGAATTAAACAGGAATTTCACGATTTATATTTTACTTTGTTAACTTTAAATATCTTAATTTTCATAATCTAATAATTTTTAGGGGGTGAATCAATAGTGTGGATCTTTTCCACTTTGAAAAGCGCATTTTTTCTAATATTATGTAGCTCTGAATATTATTTTATAATAAATTTTTCAGAAGAGCTTTTAAATTCTTTCTTTGCTTAATTTGTTATTTTGAACTTATTACTGCCGCCATATTATTTAATTTAGAAAAAATATTTATTTTCAAGTTGTGAATTGAAAGGTCTAATGTTTGAATCCCATCCAAATGCAAATTCATTTGTACCATGGTTCGAATTCCATGTTAAACTGTAGGACCTGCGAATTAAGCTTGCCATTCCTTTTCCTTTCTATTTTGTTATCAATTAAAGAGCATCATGTTGTAATTTTCAAGTAGATTATTTCTTTAATCATTGTGTAATTTCTAGCAATAATATTTTCATTTTCCACAGTATATTTTTGTCTTCGAAAAATATTTAATTTGATTGCAAGATTGACAAGCAAGATTTTGAACCATTTCTTTGAACACAAATTTTCTGTATTAAAAATATTAATTTGATGTCAATAGTGGCTTTCCTTTAATTTATCAGTCGTTTAATGAATATTGAGATGAAATTTTGCTTTTTCAATATCGTAGAATAGTAAAAAAGTATCTGTCCGGTATAATATCATGATGAATTTTATGCAAATAGCATGAACAGGTTGTATTGTGTAAGTTGGTAAAGTGGCAGTCATTGTTTTAGTCCATTAAATCTGGTTATTTGAAGATCACGAAAATTACAAGTGGTTGACCTGCGTAAATACCACGTAATCGATTTTATTTTGTAGCTGTAATTAACTCGCAAACCGTGTGAAAGGTATGAAGTTTGTATGTGTCACCATTGTTAAACACCAGCATAACAAATAGAAATAAAGAAAATGAGGTACGGAACTGAAGATTCAGGTCTTCAAACAATTAACAATTATAATGGAGGTATTACTCAGAAACAATCTTTTAAAATTAAAACTGATATTGAGTGAAAATTGAATTTTCATTAAGAAATTAGTAGAAAACTCATGAATTAAACCATTTTCAGACTAGAACCATTTAATTATGTTGGGACTAGTAAGTTATCGCGTTTTTTACCCCACGGATAGAGGTATACAGATAGAATTTCCCTAGATGGAATTATATCACATAAATCTACATATTTAAAATTAGAATAGACGATAAAAAGAAATATGAAAATATCAATGTCAAGTATTATCCAACAATATACTTTAGATAAACAACATACTTGTCAATAACAATATGAATTTACTTGAAATTTTCAATATTTATTATTTATTAGGTACTGGAGTCCTTAAATACAAAATGAAATATTATTGTAAAAGAAAAATCGACAGACCTTTTAAATAATTTATATAGCCACAACCCACATTAATATTTTATTTAACAATATTTGAATATGTTTCTGCAAGTTAGTCGTTCTTAGTTACTAACCAAGCATAAAACGAAGACCTACAGTTTGACGTGGTATCCAAACCATGCCACAATACATTTTTTTCCATTACCCTACCATTGCTAGGTAATATTTTCAACTAATATATGAAATCCCAGACACAATAAGCTATGAATTTTAAACAACAACTGTGAATTCTGACAAAAAACTTAAAGGCGCGGTCTGATATATCTAATGGTGGTTTCAAATAATTTCAAGTTAAATAAAATTAAGAAAATTATGTTAAACAATAAAGATCAAATTATATTCTCATCAGCTTTCAGCTAAGTTTTAGAGCTCTTATCAGATTGTAAATAAATTTAATTAAAGCCTCGAAAAGTGAAGTTGAAAATTTTTCCTTTAAAATTACACTTTTCTTTTAGAAAATATATTTTGATCATATTTCGGTCGTCGTTTAATTGTGAAGGTGAGAAATGCTTTTGAGAGCTCTAACGGTTACTTTGTTAAAGGTATGGCGAAAATAATAAAACTGGTCACGTATTTCGACTATCTTTCTTAAATAAGTTTACCTGCTGAGCTGTGCCGAAACTAAATTGCTGTAAGGAGCATATTTGGCAGGGTTAGCATACATCATGCATACTAGGCGTTCTCGACAACGTTCAGTTTGTGGCGACTTATCATTTCCCAAACCGAGCTGTTGAAAAACGACGTCTAATCTAGATAAAAGTGGACTGTAGAATGGATCGTAAGATGTTAACAGTAACGACGATGATGGAATTTGGTGAAAAACTTTATAGTCCGATTTAGTTTGAGGTTTTTTATAATAGTAGTTTTCCGAATTGAATGGTTCGGGTTGATAAACACGTTTATATTCGTATCCAAATCTAAAACGATAAAATTGTAAGAAATTCGTTTCAATAAAAATCACACTAAAGTTTAAATTAGCTCAATTACCTGCTAGCAGCTTCGGAGCTTTCGGTTGATGAGCCTACATTTAATCTTATCGAATCGGCTGCGTAAGCGTCTTGTATTCCAGCTTCATTATAAGGGCTGGTGTCTTTAAATTCAAAGTCTTCCATTTGATCCTGTCCGTGACCGAAACTCGACGATCCAGAATTACCAGATATTGATGATAATCCCTTTCCCAGTAATTTACCCACATTACCAATTAATGATGGTAGGAAAAGAGCTAAAAGTACAGATTTTATAATCTGTGCACCAAGGAAAACTGGAAGTAGTAACTTGGCTAAAAATCCCATTCCAAAACCAGTCAAAAACGAACTTTTCCCCAAGTCAATAGCTGAAAATTAAATGTTACAAATTTCAAACTCCCAAAGTTTAAATTTTCATTTGAAATTTGCAAATTTTAAGATGGGTTTTTGATTTAATGTACTTACTTCTAAATAATCTCGCAGTTTCAGGAACTGTAATTTTAATATAATGGCTATCCGCATATTTCCGCATCATCTTTTTGAAATAGACGTCCAATCTCTCTCCATTTTGGTTATTACATTTGTTATCTTCAGTTTCATTATCAGCATAATTGTCTATTTTCCTTATGCTCAATCCAGGAAATATATTATAATTGTCTGTTTTCGCAAGTTTATCTATATAAGTCTTTATTTCTCTATCTAATGGATTAATTTTATTTAAGCTACTCGTTGAGCATGAAAAAACCAATTGTGGTATATGAATTATAAATATCAATTTTATGAGACCCCAGCGTTCGAGATCATCCCACATTTTAACCATGTTGACTTGAACGTCACATTAGGCATCACCTAAAATAAGAAAAGAAACAGTTAATAAAGTGAAAATAACAGAGAAAACAGGCAAATTTAACAGTTTTGAAAAATTACCTATTTTAAAATTTATCATAAAATTACAACGTCGCATCAGGGTGTATTCAAGAATAATTCATCATTTTAACAAATGCCTTTCATAATTTCTATATCAACTAAAAAAAACGAGTCACGTTAAATTTAAATTTGGTATTTCGGTAGGAGCAAATTATAAAATATGGTTTAGAATTTATTCTTTGTGTACTAGAAATTTTATTTAAAATACTCTTGGCAAGTTTAACCAAGCAGTAGCTTACTGGCTCCATATCCTGCTCTTCATCGTCCTATTGACACGATACCGTAGTAACCGGAAACTGTCGCATAAAAATGCTATTTTATCGGCTACTTTCATTCATTAATTTACTCGTGAATGCCATCCACATCGTGACAGCCCCTAAACAGAATAAGCTTTTCACGGCTTTTCAAGTTTATCATTTTTCAATTTAGAAATTGCAATTTGTATTTGGCAAGAAAAAGAATTACTATCCTTTTCAATGGTTTTGTTTCGTACTTAGCTGTGTTCATGAAACTGCAAAGTTAATGTTGAAAATTATAAGCGAGTTATATACCTAAATAAGAATAAGATCATTTGGAAATGATAAAACCGCAATAATATTTTAAGGCGAAGTAAAATGTATACCATTTAGTTTATGGATTACTCGAGTTCGGTAGTAACGTAGCTACAAAGTTATCTGAAACTATTATGTTATACGATAATTTTTTAAAGCAAAAGTAGAATGCTAAAAATCTGGCGCAATTCAGCAGCAGCTTAGCTATAAAATAATTAGCCACCCGATTTAGCTATTATGTTCTTCAAAAGTTAGTGTAGATTTGCTATTTTCCTTGAAATGTTATTATAGCTGTTACTTTGAATTCTCAAGTATAGCTTGCACAATATAGCTAGGAATTTACAATTCTGAAGTAGTAAATGCTCATTAGACATAAACTCTACTATAACAAGTAACTCTAATACAAGTAGAGTAGGTAAATATTAATAGTTGAAGCTTTAAAAAAAATTAAAAGTAGCTTTCAAATTAACTACCCAATTCAAACTAATTCAAAGATAATCATAATTTAATGCAGGTAATAAATAATAAATATTAGTGTACATTTATTACAACTAATGGCAACCTTATTACTTTATAATAGAGCATAAGTTTAAAATTTATTGAAACTTTATAAATTATTACTTTAGTTTCATACTTGGAATGGGATGGTTTTTCTAATATCTATAATTAAGGATAAATTATACGTCATTAGCTATCGCTAATACTAACATATTTACAAAACTGAGCTTATCCTACATAAAATATTCTGGTATATATTAATTATTGAACTGTCATTTAATCCGAGAAATTCACGGTCAGTAGGCCGTTACAACCTCGTTTACTTTATGTTCGGCACTCCATAAATAAAGTGATTTGGTTCGACTAAATAAATTATTATTTTTTATAATATTCGGACAGGTAGCGAAATTCAGCAGGACCAAATTTCAGTTCCGCAAGTTTCCTAAAAAAATAGTTGAATGAGGGGTGGGGAAGGGGGTAACCTATATAATATTATTCTGGAAGCGATAAATGAGTTTAGGGTGTCATTGAATTCGTTTGTCTGATCATTGTGACCTGGTAAGTCAAAAAGTCGCAGCTGTCGATTTCATTTTTCTACCGAAGTCTGCGCACATGAAAATAGAACCAGAACATGAGTTACTGAAACAATTATTAAAAAATACAATCCTGTTGCAGTTTGTTATCCGGCTTTATAGTTTTTTAAAAGTGTCGACACGGTTTTCTATTGCTTTCATTTTTCAAACTGTTAAAATTTTGTCACCATATATTTATTTAAATCGAAACTCATTCGTCATATTTGTACTAAGCCTAATATTCTCGTTTCCTTTCATTCGTTTCGTTCTGGTAAAAAATAATACCTTACATTTTTGTATTGAATAAATAAAAACAATTGCTTGTAAAAATAAAACATTGTTTTTATTCCTACTGCGGAACCAACTTAAATTGTTAAAATGGAAATCCAAAAATACGCAGATTTCATTTATTGTTTGTTTAAGTTAGTAACAATTAAAATGTAAAGTTAAAGAGGCGATAGAGAGTTCAGCTTTTAGTGTTTTTCAGTAAGTACGGCATTAAGCAATTAAATTTTATTAGCCTAATTAAGGAAAAACTGGAAAAGTTTAATGTAATGATCATAAAACTTTCAAAAACGGCCAATTAAAGTAATTTGAGATAATTTTAAATTAATAATTTTAATGGCCTGCAGGCTAGTCTTGCGATTCAGCCATAGACTTTCTGGATGATAATAATTGCAAAGTCGTATCTGAAACATGCAATTGGATAATTTAGCACCTATTAAATTTTTAATAGTTTGTATTTAGACGCGCTAAATGCTATGCCAATATTTAGAAGAACTATTAAGATTAATTTAAAAATAAAATATTGGTATATGGTTTTTAAAACTTAAAATCCTGCGCCTTTATTACGATTTTACTATAAACTAAAAATTCTTCAAGATGCAAACATCCCCCCCCCTTGATGATAAATTAATCAAACACAATTACACTCAAAACTGATGGCCATGAGTTCTGATTGTATATGCAGAGAAAATCAAACCGTGTAACAAAATTTACAATGTATTCTAACGCTGCAGTGAAAAATCCTACCTCTTCTTATTATCATACATAATTTTAATCATTTTATTGGAATAACTCAACAAAAATTATAACAACCTAGGCAAAATGCGAAACTTTTGTTAATCTATTCTGGTGTATCCGGTGTATCAATAGAAGACAAGAAAGAAATAAACAAAATATCGACATAATTAAATCAAATCACTAGCTTCCATTCCTGACGGATTATAACCACTTCTTTTAGAAGTCTTTACAATCCATTTCATGAGGTGGATTATTTCTCTACAAACATTTTTATCCTGTATTACCTGTAAGATCACAGCAGTGTGTTAGTAGCCAACTCGACCAGGCATAGAACCGAAGTTTTCCGCTCCATAGCCTGTCGGTGTATGCTTGCTTTATTGGTTTATTGTACACTACTGTGTCCACTTAATCCATTTAATTTTGTGGCCGACGTAAAAAACTAAAAAATTATTATGTTTGCAGTAGAATGTAATTACAATTTGCAATTTCGATCAACGGTTTTTTGTACGTGAAACAAATATTATCATTCAGAAAGTTATATTGGTGGATTTGTTTTCAGGCCAATAAGTTTCCAATCGCTATAAGTTAATTACTATTATTATAACGTTTGAGTATCAATCCACGATAAGGTTCAATCGTACAAAAAAGTTGTTAGTTTATTTTGCTCAACCGGCATAATCAATAGCAATAAATTTCTATTAACTTGAGGTTTTACAACTTTTTTGTTGGTTCTTGCGTTTACGCACGACATAAGCTAATTAAAGATCACGAATCTCACAGATCTTTTCATAGTAATATATAAAGAATTATGTTTTCATTACTTTTAATGATTGTATTTAGCAAATACCAAAGAATAAATAGCGAAAAAATAGTTGCAACACGGTTAGTTTCGCTTTTGATTTATTCATCTTGAGCGTTAATTTTAGTTTTGTTCTCAATTTAATGAATTGATTTCGTTTGTTACAATTTTATTTGTTACATTTTTAAGTAATGGTGGTGTAATCAGCCCTAGGTCCACCACTACTTGTTTGCTCTGGTTTCCAAATCTTTAATTTTTCATACGATATTGATGTGACAGATCTTTAAAATATATTTAAAGGATAAAAATAATGTTTGAAAAAATTTGAATTAAAATATAAGAATTATACAAAAATACAAAAATCTGCAATCTACAATCTACAATCTGTTTGTTCCTATTTTTGTGTGATGATAATATGTAAGAAGTAAACTCATTCTCAGTCGCATTCTCGACTATAATTTTTCTAATTATATTTAAAGGACTTTGGACTATCCTCTTGGAACCCAGAATCCAGTTCTCAAACCAAAATAACTATGGATAAAATTTTTATTTGTTGTAGCAATTCGAGCAAGGCAATCACAATATAATCGAGAGGAAATAACTACTTGAATTGAGATATAAAAATTCTCATTCTAACATAAAAGAAACAATGATGGCCAAATATAAAAATATGTAAACGATTATTGCTATTCAAAATTTAAATGTCAACATAAAGTCAATCATAAGAAACTAACATTTCCAATATTGTAAAACCATAAAATTTATGTTGCCAATTTTAATGCACACTCTTGTTGGGTGATTTATATTTGAGCGATTTTTCAGATTATAGTACGAGGGTCGGTTAACAAAGAAAACGCAATTGTTCTGTACAATTTCAATTTTATTTTGAAATTTAATTGCCATGATATTATCTCTTGTTATAACAAATTAAATAATTTTAATTTTAATATTTTTTGTATAGTTGTCTTTGAATGGAATGATCTCATCTAATCTAGCTTGGACTTGGACCATTATTAGATTAGGTATATTCGTTTAAGTCTGGCCATGCTGTAAAAAGTACCCCAAAAGTTGTAACCCATCAGACTCTAATTTGGAGTGAGAGACAGCATTTTCAATTCTGTGCACTTTATGTTTTATACTTAATTTACGATTTCGATCATGTCACCCCCCTTTTTGCACAATTTCTATTCGAAATGTATTAAAAAGCAACTAAGGCTCTTGTAAATAAGTATTATTGAGTTATCTAGCACCCAGTTATTTTTGTACAGTCAGTGGCCAGACCAATACCTGTGTGGGAGAACTCACAATAATAAATTATATTCCTGCTCTGGATGCTGGACAGTTGCCTTAAAGATCAACGGCCTATAAAACCCATGAGGCAATATAAAATCAAAAAAAAAAAAATCACTTGAAAGTTGGTTGCAGTTCATTCCAGCCATTTAATATTTTTCAAATTTATTTACAAATTATTTAACATAAATTTACGTCACTTAAATTATATCAAATCTAAAAGCTGAGAATACGAAACAGTCAGCAATTAAAATTTCTTAGCTTAAGCTTCATGAGTAATTAATGTTTTTATGATTAAGTAAATTTACTTGTCAAAATATTTACTATTCTTACTAAATTGATAAGGAATTTAACATAACGTAAAACGTAAAATATTCCCCAACATTAACAAAAAAATCAGTGCAAGCTTTTGTAACAATAAAAAAGCTCGTTTGTGATTCAAGTAACTTCTCATCGGTTTTATACGTAAGCTAATTAGATTTTGGTTAATTTATTTCAACATTTATAAAAGTAAACAAAAACTCTCTCGAGATATTTTTCATACACTAACTGTTTTTTTAATCGCCTAAATCTGTAATACTTTTGGTTGTAAAAATAAATATCATCATTTTTGAAAGTAGGGAATGTAAATAATCCAGTTACTCGCCGTTAGATTAAGGTAAACAAATCTTTGCAAATTTTAAACAAAATTAAAAGCTTTGTAAACACACTTTCTATTTAGCATAAAAAATAATAAGGTAAACTAAATGAAAAATGTTGGAAGCTTTTCTGGTTTTTTTTACGTGTTACTGTAAAAATATTGCGTTTTGGTTTAATTTACTGTCAAAGAAAACCGATTCTTAGTTGTTTTAAAAAGGTTTTTCAAAAATTAATTTTACAGTTGAAAAGCACAAGTTTATAATAGTTTTTTAAATTTAGAAGTACTTTACTTTATTAGGGTAAGTTTTCATAGAACTTTAAACAACAGAAAATCAATGTACCAACCTAAATTATTATGAACAGTGGAAAGATGAATATTCTACATGATTCGTAACAAAATTTGCTGGTTTTTCCAGTGGACTGTGTGTCAACCTACCCCTATAGCCAACTAACCTCGTTCTACTACATAAACCCTTATTTAAATAAGGCAATACTTTAATTGCCATCATCACATCATTAAGTAAGTCACAAATGTTATTAATTATGATCTCTAAAAATGTAAAGCTTTTTATTCTTTGACTTTGGAGTTAATAAATTACAAACTGAAATATATCGATTTTCTATGATAAAATCTCAAGTGCAAAATTATCTAATAAACAAAAAGTTTGGAAAATTTGTCGGCAATTACCAGTATCACGAGAACTTGTCGTTTAGTAGAAGATTTATTAGGTTGGGTCTGTGAAATATATAGAACAAAATTGGAACTGAAATTTGCTCCTAAGAATTTCTCAAAGCAATTAATGTAATCAGATTTGGCAATAAAATCTTAAATATTTAGGTAAACACTTAATTTTGTTTTACTATAAAAAACTTGTTTAGGAATTAACTTTCTTTGGTGAATAAGCTACCGTAATACATCTAGTAATTTATGCCAACCAATCAGCATAGACACCTATCATTACGCTGTAATGATTGATGAAAGCAGTCGTGATTGCCGTGTGAATCTTGAAGACACGTTTTTGAATTTATTATAATTTTTTTTTATTAAAAGAGAATATTACAGTAAAAAATCTTGAAAAAGCTAAGTAAAAGTGTTTGAAATTTAGAAAGATTTTTAATTTTTCAAGAAAAATTTTAAAATAAAGTAAACTTTGTTGACTAAAATAATAATAATTTTAAACATTACTTAATAAAATAGAATTTCACTTTTAAGGGAGGATTAAAAAACACATTATGTTATTTAAAAATTATTAAACTTACTTACTTACTATTTACTAATATAACTAACTATAATATCTGCACAAACATCAAAAGTAATTAACAATTAAAATAATTATTATTACAAAAAGCTTTACAGTTATGTTTATCATCCATCAATGGAAACGAATTGAATTGGGTAACCAGCTCTAAATTCAAACCATTCTGCATTACTTTTATCATAACGAACCCGTACAAAAGAAAATAAAATGAAAATCATACACAAATCATTTAAATAAAGTTCTTCCCAATCGACAGCTATTGCACTACTAAAATAAATTTATAGCTTGAAAGAAGAAGTTTAAAAACTTTTATGTTACGAAGTTAGAATGAATGTACTCGTGTGAATAATTTTTTTGATAATAAGCAGTGGCATGACGGTTTCGTTTATGTATAAGTTAAAATTAATTTGTAAAAAATGTAAACATAATTTTAAATTCTATAGTGAAACTTAAGCAGTTAGGTTTTGGTTGTAATGTGGTTCACGTAAAATTGGAAGTAGGAATGATGCGGATGAATGAATTAACGAAAATTTACTATTTATAAAACTTTTATGTAAAAATTCTTGTTTTATTTTATATTATCTATGTGCGGGGGTAATGTACGCTAGTACACGCACTGGTGTTGAATTTTAGGGGTGTGCAAGAAACGGAGACCCAATTTATAAATTGAACACTAAAATGCGAAAAAAATCCTTCATTTTTTGGGTTACTAAATACAAAATTCAATTCCAGAAATGAAGGATTGGAGCTGCAATTCCTTGCTTTAATCTTTTTAATAATTACTCTTCAGTTATCAATTAAACAAAATCTTATTTACTTTTTTTTAGTGTTATTTTATATTATTTGCATTATTATGAATGATCAATGCAACTGCAACCATTATGTTGGCTTGCTTTTGTATGACATTTCGTAACTACTGATTAAAAATTATAAAATGAGACGCTTTGTTTCGATTGTAATTTATTGTAGTTATTTTTCCTTGAATACTCACAATATATTGGTCATATTGAATGTTATCTATTTCTTATGATATACATACGATTATTGAAACACGCAGTAGCGGATTTCCGAACAGGCGTAAGAGGCGCGCGCCTAGGGCCTCGTAAATCAAGGGGCCTCAAAATAAGAAAAATTTAATTAATATTAATTAAATTTCTGTTGTAATAAACACAGGAAAAGTAACGAAAAAATTCTAAGCCCTAAGATGCATTAGATTTGCAGTTATTTTGATTTTAGTGCAAATTTTGATTTAAATTTTTTGATAAAAATTAAATTTTGTTCAAATATTTTGAAACTGTATGAAAATATTAACTATGTTATAATAAACACAGGAAAAATAATTAAAAAATTCTAAGCCCTATTATGCCTTAGATTTGCAGTTATTTTGATTTCAGTGCAATTTTTGATTTAAATTTGATAAAAATTAAATTTTCTTCAAATATTTTGAAACTTGATGAAATTATTAACTATGTTATAATAAACATAGGAAAAATAACTAAAAAATTCTAAGCCCTAAGATGACTTGGATTTGCAGTTATTTTGATTTTAGTGCAATTTTTATTAAAAAAAACGTATTAAAAAAAGAAATCGTCTGCGGTGCTGGTTCTGGTGAGAACCAGGGGTTCAAATCAATTGCTATATGGAGTGTAGGATTAGTGAAAATACTTAGAGGGGGGCCTCAAAATTGAATTGCGCCTGGGGCCTCATAAGTTCTAAAACCGCCACTGGCAAACACGATAGAATTTATATTTCCGGCTTTAGCTTCCATTTTATGAATTTGTCTTTGTTTCTTCCGCCCCTAAAATTCAGCACCAGTATGCAAAAGCCACTAAACATAGATGATATAAAAACTATAAAAAAAATAAGACTTGTTACAAAAAAGTTTTATAAAACAGTGGATCTCATTAATCCATTTATGAGCATCATTCTTACTGCCAAATTTATGCAAACCAATTACAACCAAAATCTAATTGGTTTTAAGTTTTACTATAAAATTATGGATTTCATCCTCTACGAAAATATTTACAATAAATAGTTTACAACATTTACATTTTTTGCAAGTTTTAACTTGCACATAAGCAAAGCAGTCATTAGTCACCTTAGTCACTTATACCTGCAATTGAATCAAAATAATACAATTTGACCCGTTCTTTATCAAAAAGATTACTCATACATTCGTTCCAAGTTTGTAACAAGAAAAACTTTTTTAAGTTTTATGTTTCAATGTACAAATGTAGTTTAGTAGTGCAAAATCGGTCGATTAGGGAGGACTTTAGTGTTGAATGAACTTATTTGTGTGCGGTTTTCACTTTATTCTCTTTTGTGCGGGTTAATTTATTGTTATAAAAATGTTGCAGTGGTGTGAATTTGGAGCTGGTCGCCCAATTCAACTTGCTTCCATTGATGGATGACGAAGGTAAATAATATAAAGCTTTTTGTAATAGTTTTATTGCCTATATTCAATTTGAAAAATATTTTTTTCTATGGTGATAAAGTCAACGCTTTACAAAATATATGAAAATTCCTTCTCTTTTACAACAGAAAGCTTTTCCCACGAATAAACAATAAACAGCAGATTAGTAAAATTCGCGCCTATTATCAAGAAAAATAGATCACGCGTAACCAATCTACGGCCTGGGGGTCCCATTTGACCCACTAGATGCTTATAATATAATATGTGGAACGTGAACATTGTTCAAGTATTTAATTACCACAACAAAATTAAAAAGCTTAGCTTAACTATTGATGATACAACACGAAGATTCCCAGTACTCTTGCCACTTTTAGATCTGATGTATACTCAAATGACTTTTGTCGTTTGTCGATTGAATTAAATATATCTACCTACTTCGGGAGATCTATCCGTATCAATTTGAAGTTATTGAAGGATGATTACTGTAAACATTTTTAAACCTAACAAAGTCCACAATCAAGAGTTTTCCATGTGTAGGCACTGAAGATAACTAATAAATCTGAAATACGTGTCTACGGTTGCTAGTTCAAATGTGTTCTATAAAACCATAAAATATTTTAGGTACACCGAGATAATTGGGTCATGAAGGGTAAGTGGAACCCAGCAGCGCAAATAATCCTTAAAATAGTGTTTTTGCTTTCTGTCGGAAAATAATCTAACCAACTGACAGCCAACCCTGTAAATGTACTTTCAAAATATTTATTTTAAGAACGATTTCCGCCGTAGGGTTCCACTTACCCCATATGTTCCGTTTACCCTAGTGTACTGTATGCTTACGTGCTCATCGCTTAGAAGAACATAAATTTATTTATCCTCATTGATTAAATGAGCTTTCAACTTCAATAATAAAAGATAAGAAAATCTAATATATTATCTGCTGTTACATTACGGTTATTATGTAGGTAAATAATTTTAAAAAGTAATTATTATTTACAATAGGGCCTTTAACTTAATTATAATTTATTTTTTATAATTTTATTCTAATAAAACAAATTAATATTGTTTTTGATTAACAAGATGTAGAATTGTTTGTTATAGTATGCCATTTGAAAATTTTGGATGGAAAATTCATCTATTTCTATGAAACCCATTAAATCTAATCATTACTAATCAACATGTTTATTTCCACATAAACAGTTAAATTAATTAGCTTTCGAGACCACACAGTTAATATGCAAATTTATAGCGTAAGTTTACAATAATAATTATTAATTATAATTAGTTATAGTAAACATCTGTATTATGCAACAAAAATACACCCTTTTTGCTATTATTACTTATACCACGATAAAATAGAAAAAATAAAACTTATGTAGCAGTAATCCATGCGTAGAAAAGCGAAATTAACGAACTCAAAAATGTACTACATAGTTACAATTGCAGCTTTTTGGAGGGTGTTTGAGTAAGCCCTAAAAGAAGCTATAAAAACGTAATTCAAGCAAACTAACGACAAAAACCTAAACTAATATAATAATTACATCTTCAGGAAGTATCCCTGCTTTTGTTACTTACAAATATAGGTACTAATATAAAAAAATAAAATTTATGACAACACCCAATTTCATGAAAAATATTTGTATCAATTTTAGATCAATCGAAATGGTTGTTTTTAAGATACCTACCTACCACTTTTCTCATATATTATACAGCTGAGTCACAAAAATATTTAAACTTTGACCTAATTTTGGATCCCCAGGTGGTCGCCTTCTGTATCTTACAAACTGAGTACGATGAAAACTTTTTAATCACATATTTGAGTTTTGAGTGTATTTCCCACAGGAATCGAATAAAATTTGTTCAAGGCAGGTAGGAATTGATGCAAAACAGTATTGCATACATAAAAGTAAACAAATATTGAATTAAAAATTAAATTAATTTTAGAAATATGGTTCAATTGTAAGTTATTGTAATGTAAGAAGTGGTTATATTATGTCGAACCCAACATGCATCAATAATCTTCTAGAATAAGCGTAAAAAAAACCACCTAACAAAAAATAATAAAATATTTAATAAAAATATTAATCTATCTTTCTAAAAATTCTGCATTAACTGTAATTTCAAAATGATTAAAAGCACAAAAGTAATTTGTATTCTCTGGTCCTCCAGGTTGGGGGTTCTACGTCGGGCTTGCTCCTCGTCGTAGGTAAAAAATGTAAAATGCTAACAAAATCCAAAATCCAAAAGCCAATTTGGCGTTTGAGAACCGAAAAGCTGCGTATTGCGGTATAAACCGGATATATATAATATAATTAAAAGCACAGGAAAGTTTTTGATCATGGAGTGTTCACTTTTAATTTTAATATGTAATAATATTAATTAGTAATCCACTTGACAGGTTACGTTATGAGAGTCATACATTTTAATGCAATTTCATTACTGTTTTCCATCTAACCAATTTACTGAAGACATGCTTGCTTATGATACTTAATTCTTTTGTTGGCATTATTCCAATTTTGATCTTTCGATCATATACATACAGGCACACACTTATTTCGTTATTATGAATCACCCCCCCCCCTTCTCTACAGTAACGATTTTCCAAATGCAACTTCATGAATTTCAACAAACTTAATTAATTCAATTATCTTCCAATTAATCACCTTAATATGAGGCAACAGTTTCTAGATCATCAATCTGTATATCAGATTAAGGATGCTACACAAAAATTAATAGCGAAAAACCACTCTACACACTGTTCCATTAAATTTTGAAGCAGGTTCTGTTTACTACAAAAATCCTATATCTGATGCATAGAAATATTTTCATTAGACAAATTTTCTTTCATAATTACAAAATAATATTTTGATGGATTTATAAATATAAACAAGTTTGTAATTTGTATCTCACCCATTTATTATCAAGTCGTACATTTTGATCAATTTCTCAAACCACCACAAAAAATGTAATTCATTAGAGTTGAGCACAACATACAGTAGCAGATGGTGTTGTTCGTATACAAAATATTAAAACAAAGTATGGTTTCTTCAAACATGGATATGTCAAAGTGGATCAATAAAACACATTTTCAGAGGAATTATATCTTATAATAAATTTTCTAAATTATTTGATCCATCAAATTTACGATTTGTAATAATTTACATCCCAGTTGAAAACGAATATCAATATTACTGTGAGCTCTTTAAATTCATCGAAAGTAGGTTTAGAATTGCAGTAACCATTATTTCGATTCCATTTCCTGGTAGCCTGATGGCAACAACTCGATATTGAAAAATTTAAATTTACATTCAAACAAGAAAAAAATATATGTAGGAGTAACAGCGATAGAAATTTAACATTATTCTAATTCCGGGTCTTAAATATAAAATAAATAATGCAGCTATAATTTCAAATTAATTATTATTTAATAAATAATAATTTTGTAGGTTAATGCTGTTGTTTTATAACTTTCGTGCATCCCACTGCAGATTATGAAGTATTCAGATTTGCTATATTTGTATTCGTATATAACATAATTCAGATCTATATTATGAATTATTTTAAATAAATTACAAGTTAATGTTAATGCAATAAATTAATGCATGTATGCATAATATAGTGTCACAAGTTAATAACCCAAAATATTTTGTATATTTTAATTTAATAATACAGGTTTATATTGGAAAAACCAGTTTACGTATCGGATTTAAACGTAAGCAGACAAACCAGTCATTGCCCACAATTAAGGAGATGCAACTCACCTGAAATACTTTTGACCTCATTGGCGGTTCATACTTAAGCTTTAAGTAGGTTAAATTAACAACAAAATTAAATATAACTCTAATTAAATAATACCTCGGCAGGTTTTGATTTATTACTGTTACTCAAAATTAATAATAACTTTCTAATAACTGTCTTTGTTGATGCGTTTTTCTAGTGTGAGATCGTTTTCAATTTTAATTCATTAACGGAAGCGGAAGTGCCACAGAAATGCGTCATTTTGCTCTGTGATCTGTCTTAAATTCATTCCACTTTTTGTCGCAATACTTGAAACAATTAAATTTCTGGATAGCGCTTTGCTTCGTGTCAAAATTTCTAGTTTCAGCAGGAATCCATTATTTAAACCGAGCTGGGCAAATAACAAGGTTGCTGCTCCTTTCAACAATATTTGCTTTAGAAGTTCAACAAAACATTTTATAACAAAAACATAGTAATATGTTGCATTTCCTGTTTCCAGCATATTATAGTTAATCATTTAGCTAAAGTTCAACAAATTTCAATTTAAGTTGGACGGTTAAGTTTAACTCAGAAAACTTGCAAACTAGAAAACGTTGCGCTTTTATAAAAAATTTAATTTAAAACTTGAAATTTTTCTAAAGCTTGGTATTTGACATATTTTTAATATTTAAAGTTGCAATTTTGTTAGTAGGTACAAGTTTTAGAGGCTTACTCTTTAGATTTATTAAAATGCATAATTCGATCTTAATTCAACATTATCAAAACGACCAAGGAGGTTAGTCATTGTCCTTGCTAACCCTGTAATGTGTACTCAGTTCTTGCACGAACATGCAGTCCTCATTCATTCATAACAACTTCAATTAAAATTATTTATTTCTATTTTGTGAATTATCCTTCCTTCCAAAAACATTTCCATGCCTGCTCTAAAACGTAAAATATCAAAATTTCAATTAAACATCAAAACTAATTTTATTAGAATTGAAAACCAACAGTACATTTGTGGAAAGTTTACCTTCAAGTTCCCCATTTTACCGTAAATATAAAAGTACCTATAATTAAGGCTTTATTTCAATGAAGCTCTAACTAAGTGATAATTCATATAATTAGTGAGCTTTCAATGATAAAAATATATTTTCAATCACCTCAAATTAAAATAATTTCAAAGGAAGCTTTAAAGCTATCGGACCTAAATTGGCTCTTGTTTAATGCTGAAAATAGAGATATTTACTTGCTTGTTATGGCCCTGGTGCTTTTCATTAAGCTGGTATTATTTTAGAATTTATTTAAAATACATTATAGGTAATGTTCATTAACACTACCTTAGAATTAATCAGAATTTAATTAAAAAAAGTAATTTTCATTTAAATTCTCCCAAAATATTATCTAACCAGATATTTTTAAGCTTTAATTTAAATAAATTAGAGGCCAACAGAATAGATTTTGTAGGTACACCGTTTTTCTTCAGCACGTACGCTCTTGATGTTTTTTATTTCTAAATTTTCATAATCTTTATTACTTATTTTGCATTACAAAATGAATTTACATTTAAATTTTGTCCTTGAAACTTTTTAGCTGAATTACTTGTTTATTTATGATATTTATAATTAAAGTTAAAATATACAGCAGTAAAAGGGTTTTTGCCTCTAGAGAATTTAATAAGTAACATATTTTTTGGATTGAAGTTGTAATATCGAAATCCTTCCATATTTGCATAGAAAGTTTGATTAATTACTTTTTAAACTTACAGCGAGCAAAATCCAGGGCTAGAAATTTGTGCTGGACTTCGTAAATTTTAAGTGATCAAATAATTCAAAATTATTATAAATCTACCTGTAGTAAATAAAAATGTTGGTGTCAGTACGTAACTACTGAAGTAATGGCATATGGAATTACGTTGTAATTACACAATTAACAAGAAATTTAGTGCAAATATTGCTTAGTGTCATTATCACACTTTCTATCTTATAATTACTCTTCACAAGCAGTAGAGGTTTTGATTGAAAATTTGAACGAAAATCGATTTTTGATTTAAATTGAAATTAAAGTTTTAAAGATTTGAATTATTAATTTCGTAAACATGGAACTGTATTAAAGCGAACTAGTATTATTATTCTCCCACGTCAGCTGAATTAGTTGACATTTAATTTAAATCTTGTAAACAATAACTTCAACAAAAGATAACCGATTTCAGTTATTTGGCCCTCTTTGAAAAGGTAATTATTTTAGCTAAGAAACTCGATTGAATTCCTACTGTTTTACAGTAATTGCTTTCGTTTCACTTACAAAATTTGAACTAATAATTCGAATATGTCGAGTACTTAAAATTTAGGTACTTAAAATTTGGTTCGAATAGATTGCTAATTTAGTTTGAAATACTCTGCCTTTGGAATTTTGCGATTACGCCATCGTAGAATGCTCAAACTGCAATTTTGTTTAGAATTAAATATGTTATTATAACATAAATAACAAAATATAAAATTGGAAGGACCGGGAAGCATTGCTTATACGAAACCCTTAAAGCAATAGTGGCGTAGTTAGGTGTTTGAATTAATCCATTTCCTTGATTACAATAGAAATTACTTAACTAAGGAATGGATTGACTCTCAAATTGATCCCAAGTCAAGTGTTTTCCATCCATCGCATTCACATTTATAAACCACTCATTGATTTTGGATTCAAGTTACAAGCACTCAGAACCTAAAAACAGTCAAGGGTCTAACCTTGTGGTAGATCTGTTGCCAGAATAAATAATGATCCCACTTTTAACTGCAAGTTCAAAACAGAAAAAATTATTTCACGCTAAATTTTCTCCGTAAAAGAAAACTACACGTAAATCTTGCAAATAAATTTAAGTAGTACGACCGTGAAAATGGAATTACATCAATTTATGTAGGAAATTTTCAAAATGTCAACTAAACGACCACGATACTAAACACGTGCCTATTTTTTATACACTTAACGGCTTACATTTTAGATCAATAGTTATATTCGGAGGATGATAACGCGTAAAGAAAATTTTGCAAACAATTTTTATTTGCCATTTTGAATTGTAGAAAATTTTAAATTGGGGATCCGTTTCAACTTAATAAATATTAATGTTGTAACTTATTGATTGCAATGTGAGCGTTAACTCCGGATCAAAAGATTTCAGATAGAAAAATACTTTGTCTAACAGATAAATGTGACTTAGCCCTGAAAATTCGTTTAACAAAGTCGTGTGACATTTTAAATTGGATTTTAATTCTTACTGAGAGAAATTCTATGTCTATAACAAAGTAAAAGAAATGATTTTCCTATTATTTATTTATTTATTGCTGTAATTAATTTCCTCAACTTTATGATTCGGAAAGTAATGTTTTTTAATGTTAAAAGTAAAAGTTAATTCGGATACGACGTTTTATTTTCATCGGTACATTTTCAGCAACTTACCAACGATTACGCAAGTCCTTGGAGTGTTTTTAGCACTCGACGCTCCCAAAATACATCATATAATATTTTATTATTTATAATAATATGTTATAATATTGTATTATCCTTAATAATCACTTAATTGACTAAAATACAGAGTCAATATTATTTCAAGGCACCTGAGTCTACCTGATATTTTTTATATCATATCAATGTTCACTTATTTAATTTAATTTAAATTCTGCATTTTTGATTAAATATTTAACCTATTATTAGCTTCCCTTGGAAGCAAGTTTTTGAATATTCAAATAAAAATATTTGAATATTATGCTCCTGACTCAAAAATCCTTAGACGATCTTATTAATATTTCTTCTGTATGTTTTAACTTTTAAATTTTTGTTATTTTTCCGCTTTCGTAGTTTAATCATAAGTGATTATTTATTCACTTCTCCTTTAAATTGCTTCATAAATGAGCAGCCTCATACAGAATCAAGGTTGTAGAAAAATTAACTGTGCAAAATTTCTTTTTGTGATTTCAAAAGTAACATCAGTGGAACATTTGAATAATTTATATAAATTATGAAGTTAAATAACTTGAATGAATTGAAATGTGTAACTTCATGCAACGGCGGTACTAAAACTGTCAATAAACCATTTTCTATATAAACACTACTGACACGATTTCTAATCATCAAACTAGAACAACTTAATATACACTTTACATAGTTTTCATTCAGCGTTTACATACAAATTACAGAAATGTTTAAAAAATTCGAAGTAGTGTTATATTTTTCACCAAACTATTAATTCATTTTGTAATTGTTGACAAATGCTTGTCTAGATGTAATTAAACTAAGAAAGTATTAAATGTGGCAGTTATATTCCACAAGTTTAATTAAAACTTGAAATTAATCACTTAATATTTGCAGAACTCAATTTTATAATTAATTAATTGTTTCATTTTGTAATTTCTAGTTGTAGATGACGATGTATTGACATAAATTTGTAAAATTAATTAACGGCCTTTCATTCCAAAATTCTGCGTATCGCACGCTGAATTTATTCAAACCTCATTTCTATTTGTCCTTAACATGTTCGAATAATTTTTATGGAAGTAGGTTTTCTGTATGAAGTCATTGGTTACTTGACCAATATTGCGTCAAGCTCAAACTTTCAAGTTTAAGGTTACCATCCAAATTTACATGAATTTGTATAAATTACTGGTTACTTAATTTCGCAGACTTAATCTAAATTAATTGATTAAAAATGTATCCTGATTTTGAAAAATAAGGTGAATTGTTTAATGAAGGTGATCCAATTATCTCGTTAATGAAAGTCGATAGTATCAATAAACTTACTTACATCAAAGAATTTTTTATCCTGTTTTGTTATGATCCAAAAATAAAGAAAAGTTTGATGTGCAACACTTTGAAAACATATAGTACATTGGAATATTATAACAATCTCACGTGCACTTAAAAAATTGTAATAAAAATCGGAGACACTGTTTGAAACTTCACGTAGTGCTGCAAACAAGCAACTCTTCAAATATCAGTCGGTCTGTTGGCTTGAAGAATCCAGGTCACCAGGCCGCTCGTCCACAACGGTGACGCTGTCCACCACATTTACTTACCAGACATATGAAGGTGGCGGTCAAGTTTATGGTCCGTAAATAAGTTCGACTAACGATCCTTAGTATTTTGTCAATCACCACATAATTAGTGACGCTATGCTACCGCCTAATATATCGAATTAATTTATAAAAATGGTTATTATTTTAGAACACAAGCCTAATATTTTGAAATGAATTGGTACGCTAAAAAGTTTATTTTAAGTGATTTTAAATAACAGGATCAATCGTCGATTCATAACCGTGACCTTTCGATACAATGTAAAATTAATTATTGGTCATATCCAGATATCGATCTTAAACTTCTTCTTCCTTATTGCATATTTATAAATTTTTTCACAACTTTCTAGAAGAAAATAACTTGAAGAACCGTTGAAGACGCAACTCTAATAATTGAAATCCTCTTTTCCCATATTAAAGTTTATAATGTGAATAAATAAAAATATCCATTATCAAAGGTTTAAAGTAACAAAGTAAACGCATTCATTATAGGTATAAAAAAAGCTCCACTAGATTCCTCCACTAAACGTTTAATTATACCATAAAAAGTGTCGTTTTAAACTCAATTAGTTCACCGAATAAACCGATTTGTATAATGACAAGATCAAATTAAAATCATTAAATAGAAACTTGGCATGATTAACAAGTTATGATTAAAAGTTAACAGGATAACGAGGCAAATTTGTGTCTGTTATAACTTTTACCTAAGGTATATTAATAATCGGTTGTGAAATAATACTAAAATGTTTTATAGTACCCAATAAATAATTTTCTGATCATAATAAACGGTTAATTTTTATTTAAAAATTATGTTTTGCTGTTATCGCAACCATAGCGAGAAATAGTTGGAGATGAGGGTTACAGTTTTACTATTATTTTCCTTACCATAATGAATTTAATTTCCACCCGTTTAGTTTAATTTTATACGAGGTTACGATTTAATGGACTGTTTTAGTCTGGGAGCTGTTAGCACGAAGATTGGAATCGATTTTGCAACTATCTGACTAAAAAATTTTTAAGTTTACGTATTATTTCGATTTAATTGAATATAATTTTCCATTTGTTTCCTTTTAATCGTAAAAATTGCTGCTGGAGAAATGGGTTAAAATTTAACTCTGCCCTATATTGAGATTTTTAAAAGTACCAATTATTGTGATTCCCCTTTCAAGAGACCATCTTTATTTTATCATCTAAGATAATTAAGCTACCGACATAAAAGATGAAAAATGTGTATTATGAAAGCTTCTACCTAGGAGAAAAGCGGAAAATCTTAAAATTTTCAGTTTTTAACGACTTTTTAAACGCAATTTTCAAGGGAAGTTTTATAAGTTATTTAAAGTTAATTTCTGTTTCAAAATTAAAAACAATTTTTATTAAAATATGAACCGTTTATAAAAGTTTAATATTCAAAGGATTAACTATTATATGGGGATACAAACGAAATATTAAATTTTCATGGATGTAATAAAATTAAAATGTAGAATTGGGAAGTTAAGAAGGTATAAATATAATTTTCTGTCAGTAATAATTATAATTGGATAAAAGCAGAACTCCGTGCTTAACGCTCAATCTCTTTACCGAAGTACTGAGTTGAACTAAACCGAGATTTCAAAATTATTACAATTATTATATACTACCTACTGACAATTTTATTTAGATTCCTTAAATTACATTGAAGTGCTTCCATGCAAAATTCTATTCAGTTTTCAAGACTTGGAATTAACACATAATTTACAAAAATAACTTAACTGAACGTAAATTTCAATTCTGTTTAAATTTGTTCATTTATTTAACGCATAGTTAACACTATTTTATTTTAACGGTCAGTTCATTAATTTTTGTAGTAAATCTTCTATAACTTTTTATTATAGTTACACTAATAATGGTAATTTAAAAAAATTCCTTCTGAACGAAAACAGGCAATTTGATTTTATATACTTGCATGCTGCTGCAGTTAAAGAAAAATATTGAGCAGATTTTGATGTGATAAAAATTATACACTTCCAGCATCCCTAATTAAAGTTTTTAGTGCTTAAAAGAAATTTAACGATCCTGTAATAAAGTTAGAGTTATTAAGGTTATTGAATTTTTGCAATCTATAAGGTTCGTCTACTCGAACCTTTTAACGCACGAACACTAAAAAGAATTTGAAAGGAAATTTTAAGTAAAAGTGTAAATAGGTTCACCGTTTACCTATACAACTTGATCGTAACACATTATAATTAAAAAGTAAAAGAAGCAAAAAAATGACCCAGTTCCTGGGGACCACTACATTATCCAGTTTTTTTCGTCCACAGTTTCTCTAAATCCGTCTCTCCAAATTCAGTAACCCATCGAATTACTGTCTCCTGTCAACAATATTTTCTTTATTGGGAAATGTTTCATTTACTATTTTAACGTACCATTTAAGGTAATTAACCTAAAATTTAAATGTTTTCTGGTACTGCCATATTGGTTGTTTTACAATGTCATCATCAATGTAACGGTGCGGTGATATCATTTGTAAATTTGCATTTTTTACAATTATTTACTAACATGAACTGGCTGTTTTACAATTTGGGTTATGTAATTTTTACTAAAATCCACAATTATTGCCTTTTCCAAAGTAAAAGCTTTCAAAACAGTTATTGCCCTGCCAATTCTAAAAACAATGGATCAACTTACTATAAGTGAAAATTTTAGCAATTAAAGAAAACTTCAACATGAATAGTTTAATACTTGCGAAATAATTAAGACTTGAATTAAAATTTTAATTACAGCAGTTAGAGAATTGCATGTAATACATGTTACTTTATTTCGTAAAACAACATTTTTGGACATAATGTGGGAATTTCTTCTTCAAATCGTATTAATTTTTAACTTTTACAACAAATTATTGCAGCTATGTAACATTCCAAATGAATTACTTAAATTGAACATCGTATTAAAAACATAAAATTTTCACCTGGGCCATTCTGTCTCTTGAAATGGAAGTTTGTTGAACCTGACCTTAACTGCTGTTGCTACAGCCTTGTACCACTTTCTAAATTAAATTCCAATCTCGTTGCGATAAATTTGGGTGTTAAAATATCTACCTATTTCACTTTTATGATTTTACAGTAGTATACGGTTACGAAATTCATTAAACGAATTGATTTACGATTTCATAAATTAAGCACAATTTTCCTGATCCTTACAGGATCAGATTCTTAAATATGTCATTATTTCCTTTAGAACATTGAAGTTAAATCCGTTAAATCATAAGGTCATGTACAGCAGGTTTTTGAATGTAAAATGTGGGAAACTTAACCAAGTTTTGAAGATGAATTGTCTGATTTTATCATCGTAATGTACTTTGTATAAAAAATACTCACACAATCTAAGTAAATACGTCAAACTAATATGTAGCTACATATGTAATTTATCGAAATTTTTTCCAAAGTTCACACGAAACATTTAGTCTTTAGTACTTATTGAAACTGTAACAATAAATTTATATGAACAGCTTTACAAAATATTTTTGTTGTGTGGTACTCTTTCATAACCGGTTACAACTATAACTAAAGTAATCGATAAATCCACAGTAGAACGAATTGATCGAAAGGAATGTAATCTTTAGTTCGACTCTTAACAGTTGCTTCTTATTCGACGCTTGCCTGAAACCTGAATTTCGCCAATTAAATAATTTTTGAAGTGTCTCTGAAGTTTAAACCGCCTGTGAACTGCTAACACAGTTCTAGAATTCCAACTGGGAAACTTCCGCTTGAGATATTTTAGTAAATATTGCTATCATACTAGAACGTGCTCCAAATAAGATGAACGGGGTGACAAGCAATGACAAAGTTACTTAATAATGCTCAAGGTAGAGAAAAGTTGATTAACTTTCTATAAGAGATCGAAACGAGTTGGATTTTAAATCAAGAAGAAGATGAACAAACTGTATCCATTGGGAAATTAAATGAAAAAAACAGCATAGAAGAAAATTTGCTATTGTGCTGGATTAGACTTATTTATTAATTTGTATTTTATATTACTAATGAAATCTCCCTTAGGTATTGATAAATATACTATATTTATTTTGAAGAAAATGAAGAAAACAGAACTAACAAATCATTTTCAATATTTAATGTACTTAATCGAGAGCAGCTATGCATTCAGTTTCTAGGTGTTATTCTAAACTTTATTTCCATATATCCAAATTTACGTAAGGAAGCTGACTACAATAAATTAACAATTTGATTTCTGAAAACAAAATATTAGAAACAAATAAATAAAAATGATAAACATAATTTTATATTTGTGAATGATCGAGATTATTACTCATTGAAAAATTATATCATGCCGATTGGAAATCGATCTGAAACTGTCCTTTGGCATTGTCCTTATATTGTCACTATTATCGCAAATGAGTCGTGATAGACTAGATTTGCTAATTTCTTGAAGTTGTGCTGGATACAAAATAAATATTTCAAACGGTACAATAAATTTGTAAATTGTTAATTTACTTAAAAGTCTTTTTCAATAATAAACAAAGGGAAAATAATGCAAATTATATAGAGATAAGAAGGAGAAGATAATTTTAATATACAACATATATTTACCTGCAGTTCTTGACTTCCAACTTCATTCAAAATCTATCTCCAAATTTTGTCCGATAAAATTGTTCTCATAATATAATTCATAAGAATTGGGACCAAATTTTGTAGATGGAACTAGATTCTCCAATGTTACTCCAACATGTAAATCATTGTCTTGAACCGATTTATATAATCTTCTATTAGGCAGTGACTTGAAGGAAGTAGGAGGTTGCTGTGGAAACGGAAAATGAAGAAAAGCATGGACAAATAAATAAAAGAAAATTTAGTAACGCTTTTGTTCCGAAAGAAGGAACGTTTTTTTGCTCCCAAAAAGCAAGCAATAATAAGAAAAAGGTTGTTACCGTTTGGCTTCAAAAGAGGTAGGAAGAATAAAGAAAATTAAGTGAAAGGTTAATTCGTTTATTCGTTTTCGATTAAAGGTCGTATTTATTTAATCTGATGCAATGTCTAGTTAAAATTCCCGAAATTGTTCATTTTTTAAGATTTTGATCAGTTTGTTCTATTAAGTGCGCTCCCTGTACACTTAAAAACCTCAATTTGATTGGTTTTTGCTTCGATCGTAGTGTGTTATCTTGTTGAAAAGCTTAAGCGGCGTTCACAATGAAGTGGGGTCTTACCTTGCTTTGGTAGAAAACTACTGTCAAGCGCCAATTAGATTAAAGTATTATTTAACATTTAACACATATTTAACATCACCGGGTTGCAAATCCAATGATTTCTTTAGGTGGAGGGATCCCGACAGGCAGGCCGTACTGAGGTCCAAACAATCATTACAATAGATGGACACGTTTTAGCCTAACATTCCGGAAACCACGTGTAAATACGAGTCCAACTCTGTGGTGGTCGAGATTCGACAATCCTAATCCAGGAGTTCCCACCACCGTAGTAGTTCTTTTTTTTTGATAGCGTGCTCCCTTAGGTCCAAATATTTCAAGGAGGATTCGTAAGTATTTAAGGTCCTTTGGGTAATTCAAGTGAGCACGAAGGCACTCAAGTACGCAACGTAGTTTATACTCAAGCTCCCAGGAGAATTTCTTCAAGGTTGACTTCCAGCATCACCATTAAATTTATTGGCTAAGGTTTATAGCCCATCCTAGCTTCCGCCGACATGACTTTCAATAAGGTCTATGTCTATTTGAGATCGAAGTTTACGTTTTAATGGATCAATATTTTACAAAACAAAATAAGAATCGTTTACCTACAATTTAATTTCTTTCTCATTCTGAGTGAAATTAAAAATCTCAAATACTTTTCGAGCCTTTCAACTTCTGAGTTAGATATTTATTTAATTTAACATCTTCTCCATTATCGAAGGAAAGGAAATTTAGTGAAAAGATGGTTAGTAGTTGATCATCGAATCCTGTTCTAAAATTGGTCATCCATCTAATAAGTATGTAAACAGCTATGTTATCTATACCTATAATCTGACAAGAATATTTTAAAAGAATTTATATTACAGAGTGAGTCACAAACGGTTCCAGGAATTTAAAATATTTACTTAAATTTAAAAAAGAACAAATTGTTTATACTTAAATGATAATTATCGTTTGTTAAACTGAATGATACGATTGCTTCAGTTAACTCGAGCAGAAAACTATAAATGACGGGAATTTCCTTTAGTCACATTATTATATGACTACCGAATGGAATAAGTAATGTAAATAAAAACAGATATATTTACAGTTTAGTTTTTGTAGCAATTACAACGTGCTTACTATAATAAATCGAAATATATACATTGCGACCCAAAAACCGCATTTATTGTAATTCAACCAGTATTACTTTGTGTTTTTTCAGATTTTCACATATGATAATTTTCCGTACCAGCCCGCTTATTACCATGTTGATTTATTAAGCACCTTTCAGCCAAAGAAATTTCTTCTGCGTGTTTAGATTTAATTACCGCGGTAATACTAATATTTTGGTTACATTACAAAGTTTTGTTGTCTGCCATTTATGCGAATTATTATTTGTTTAAACAACTGTTTGTTTCAAGTAAATTTTATATTACAAATAATGATGTTATTTGTAGGTTTTGGAACATCAAACTACAAACTACAAAGCGACTTCGAACTGCATCAGTAGTCGAAATATGCCGGGGCTCTATCTGTATGGTAACCACATTTTTTAGAGTTCAGAAAAGTTAAAAAATAAAAATTACACATCAAACAATTTTATTTTTTCATTATAAACTTGCGTTGTTTCATCATTAGGCTTCTAATTATTGAATTTCAAACCTACGCATCGTAACGTAGCCTGTAGACTCGAATAAAATACTTCGAAGTATTTTAAGGAAAATATTTCTTATCAACAAGATTTAATTGTGTTTTGATGTTTGTTTGTGTACAAAGCAATATAACAACAATGAATTCAAACTACTTAAATGTCTGAAAGCAACCAAACCATTATGCAAATATTGAATATATTTGATACTTTTTCATTTTGACTAAATTAACAATTTCTAAAGTATTTTCAATTCTACAGGAAAACTGAGACTACCTTTTAAAAATTTGAATTAAAATTTAGATTTAGAAGCTTAATCAAAAACTTTGTTTAAAAAGAAAAAACACACATAATTTATACTTATCTAGAATCGTAATCCTGGACGATTTTTAAATCCTAGATAATATTTATCCTACTAAATAATTTTTGAATATTTTGAAAGATGTTGAGATATGGTTTAAGGTACCAGCGAGGTTTTATTGAAGGAAAATTATAAAACCAATATTTTACTTATTATTCCCCTCCCTTTCCAAGTTCAAATATTATTAAAAAACATACTGCTTCAACTGCAAATACATTTTGACCACCCTATGTAGTAGACCTAATTTGAAAATTTGTTTTCTCTCAATCAATGAGCTTCCAATTTATAGCTAATGAATAAATTTAATTATGCGTAAATGATAAAGGCTGCTGTTAATATAATACTCAACAGTAATTAGAGGGTAAATGCGTGCTGCTACTGATCAGTGTTCAATAACTTACACTCAAAATATTATGCTAGCTTGAGTGGTATACGACAAATTAAATTAGCCCATAAACTTCATATTTGACCCACATTCATTCAAAATAATCTTCCACATGTATCATGAGGAATCTGCATGATAGCAATTAAGAAAAATTCTGTTTAGGTAATTAGCTTACAATAAATTGATGTAAATTTATATGAATACTTCAAAATAACACAAATACTGCTTAATTATACTTTCATTATTTTAGTTAACGGATTTCCCAACCTTTTTAATTTTTGTAGCACCTGATAATAATTTAAAAAGAGTTTCATCATGAAATATTAATTCACTGGTTCACGGGTTCGATTCTCACGGTTTACCAAATATTGCAAAATTGTTTCTTCCCCAAATTTTTACCTGTGTCTCAGGTAATGGGCGTAAATGTTTGTCTTTCTTATAAGTACTAAAATTAATCTAAAAGTAAGTAATTGAAATAGTTTCTCGAGTATCTTACCTACAAGTTTTATAAATAAAAAAATTAAATTAATTTATTGTACTCTCTAATAATATTTATGTTGTTAGAAACTTAATTACTATAATATATAAATTGTACAAAATTGTAATAACTAAATTACGACTTATATTAATAAAGACGACATAAAAAAGTTAAGAAGGTTTTTGGGGGTGGAACCCAGGCAATCCTGCGAACTACCAGAATCCTTACGATTTGAATACTCAAAGAATGTCCTTTCTGTAAAGGAAACTCAATCATTTCGCGAAACCAGTGCGTACTCTATTAAGTTTTGATCATAGGGAAATCTGGAGTGATCATTAGCTGGTGTTGTTCACTCAGCCTTTGGCTCAACTGGACACCACGCTAAATTCTTCAGCAATTTCCACTGCGTGGGTTATTGAAAGGTGTCGAGATTTCAGCCGTCGTCGGCGTTGTTCCATGAAACACCGAATGTAGTGATGGGTTTGTAGGTGGTCATCGGCCATGATGTCTTTATATTCCAAAGCAATACTTCGCCTAATCTCTGGAGATGTGGTGTGGTTCAGGATAAGATATAATATGCCCATTCGAATGCAATAACACCACAGATACCACACATCTTGCTCTAAGTTGGAGTTAAACCTTACACGAGGCTCTTAAAGGAGCCAAGGAACTTTTTTTCAATAACAAGATTTAATTGCAGTTTTAGCTATTTCTACGGACATGAAGGCAATTATATAAAGATGACTTAATTGATTTGTTAATTTATTGTTTGATCAAAATTACGTTCTCCTGTAAAATTATATTTCAAACAGATCCTACGATCACCGTCGACAAGTTATAGTATTTTGTCTTTATGTTGATTAAATCATGCTAATTTGCTATTCGTTTCAAATTTGGATACGGTAGGCACTTAAAATTGCTTCGAGTGCTTTATTATTTGACTTAATTGGTATATTTTAAACAATTTTGCGAGTTAAATTAATTAAATAATTAATATATTTTTATTGAACTTTCAGGCATGTATAAGTCTTTCGTCAAAATGAATTATTTAATAATTTAATTAATTTAAATCGTAAAATTGTTTGAAATATATCATTTTTATCTCTAGAAACAATTTCATTACTATAATTATTAAATTAAAAGCACTTTGTATTTAGAAAATCTCGCAATGCAAATTAATTCCTGGGTTTGAGAAAAGCCAGTTTGTTGATGAATATTGAAAAAATAATACAGCATTATATAAAAATATACAGATAATAATGAAAATTATAGGTCATTATAATATACAAAATAAATGCGTAGTAGAGTTCAGCCGCAATAAGATGACTGTGCGGAGCTATTGTGCAGAAACGAAAATTTAAATGCACGACGGTACTGGAACGTCCTCCCCTCACATCTACTACCCAAGAAATTGGCTACCGTTCAGTCTTCTTATTCCGGCTGCACAAGTAGTTGAAGGATTTGATGTTAACATCCCTCCAGAGCTTAAATTTACTTGTGCCGTGGTCTGAACTGCACGTCAAACTGCAGGGCCATCTACTGCATTGTTTATTGTATTTATATTGTTTATAGGACTGCATCCTTAATTGTCTCAGCATTAAATAAAAGTACACACTGTAATCTCACTTACAAGGCGGACAACCTCAACTTTTTAAATGCTTAGATTTTAATGGTTATAATGCAGCCAGAATATTCTATAGTTTCTACAGAACTAACAGAAATTTCGCCCAAAATTTGCAAAATAATGAAGAAAAGCTGTCGACACTAAATTTAAACATTCATTGATACAAAAAGATACACACGGTTTCTTTCAATTAATTAACTTGCTTGTTCGTTTCATTACAAACAATCGTTTACTAATTTCCACCAGAATTTCGAATTAATCATGAAGTATGATAGAAATATTTGTGTTGGTGTAGAAATACATAATTGAGTGATTATGGGTGAATGCCTTTTAATTATGAATGTTCGGAAATTATTTTTATCCTGCGATAGATTTCTTGTGCACGAAACCTTTTTATTTCAGAGGTTTCATAGGTTTCCATTTTGTTTATTTAAAAATAAAATTTAGAATTATTATTTATTTAAAATTTTATAGCTATCTACTACTTAATTTGTAAATAAAAGAAGCCGGCTGTGATCATTTCTTGAGGAATTATGAGTTGGAAAGACTTCATTTTTTTTCGCTCAGTTATTTCCATGACTCTGTGGTTATATTAGCATGCTTGGAAAATTTAATAGAATTATTTGCTTTGTTGGTAGGGGAGGATTAGTCACATGAAAATTTACCCAAAAGTCAGCATGGACCGGCCTTTTCACAGCTGAATTCGAAACATAACAATTTATCTAATAAAATGATCAACTGCAGTATAAGTTGCCTATTTTTAACCATTTTAAATGTGATTTAGGTCTGCTGACATGAAGAATGATACTGCATAAAATATTATTTTTGGAAATAACAATCTCTAATTTTCATTAAACTTAAATGATTTTAATATTGTGTTACCAATTTCCTAAAAGCAACTTGAGGTTGGTTTAAACTGTTTTCCCTTTTTCGTCGTCTTTGCAAGTTTACTATTTTAATGTTGCAAGAAACTGTCTATATTTTCTTGACAAGCCATGAAGAGATCCTAATTATCCGAAAAATTGGTATTTTTCTCAAAGTTGCGCTTTATTTACGAATCATCTAAAATTGTGTTCCATTTAATTTGGATTAGTTTCAGAATGACAATATGCATATAAATATTAGAAAGAACTTTTCCCTTATATATTTATATACTTTTCAACTAAATATTTTGTAAGTAGTATTTCAAAATATTCTTTTCATTAATACTTAAATAGAAAAATCGATGTTTACGTTTATTCTTTGATGTCTATACTTTTCATACAAAATATTGTATAAAAATTGTGTAAGGTTATTATATTTTACATCATAATATTTATATTATGCTTTTAAAATAATTTTCTGAAGCTTTATGCTACTTTACTACTAATATCTTTATTATTGTGCTTTTTATTAAAGTGTTTTTTTATATATTTTTAAGTTTACAGTCAACTGATAATTAAAAGAGTTTCATTCTTACTTGTTATCGGTTGCATTAGGTATTCAGTCCCAATACAACTACCCGCCCTAAATTGCTTTTTCTAAGCGTATTGTGTGTTGACTATGTTTAGTCAACAATATTTACATATCTGTTTGTAAGATTTTCAATCTACAAAATGATGAAAAGAAAAGTCATGTCGCACAGAATAACTAAGAAAACTTAGTATGAATGTAAAACTTTTTAATCAAACTTTTTGCTTTGAGTATTAAGTATAAAGTTTTGAAATTAATTACCTTTGACTACTCCAACTAACTCTTTTCCATGTAATAGAAAAAGTTTTCATTAAATCTAGTTTGTTTTAATAAATTAGGTATTCCTACCGATTTACGTGAAACCTTTGCAGGTAATACTAATTATTGTCATAACAATTTATAATTAGTAATTATTTCACTACGTGCTCCTCTGTCGAGTACTTAATAATTTGTACTTGATAAGAGACTTTGTACTTTTAATTGCTTATTTTATTAGGCGACGTTCTTTTTTTTTAAATTTTAAATTGCCCTTTTTTCTATCTATTGCTTTCTAAATTAGTTTTAATATCAGCAACATTCGCCCCTTTCTATTTTTAACTTTTAATTTTCATTTTAAGTACCTAATAAAAAAGTTTAAAAAATATATTTTATATTTCTCACATGGAAGGATCATTCAATACGGTTTAAAAACTTAATTAATCAGAAATAATGTCAAATAAATGGGATAAAATTGGAAAATTACTCGTTGAAAATTCTTAATCAGTCGACTAAATTAAGTTGCTTTTTAAATTGCACTTGTAAAATGAAAGTATTCTACAAAGTATACGTCAATTTGTTTTCTTTTAAGTGATTTAATAGAAGCAATCGCGAGTAAATCGATTTTAATTTATCAGTTTCGCATTGAAAAGAAAATCTAACAAAAAACCTAAATAAATCTTACAAGAGTAAATGCAGTTTAAACAGCTTTTCTCAAAACCTTTGAAGAACTAATTTAAAAAACATCAATTGCGTTAAAGTGAACATAATTGGTTTATTTTAAAGCTGTTCTTTAACATTATAAACATTTTATAGACTCAATTTACTTTCAATTCAAAATATCGAAAATATGACAATTAAAACAAACGAATATAATATTTTTTAAATTGAAAATTATTACTACTATTGCTACTATTATTTCAAACTTATTAGATCTCATATAGCCATATCAATAAAAAGTTGTAAATTGATTCTTAGTACTTGTACCTAGAATAATCTTTTGTTAGCAATTTAATAAGAAGAATTTGTAAGGTTCCATACTTACATTTTGCTCCATTTTACGTTTTTAGAAAAATTTTGTGGTAAAATAAATGGAAAATCATTTTAAACTCGTAACTGGATGATCCTTCAATTTTCATTTAGTTTCTTCGCAAAAAATATTTGGAGGAATAGCGTACTAACTTATAGAAAAGAAAATCAACTTCCTATTTCAATAGGAAAACTTTAAAATAAAATGCAAATTAAAAAAACCCTGTCCCTAAAAAATTTAATAAATGATTTAATAAAAATTAAATTTGAAATGTTGCGTGATTATACAGTTTTATGCACCACAAAATTTACCGGATTGTTATTTTAATTTATTTTATGCTTTCATTAGGATTATAATAATATTAAATAAATGTTTGCTCCTAAAAAACGTGTCAAAATTAATTAAATTTATTACTGCAAGAGGGTCGAAAAAATCTGTGTATTTTATTTCGTTTCTATTTAATTAAATTTAAAAGGAGATTAATTGTTGTTTTTTTAGTAATTATGTGGGAGTTTATTCTTTAGGATCAAGCTTTCACTACCTACCTCTTTACCCAATGGCCAAAGAAGAACACTTAAAATTGGTAGCCCCTGCTCATGGATGTATCCCCTGCTATATTTGTAAATTTTACAAAAATAACTTACAAAGTGAATTTTGTGATTCTTCTCTTATAACATTAGGGTGAAAATAAGGAAATCGGTGCCTCTGTGATTGATCTAATGCGTTTCTATTTCATTATTTTATTTTCATTCCCTGTTCATATAAATAACGTTGTAATGCATATACGTATTTTTTATTAATTTTCATTTTTCATTAATTTAAAAAAATATCGCCGAAGTTGGAAACGTTAAATTTGAATAAATTCAACTATAAGTTTCAATATAGGTAAGCCAGAAAAATTAAAGACAGCAAAGAGTGCCAGTTAGCAGTTCAATCAAAATTTTAAAAACGAAAACGATAGCTTATTAAAATATTACGTTTATAGTTTAAAGATTAAAAAAAATTAAAAATTGTAACTAATGTAAATAAATTAATAATGCATTTTTTACAGGAATGTGGTCGAAAAGTCATTATTTTCCGGCCTAGGTCAGTAAGTGCATTAAAGCTATTTGTTATTGAAACTATGTATAAGTTTGTGGTATCAACTTACCAGCATTTAAAGGTCCAAGTCCAAGTCCAAATTGCGTCCAAAGCTCTTCTACCCTAAACATTGGGGTTATTTGTTTCTTGATCCTTTTTCTAAATAATTATATCTTTAAACTTACAAATTATTAATTACGGTACTCAAATCTTTATTTTAATTTCAAAATAAGACTTTGCTTAACGCTGAGTTTACATTCGTTACAGTAGAGAACATAAATTTGCATAAATGGTAAGGGAAAGGAAAACACAAATATAAGTAAATAGAACAAAATTGAAATTTTATTCGATGAATACCAACACAATTTTACATTTTATATTATACAAGATTGTAGATCTTCTGAGATCTTCGGCATCTTGGTGATAAAACCATCGATTCCGCTATTGCTCACGAAGGAGCTCTCGTTTAGCTTTAAAGCTTTGCTCAAAATCTGGGTAATTGTCTACGAACTGGTTTACAATTTTCCAGATTCCTTTAGTACTCTTGTTGAAAACTTCTGTCATAAGTTTTCTTTATTATGTCAAAATATGTGATGGGTAGATTAACTTCGTTGATTTGCTTAATAATTAATTTTACTATGAAAATAATATTTCTTAAAATTTCCTACTACACCATAAACTAAATTTCTGAATGTTATTTTCCAGTAATGTACAAACGTATTAATAAAAACTGGTGATTTTCTTTGCTACTAAAATATTTGCAGCAACAAATTTTCCAATTTTTATTATTTAAAAACCCCCACCCCTAGTCTGTTTTATTAAATTTAATTATTTAAATGTTTTCAAAAATTTATGTTTGCAAACTACCTTGTTAAAAATTTGTATTATAGGAAAAAAAAATTTTAATTAAATTAAATTTTTAAATCAGAAATCATTAATTGGTTTAATCGATTTATTTTTATCATAAAAATTAAAGGAGCACTTAACATTCTAAGTGCTTCACACTATTATAACAGAAATGTCACTTATGATAACGATTAAAGTGCGAACATGGAAGCTTAATACGTTAATGCGTTTTTGGTTAACGTACAATCGGATGAAACTTTTAGACAAAATGATGGTAAACCATTTACCACACTAATTGTCTTCAAAATTAGAAGTTATAGTCCACAATTTTGAGTCTCTTAATTAAATTAACACTCAGTATGTAATAACTTTCAACCTCTAAGTTGATCACTATAGGCCGTTTAGCACCGTGGACTCTTCGGTGATGGGGCCTATCCTGACGAACTTTTTGTTTTGAAAGCTTTTACATCCAACAATATATTTACACTTTTCACGTTAAACGTTTACAAATTGTACAAATTTTAAAAACTCTTACATCGATATAACACGAATTTTCAATTAATACAGCACGTTTCGTTGGTCACATTAAATTTGAACAAGAACATCAACAACGAGGCATTTTTTTTAAATTGACCGAATATAAAAATTAACAACAATTTAATTTCCAAAACTTTATGAGTATAATTTCTGCAACATCATTCAGTCTTGTTAAGATTAGATTTTTCACACACTTCTAACATTCATAATTCGTGTCATTATAAAAACGTATTAATAGAGGAACATCACTTTTTGGTTATCACATTGTTAAGTCAAAAATTAACATTAAATAGAAGTTTTCTGTACATTACAACTTTTGTAGCTTTTCCTTCGAAACGAAAATTTCCACAGCTAGCATTTTGTAAGCATCGACATGTCGGTTGCAATAGTCGTCCCCTGTTGAAGATCCGTAGCGACTGTTACGAGGTCTGGTCTGCCACCATGTGCAATTGATTTTTGGGACGGTTTTCTTTTACTTAACCTACGGCATTCAATTTCGTTGTTGCTGCTAGACGATCTCGAAATGCACATGATATCTTTAAATTCCTTCCAAAAATTTTCGTTCAACCAACCGTAAAGAACAGGATTGGAACATGCAGACGACATTCCCATCATATGGCAAACCGCGTAGCACACTATCATCGATTGCGACGTAAACTCCATCGAACTCAATACATCCGCTATTAAGTTGTATAAATTTAAAGGTAACCAACTGATACAAAAAATAACGGCTATGGAAACCAATAATAAATTCGTTCTCTGTAGACGACGTCCTCGTATCTGCCGACGCGAATTATTTTGCGACGAATCTTCCTTATTCACAAATCCGGCGGCGAAACGATAACGTAACTTAAAGTAGATTCTCAAATATGCAACCTGCAAGAAAAACAAACAAAAAATGTAATATTTTATTTAAAAAGGTAGAGATACACGATGTAATGAATATTTCGTGTTACAATAGGTAATTGGATATGCTTTACAGTTAAACGATCAACAATATTAATGAGATGGGATTTATAGGTTCCCGAAGGTAAAATGATGAGCTGATATCCAAAAAATTAAAAATTGAGGTAGATGGAATTTTTAGTTTGATGGAATTTTCAACTTCTAATGATGCATTATTAAATAAATATGAAGAGTTAACAAACATTTACGCTTCAGACAATATAGAAAAGTTTTTAATGAAATTTTGAAAGCAATTATCTGTAAATTATAAATTAAACAATAACATAACAAGAATATCGATTTATTGTAGGAGTACTACAATTAAATAATATAATCAGTACTCCGTTTGGTATTGTATTGTTATTGTAATTTTTACCAGCTTAGAAAAGTTTCGGTTGAATGCGCGGCCGTAGGTCGTACAAAATATTGTGACGTAAAGTACTTTTAGGACCTAAAGCCACCTATATAAAGCCAGTAATTAAAGAATCCCATCCATGTATTTCATTCTGTAATACCTATTAACACTAACCAATTTGGTGACTAAATTAAGTAGGACTCAGATGCAAGGGGAGCTTTAATTAAGCAATTAAATAATTATATAAGATCTTCGTGAAGTACCTAATGATAGTCAACAAAATAAAGAAATGTTTCGACCAATAATTATCATGACAATCAAGTTTTTCAATTATCCTGCTGTTTAATGTCAATTAAAAAGCGATTTTAAAGTAATATATTAATGAACGACAATCGATAATTTGAAGTTTGAGTTATTAGTAAAATTGAATTTTACATCTAACTGTGATAATTTCAGAATCAGTGTATCCCTAACATTTAGGTTTTAATTTAATTATTTAATTTTTATAAATCCGCTTGAACTTCATTTGCACACATAATCGTGAAGATATGGAATAAAACCGAAACATCTTCGATGAGCTGTTTAGGGATTCTCATATTTGGATTATTTAAAAATTGGATTTCTAGGATTATAATACCGTTTGTAGGAGAACGCTAACTCACCGAAAATTCCACTTAATTTTATTCTTCAAGATTTACTTTGGAATTCCCCGAGACAATTTTATCATCACCAATATTTTTTATTTTCCAGCTTTGGAGATTTGCCATGCAATTTTAAAAAAATAAAATAAAATAGAATTGCTTGAAAGCGTCTGGGAATTATAGAACCACTCCTTAAATTCAAAGCTATAGTACTAATGACCCGGAAGAATATCAGGAAGTATTTGAAAACAAACAGGAATTTTCAAATGAAATGTGCAGATCTGGAAGTTTGTAAACTTTTATTTCTGAGATCCCAATATTGAAAGGTGAGACACTTTGAATCCCGAGAGCTAATTTTTGATGGGGTATTCCAATAAATTTATATTATAAAAAATTTCGAATAATTAATAGAACTAATATCGTAAAACTGCCATTCATCATATGACAGATTATTGAAATTAATTCAACCTTCTTCTTTGAAATCATTGAAAACTGTTGCGAGTTATTGAAAATTAAAATTTGTATTGTACTTTTTAAATATTTGCTACTCAAAGCGATAAATTGTGTACAACTTACCACTTTGGGGTTGTTTAAATTGTTCATTATTGGTTTGCAAACTTTTCTGTCGGATTTCACTTCGAAATTTGTTCGCAAGTTTTGAGATTTCTCTAACTTTCATTAATCCACCTTAAAGTGACAAGGAATTGTAAAAATATTTTAAATTGTTGTTACAGTACTATCGTAATTACATACCATCGGAAAACTTAAAAGAAAAGTTTATAGGAAGAGAATTTAGGACTTTAGCAATTTAACAGAGTCGATATTAAATACCATTGTGAACACAATGAAATCAGAGGTCTTTGTATCAGGGATTACTACGTGAATTTCGACTGATTTTGTTGAATATACATTTACCTTATAAAGGAAACTTTCTAAAATTATTTACGATAAATTGAATAATTCGGGTAATCAAATATCTCCGTAGGAGTTATTTGGTTTCTAGGTTTTTTTTCTTCAAGTTTAACATTCCTCGCCATATGAATTATAATAATGGAACCGTTGGAATCTAATCAACTTAGAGGAAATTGTATTACGACAATGCATGTCACAATCGACTGAACGCATTCAATATTTCAAGTGATTTTAGTGATATAGAAGTGATTTTGAATGAAAGATGTAATGTCGTCGAGGCACGAGATAAAAGTAAGTTCGATATAATGGAAAATAGAACATTCCTAAAACATATTTTATCTATACTTTCACTGGAACCTCTTCCTTAAAATTGATAAAAGGATTGCTCCAATTCAGCTATAGTTTACACCAGCCCTAACTACTTGATGAACTAACTGAGAGTTAGTATTGATAAAATTAGATCAAGCCAATAAAGAGATATTTGTTCTTATTTTATTTTCCAGCTTGGAGATTTGCCATACAATTTTATGAAAACTAAAATAAAATAGAATTGTTTGAAAGCGTCTGGGAATTAACGAACAGCTCCTTAAATTCTAAGCTATAGTACTAGCGATCCGGAAGAAAATCAGGAAGTATTTGGAAACAAACGGAGGAATTTTTCAATAGTGCTAATTTAATGGTGAAGTTTTTATTATCCACTTTATTTCCAACAATTTTATTTTATTATTTTTAAGACAATTTAAAAACTTTATAGAGTGATTTAAAATCAAAAATGAAGTGGGTACTCTGGAAAATTTCAAATAAAACTCATTTAAATTTAGTATTTACCGGCATATAAGGCTTTAAATGCTTTTTAATTAGAAGCATTTAATAGAGATCCAGTTAAAATGATAATAAAAGTAGAATTTTTGGTGCATTTAAAACTTGTATCAAAATAACACGAGATTGAAAGTTTCCGAGTCGATAAGATGCTTTCATAGAAATAATAGGAAGTTGATTTCCAATTTACGTTTCGATGATCTGCAATTATTTTTAAGTATAAAAATGTATTGAAACAGTAACTTGAGAAATAAGATATCTATTTTGATTTCAAACAGCAACTAAAAATTATTTCCTGAAATAAAAAGGTTAATTAAACGAATCAGGTTGTGTCATTTATCGTCAGATTACAAAAAATCTGGAAACAATAAATTTACGATGGTTTAAATTTAACTTGGAAGATTCAAGCAGATTGCTGCGTTTAGAAGCGGAACTGATTAATACAATTTTGGAGACTAATTGAGTCCGTTAGTGTGACGTCACAACGCCTAGAAATTGGCAAACCGTCTAACGCGAATTGACTAAGTGGTTTGCGCCCATTTGAAAAAGAACATAACACGAACATTTGCAAACACGGCGATCGCATCAAGGAAAGTGTCAACTGTTTCAACATAACCCTATTTAATTCATTTAATTGTTATAAACTTATATTAATTATGTAAATAATTCACTATTCTACTAATTATAGTCTACTATTTTATGGCAGAAAGTTCCTTAAGTATTTAAAGCAAACCATTTTTTAAATTTAATTGGTTGCTCTCATTCTGGTGAAAAACCATTAGAATGCATGACATTATAATTAATAGTTTAAATAATATAAAGACCTTTTAAAACCTTTTTAACGTATAGATTTAAATTTTAGGAAACATACTGCGATTTTCACCTCTACGGTGTCTTTTTCTTTGAATTATATTTTATTTAAAAAGTGTTAAAAATAATTGTCAAACGTAGAAGGTTTCTCGCTACTGTGAATTCAATCACAATTGTACAATATTGTGCACTTCACTCAATTTTTCTCATTAACTAAACTTTCACATACCGTAAAATGGGGTGAATCACAACAGGCAGGTGAATCACAACAAAAGTTTGGGAAGGCACAAATAATTTTTCTGTGCATCAAGGATTAATCAAATAATTTTATTCAATGTTGCAGTACAGAAAAATTATTTGTGCCTTCCCAAACTTTTGTTGTGATTCACCTGCCTGTTGTGATTCACCCCATTTTACGGTATGTGAAAGTTTAGTTAATGAGAAAAATTGAGTGAAGTGCACAATATTGTACAATTGTGATTGAATTCACAGTAGCGAGAAACCTTCTAAATTTGACAATTATTTTTAACACTTTTTAAATAAAATATAATTCAAAGAAAAAGACACCGTAGAGGTGAAAATCGCAGTATGTTTCCTAAAATTTAAATCTATACGTTAAAAAGGTTTTAAAAGGTCTTTATATTATTTAAACTATTAATTATAATGTCATGCATTCTAATGGTTTTTCACCAGAATGAGAGCAACCAATTAAATTTAAAAAATGGTTTGCTTTAAATACTTAAGGAACTTTCTACCATAAAATAGTAGACTATAATTAGTAGAATAGTGAATTATTTACATAATTAATATAAGTTTATAACAATTAAATGAATTAAATAGGGTTATGTTGAAACAGTTAACACTTTCCTTGATGCGATCGTCGTGTTTGCAAATGTTCGTGTTATGTTCTTTTTCAAATGGGCGCAAACCACTTAGTCAATTCGCGTTAGACGGTTTGCCAATTTCTAGGCGTTGTGACGTAGCCACTAACGGACTCAATTGCATTTCGCTTGAGCAAAATTGAACAAATTGTTGTATTATTGAATATTAATTTCAATATTGGAAATAATTTTATTTGAATTATTTCAACAAAATTCGGAAATGGATTATTGTCATTTTCCGATGTTTCTAATTATCTTAAAATTACATAATGTTATTTTTCATGTAGTAATAATGGCACCTCAATATAACTAAATTCGATATTGTAACTTACTATTGGAGATTTTCGTTATGTTATTGCCTATAGGTACATATACGTCTATGAAATTTTTAAACGATTTCTCTAGGGAGATAAAAATCGAATTCTTTCAACAAATTCTTTTATAATAATAAATTTTTACAATAAAAATTACGCCAAAGCTCCTTCATCCAAAAATAACATGACAATATGTTGTAGGTAGATTATATTATTTTGTATTTTATTATACTTCATTATAACTAAATAATGTTTATTATGAAAGTTTCTCGAATTTTCCCATCAATTTAAATTAATTACTCTCCCCTGTAGTTATTAAATTTTAGGGGATACAAAGGTGGTGTTAGTATTCATAACTAGGTTACTTCTTGATGGTGTAATACAGAGCTATTGATTATAAAATATGCTTTATAATTTTCCTACAAAGTGGCCATATGCTGCACAGTTTTCGATTTTAGAATGAAATTGTCAATTTGTGCTTAGTTATAATTTATTCTCCAAAGCTTAATTATTATTGATACTTTCTTCATGGATTTGGAATGTTTTATCGCTGTTAGCTCGATAAATTGTAATTTGTCAAACTTTAAATTCAATTAGTCAACGATAGCGTATGGCCCCCTTTAATTTACTTTATATTAACTAAGTAAGAGAGACTGTTACGAAGTAAAATAATTAAAGTTTTATTATTTTCTCCTTGTGATGATTGCAACGTCTTAATTAATTTAATATTTTACCAACGTAAAGTTGACTTCATTAGATATTTTAATTAAATTACCTTCAATTCAAGCTTATTGCAAATTTACAGGTTTTTATCAAAATTCGTACAAGTTTTAAACTATCAACACTGATTATTATCATTAATAAATTGTCAACTTATCTCATTTTAACTTTTTGAAAGTTGGAAAACTTTTTTTTATAAAAAGCACATAATATGGTAATATATTATTGAAAGCACGAAGAGTAAATTGAAAACATAATTACTTTCAACAGCTACATTAAAGTTTATAATTTGTGTTTTCGTATATTATAAAATGTTAAAAAAAAAATAAAAATGGAACAAACACAAACTTGCTTGTTACAACATTAAAGCTTATAATTTGTTCTCTAGTGTTTATAGAATGTTGAAAAACAAGAATTGGAACAAATACCTGTTAATTTAGTTGATTTATGAATTTGTCTTAAAATTAAGCATCTTTTAGGAATACATTCTTAACTTTTGACTAGACTAGAGTAGATTACAGCCAGGTTGACCTTTGTAATTCTAGTTCTTTGGTTAGCTGCTGGATAATCGCTTGAGTTGCTCTAATATTGAGGAGGGGTCAATTCCCTAACTAGTCCGCGATGAAGAACTGATAAAACATCGAGGCAGTTGCACAAATAATGAGCAATTTGTGATACACTAATATTTATTTTACTGAAGAAAATATTTTGTAACGTTTTTGGACCCAGGCTTATCCAGACTTTCTTGTTTGTCTTAACAAGTTCCATGTTCTTCTAAATTGTGGTACCCTCTTTTTTCAAAACCGTGTATAACGTCATGTAACAAATTGCAATGTTCATAACGTCATGGTTAATTGCTTAGGAAATCCAATTTAAAAATAATAAAGACGTAAGCATTGTGTTCTAAAGAATAATGTTTCCAATAAAATAAAGTAATTGGAAGTAATAACAAAACCAAATAAAATGAAATAATATTATTATGAAATAAAAGTGATTTGACGATATCAGACTGCATGAAATAAATTCCTACGTAAACATTTAATTTCAGTAATAAACAAAAAGCAAAAAATTTCAATTGGTTTACAGTTAATACCAATATTATTGAAAATTTATCATTATTATAGGTATCTACCTATAATTACAAAATATACATAATAATATAATATGTCATTAATAAGTATGTACGAATTCAAGTCACCAATTTTTGCAAACAGCAAAACTGTTCTGGTTCAAAAGTCCTTAACACCCCTAAAATTGACATTAGTACTCCCATTCACGTTTGAATGCCTGAATTGGCACCTACAAATTTGAGAGTTCAGCTTTTCCTACGCTACAGCGGTCACACTACAGAAGTAAATCGAAAGTCGGTAACGTAAAGAGCCAATCAAAATCTGCACAAATTAAACCAGTATGTCATTTTGTCATTATAGAAATCGGAAATTTATTTTCTCCTTTAGTTTCAAATGTTTTAGTCAAAAGAGATTTCTGATTGTTAGTTTCAATATTTTATTAAATATTAAAATTTTCCACGTTAAGAGCCAAAACAAGCAGTTTCCCCTATTGCACAATTTAAAGTAAAAGCAGGTCCATTCCGATTAACTCCAGAAATCCTATCTCGCAATAATTTTATATTTGATTTTTGAACCGTTTTAAGTTTATTTAAAAATTAAATAAAAGCATATTTAATTAAGTTTTAGCAAAGCAAATTGTAATTAAACAAACTATAAGTGATATGATATCGATTATGTGATCAATAATTACAGACTTTGAAGTCAATTCAGGCAATGAAAATGGAAAATCTCAAATGCTATTTAAGTTGTACTTTGGGTTCCGAAAACTACCGAAATCATCAAACTGGACGTTTTACCTTCTCGTTAATTGCACTCAACGTTGTACTATTAAATATTCCAAATTAAACTTTCAATTTAGTTAAACTGAAATTTCTACAAGTTCATGTCATTCAATATTTGAATTTAATGGTAATCTGGGGGAGTTCCAAACTAATTGAGTTGATCGAGTGGCAAAAACTCACCCAATAAGTGATAAACCATAAGCTCAGGTATTAAATTAGTGTATCGTTTACCAAAAGCCATTACAAAAGTTGCTATAAAATATTAAGTGAGATTCTGTGATATTGAAATCTTCTGATTATTCCCTTTAGAGAAATTTGCTTAAGTTTGAAATTATTAAGTAATTGAACACGACATAATATTATGTAAGTCGATTTAGGTTGAATTAATAATGCAAATTAACCATTTTTCGGAAATTCTACTGAAACAGTGGTTTTACATATTTTGGAGAGAATTAATTACCAATTGATATCAGTTTAAGTCTATTTAGACATTAAGTATTATGGATTAGGAAAACATGTCCTCGCATTAACTCGGTGGTTACTTATACAAAGTGAAATTACAGAAAATAGAATTAGAAACACGGTCCTGTTATATGTTCATTCTACTAATTTATTGCTACACTTATGTGATTAGAGAGATAACACGAAACAAATATTTAGCTTGTTAGAGTTCCATTACCATATATGTAATTTAATTCACCTAGGGTGGATTCATACAGCAAAGTAAAAATAATTATAACTTTTACAACAGAAATCAAAATATAAAATTTTTAAAAAGTTTCAATGATCAAAAAGAAAAGGTTTTTTATTTTTGATAAAAAAATCTGTAACACAACGCTCAAGATAGAAACATATTTGAAGAGTTTCTTCAATTAGTGGAATGTATTTTTTGTTTTGTTTTAAAGTTGAATAGTTTCAGTAATTAAAGACTTTTGGTTTTTTATTATATTTTTATTTTGATGTTAGCTCTATGGATTTTAACACAATACTATGATGTTCGCTCTATGGCGTTTTACTCAATACTTTGATGTTTACTTTTTCACAAATATACAAATTAACCAAAATTGGGAAGGGTAGTAGACCCTAAAAGACAGCTGGATGGTCAAGCCCAGTTCCCAGATAATAAATGTACATAAACTAATTAAGTTATATTTGATGTATGAGTTATGGCCAGATCCTCCATAATATGGAGAGGCTTATGTCCAGCAGTCGGCGGAAAAAAGGCTGATGAAGAAGAAGAAGAAACTAATAAAAATGAAACTTTTATAAGGCCTTTCAAGGAGACACTTCAAATCTTTGGGATTAGGATCATTGTCACTGCACCATAAATTTATTGTTCCTAACCCTTAAGGCCACCGGGTCAATTAGAACCCTCAAAAACCTCATTGTTTGTAACATTCATAAATCTATAGTTTAACATCTTAAGAATATGTCACCAAAGTTTTAAAATTAAAATCGAAGTATTTCTCAAGTTACAGTCCATAAACGTGACCCTACTTCGGTCCGAGGTAACATAAAAATAATAGGTTACACTTGAATTGAAGTGTGAATAGGTTTTTTAACTAATTAATATGTTCTTAATAAGTAAATAAATAAGATATTTGAAATATATCGAGTTATAAAAAAATAATTTATAATAACAAATAATTATTACGAAGAACCAATATAGCATGTTGGCGATCAAAGACGCTCGTGAAGCGCGTCAACATGAACTTAAAAAAATAATCAATTTTACGAGGCCACCGAAGGACTTTTGTATGGCCCTGGAATAGCTGACTAGTCGTTAAGTCACTAAAATTATTGAATTTTCATGTACTAAAACTTTGAATCCATTTTTCTCTAAACTACATAATATTGTAAATCTGCGGGACTGATAACTCAAAAAGTTCTTTAAAATCGAAAATAATTTTAAAAATTATTTGTTTTATATAGGTGTTTTCGACTTCCTTCGCATTTCATGCGTTTCTTGTTGGTGAAGTCTGGTCTATCTTGACTAATTACACTTGGTCTTATGTGTGTGTAGGTCCATTGTGGTGATGGATTTGCGTCTCGAAGAAAACCTTTTCCTATAATTTTAAAAAGTGCCCCAATTCGCGAATTTTTGATTTTTTCAACTTTTTTGAGGTTCAAGTAGAAATTATAACATTAATAAAGACCCTGAAATTTTTCCCATGCGATCAGATCAATATTGCGGGCTCTAGAATTCCCGCAGATTGACAACTCCTGTCGCAACCTAACCGGAAGATTGGGTTGTAATTCCGCTATTCCAGATTATTAATAAATGAAAAAAAATTGCTTGTAGTAGTTAAATGTATAAATAAAACATATGCGAAGTTTTAGAAATATTGAATTAATCTTTCATTAAGAAAAAAATTCATGAAAATTGGCCGAAATCAGGCCGTCTAAATGACCCTTCCCCCTTACGCAATATTTTTATTAAACAGTTTATTTTATTAATTATACTGATTCTAAAATTGTCCAATATTTATTGGGGCTGCCCTTTTTGGCAAGGTTGACCTTAATGATATAAGAAAATATAAATCGACTCACTCTTTTCCCAAGGAATCTAAATCTGATAATGCAACCTGAAACATCCAAACCGATGTATCGGTGATACATGAATTTACGCCGGACGTACAAATAAAGTAAGTAAAATGAATATACACTTCTTCAGACCAGAAGCAAAAGGGCAAGTCCAGTGGGTAGGTTAATAAGTTAACAGCAACATAGTTGGGATAATCCATAACATAATCTTGATATCTATACCTTTTGCAGTATAAGTTGGAACAACTGGAAACAGATTTGGTGCAAATGGTAACAGACTTGGTGCAAATAAATACAGATTTGGAGTAAATAAAAACAGATTTGATGCAAATAAAACCAGATTTGGAGCAAATAAAACCAAATTTGGATAAAATAAAAACATATTTGGATCAAATAAAACCAGATTTGGATCAAGTGAAAACTTATTTGGATTATCTCTTTAGTAACGTAATTTGCTTATATAGGTTAAATTTCGTCAACTAATTTATTGTAATTAATTTTGATATAATAGTTCTAACATGTCTCGTGGTAAATATAATACAATTTTGCTTGAGGACCGATCCAGGATTTTTAAAGCTCATGAGGAAGACAAAGATTGGAGAGCAACAGCGAAAGCTTTAAATGTGAATTTAAGTACAGCATACAAATGGCTACAAAAAGGACAACATTTTCCTAAACAAAGGAACGGTCATGCATCTACAAAAAAAGACTCCTATAATAGAAGAGGCATTGGTAAGGTGGATTGAGGAAGATAACACAACATTGAAAACAATGTGCGATCGTGTTCTTAACGATTTCCAAGTTCGTATTTGCTGTAGCACTGCAAAAAATTGGTTGGATGGAAAATTATTATCAGTTAAAGCTCTTAGACCGCATATTGGAAATATGAACAATGATGAAAACAAGAGAAAGCGAAAAGATTATGTCGACAAAATTTTGCAAAGCAGAGCAAATGGTCGAACATTAATTTGGATTGATGAAACAAATTTTAATCTTTATTGTCGCCGAAAGGAAGGCAGATCAAAAATTGGTGAAAGAGCCAGAATAAACATGCCAGCAAGTAAAGGAAGCAATTTGCACTGCTTTGGAGCAATGAGTTCCTCCCAAATTTTAGCATTTGAGCACCGACGTGGTTCTTACCGAGCAGATGATTGCAAAGCGTGGTTGCGGAATTTAATCCAAATATGTGCTACTGAAGGAATTCAACATCCCACATTCATAATTGAATGTGAGAGTGTGCTTACACCAGAAGACGACATTGAAATAGTACGTTTGGCTCCTTACTCCTACCTATTAAATCCAATCGAATTGTTATGGAGTTCCTTTAAATCATCAGTAAAACATCAATTGCAAGACAAAATGCCTGAAGTATTGAATTACGTACGTAACAACAACCAAGAACCAACCATTTCAGAATTTAGAATGCGTATTCTGGAAGACAGCTCTGATATTGCATTTCAAGAGATGCGACAGGAACATCTTCTTAGATATGCAAACCATGTGGAACGATATTATAGTGCATCATTACGACAAGAAGACATTGTTGAAATTTCATATAAATAAATATTTAAATTTTAAATCATAATTTTCAATTATTTCAAATCAGCTTTCGTTTGCTCCAAATCTGTTTTGGAGCAAATGGACGGTCATGCATCTAACCTTTTGCAGTATAAGTTGGAACAACTGGAAACAGATTTGGATCAAATGAAAACTTATTTGGATTATCTCTTTAGTAACGTAATTTGTCGATAGGTCAAATTTCGTCAACTAATTTATTGTAATTAATTTTCATATAAATGGATCGCGATGCATAACTTGACCAAGCATCAATATGAAATTCAGAGATTTTTGTGCCATGTACAGCACAATAATGTAATTTAACTAATAGAAAAACAAAAATCTCTGAATTTCATATTGGCGCTTGGTCAAATTATGCATCGCGATCCAATTATATGAAAATTAATTACAATAAATTAGTTGACGAAATTTGGAATTTGGAATAATCCAAATAAGTTTTCATTTGATCCAAATCTGTTTCCAGTTGTTCCAACTTATACTGCAAAAGGTATAGTAACACACAATTTGATACATGATTGAGGACAAACCATGTAGCATCAGTGAATTTTTTATTCAAACCTCTGAATTTTTAGGAGCACATCAGTCATTTTAATGACAATTGTAAGAAATGATGCAGAAATATGTGAATTCATTCTAAAACATTGAGGTATTTGGAGTTTCTTATTCCTTATATTTTATATTTAATCCAAGTCAATCATCTAGAAAGTAACAGCATTTGGTGTTACGTCATAAAAAAATAGTCTCTGTGATTGCTGAGCTTAGAATGATGTAACACTAAAGTTTCGTAGCAAGGGCTATAATATTATTTGATCGCTTTTTGAATTTCTAGGTGTTAATGTTTATCGATTTTAATTGTTAAATTACTAATAGCCACAATTAAAAACAAATAGATTAAGAATTTCCGGTTGTACCTAAGTTGTAAAATAAATATTGTAAATTACTACTATATTCTAAATTTGCATGGTTTATCTCTAAAATACCACACTATGCTCAAGTACAAAAGTTGTAATCTTTTAAGAACACATTAACTTAGAAATTTGCGCTAAAATAGTTATTTATGCAGAAACTGAGATAATACATTTCCACAGGTATTACATATTATAAAGTTTTATCTCTTTTCATTCCAAAAGCTCGAAATGTAATTAATTGTTAAGATTACAATTTTATAAATTTACTTTTCATATTCGGTGCTCAAGCATAACTTTTCTTGCCTTAAAAATTCCTTATTTTTATGTTCTTCCAAGAATCGGATTTTCAAAAAACATTTCAGTATAGTCAAACACACAGTATATTTTCATATGCCTATCTTCATATTTATACGACCTCTATCATGATCGATATTTAGACTGCAATAAAAGCATGGTGAAGACTTCTCCGTCGTATTGCTTCTTAACAGAAGCGTCGTGACCTTTAACAATGCTTGTTAAAGGCTTTCATGGCAGATTACACCCCGGTGGTTTGCCATTGCCTTCCGAGGGGAGAGACGGTCAGAATAAAGTTCTTACTTCACTCGGATTCGAACCGGGTTATTAGCGATTCATTTCGTAAAGCAATACATAGCGGGGAAGAATAAGAAGAGATTACACGATATAAATTATTCCAATATTTAAAATGAAAAACGTTAAAGAAAATATTTCATTTTTATCAGAAAATCCTTCAAAAATTTGAAACATCACAAATATCTTAGTAATTTGGAGGAAATACTTTAAACCTGAGTTTCAAGCAAGATAAATGTCAGATTTGTGTTGTGTCAACTTTAAAACTAAAAAGCTGGTTAAAATGTTAACATTCAAGACGCTTAGAGAGAATTCGGACGGAAAGGAGACGATAAATTTTGTGAAAAATCTAAAAATCAGATTTAATGGAATACTCTCCATGCAAATTTTAACAATCCAAAGAATAAACATTACAGTAAAATAGTAAAATGTTGAGCAGCATTTTTTTTCAATTTCAGTAAATTATGTTTGATTGATTAAATATGTCGATTTTTTGGCAAGTGACATCTTTTCCCTTTTTGCTCATCAATATTGATCGAAATTTTAAAATTCAAATTAATTTAAATTTTTAACAACCGATCCGTGTTTGCTTTCACATCGGTACGCTAAATTGGTTTCATTTCCGACAGTATAATGTAATGAAAAATAAACTTACCGATACGATTATGATGGGCAAAATATATTGCACCACAAGTGAAAAAATCGAGTAGTACGCTCTTCCGTGTGCAATAGGCCAATCTTCTATGCAAAAATTTAATCCGTCTAGCTCAGTTCCATTTAATTTGAATTCGTGGTGAGCTAAACGTTTATAAACGAATATCGGAGAAGCCAATACCATTGCTATCATCCATATAATCAATAAGATTATCGCGGCACCAAATAGTTGCAGATTTTCTTTTGTCGGGTAGACGATTACCTGAAAACAAATGGAATTTATTAACTTTTTATTAAAATGAAACTCTTTTTTAGAAATCCTCCTCTGTATATTTATTAGTTTTGGCTGTTTTTGAGACTTCACTCATTTTATTATCTACATTGATTTAAACTTCTTTAAAAGAGTTTTTAACTTTTACTATTTGCTTGTAACCGAATTTTCGCTTTCACAAATTAGTGAAGTCATGAAGTGTAACCTCACATCAAATGTTTGTTTGCAATAATTCATCGGCTAGTCCGAAAATTAATTCAATTTCATCAAACAGGGGATGACTTAATCACCAATTCAATTTGTTTTTTCAATTTCACCTCAAGCTATATTTTGAATACCAGCGTGCTGACTGATGATTTCTTCATATCTGACCGTCTAAACATGGAAATTGGTTTTCATGTGGTATATTTTTGGAAATATTGCCACATTCTGTATTATAAAGACGATATTATTAATTCATTAATTGTAAAATAAATTCGAAAATAAGTCAAATTATACCCAAAATACAACAACGACAGACATGTTTCGATCTTGTTAGATCTCATCAGTGACGTATAGCTGTGAATTTGGTTATAATTTGACTTTATGTTTTTTCCCTTATATAGCATTTTATAAATTAAATTAAATGGATATCCGATAGATCGGAGTTATCCAAAAAATAAAATTAATAATTCGCGCAATGCTAACTGGAATAAAACGACCCGTTTTATAATACAATAAACACACGGAGGTGTTGTGAAAGCACTTTTCGAGAGGTCGTGAAGACATGTCATTACGACAGTACTAAATATGTTGAGGATAAACCATCAATCAATAAGACCCTTCGCGAGGTCAAAGTGGCGCAACTTAACTAGTTGCTAAGAAATTGTAAAATAAATTCGAAAATAAGTCAAATTATACCCAAAATACAACAACGACAGACATGTTTCGATCTTGTTAGATCTCATCAGTGACGTATAGCTGTGAATTTGGTTATAATTTGACTTTATGTTTTTTCCCTTATATAGCATTTTATAAATTAAAAATGACATGTCATGTCATGACATGTCTTCACGACCTCTCGAAAAGTGCTTCCACAACACCTCCGTGTGTTTATTGTATTATAAAACGGGTCGTTTTATTCCAGTTAGCATTGCGCGAATTATTAATTTTATTTTTTGGATAACTCCGATCTATCGGATTATCCATTTAATTTAATTTATAAAATGCTATATAAGGGAAAAAACATAAAGTCAAATTATAACCAAATTCACAGCTATACGTCACTGATGAGATCTAACAAGATCGAAACATGTCTGTCGTTGTTGTATTTTGGGTATAATTTGACTTATTTTCGAATTTATTTTACAATTTCTTAGCAACTAGTTAAGTTGCGCCACTTTGACCTCGCGAAGGGTCTTATTGATTGATGGTTTATCCTCAACATATTTAGTACTGTCGTAATGACATGTCTTCACGACCTCTCGAAAAGTGCTTCCACAACACCTCCGTGTGTTTATTGTATTATAAAACGGGTCGTTTTATTCCAGTTAGCATTGCGCGAATTATTAATTTTATTTTTTGGATAACTCCGATCTATCGGATTATCCATTTAATTTAATTTATAAAATGCTATATATAAGGGAAAAAACATAAAGTCAAATTATAACCAAATTCACAGCTATACGTCACTGATGAGATCTAACAAGATCGAAACATGTCTGTCGTTGTTGTATTTTGGGTATAATTTGACTTATTTTCGAATTTATTTTACAATTTCTTAGCAACTAGTTAAGTTGCGCCACTTTGACCTCGCGAAGGGTCTTATTGATTGATGGTTTATCCTCAACATATTTAGTACTGTCGTAATGACATGTCTTCACGACCTCTCGAAAAGTGCTTCCACAACACCTCCGTGTGTTTATTGTAATTCATTAATTTACTCATTGCATTCTAATTAACTTTATACCATATAATAGTTACTAGGGACATAATATAATAATTACAAGATCGGATGTTAACCCTTTTGCTCAAGTTTAATTTTAGAAGCATTGAATTAACACTTTTGAGGTTTAAATTCATATACATAGTACTACATATTGTAATTTCATATTTGTTGATTACGATGTCAAATTTCTACTAATTGCATCAACCAGTAATATAGAAAATTTAGTTTGAATACGGCGCTTAATTATACTATATTATACAAACGTATATTAAACTTGATTTATTTTATATTAAAGATTTCCGTAATTATAAATTGTTGAGCTTTTCACATTAACTCAAACGCTGTAGGAGGTATGTTAATTAGTAATTTATTAATAATTTCGTAACTCGGATGTAATAATAGCGAGACGTCTTATTATCGCTTTATTAAAATTTATATCAAATTGTTTTTGTTTTTACTTTATTACAAGCTTTAGCAACCTGAATTAGTCTCCAGTATTTCCATTGAAAGTTTTCCGAATGATAAAATTTACAAAGGGGTAGCTTTCTCTATAATGATAATATTTTTGTATATCTACTGTTAAATAAATGAGGTTTTTACCTAACTTAAGTTCCTTATTGTAGGTAAGTTATAATGTAATCTAGGGATTAAACAGATAAAAACTGTGTGGTAATTAGTATAGCGTTAGTCAAAACGGCTCTGAGCGTCCGGAGCGTAGGTGACGGAGCGGAGGGCACGGAAGAATCGATTTTGACAACGAAAACACGTCACAATAGCAATATCATAATGTATCATCCTATTTTTTATTACCTATTGTATGACTCGGTGAATCATTCGGGCGTATATACGTATAAGGAAGAATTTAATTACATTAGGATCGACTTAATAAAAAATAAATATGGCAAGTATTTCAAAAGGAATCCGGATACGACAACCGCACATTTTTAAGAAATTCAATTGACTGGTTCTTTGAATATAACTTGGAAGAAACAGATATTTTGCGAATAACATTTGAAAATATGAAAGATATTTGATAAATTTCAAAAAACATCTTAATATAATAGAAGAATAATGGTGTAAAGAAAGCTAAAACAATATAACAGAGGAAAAATGCAAATACTTACTTGATATCGATCCAATGCTATTGCAGTTATTGAAATAGTAGACACAAAGATACTTGTAGCTTGTAGGGCTCCGATCATTCTGCATATAAAGGAGTGATTCCCCAAGGGCCAATGTTTGGTCAGAATTTCCATCAAAGTGAGAGGCATCGTCACCGTACACAGGAGGAAATCCGAAACGGCTAAATTGACTATAAACATGTTTCGAGGAGTTCGCATTGCAGGTTTCCGCACAACAGACAAGATCTGAAATACAACAATAACGCATTTTAATATAAACTTCAAACATCACAAAATGATTGATTTCTTTTAAAAAATTGAAATAAATTACATTATTTCTTTTTATAAAAATAAGTTGGGCGTCATAAACCCATCAATATCAACTATTCCGGTCGAATTGACTTGAATGAAATCCTTAAGATCCATTAAAGTTGAACATCTTTTTGACTTCGTAAAAAAAACTTTTTAAGCGTTTGCTTTTACATACCACTAACATTCTTTTTTATGTATAACGGCAGTTAAGCATGTAATGAATTATGTAAATTAAGGTTATAAAGGGCTGATGCATTAATGAAAACACCGACACGATCTAACTAAGGTGTGGTAATTAATTTTTATGTGTTGTTAATATATTACTCGTTTGATAAAAATATTACAATGACTTTTATAGTTTAGGTGTGTTTTTAATTTACAATGTAATTTTTATCACTAACTGCTTTGTTATCAACCACTAAATTTCGAATAATTCCAATTTTATTTCGGTACTACTAATAATTCAAGATCGCAAAACTTTATTCTGTTCAATTTTACAACTAAAGGTAGAAATCACTCAATGAAGAAGAAATTCGAATCCAAATCCAAAATAAAAGTTTTTGTTTTAATTAATTTATTTGGAAAAATATCGGCAACAACTTTTTGATTGCAATTTCTCTTTTCATTAATTTTATTTTCGTCTATCTACCTTTATTTCGTGATATGTGATATTACTATTTCATCATAATATCATCTAACTTGATTGGATTTTTAATTAAAATTTTGTGTTCCCTTGTTTGATTTACTGAGAAATTTAATTATAAGGTATACTAGAAACCTTTCCTTTGAGATATCCTGTGGATAATTACACTACTCAGTTGACTTTTTTCGATTTAAAAATTCCTAATTAATTTTTGCTTGAAAAATAGTTTCAAAATTTATCAGGTGCGTCGAAACGATCTGAATCCTTATTTCATATTATATTTAAAATAAGTCATACACTTGTTTTGAAATGAATTGGAAATTATCTTCGAGGAACCACTCGAGTTTTCATTTAAGGGATAAGGGATAAGTGTTTTTAAGGTAATTAATTTGTTACTCGCACGCCTCTTACAATTTTCATTTATATAGTTCTCGATTATGGTAGGTACTTGAAGGAAACAACGTATCTGGATACTAATTAATTTTGATCTTTTATCCAAAACTTGGTAATGAATGTAGGAGCTTTACAGGATTAAGTTGGTGCATGTTGATGTGATCTGCGATAACGATACACTCAATATTTTTAACGAAATACCGGGAAAACAACTTATTCATTATCATATTAAGCTAAAAGCACAATTAAGCATTTGTTTCATACTGTTTAATTTGTGAGTCACGTAATTGAATGATAACAGTGCATTATTTTGTTACTACTTGGCTCCTTGTTATTGTAAACAACTCTTGAAATAAAAATATTGGTATATTACCTATAGATATTGTTCACTTTCATCCAGTTACTTTGTAAATATGCTGGAATTTTCCTTACATTGTAAATATAATAAAATAGAAAATTGCATCACATTGCAATAATGTATATAAAAAGAATTTTTAAAATAAGAATAGTAAGTCATTGCTATCTCTAAAGCGTGGTTTCAGAATGCAAAGTAACTTGACTTTTCACTAACAGGATTTACGTGAGATATTTAGGATTTACGTGACATTTCCATTTACCTGTTTATAAATTTAGCTTCAGCAAGCGTTTTGAAAAATTAATATTATCGTCGTTTCTCTAATGTGAAATTTCGTATAAATATAATTTTTCTAGAGAATGTTTATAAAATAATATAACTGAACGTTAAAATAAAATACCTGGTCGTAAATGAAGATTAAAAACTTAAACTTATTATAAAAATTAAAGTTTACACAGAATCAGTGGCATATTTCTTCAAATTTTAGACCCTCTCGTGAGTTTTCTTGTGTCCCAACTAATATTATAATCTATAATAGCATAATCTCTAGAGTGCAACTTGATAATGAATATAATTACCATAATTTTTAGACTAACTAAAACAGTATTAAACACTTTTAGAACTAAAAATATAAAATTATCACCATGTAAAATATACTGAAAGTATAACTTTATTCGCAAACGTTTCCGTTATACAATAACATCATCAGGTGACTAAACTAAAATTGTACTTTTAGTATATTTTACATTGTGATAGCTTTATATTTCACACTTTGTCAAAACAACGCAAATCGAATCACATACTTCTAAAACATCTCATAGTAGTATCCGAAATGGTTAACTGCGATTGCCATAAACTTTGATTAAACACTTACAGAATCTCATTCAAGAGTCAAGTGATTGTAAGGTGACTTGGCTAAGATGTGACAAAATAGGTATGTAACCCGAGGGGAGGGGGGGCTGGATTTACCCGGTGTGCAGAAATTTAAAACAAATCCTATTAATAAATTAATTATACTAACATATTTCGATTATTTTGAGACGGTCCTTGGCATAGCGATTAAACGCATAGACTGCTAACACAGAGAACCCGGTTCGACTCCGGGCGAAGTAAGAATCATATTGTGGCCGTCTCCCCTCGTCAGGCAATGGCAAACCACCTGGGTGTAATCTGCCACGAAAAGCCTTTGTTAAAAGGCTCACCACACCCTGCAGAAGGGTTATGGACTGAGGAGGGGGATTTCGATTATGAAATAAAATCAAAATATTGACGGGCACAAGAGGATTAACCAGTGGAGTAAATTAGCAATTAAATTAATTTTTGGTTTGCTTGTCGACGAGGGGGTTATATCTTGGACTGACTCAATACTAATGATTAATTCCTTTTTTTAAATTGGAGATTTGCGATAAATTTAGTAAATAGCTTAAATAATAATAGAAATAAATAGCCTAATGAATATTCATGAATAATGTTAATTTGAGCATTTATTTTATGAGTATCCGGTTCGTGAAGTTCCGTCTAAAGGAATCCTTAATGATCGTTAACTTGGCAGTGTGTCGATGTCATTACTCCTTGTTTAAATACTCAGACGTTAACATGAAACTTGTGGATTTTGTCTGCCAAAATCAATAAGGATAACACACAAACTGACACAATTATTGATATATTATAATTAGAGCGCGGATTCTATGCATTTTGCTTATTGCTGTAAATTATATGCAGACGATATTCCTTTTGGATCTTTACGTTTCTAAAAAATTGCGGTGATTTGACGTAATGTTGATAGTGCATATTTTGCTTTTTTCTTAATAATTTGCATAAAACGCATATTTATGCATATTTGAGCTTTTTTTAATGGATTTTGGCATTTTGAATATTTTTTTTTAATTTTAAATTGTCACGTATTATTTACAAAGTTGTGCGGCAAGTAATCTTTTTTATTTTTAAACTACACTACTTGCAAGTTTACAACGTCTTTCAACATTAGTCACCTAAAGACCTAAACACATGGGATAATAATGCATAAATGCATATTATTTATAATTTGTCCGATTCAGCTGCCGTTAGTAGCAATAATTAAAGATCGTCAAGAAGTTTTAAAAATGACAAACTAAGGACAGGAAAATTTGGAATTTCTGAAAGCTCATTATTGGTGCGCAGGTGAATGTATTAAAAAAAAGAATTTTTTACAGAAAACTTATGTAAAACTTCTTTGTAAAAATGATATGGTTTTCAAGTGTTTGCTAACACAGCAAAATTATTAAAAGGAGAAACGATCGAGAATATTACTCTCAGTATTCCCAGCAAATGTATTTAAATATGCGCCGATAACGTCAGTTGACGTAGAAAGAAGAAGAAAATTTAGAAAAGTATTTGATTATTTACTGTTTTCCTTACAACATCCATAATTCTGATTAATTCTATTTTGTGTACGCCATTCATGTATTAAGAATACATTTATTTTTGGTGAAGATTAAAAATTAAAATTTTGTATGTAGCTTTTTTGGCTGCTTATTAAAGATTTTATTGTGCTTTTTTTCAATTTTTAGTAGTTTTTTTTTCATTTTTTAGTGCTTATTATAAGCGCTTATTTTCTAAAAATAAGTACATGTGAATCCGCGCTCTAATTATAATTATTAGTTCTGCGAGATAATGTCAGCAAGATGTCCTGTATTTTGGGACCCTTATTTCTATTTTGATCGCTTATGGGATTACCACCTATTGTATTAACTTGTGACCATACAAGAGAATTTTGAAGGAAAATATTAACTTTTCCAAAATTCATCTATTATGTCCCAGTTTATTTCTTGTGCTTTTGTTGATCTGCTCTTTGATAAACTGTGGTTAAAACATTTTCAGTGACATTGAGACTCGAAAAATGTTAGGTATAGGGATTTTCGTTCAAGTTCCAAATTTTTGTTTCCATTCGGGTTCGGTTCTTGTCATGATATGTTCATATTTACAAATCAATAAAATTTACCATGTGTGTGAATTACTGCAAGACGCTTTGAAAGTCTTTCTTTATCAACCTTCTCCGCCCACTGCTGGACATAAGCCTCTCCATATTATGGAGGTTTTTTGGCCATAACTCACGACGCTGGCCAGACGGGTTGTTGAGTAGTCCGCAGATCCATTTTGGACTATAGTTGTTTTACATCCGGTAGCAGCTTGCTAGGCTAGTATTCAGATGTGCCTGTAGCCCTATTTTTTGTTAACGGTGGCAATTCGTCAACTCAGGGGGACCGTCGGTTTAACGTGCCCTCCGAAGCACGGAGACTTGGTCATAAGAAAGTTTGACTCTCCCCGGGTTTGAACCCGGTACCTCGCATTCACATCCAACTGCGTTAGCTGCAAGGCAATGACCGTCTCATGGAAATCTTTAACTAGTCAAAATTGATCGTATTGTTAACAAAAACCGATACAAAAATATTAAGATCCAACATTTATTTACATTTTTCCGAATTAATACTGATCCTAATGGCATTATTTCCATATTTTGAAATCTTAAATTTAAGTGGATTAGAAATAATTGGCATTTTTTTGTGGTTTACATGTTTGTATGGTGTCATCCCATTTTATGTATCAAATGTATAATGTTTTTTGTTTTTTATTTTAAATTTTCCACTATCAATTGAAATGCCATTTACGGCCGAATTTGCTATTTCCATTTTACAATTTATATAGCCGTTTGACAATAATTTATTGTCAATATTTAATTTATTTTTAACCTTTCAGTACTTGGTTGTTTTTTTCACGGATGGCTGTCCTTTTAAAACATTTTAAGAATATTTCTAATAGTCTTTTAATGCTTCTGCTGTTAATTGCAACCTACCTTGCATTGTCGCAACGATCAACAGTAAAAACTATGATACTATGGAACTGGACTTAACTCGAAAAGAGGTTCTCATTTGGTATGGATACTTTACCAATTTTTTCAAAAGACTACAGCGCGCTCGAAAAATGGAAACTGTTTTACAAAAGAAACAACAGAAAATAATTTTTGAAAAAATTTAGGAAATTGCAGAAAAATAAATTTGTTGGAATAAACTTACAAATAATTCTTGTAAAACTTTCTTCACCTTAAGTAAACTTTTTCGTCTTTTACTCGAGATGTATCTAAAATATTTATTTAAATATCATAACTAATGAGATTGCCATATCGTACACAATAACTTCACGATACAATAGCATCTTAGCTATTGTTAGTTTTGGTGTTGTATGATATGATGATATTTAATATTTTATCCAACACTTTTGAATTTCTTGCAAGTTCATCAATTTCCAAAAGTTACAAAATAGTTATTCTAATTTTCAACAATGCGATGTCGCAAGCGATGGTATTTCCACCATATACTATATAATTAATTGCTTTTCAAAAGTACGAATTTCAAACTAAAGAAAAAAGTTAAAGGACATAATATATACAAAGGAGGAATTTAATATTCATTTCTATGGCATAATTATTACGAACATAGGAAAAGTTAATATTCTTATATTTAATACAAAGAGTTGAATTTTGACGTATTAAATGGTAATTTAATTTTAAAAAATTCTGTACCTAAAATTTCAATTTTATTAAACTTCCTTCGAATGTTTATTCAAAAAGTTTTTTAATATTATATGTAATATTGAAGTGTACAATTTTTAAATAATTTATTTTAAAACTTCGGAAAAGTTGTTTAATTTGTTAGGGAATTTTAAAAGACCTGAATAGGGGTGCCAGAAGTTTCTGTTTAAATATGGAGCAATTTGCATCAGTTTTTTAATTACAGTGAACTAAATTGTATTAATTACACCAGTAAAGGGCGTTCTTACGTTAAATAAATTTCAAGGAACGTAGAGTTTGAAGGCATTAAAAGTATTGGTTGGATAGGAAAAATTTAAACCTCTTGATAGCGGCCATATTCCGTCTTTTAAAAAATTTTGTTACTAAAAATTGAATTGATTAACTTTGAAAAAAAGTTTGAAGGATAAAGTTAAAATAAAGTGCAGAAGGAAATTCGGCTTGCATGAGTGTTCGATTTGTGCTCCATCCGATCAAAATTTCGTGTATAAGAATAACTTACTGAATTTTAATCAATTTTTTTAAATTTTTATTGAAGAAGCTGATAATTGTTTTGAAAAATCAAAATAGAATAAAATTTGTCAATTTTCCAATCAATCGTAACGTTTCAAGAAACCTAAACCATAAACTGATTTTGTTTTGTACTTCTGCAAATACCGTAATGGAAGTAGTTTGCGATTTAATTCAATAGAATTTACTTTAATAGTACAATGAGTTTGCTCTACTAACAAATACAATTTACTCGGCTAACAAATACAATTTGGTTATGCAAATAAAATATACTAATAGCAATAAAATTATTGTCTTTCCAACAAGGTGTATTATTCAAAACTGAATTTTAATTAAGGAAATTAAATTTTGGTGCCAGAAGTGCTTGACCGTAGAGGTGATGGGTATTAGATTCAATACGAAGTTAAACTATATGTATGAAAGTGAAAAACTAACACCGAATTCAAAGATTTATCATTATTTGATACGATGTTGGATTTTTGAAATCCAATCTAATTTTGGTTGGCTACCCTGTAAAGCTGTAGATGCAAATACAAATTTAACTTGTTAATTCTTAAAAAAAGTAGAAAATAAATTTCGAAATTTTAGTTAGAAAATCCCGACTGTAATTCTGTTTTAATCTATGTCACCTAAAACTTTTTCATTTGCAATTATGTAAATACTAAAATTTATTAACGGAATTAATATGCTGGAATATAATATTTAAAGCTTTTAGTTATGCCAAGCTTCGTATCACGTGTCAAGTGTAGAATAAATTTAAACGGGCGGATAAGTTAGTTTCCTAACTTTTACCACAAAGAAACAGATTCTGGGCAGGTAAATGATATAGGTAGGTACTGCATACATAACTGATATAAATTAAATTTCATATAAGATAAAATATATTTTGGGTTATTAACTTGTGAAGTTAGTAATTGCATTACATTATTTTACAAAACTTTTTGTAACAAGTTATTAAGAACTGAAATCAATCAATATAAATTGATTTCTTGTTGCAAAAAGTTTTGCAAAATAATGTAATTCAATTTATAAATTTGATATTGACCAAAGCACAGTTCTAATTTTTTTAAATTTCAATATTCATATTTTTAAGGACATTCCTCTAAAGTTCTATAATATGTAATTAGTAATACTAACAACTTTAGGTTTTTCATTATTTTATTATTATATTAGACATCTTTGTTTGTTTCTCATATGAGATTTCCTCAGGATACATCAAGTATTGTAATTGTAACTTCTATACAAACAAGAAACATTAAAACCTTCCTTAAATATTTTATTTAAATTTTGTATTAGCATCCTCGAGATGCTGTGAAATTCGAAAACATTTTCATAACGCGTTCCGAGTATTGTAAGAAAATAAACTTTAGAGAAGATTTCCAGTAAATAAAAACAAATAAGAAAGCATTTTTTGTACATACCACCAGAGTATTTCCTAAAGCTCCCACGACTATCAGGATGCTGTAGACAACTATAAGGATAGTATAGGCCGGTTCATCCACAGCTCGATTGTAAATGTAACGATCAAAAAGTTCAGGATCAACATCTTTGCTTCTTCTTACTATTTCACTTTCACTCGAATTCAAATATAAATTTGGTATTGGTTCCATGTTTTTAGAAAAAAAGTTCGCATAAACATTTAAATTTCAATATTTGACGTGTACTAAAAATAAAATCTAATTAGTTTTTATTAAAAATTAATACGTATTAATTTAACGTCAAACTTTTAATTTAGTTTTTTATAAAAATTTCATTTAATTTTAATTTACTACTCTTTAGCCTCGTAAGCTATTCGCATTCAACATCCGTTTTTCAATTTTACTACTTTCTGGAATGAGTGTTCATAATTTTATACCTTCATAACATTATACATATAATAAATTAAATTAAACGAACGAAGTTTAATTTTCCAACAATTTATGCATCATAACCTTAACTTTTATAAATAACTTTTGTATAATATAGATATGTTTTAAGTGATTTATCTACTCATATTACTAACTTTTCGTCATTACTGCTATCAGTTAATATACAAATCTGTTGAGTTTGAAATTTTTATTATTAATAAAATTCTAAAAGTATTTCCACGATAACCATACTCAATTCTTTTTGTTTAGTTTGAACATGATGTTTTTATATTATGGAAGTATAGCCGATTATTCACCCCGAATCACTCCCATTTAAAGTTATTAGTAACCGGTGTCTGCTCAACTTAAAAGTACAAACAACTAACTTAATATAGAACGAATTTCTTATTTTTAATTAAACCACCTAACTAAATGACCGACGTTTTAATCATGCGAGAAAACGTAGACGAATTTCAACATAGTTTTGCATCTCGCTTGAGAAACTTGAAATAGAGCTTTTCCACAATAGACAAGTTTTTTAATTAATTTTGCATAGTAAATTAGAATAGCATTAAAATTAGTTTGCCTCAATTTATTAAATATCATCCGCAGTGTAATTTCCTCTAGGCTATACAATTACTGTTGCATAATAGTTTGAATATCCTTTAGTTTTACATTTCGACATGGAAGAACAATTGGTTGCCTGGTACAATTTTGATTAACACTAGAAAATGTAGTACAATTCTGAATTTCCCACCCCCCAACTTGAATTTAATTTATTAAGCACGCAATCAAAAATATTACATCCAATTTGAATGCAACCAAACATTGCGATTGTATCTCACGACCCTGACATATATAAAAGTGTAATTTCAAATTTATTAAATTGCAATAAGGTTTACTAAAAAATTGTTATACTATAAACATTTTAAATCCATTTGAGAAAATAAAATCGTTATTATCGATTTATATTTAGTTTATTTTCCGATTTTTATTTAGCTTTATTTTCATGTAATTTTCAAATATAGTTTTTATATCTCCATACTAAAGCTTGTGCAGTGAAACGGAATTTTGTAATATGAAGACATAATCCCTGTAGTGGAGATATAGTCGATTATTGAAGCTCACGAGCAATATGTTTTATGTGTTGATTATATTTTGCACATTTGTAATGAAATCTCAAGAGAAAATATTGCGTGCAAGAAATAAAAACGTAATAAATTTCTGAAAGTTACGATGAGCTATTTGTTATTATATAGCTGCATGGATTGTAATTAATTTTATTTAACTTTATCATTATACGGTGTCTGCTTTTATTAAAGTTGTAACATTTATTAGTTTAGCCATTATGATGTTTATGTGGTCACATCTTTTTAAATCATAAAAGCTAAATTATTAGCTGAAGCTAATAATAATTTAAATTAAAGTGCGATTGGCAACGATGACAAAAATTATAGGAAGAGTCGATAAAATCTTGTTTGTAAAGTTTCAATGCCTAATTAAAAAATAAAAACAATTTAAACCTTCCTATTCCTTAATTTTGTATAGAAATCATTTCATTAGCTTAGTTTTTGTAAGTCTGCACCTATATTATAAAGTAAATGCTTCGAAGAATATTTTGAATTCGAGTATAATAAACAAATAAAAGCGACAGTTTTATTAAAAGAAGTTGAACCCATAAATTCTTTTCACAAAATTGAGAAAAATTTAAGATCTCAATTATTTAATTAATAAATTAAAAGCGATAGAAAAAGTTGAAAGGAAATTTTTAAGCTTTTATATTCATTTATAATAAATTTTCCTTAACTATCCAATATAATTGCAATATTTTTTAACTTTACGTTCTTGCTTACATAGGTAATTTATTTCCTAAGCTAATATTTTATTTTTTCTTAAAGCTCTGTAAGTCCCTATAGAAAATCTTGAGATAGTTTTATCCACTTCTACATAAAAGGCACAAGAGTAGCTGCTACAAAATGAAATAAACTTCAGGTGATCTCAAATATCGCTCTACGATAAAAAAAACAGTTTTCATCGTATATAAAGCATATCTGTGACCCGTGTGGCACTTAAATTCTAAAACCTGGAGTGCTTATATGATACTCAAAAACAAACTGGAATAATGAAAAGCTCGGAGTTGCTATTAGGTTTATATATGGAGATTAGTCGCTGTTTTTGCAAGAATTAATTTTTAACCCACAAAGGGAAATTTAAAAACTTAAAAAAACTGTGTTGTTGTAAACTGCAAATTTATTATTATCGTATAGTGTCGGAGTTGTTTACTGAAGCATTAGTTACATGTGCCTTACGAGGTTTAGCGCTCAATATAGCTGAACGAGTTGCCTATTAACTTAGTGAAACTTTAAATCGGATTAAAACGTCTTGTATAATGTTGGAAGCGGTTTAGAAAGTTTAAAACTTAAGTTCTAAAAATTTCATCTATCAAACTTCAGCCCAATTTTATTTCTAACAAGTGAACAAAGCTTTCGGCCGTCAAATTACATACAAAAAACTTTTACTTAAATTTTGAGGTATGGTTCACCAAAACTAACACGATTTCTTCTATCTTTAGGTAAACCCTTAATTTTATCCTTCGGTTTTGTAACGCAGTGATTAAAATCAAATTTTGGAGAATAATTTGATTTTGGTATCTACGAGTATTAAACCTGAAATTCTAAATTCGATATTAATTATCCGTCACTTTAAACGACCCAACTCGTTAAATTAAATGTATTCATAATTTTGTATCTCTTTAATTTAATATTTTTACTGGATAAAATGTTAACAAATCTGCAGGATAAAATAGTGAAAAAGCAGAATCGGAAAACTGCTGTCGGCAATAGCTGAGAGTAAATGAAAAAAAGTGTTGTTTGTCGAGATAAAACCGCACTAAACAAATAATTCAAATAAATTTAAAAAAATTGTGTTTGTGCATATTTCACAATATAAATTCCGATACCGGTTCAATTTTAAATTACTTTCTGTTGAATCGCTTGTAGCGTTAATTTGGATAAATCGTTAATACAATTTGTGGACACAAATTTTTCTTACAAAAGTGGAAGGTTTCGAAAATTACACGTTCAATTTCAGAAAATTAATTAAAAACAATTTATTTACTCTTTCAATCATTATAATTGAAAATTCTTATTTATTATCTAGACGATAATTTTCTAATTAAATAGCCTAAGTTACGCTAATTTGAAAATCGCACCGGGTAAATTTTAACTGTTATTTTAATTAATTATTGTGAGTCGAGGTAATTTAAAAAATTTTAATTTATTTACGTCCTAAAATTTCAAAATGATGGTAATTAAGTTAAAAATTACTCGTTTTATCTAAATTAATTTTTACATAAAAAGTGGCAACTAATTTTTAATTACATTTTTTTGTTAAAACTCTCACTTTTAGAAATGTAAAATAAATAAAATTTATTTAAATTTTTTTTAATATGTGTTACATTATCACGAAGCACATCTAAAATATATCTATATTACTCACGACGTGTATTTCGTTACTATTTCGATAATACCGACGCACAGCGTCCCGTTGACTGCAATCCTTACCGCCTGTTCAACAGTTTATAAGTTGTAATACGCATCGCGGCGCAATCTCATGCCCTTCCAGTGCGATAAGTATTTTTCACTTTTGTGTATCTTTTTCAGTTTTAATTTAATAACGCGTTTAATACAGTTAAAACGAGAATTTTTATTGTTTTTATGGTGTCTTCAAAAATAATAAAATTTCGTGTTTAAAAGAAAAACATCTGCTAAAAGTTGAATATTTCTACCCAATTTATCCAAAAACGTGAAAGTAAACGATAGAAGAAACCCCAAATAAACAATTTTAAAACTTTTTTAAATTTTTTATGGTTTGCCTTCAAGATTTAAAGTTGATATATCCAACAGTCAACAACTAAAATATTCATCTTGGTATGATGGGTCTTCTTAACTTCGAGTCTTTAGTTATGCTTTTTTTGTAAATATATTGCAGTAAAAGTTAATCCATCAATTTGCACACACAAAATAATTTTAAAGAAAATTTCTATCTAATTTAATATAATAATATAATATAAAACTTGGCGAAAGAGACTCCGAATAAACAACATTACATCAACTTTTATTATCTTCTTGCTTCTCCTTCAAAATTGACATAATGTTATCTTTCAAAATCAAAATCAAAAGCTAGACCATGCAAGGTATAGTTGGAAACAAATACATAGTTGGAAATTTTAAGAAAGTATACAAGAGGATAACGTTGTTTCAAATTCAAGTTTTCCGCTTATTTCGAGTATTTAATCTGAATAATTCCCGGGTTCAAACCCGGGGAGAGTCAAACTTTCTTATGACTAGTCTCCGTGCTTCGGAAGGCACGTTAAGCCGGTGGTCCCCTGGGTTAGTGAATTGCCACCATTAACATAAAAACCAGGATACATGGCACATCTGACGGCAAGTCTAGCAAGCTACCTGATGGATGTAAAATATTTATATGCTCACAGAACCAACACTGCCAAGGAAACGACACATATGTTGGTAATAACAAGCCCTAAGGCTTAAACTAAGAAGAAGAAGAAGAAGAATCTGAATAAAAAGTAGTTTATTTTTCAATTGTTGTAAAATTAACATTTACGTACGCTAAGATCAGAAATTTAATCCTAAAAACTGATCAGACATTAACTCGATAGAATGAAATTGAAAGGGAAAGAAAGTTTGATTTGTTCTTTTTTAGATTTGTGCCTTTAGATCGGTTTTATTTACAGTTTTGTTAAAACATCGTACCTAAAGAATTATTATTAAACGTAAAGTTTAGTTTATATTGAAACAACTCTCATGTTCAACTTATTTCTTGACGAGAATTAAGGAAGTTGAAATTAAAATTATTTTGAAAATAATTATACAATAATAACACGAAAATGCTACATGCCATGTACGTAGGCCCAGGGCTAAGTTATAAACTTTTACATGAATTCCAAACTTTGACATTTCACTAGCTATATATTTTATATCATAATTTGCTATATTATATTATTTATATTGCAATATCACAGTAATTATTGTAATATACTAATGTATATTTATACAATTCTGTGTTGTTTGTGTAAACCATATTTATATTTTTGTAGTTTTTCGCTGTATCCTGATGATGGTTAAATAAACCACAATTGGTCGATACCAAGAATTGCTTTATTTGCAAGGATATGCCCCGAGGCTTTGCTGTAATTATATTATTGAGTACCTTACTTGGGAGAGATAAATCATATATGTACAATGTAAATATTCAATAATGCTATTGAAATTTCGGTGGATTAGGGATAAGTTACGAGTAAATCAGAAACATAATCCAATTCGTACTCGAATGTTAATAAAAAAAAGCTGAATTTAATAGTCTAAATGTAAACTTACTCTTCTATTATCCACGCTTCTTCCATCAGGATTTTGTCTTAATTTTGATTTTTGATTCTCTTCTAATTTTTAAGTTTTAATGGATTCGTTTCTTCGGGGAAGGTTCTATGCAATAAGTTATACCTAATTCTAAAATTTAAAAATATGACACGTCCTTCTTTCTGTATTTCTATTATTTTTTATTTTTGCTACAGTTTGTTTCCAGACAACCACCTGCGTGGGGGAGGATATAAAGGCTAGTCGTCTTAAAGATTGATAATATTTTGGAGAATTTACAATGGTAAAGTTGAATCCAATTTAGTTCGATGGTTTCTTTCTATGGCCAATTTCTTCTTAAATATTACTTCATACTTTTTGTAACAAAAAATTAAAATTTATAAAACAATTTACTTTACAGGACTATAATTCTCAAAAGAAATGTATCCCCCAAAGAAAATCGTGCAATTAAGTGGCCATTCCGAACCCTAAGAACATTTTAAAAGTTACAATATTATAAAATTATTTTGAATTTTTATTTCAATTTCAACTTTCTAATTTGTTTTATAGATTATGAAAGTGCTTTTGGATGCTTTCTAAGCTCATTTATTTTTTAGAGCCGTAGGACTGCAGATTTATCTATATTTTGTCGATCCTAACCGAAAGTTTTCAGCGTCTAAATGCGTTTTATACAAATCAACTTTAAATAAATACAATACAAAGAGGCTATTCTGTAAGGAAACCGTTAAACGTAACGACCGTAGAGTACGGTTTACAACTACATTTAAATTAAAAGTAAAAGTGGAAATCAAACTTCACCATCGTTAAGTGTTTAACAATTAAGAAATTGCTTACAAAATAGCACTATTTTTCCACCGTTGATCAATAGTCGGGGGGTTAATCCACAAGAAGTTCACTTTTTATCGGATAAAATTGTTTTAGGACGAAAATATGATAACCATGGAAATAACTCGAGAATTAAGGGGATTTTTGCATATCCTCTAATTCGAGAGTTATTACTTTATGGCTATCATATTTGAGTCAATCAAAAACAATTTTATCCAAATAAAAAGTGAACCTCGAGTAGATTATAGGGAGATTAATACATGACTTATCTTGCCTGTCAATGTCAATTTTTTTTTAGCGCGATCGATCTGAAGGGTACTTTATTTCGGCACAGAAAATTTCGAATTGTTTCCAAATGGAAGCTTTCGTTTTTCTTGTGTTTTTTGGAACACTTTCTTCAATTGCATCGCTAATTAACAAAAAAAAATCTTTGTAATAAAAACAAATTGGTTTTTTGACGACTCTACTAAACATAAATGGTACCTACTCTATAATTCAAAATCGATACATAGAAAGTCAAGTAAATTATAAAAAATTGGTTTACAAAATGAACACATAACTTAATTTTGTTTCCAAGTAAGCAACTATTTGAATTTAAAATTTGAATCTCAACCTCGCTTTTGTGTAAATTTATTTAGCCACAGGGTCGTATCCAAATTACTTTACTTCATCTTCAGGATTTTTACTTTTTCTTTATCAAAATAATAACAAGGTTAGGTAATCTAAATTTACCTAACCGGCAATTGTGTTTTTCAAAGCTTCCAGTAAATCAAATGTTTAAGCATTGTGTGGAAACTTGTTCATACGATGTTTAGCGAAAAGGTGAATTTAATATTGCGATGCTTCAGGTCAACAATTTATTCAAGAAAAAAACAAGAAATTATATTTAGAAATTTCAAGCCCCTTTTTATAATTTTAGATTTTTTGTATGTAGCCCTAAAAGCGATATACTGGGTTACAATGGTATTATTATTATACGAAAGGTTTTCCTCATTATACTAGATCTTAATAAATTATTGTTCATAACTTTGTAGGTCGACATTATTTAAAATGTTCCTGCATAAATTACTTTTTTGTGTTCGTTATTTATGCAGACTTTTATCAAGCTCTCTGATTAATTTTTACTGATAATATTATTAACTTTTTAATTTAAAATATCTGCAAAATTAAAAAAGTTTATTTCAATAAAACTAAAGGTTTTGTTTTAGCAAAACGTGCATGTAGTATTGGTTTCAATTAAATAACAGTACGAGAAAATTGAATATTGATAGAAATTGCGGTATCGGTGAAATTAATGTATTTGTAATAAAACAACCTATTGTTTATTGCATAATATTTTTTACTAAATAAAACAATACACACATAAATCGGAATTATATTCTGCATGACACTCACTATTGAAACATTAAAGGCGATCAGGTTGAAGGGTTGTCGCTTGGCGCAGTCGATTGCTAAAACGAATCAAAATTTATAAATATAAACATTTTGAAATAAGCACATATTTACTTTTTACAACAAAAAATATACAAAAGATGTGTTTTAGAGAACAACATCGATAAAACAAACAAAAAATAATTGAATTTTTTAATTGAACTGCATTATCCAAACTTTTTCACTGAAGTAATTGCTTATTTCTAAAAATCAAATTGAACGGTTTACACATTCGGCTTATTCTAAAATGTAAATTACGAAAAACGTGGAAGATTTAGTAAATATTAACATATGAATTATTTACCTGGATGGCTTTACGCTTTTACATCGACAGAAATGGCGCTCGGTTGTGGTCATTTTAACCAACTCTTCACTTTTATCCCATACTTTCTTGGCCAAACATACATTGGCAGCCAATCTCGGCATCGGAGGAAACCATGCAATTCGGCAGTTATCAAAATATTCCCCGCTGACTCCTTCCACTTCATTTGAAGTTGCAGCGTAAATTATTGTTTGGGCCCCTTCTTCGGACGTCTAAAATAAAATTGAAGTAGAAATACTTTTTGTGTTTCAACTGACCTTAAATAAAATTATTCCCGCCATAAGAATGAACGGCTTCAGGAACGAACTTGTTGCTCTATAAATGTTCGAATTTGTCAACCCCGGATTGGTTGAGTTAACGATAACTTGGGTTCCTTTAAGTTTTCTAGCCAATTCATTAGCAAACAGGATGTTGCAAAATTTTGAGTTGGCATAATTGATTGCTTTTGGCAATTTTGATTCACTTGGATATTCGTTGAGATTGTTTGGGTCTACTTGGGCCAAGTGAGCGGCACTGCACGTTACAATTATTATTCGACTTGGAACTGACTTTTTCAATAAATCTGAAAATTGATTTCAAACAATAAATGCGGTTAAACGGGACAAATTTTATGAAAAGACACTTGAGTCCACTCTTGTGGACAGATTAAATAATATATATTCGATAAAACGAACTTTATTTTTTAAGTTCAGGTTATGGAAATCACTAGCTGTGAAATATCGAAATAAAACGAGAGCTAGGAATTGCATAAAGTTTACATCAGCAGCAAACGTATGAGATATGACTTGGACGACAAAATACTCAAATAAATGAGACAAGAGCAAACAAAGCTTAAACATTGTTTTGAAATATTGAAGAAAATGTTACAACCAGGATTATTTTCGATACTCTTAATATAATATCTTAAGAAAACAACAGTTGTCTGAAACAATAATTTCAGATTATCAATTACAGTTTAAATCGAGTCGACAGTGAGCTTAAAAGCCACATATAAGCTTCGAGATAACTTTTTCAAGATGTTACGTGTCTATAATATAAATTGAGCTTAAAATTGAGAAAATAACCCTCATTTCACATTATAGGGATATAATTGAAGAAATAACAGAATAGAGATATTATTTTTATTTTAACAGCCTTAACAAGCCTGGTTCCAACGCGTGCTTGCAGCATTTCTGTTATCGTTTTCGAAATTCCTTAAGTATGTTTCGGTTCTGTAAAACGTTGGTGTTAAAACTCACCCATTAATAAATTTGTTAACAAGAATGGGCTTAAATGATTCACTTGCATTATCATGTTTAATCCATCACATGTCTTAACATCTTCCAATCCAGCAATTGCGGCATTATTCACTAGAATATCTAATCTCTCTTCAGATTTATTAATATCATATGCAAAGTCTCTCACGGATTGTAACGAAGCCAAGTTTAATATTTTAATCACGACATTAGGATTTGCAGTTGATTGAATAATCTTCATTTTAGCCTTCTCTCCACTTTCATTACTTTTGCATGCTAAAATTACACGCGCTCCTCGTTTGGCAAAATCTTGGGCAACATAAAATCCAATTCCTAATAAATGTAAGAAAAGTAAAATAAGTATTGATTATTTGAACAACGACTTACCCGAATTTGCTCCTGTAACCAAACAAGTTTTTCCGACTAAACACGTTGGACTTCTATCCCAACCTGTAACTACTCTAACAAAAGTTTTTATTGTAGCAATTGATAGTAAAATGAATCCTACTGTCATGCAACAACCTCGCATTTTAAAAATTCCACGCGGTGAACAAGCGGATTTCATTTATACAGATAATTTCGAGATAATTTTAAGTTTTAGTTTCACAAATCTGTTATCTACATTTTAATTTGGGTTAATACTTCAAAATTTGCTGTTCGTCAGTTTGACGAACTTACATTGTAATTGTCAGTCAAAATAATGACACTTTGAATAAATGGTTACTCAGGATTTTGAATCAACTCTCCAAAGCTTTCTTTGAATTAATACCTCAAAGCTATCAAAGTTTCTGTAATATGTCATTTTATTTATTTTAAGGGTATGAAATTTAAATGCAGTGTTCATTGCCAAAGCCGAGTGAAACATAGTTTCTATAGTCAATGATACTACCTACATATAAAATAAATATATAGAATGCAGTTTTAAACGGGTCTACACTCGTCTAACTTACTTCATCCAATCTCAACGTTCAAAATCATTCCTTATGATTCAACGGATAATTTTTGATTACGACTGGTGTCCTCATAGAACTATTCAAATAATCTTATTTTCAATAAATTTCGACAATAAGAAGTACATATGAGTTGGCGTTCAATATAATCAACCCTTATGTATTTTGTGTTTTTTTTTTATACCCTTTTCAAATTTGACTTTTATCATTTCATTATTAAACAATTCAATTTGTAGTCGTTACATCAAACCGATTTTTAAACTCGCATGCTACTACAATTCAAATACACAATACAATATTCAATTCATTATTAAGGATCAATAGTACTAGGACGCATTTTCGACGACATTCCATAGCTAGTTATTATATTAGCCATATTTGAATTTCCAATTCAATTTCAAGTGCTTTTTCCATTCCTGTCGGAATATTACCACTTCTATTGAAGTCTTTACAATCCATTTCACGAGGTGGATTAATCCTCTTTTGCTACTCTTTTTACTACAACTTTTCACCACAGCGTGTGGATGTCCACCGGAAAGCCGGGCTAAGAAATTCTGCGAAGTCTGCGACTTGAACACAGAATTTCCGCTCTGTAACTCAACCAGCGATCACATCACTCCATACCGTGGTTCGAATTTCCAATTAACATTTTGGAATTATTAATCCTTTTTAACAAATTGAAGATTTTGAGTCCCAATATTATTTATTAGAGCGAAGCATTGGAGGATAATTTTATGGAAGCTAAATTCACATATTTATTTGTTAGATTGAGACCTTCATAGTGTAAACGAATATAAATCTGATTTCGGGTTTTATTAAGCTGCGGCTGACCTGAATTCTTAATGTGAATATACTTTTTTTGTTCATTTTTTAACTAAACTTTTAGTTTTGGATTAAACGAATACGTTTTAATTTGAAATTATAGATACCATTTACAATGACCAATAAACTAGTTATTGGAATCAAGGAATATATTTCACCCTTTTAACGATTTTTAAAGTATTCAGAGTTCACTTTAGAAAGCAATAAATCCATTACTGTGTGCAGAGGATCCTACATTATCTAATAGCATGTTAAACCTATGGGAGCTAAAGAGACGTCACCGACTGATGTCTGTGGCTAAAACTCCGATTAATGGAAATGAACTCAAATGTTTCTAAAATTTTATTTAATGACCCAGTAAAATTAGGTAAATAAAATTATATGGAGAAAACCTAACAAAATTTAAATATCAGTCAATAAGATTTCAATTTTCCAAAACTACAATTCCCAATCACAAAAAATAAGCCGTTTGGCTTTCTTCGATTTTACGTAATTTTAGAGCTTTTTCGAACTTTCCGATAGTGATTTCAAGGATCACTCTTATCGAATTTAGTTCTCGGCACAAACCGTCATCAATCCAATTCATTTAACCCATTTTATTAGTTCGTAACAAAATTTTAAACTTAAAATTGAGATATTGTATTTCCTATTTATTCGATTTTGCAAGGTTAAAGAAGTTTTAATCTAACAAGATTTGCATATCGATTTTACGTTATTTCATACGATAAACTTTGATAAAAATCACGACGTTTTTCCAATAGATGCTTCCCTTTCTGTCAACCAAATCACATGTTCGGCTAAACTATGTTAACCTTTTTTGATAAGTTTAGTAAAAATCAGGTGTACTTATAACTTGAAATTTATCGAGATCTTTTTAAGAGATTATTGAAAAATAATTAACTTTCTTAATAAAAGGATCCAGATGTAATTCTGCTTGTAAAAATTACGGTCAGCAATCATTTGAAACACTATTTGCTTTTTTAGCTTCTACATAAACTTATACTTTCACATAAGCCTCTCCGGAATTACTTGAATTACGAAGATGCATGGATCGTAAATAAAAGCTTATTTTCTTTTGTTCAATTTTTGCGCTCTTCTGACACTGTGTATATTTTCTGAATATAAAATAAACGCATTTACACGATGCAACGCTGCTCATGTACATTAAAGCGCTCTACAATAGTCACCACTCTGGAAGTATATTTTAAAAACGAACTTTTTATTTTAAGCTATTAAACCTTCTATGTTTGTTCAGAACAGATTTGATGCAATACACAAAGGATTTTAGTTGTGAAAATTTACTTTCCGACTTTTACGTTTTTATGTTTGTTTGTAATGGTAGACGGTATTTAAGGGTGGGCTGTGTTAGTGGCATTAAATATTAAAATTTTTATCTGTTTTAATAGCACGACGCGACGGTCTCTTCCTAATAATTTCAAGAATATTATCATAAAATTTCAAACAGATCTATTTTGCCACCCATATTCAAGTAATATCACAATCTAAATCATAAAATTAAAGGTGATCAGATTTGGAATCCATTCACTTACATATTTCATTTCATTTTTATTGTAAGTGCATTTAATACTTTAACAAGAATGCATTTCCTTTTCGAATTGATTTCAAAGCATTCCCACGGGTGAACGTTGTGTCAATCTCTGTCCTGACTTGATAAAAATTTCTCACCTTTCTATAGCTCGAAGCGATCTCTAAAATTTCCTTTTAGTCGACAATTGTTTTAAAATAGTTTTCTATTTATGTTTTCTTACCTTATTATTTGAAATTTCTCTTCAAGTAAGAAAAGTACATAGAGGCTGTTCTTACTTTATAACTGACACTACCTTGAAATTTGTCATCCCATCTAATCATTAATTAAAGATAAGATAGAGACGATCATTGCCTTGCAGATAACGCAGTTGGATACGAATGCGAGGTACCGGGTTCAAACCTGGAGAGAGTCAAACTTTCTTATGATCAAGTCTCCGTGCTTCTGACGTGCTCTAAGTTGACGAATTACCACCGTTAACCAAAAAAAAACAGGGCTACAGGCACATCTGAAGACAAGCCTAGCAAGCTGCTACCGGATGTAAAACAACTATGGTCAAAAATCGATCTGCAGACCACTCACCAACCCATCTGGCTAGAGTGGTGAGTTATGACCAAAAAACTTCCATTAATAGGAAAACCTATGTCCGACACAGGATGGAAATAAGAGGCTACTAAAGAAGAAAGATCATCAATTAAAACGCTAACACATACTACTTTATTTAATAAAACTTCTTGTACAAATAAATAAATAAATAAATTAATAAAATAAATAAAGCATTGAATCAAATTAATATTTTACGTTCTGTACAATTTTAAATATTTTTTAAACAGTCGTTCGTAATTTACATCACTGCTATATTCGTTATTAGGACTTGAAGGCCTTACATAACTACTTGATTGAATGGGTTCATCCAGAAATTCCTTACGGTAATGATGATGACCATAATGATAAATCGGTTTGTGATGTACTACCTGAGGACATCTATTCCTATGGTTAAGAAGAGATGGTGCAATCAAATAACCAAAAAAGAATAACTTCTTGAAGAACAACAAAGTTCCGAAAATTAAACTTGCAATGAATTTAATTTTTAAAAAAAGGAAAAATGAGTAAAGAGGAATTAGAAAGTTACGGTGTCTTCTCCTTATTTTACGTGCCTCTAAATCTATAACAAAAAATTATGTTAAACATATTAGCATTTTAATATAATAAATAAGCAATTATAAAAACTGGCATAGGAGAAGACTGTCTGAGATTAGCATACTTTTCGGAAAAAGAAATTTAGAAATAAACTAATGTGAAATAAAAGACAATGATCCTGTATGTTTTACAATATTATTTATTCAGTTATTATTTCCAAAATAAAATAAATGCTTAAAATATTTAAATATTGAAACAGAGAAACCCTTTAAAAAATATGCCATCTCACCCGACTCCATGGATAAGATGGCATATCTACGTTGTATCATTTCTTACATATCGGGCAACGAAGCCATCATTCTTGGAATTCTGATTGGCTATATGATGTAAATTTGATCTGCCTTCCCTTTTACTTCGAAACCATCACTTTGGTCGCAATCTGCAGATAACATCCATTTCCTCTTCTGCACGTCTCTTGGTCATAAGACCAAACAATCCATGCCATCTTACCCTACATATGCCTCTCAACCTAAAATTGTTTTAAAACCTGCAAACCTTGAATAACAGCGTAGCCTATCATAACCAATATTTACCTAATTTCGTCACTGCTTCAATAAATAGCACGACAATTTTAAACTTTGAGAATTTTTTTAATACAACAGAGCAGCTACTCCTAACTCTCTGGGCCCTATAACACTAATTTGTAACTTCACACTCCGAGATCAGAGAAACATAACTGAGACTGAGGTTAATAACGGAAACTAATGTCTAATTTTGAGGATATGACTGCCTGACCATCTCCGACACCTTTCCCCTATACTTATTGGTAAAATGCACATTCGGTAATTTTTTTAAATTTCTATATATTATATAATTTGTTAAATAGAACAAAACTTTATTATCACTTAATCTGCCTGTCAAGTTCTAAATTTTCAATAATAACCATATAATTATTAAATTATTATTGATACTTTATTTTTAGTTGAATTTTTTGAAGTTTTTGAACAATATGGCCGGCAGTTTAAGTGTTACACACAACAATCTATCTGAGAAATAAAACAAATTTAATATGCTCCAGTTTCTTAATTATATTTGTATAAAATAAATAAATAAATAATATTTACATAAAATAAAAACTATTTTAAAATCCTTAATTTAATTTTAATATGATTCTACATTATATGATTTTTCTAAACTTTTTATACGGTCATTGTAGTGGTCGTAATTTTCATGAGTATCACTTGCTGATGCAGTGTAATCGTAACTTTCTGGCGAATGGCCATAATCATGATGTGGATAATAGTGGTGTGGAGGAACATAATTGTGGCATTTATTTTGAGAAAAATGTCCCCCAAATAGAATCATATTTTTAAACAGAAAAAGTGTTGCCAACATAAAACTACCAAGCATTTTAATTTTAAATAAACCCATTAACATTATAACGGGGATCATGAAACCCTTAAGGAAATGTTTACGTCTCCGTATTTTTCTTTCTTCACCTAGAAAAAATAATTCGTTACAGTGTTTAATTTGTAGATACAAAACTAAAATAACAAATTTTTTAAATTTTAACGAACAGCATTTACCATAAAATTTCATTTTCACGACAGATTCATTTTACAGCATGATGTGCACTTTTCTTTTGAAATAAAGTTTATAATAGTATACAAAATTATTCAGTTTTAAAAACTTTTAAATTAAAAAAATGTATACACCTCTTTTTATATTATATAGAACAAAAGCGAAAAATCCGCTTATAATGGACTTTAAGGAATCTAAAAATAATAATGCTGTGTTCATTATAGGTGGAATTTATTTTAACCATATTGGAATACAAGAATGAGTCTATTATAGGTGGATTACATTATAATGAGTTTATGGGGTAGTTTTACCAGCAGTTTGCTCATTAAAAATACATGGGGAGTGTGTTACAATACGTAATGTTTATTTATTTATTTACGGAAGTATCCATTTTACAATTAATCAAACATTACGGGATAATCATCATAATTATACAAATTTATATTCTTAAATATTTTCTAACATCCGACGATGATTCTGCGAATAAACGCGACATCTAACGATGACTCTTCAAACAGGCACGACATCTAACAACGATTCTTTCAATACATTTGCTGACTAAACGTCATAGTAGGATGATAGTCTAACGTGTAATTCTAAACACGGCACAGATAAATTTTATTATTATTGTGTTATTATATAAATTAAATAGAATTCATAAAGATTTTCGTTTTGTTACAAAATTCTACACGACAAATGTAGGAACATAAAAAATATGAAATTCACAAACTAATTTCTTGCACTTAATTTATTTTGACTTTTGATAATAATAATAATTTATGAAAAAAATATTCATCGTGTTACACATTGATAGTTTAAGATGACGAACCTATGTGGGTATGACGACATACTAACATAGTCACATACGAACTCGTGTACACATAAATATCTGGTGCAAGATTCATGATCACATCTGACATACGAAGATAAAAAAAACAGGAGAGGAAGCACTTCATAAAACCAGTTTTTTGTTGTTCGTACTTATTGCATGGGGACCACCGAATAAAATCTTCAGTTGACATCATCCTGAACTCAGGTATTGTTTGAATTTTGTTTTTCACACGTCCAATTTTCTTTCCCTTCCTTTTATTCTTTTACCTCTACTTTTTCTTCAAGTTGTATCTTTATTGCAGTGCTTGAAATTATACTAGCAGTCATATTTTTTCTTCTGTCATTATTTGTTGCTTCATTTTCTTCAATGTTTTAAATTTGAGTCCAAAAACGATCTTTATCATCTTACTTACCCAATAAGATTATGTTCACAGTTTATCATTACCTTCTTCTTCTGCACGTTTTAGATTTTATTGAACTGTTAAGTCATCCTTGATCAGTCCATCTCTTTCCAGGTCTGGCGATATTACACATGCCTATTGATCATTATCTTTATCCTATCATTATTAATTATAACAGTTGATATAATTTCTTAAAGTCATACCAACATTTATAAACAAAAATTCTAATATTGAATATCAACTTACCTGGAAAGTTACCGGAACTGACAATTAGATTCACTGCAAAACTCTTGCAGCAGATTTCATCGGCTATACCTTAGATCAGTTATTGCACTATATATTGTCATGTTTCAAATGATCTTGACTTCCCAGATCCTAGAATCGGATGCTTGGGGTAGTCGATATCCACCGAAACAAATGACAATTTTAAGTTCCCGGAAAGCTTTATTGTCGAGAACACTATCGAGACCACAGCTCTACAGTTTGTCGGTCCAGTGAATTCAATTAAAGGTCGTGGACGCCAATAAAAATGATTATCACACTAATCTTTGTAATAAAACAAGTCAATAATGAGGTCATGTAAAGAAACAATAATTTATTTACTCGAAATAAAATAATTATGAGAGCAATTTCGGATATCTTTGACACAAACGTCAAGTGATAAATAATATCGTGTATTGTGTGCAGTTCCAAGTAAAGCGTAGTATTTACTTAAAAAATGTTAGCTATACGTTTACTTGACACTGTTATCGTGTTAATTTGTGTAACAATGAATAAAATTTTTACAATTTTTGTTATTAAAATAAATGTTCAGAAACTTACAAAATTGGTTTATTATGCCGCACTCGGTGTTGCATTAAATTCAAACGGTTGTCGTATGCGCAAATCCAATATGGCTTCTCCAGTAGCAAAAATACAGTATCCCTCGTCGTGGCACCTGTTGAACCAATTTCCCGTTTTTCCAATCAAATCAAACAAAGTTTTCGAACGGAATACTTCCGGTGCTGTGTTGCATAATCCTCCAGTGTCAGTTACAGCGAATCTCCAAATTTTCAACGAACAGATGTGTTCCTCACATCTAACCTTAAAATTGGAAGATGTGCGAATAAAATTTGACGAAAATATCAATCTATCAGCTCCAAATACAACGCAATTCAATTCTGTGATTAACAACGATCACCAGAACAACACTTTTTGCAATAATTTCCTGTAGCGTCGTAGCACGTAAAACAAATGTGGCGTGGATACGGTCGACAATCGCTCGAAAAATACTAAATTCTTGTAAAAATTATGATTTTTACAAAATTCGCAGTTCAAATTAATCGCGAACACTTTTAATAACTCGCAGATACGCTCTTGAGATACTCAAAAGCCCTCAAACTAACATTTTCTGGGATTTTTACAAAACATTTGCAAACCCAAGCTCTCGCTTGAGAGATTGAACAAAATCTAAAAATCAAACCGGCTCACCAGTTCCCTTGACGTAAAATCAACCTACCAACGTAAGTTTCCGCTTTTTGGCGCTGTATATTTGAATTTCAAAATTCCTTATTCTTCCAGATAATTCACTCACGACTTGCTTAAATTTTTTTACCACCACAACAAACATTAAAATCAAATAAGATGTGTGAAACGGATGTGTTGAAAGTAACATGACATCACTTTTGATTCTTTAATTGCTCTCATTTTTGCGTCATACAATTGACAAGTTTAATTTACAACAAAATCATTCCAGGACCTCAAATCTGACTTTTGGACAACAATATGTAGATGATGGATTCCTATTCAAATAGCATTAGTTATGAACTCAGTTTAACCCAAATGACTGATTGGCTATAGAGTTGTACAGAGTTTAAAATTGGTTTACACGTTTTTTCAAATTGGATTTTCAAAGGTAAATTCTGTAAAATTCATTATTCGCTCCCATTATTCCCAAAACTGGGATTAAACCACCTTCCGATATTTATAAACTTTCACAATAAACTAACCATCGTACCATTATAACCAACACTAATAAGTGAGAAAATAGACTGGAAATATTTCATTACTGCATGATTAACTACAAAAATTAATTAAATGAAAAATGAAAATTTTAAATGAATCCGACTAACCGATTTGAATATCGTAGAAGCAGGAATCCTATACTCAAATCAAAATTAAATCAAATGTATGCTCGACCTTTATTATTATGTCATATAAAGATTTTGCACATGATTGCAGGTGATTGTAAGTAATCAAAAAAGTAACAAAGGAACCAATTGATATCGTATCAAGCATAAATTATGAACTTACTGAAGATTAACAAACTGGAAATCAGTTGAACCCTATTTAACCTTATTATCATGAAATACGAAATCAAAAAGTTAACACAGACAATTTCATAATGTCACTAAGGATAAGCCTTATATAGACAATTTTATATAATAACTTAAACCAATGGACATCCAAAACTGGATATTAATGATAATTAAGTTGTTTTTGGACTTAAAGATGAATCAAGAAAGTAACAAAATCATGCGGATGTGCCGAATGACAGCGTCTTCGAACCAACTCTTTTCAATGTGTTCAACACAGAAAATCTTGGATGGCACTTGTGAAGTAAACTATACCTATGCGTTGAATAAAATAGAAGAAAAGGATTCATATTACGGTCCACATTTTCCTGTCTACCAATATCTGAAAATTGCACCTTGATTTGTTCGTAATGAGTAACTCCTTGGTGTACTGCAGTGGTTCTCAAAGTGGACGATATCGCCCCCATGTGGGCGAATTCTAGTTCTAAGGGGGCGATAATTGACATGAAAGAATTTTGGGGGCGTTCAGGTGTGGACGGGGGGAGGTGAAAATAACACCATTTTTATTTAAAAAAAAATACGAATAACCTTTTTTTAGGCCTTTTTTAGTAATGTGGGGGGCCATTTTTATAAAAAAATAATATTAATTACCTTCTTTTAGTAATGGGGGGCGCTATAAAAATTTATACTCAGGAAAGTGAGCGGTAGTCCGGAAAAGTTTGAGAACCTATGGTGTACTGGATGTATCATTAATAGGGGTCTAACACGGCAAAAATTATTATAATAAATTGAAGCAATGCAAAGTCGTTTATACTCAGCGATTTAATTGATGGTCCGCAGAAGCATTATTTGTGATTAAAATTTTATTTTTAACAATATTTGCTGACTTGCCAAATTCAATTCTGGGTTATAATGGGGTTATGTAAAGTTCTCATTACTACTTATGCAACATTATAAGATCTTGGTCTAATAAATCTAATTATTCCAAAAATTAAAAAAGTAGTACAATATAAGTACATAATGATATTTAGTCGTCAACATGGTCACTATAGCGGATAGGTCAGTATCAAATCTCACATAACAATTTCTTTAAAAAACTATTAATTCAAATTTATTAAAATTAAATTTGCAAAATTAAATAATATGTAAATGTGAGCTATTAAATTATTAATTTACATAATATTTTAGATGCATTTTTATTACAAATTCGTAATAATTTCGATACACTCTGATTAATTATAATTATTTTTTAGATTTATTTGATTACAACATAAAATATGGGTCAAATTGGAATTTTAGTTTTATTACTTAATTAAATAATTACACTACTCTTTGTTATCGTATGTGTCACATTAGGACAATTTAAAAAAATTACGATGCATGTCCAGAAACTAAATTACGATTAGTCAAATTAAATGGTTCTACAAAAATGTTTTATTTTTATAAGATATCCTACTTTTTATAATAATCACCTTAAACATTTGGCAAAGGATTTTGTCAAAAAAAATTTATGTCGATCTAATCTTTTACAATTTATTATTTTCTTCAAAATGTGCAGAAAGAAGTGAACATCAGAGAGTGCAAAATCAGGGCTGCGGCTTTAGGTCAAATTAAATTTAAAAAAATAGAGATCAAAAATTTTCCCTTTCACTTTTTTCAAAATTCTATATCTGCTCTTTTCGGAAAGCTCGTTCTAAAAATCTTATCAATGTAAAATTGGCGAAGTTTCTTTGAGAATATCAAATAACGATTTACACCAGGTTATAACAAATATTTGAATTTAAAAGGTGATTACCATAATCATATCATATTGAGTTTGAATTTTAACTGGCTAATCCATATATTTCTCGGCATATTCTATAATAAGTATTTTCATATTATATGTATCGTATATTAAAAATAAACCCATGTTTTCACCTATATAATTGAAGGTATGACATGCAGTTTAACGTGGAATCTAAACTACGGCACAAATACATTTTGTGTGTGTGTGGGATTTAAACACCGGACCTTGCGAACATTAAGAAACAATTACTCTAACATTAAACCAAACTGACTGTACAATATTAATTGTAATGATTTTATTGAAAACTATGCTCAAGTATATAATAAACTTTAATACTACACAAAAAGTGTTTGTCCAATCATCTTAATTTCTGAACATACCTCGTATAATCCGATTCCAAATCTGCCAAGCAGAAATTTACTGACAAATGCTAATTATTTCGGCCTCGTAACTTTTGTAAGTTAATTAAAGTTTTCATTACTGCACTTCTCAAGTGTAAGAGTAATTAATTATTTTTATAGTGAATAATAATACTACAAATGGTTCGGCACTCAGGTGCATGACCATTTATTAAGTTCGTTAAGGCCAAAACTTCAATAAATTATAAGTTTACTCGTAGTCATAATATTAGACGTTTTAATAATTTAACAATTTTATTTAAACTTTAATAGTAATATAACTCACCGTTATCGTTATCGTTATCATCGGTAAAAACTTGAATTCCTTCGGGAATCTGAACCGATATAGCTTTTCTAGACAAGTAACCCACAACTTGACTTTTCAAATAATCCAAAAAGCCAAAATTAAAGTTCATTTTTCTAGACGAATAAACATCATTAATTTCTTCTCCATTCTCATCGATATCGACAAATTTAAAGATCTCACTTGCATTTTTCATGGCACCAAGTTGATCTCCCAACTTTGTCACCTGACTTAGAGCTTTGTACTTGATGCAGGAATAAATATTTTGAGATAAAAGGCATTCCCTTTGATATTGTTTCACATAATTATTAAAATTTTCTATTTCCAATCCATAGACGATTTGAACAATAAACAAGAACTTTATCACACTTAACGTAGGTAACATTTTAATTGCTATCAACATTTACTCATCACAAGTTCTAATAACTACTTCCTAAAAATATTTTAGCAATTTATACTTGGTCTAATTATGTAGCTTTACAATAGGAAGTGGTTAAATCATAATTTTAAATTTAATTTTAAATGGTTTGGACTTAGATAATTAAAGTTTTAATTTGACACCGCACCGAGAAACACTGAATGGTTCGTTTAATAAAAAATCCAATGATTTTGGGTTATTTGTTAATTTGAATTTTTGATAAATAAAAATATGTGTAAAATTTATTTAAATATAATAATTTTATTTATTTATGACATGTTTTGCATATAAAATTTTGCATAATGTAATTATGGCTAATTGCAAGTGCGTAACATTTTACATAATTTTTTGGAAGTCCGAGAATTTTGAATATTCTTATACTTATTTTAATTTATGCTTTATTTAAATTCTTAAAATATAAGCTTACCTTCACGCACTTAAACTTCATAATTTTCAAAATATAAAATTTAAATTTATTTCCATTTTTAAAATATATCTAAGGTACGCATAGATAATAATCTATACAAAGTCTTGAGATTCCCTTATTTTATTTAGAATTAAGACGTTGCATTTTCTGGCAGTCCAAGGGATACGAAGAACTTTCCTCCAGCATCACACTTTCATTGCTTTGATTGAGTCGTCGGCGTCGTATAGCAAACTGGAAATATGAGGATTCTAATGATTCTTTTTTGAATATTTCGAGTCATACCAACCATTGTTCGAAGCTTTTATAAGCTTTTATAAGCTCTTATTAACTGTTTTCGTAATCTCTAACCATCTCACATCACTTTCTTATTTGGATGAAAGGATTATACATAAAAATGTAACGCTAGATTTAAAACACCGGTTGCTATTTTCCACTCAAAAATAATTATCAATTTTAATAAATAGTCAAATATTTATTATATTTTATTGAATTTTAATACAAATCATACTATTGTAAGTTCTATGTAGAAAAAATACAGTGCCCGTGTGTTCTAGTACGTACATCGTCCTTTTCATATAAGCTAGAAAGCAGGAAAACAAAATTTGCTTTTTTAATAAAATAAATGATTTCTTAGAATTTCCAAAATAAAAATCAATAGTTTTTTCTTTCAGCCTCATTAAGTACGGATCACTAACATAATAAATTATGTAAATGGCATGGAACTTTACCATCTATGCGTTGCCCGGAGTTTTGTTTAGAAATGCTTCACCGCCAACTTAACCGCAATCAGAGACGATGTGATGGTGGGTTAGGCCATAGATCAAAGAAAGGAAGAATTAGGAGTATCTTCAAGACTTTTTAGTATACGATACTTTTTTCACGTTCCGATTCAAATAATCTTTTGGCGAAACGTCCCACAAACATGGATAATTTACAAATATATTCAAAAACGAATAATTTCTTTCCCAGTACACTTTAACTCAGTCATTTTTATACAAACAAAAAACTAGACTTTTTTATGGTCACACCAAGCTGAGCAACGGCTGGTAGTAGTGGCTAACTCAATTCGCGCATGGTAACCAGCCTAATGTGACCCGTGCTTTTAGGCAATTGACTCCATTAGTGATGACGTCAAAACGACTAGATATAGGTCCATCATACTACACTAAGCACCAAATCAAATTCGTGTAGTATGGTTGGCCTATATCTAGGCGTTTTGACGTCACACTAATGGAATTAGAGTAGTAGAAACCAAAGAAGAAAAGGTAGAGCTAATGCACATAAACCAAAACTCGTATTACAGTCGTTTTTATGTTGGTGTCAATTGGTGGAATTGGGTGTCACGGGATCTCTACTGCGCCAGATTTTGGCTACGCATTTTCTTCTTTAGTTGCTAGTACTCTAACTCCAATTCAATTATTGACATATAGATGAATCAATGTTAATCAATTCCAATTGCGGAACGACGTCACGGGTAGAACATGATAAAGAGATCTAATATTACTTATTATTAATTAATTAATTTATTTATATTTAATTGCAGACGAAAACAAACAGATCTTACTTATTATAATAAATCGTACCAGACCAGAAAAATATTATGTTTTGTTAGTATACTGTAAATAATTTTAAAATATGTAAACAATGTTCTATTAATTACATTTATGTTATAATTAATGCATATATGAGTAATATTGCAGTTACTGCTTTGTTAACAATTTCTTCCATAGCTGATGGTAACCGGATTTGCTTAAATTTATCAATTTTTATCCAGCTTTCCATTTTAACTGTCTAATAATTTTCAGATTTATTAATAAATTTTACGGCGTGGATTGCATTAACGAACCAAACAATTTGGTTATCTTTAGATCAAAACATTTAATTAATGTTTAATGACTTTGTTTAAATATTAATCCACTTCTAATTGGCTCATTCATTTTTATTAGCAAGAGGACGTATATTCCCATCACATCTGAAATTGTCAAGAATGGGGTGGAAATTCGATTTAAAATAATAAAAGATTTACTTTTTTAATTTGTCTATCAAAGGATTAAACGATATTCTTTCATTGCAGCCGTTATACAGTACAATCTGGGTATTCTAACCTTTATATCTTCAAATCGGGATGAATCAATTTCAAATTGAGAACAATAGAATTACTATCCATAATCAACAGCAAACAAAAAATAACAACAAAATCTTAATTAATAAATAACTTAAATAATTTATTATTATGGAAAAAGATTTCTTAACTTTAATAGAATTACGTCATTCATTATTGTAAAAGAAAAAGATTTATTGAAGAAAAATAATGTACTAAATTCAATAATGAACTACCGGTAGATGAAAACCTCCGAAGGATTCCAAATTCTCCAAAAAAAGCTTCTTGTTATGAAAGGTCGGAAACCAAAGTATGTCTCTTATGTTACTTATCTTGAAGCTGTCTTAATTATAAAATTATGTAAACTTAACTTGAATGTTTCTCCAAATCTTTAACTTGCAAGTTTTATAAACATAGAATTCTCAAGTTCTGACCCCAATGTATAAGGTTTCCCCTGCGACTACTCACAGTTTGACTTGATGTTATTTTGTATGAATAATATATTTCTTTAAGAGGAAAAATTAATTAACGACGGTTTGTATGAAGTGTTTGTTTTAAAGCTTGGTATTAACACTTCAAAGACACAGGCTCCATCGCAATAATACGGAAACAACCTGTATGTATAGTCACATAATCGATTTTATACACTTTTATTACTCAAACTTCTAGTGCATTGGAGGTGCGATAAAATATATCTAGCCCACTTATCTCTCCCTTCAAAATTACTTTTCAATTATTAACGTTAATGCAGACATTTGCTACAGAGAGGTTTAAAGCTTTGTGAACGGTATATTAGTTAAAAGCAGTCCAAGTGATGGTACAAAAAATTAAAAAGGCAATAAAGTATTACAAATTTTGTAGATGAACCAGTTTGTTTTAGAATGCGATCAAGATCGAAAGATGTTCCGAAATATGTTTATGGCAGAAGAATTTTCATTAAAAATAAATTTAGAATTAAAATCAAAATTTGAAAAATTAAATTAATTAAAGTTTAAATTCGTATTATTACTTAGATATAAACAAAACTGATTAGTTATAGGTATTAAATTAACTTATAGAAGAAAACATGAATTATCGAAAGTTGTGTTCATTCTGATTATAATTGTCTGGAGAGACCGATTATTTCTGAAATATTGGGGCTGATGTCAGAAGATATTATTAACGAACCCAATGGCTAAACTAAAATTTATTATTAATAATTCGAAATAAAAAAAATTTAATTAGCTTTTGCAAGAATTAGAATAGTAGATATCATGGATTAAATTACGAGGGTGATGGGTATTTTAAGCAGTCATCCACGGATGTGAATGCAGTTTTGAAGGAAGAAATAAGGAAAAGCTTTAAAAAATCTAAAGAAAAATGAATGAAAAAAAGAACATTAAATGTTCTTCAGGAAGAAGATCTCTTTAGAGACACAACCATCATCACAATGGACCAACACACACAATTGACAAAGTGTAATTAGTCAAGATAAACCAGACCTCACCAACAAAAAACGCATGAAATTAAATGTTCTTTTTTTATGAAGAGGGGAACATAATTCTTGAATGCATATAACTCGCGAATAGAAACACGAAGGAAATATTCAAACTTTTCCTAAACCAAAACATCCAACTAGTATTAGGTACCAAGCAACAAAAGTAGATGAAATAAGAACAAAATATTATATACGATGGACTTGAATAAAAAAGCAGCAAGAAAAAAAGGATACTTTTCTTTAAATCTTATCAAATAGCAAGGACGAATGGTAATGATGTAAATATTTTTCATAAGTGAATTTGATTCGTGAAATTCCGTCTGAAAGGTTCTTTAATTATCATTAACTTGGCAGTGTGTTGAAGATATTAGTTTTAAAAATAAATGTAAAAATAAATAAACAGAAAAACATGAAGAAGAAAATTAATGCAAACAAAGGAATTTCAGACCCAATATTTAATAACAAGAGTGTGATACAAATAAAGTTCCGGAAATAGAAACAGATAATTTGGTAAAATGGAAAATTTGAATTTTGGTAAGAAGCAAATCAAAATAAAAAGATAAAAAATAAAAAATTTGGATACGAATAAAAAAATTAATATTTAAAACGCAGTAAATATGAGAATTGAAAAGTTTGATTCCAAAACCAAGATGAAGCTGGAGTTTGATCATCTCCCAAGGATTCTTTGCAGACAATTTTGCGGCAGCGCATGGAAGAACTCTTTAGACCAGCGCTGCTTTAGACTAAAAGTAAATGTGTTTGAAATTCCATGTAATTTAATATAGTTTTATTATTGATTTATTCGCACTGATAATTTTGGAAAGAAGAAATAACTTATTTACACTTTCTGCAGCTTTTTTGTTATAAATAATGAGAACAACATGCATTTTTACTTAATGCATTTCCTTTTTAATATTTTGATCAACAGGAAGTGATAACTTTATTACATTTTGTACTTATGTACTAAAATTAAGTATATTAATATTAAAATAATTCACATTAACATAATTGTTTTACATGTAGAAATCTACTTTTACTGGAAAATTAAACAGTGGCTAAATTTTTTATATTTAGTTTCTATCTTAAAATGGCAAAACTACGACTGGTCTTTCAGTGTTACGAAGCGTTTCGTATTTCAAAGTGCTATGAAAAATCCAAAAGCAAGTTCAATATCAATTAAATTAACTCTTGAACTTTCGCACTATTGAATTTTTTACCACTGCAAAAGCCCATAACTTGAAAGGGATGAAAAATGTTTTCATGGGTTTAGTATTTTATAGACAATAAATTTTATTAATTTCTTATGTTTACTTGTAATAATAAATATGCAACCTACAGTACACAGGAAGATTGAAAGTATAAAACCAAATAAAGCAACACTAGCGATACTAGAATTAGTAACAAACAATGCAGATGTACGTACCGCACTGCTACTAATGGTTTCAAGATTTTCAATACAGCATCACGCTTCAATGGTGATCCCAAAAAAATATCGAGTACCTTCCATTTCAAAATCTAAATTTTAGGAATTTACTTCCTAATCTCCTTACTTCCAATCACTAAAAGGATCTTGAGTCTCTTTTAGCCTCATTGTCTCTATGAACCCTGCTGCTTATACTAAGTTCTCAAATTTGGATTTGATCAACAAATCAACAAAGGTAAAACAAGCCACTTCAAGACCACACCCAAATAAGACACAAAATACGTTAGAAATGATTAATGAAAACAAAATGTAAATTTTCGGGTTTCTGAAATAAAATTCAGTAAAAGTGGCGAAACTTAGAGAAACAATGGGCCGATTTCGGTAAACTTTGCTTGCTTGGAAGCTAAATCCTCCATATTTATGGCTACGAGGAATTCTTTCTATTACTGCTGTAGTTTGAGCTCGTTTTACTATTCCGTTTCTAGTGGGCAGGACAACCAATGACATAGGAACGGCAATACCTTAAAATTTTTGTAATTGCCTGTTTAGGAGATTAACTTATTCAAAAAATGCTTAATTATTGTATCTGTTGCATCTAGGCTAATGGTATACATCCGTTCGCATTGAACATTTTTTGTATTTTTAGCGTTATGTGGAACACAATTTCAAGGACAAACCATGCATTGTAAGGACGTCCCATAAGAATTAGTAGTTAATGAAAAAATCAGACGGATTGTAGTAAAAGGGTAAGTAGGATTAAAATTATTTACTCTGTTTATGTCGACTTGATTTAGCATTTTATGGAGGTATTGGGAGGTCCTGGATACGTGAATTTATTTTTGAATGAAGAAGCCTTCATATGACAACTCATTTGTTTTAATTTATTTGTTGCAGAGTATCCTATTGGGGCATTCTGGATTTTACTTGATTATGTATTAAATATTATATATTATTTCACATAAGCTTTATACCTTACCTATTCCTGTTATCCTTACTATTGTTTGATGAATATAGCCAACTCTTATCCACTTCCATGCTTTATTTACAAAACTGATAGAAAACAAAGTTGCAAAGTAGAAAGAAACTGAGTTTCGCATATTAACGACAGAAAAGATATTACAGCAATGCCACAAATATTAAACAATTTATTGTTTTATTTATAAGGAGCATCATTTGAAAACTTGAAGGTAGGCAGGCTCGTAGCCAGGATTTCATTTCGGGGGGGGGGGGGGGCACTTGTAAAAACCTTTTGTAAAATGTAAAATTTTCGGTTGTTCCTCTTCTATTTTCTTTGTCTTTTCAACATTTCGGGGGAGGCACGTGCCCCCAAGTGCCCCCCCTGGCTACGCGCCTGAAGGTAGGTAATACTTTGTACGATAATATATAATTCTAACAATAATCTGTTTAGATTTTCTTTCTATTTATAATTTTACAACCATATTCTATTCGGTTTAATTTTAACGTGAAGATTGGTGTGATATATTTGACCAGGACCAAATTACGATTGCTTCAAATTGTTGTTTCTATTGTTGTCGATGCACTATGGTTTAAATGAGGAATTGGGAAGATATGGGAGTAATTTTTCCAGCAAAATTAAAGGATCTACTGATAAAGCGGAATTAATGTAATTTGATCTAGCTGATTAAACGGTTTCTAGTTCTGATTTTGTGGTCTTTGCTATCTGGAATATCTGAAGATAACTCTACAACATCTTCATCAAACCGGTTATTACCTGAAGCAATAGAGTACAAAAATTTGGACGAAATAACAATTTGGGAACTGTTTGAAGCCTACAATTCAGCATAGAATCCGACCTACCTATAGGGAGATCATAGTTTGCTATTTTCTCACATCAGATCTTCTTTTAACGAAAACAATAAATTGATGAAGTTTTTTACGACTTTTTACTTGTGTCATTGATTTTGTGTGTATAAGTAGACTTGATAAGATTGGGAACTTTAACCCATGGGTACCATCTAATCTATCAGGATTGTTCTAAATAATCGACTACCAATGATGGGAGTTGGATGACTCTTTCTACAATATATAGCATTCATGGCTTTAAAGTCTTTTAAAATCATAACAAAAATTAGAATTATGATTCTTTGCATGTATTGAAATCTTGTTTTAATGATTATAATATCATCTATATTTGTTTTGTTTGCAATGCACTCCACGAGGTACAGTTTGATTCTGCTCCATAATTATTTGTACTTAAAGAAAAAATTTTAAAGTTATCTTCCAGCTTTTAGTTTCATCTGGATAGCTGCTAAATTTGGTTTATGGAAATGGTGGTTCCATGAATCATGCTCGTCTGTTGTTTCCCTTGGAACTCATTTTTAAATCACAACTTTTTCCTTACCTCCAATTGTAGAACAACCCCATGGTTTACGTCTGAAGCAACATTTGAGTTTTAGTGAGGAAATAAGTATTTGCTAAAACAAACGGATTTAAATTTAATCTTGATCAAGTTCGGCATCGTTGTTTGTACCAAAAACCCTATTTGGAAGAGTTAAATAGGATTTGGCTTTCGGATGCGATCAACAATGTAATATAAAACTTATTAATTTTTTTGGAAATTTAAATGTTGGCCAATCCCTACCTAAAAAGATTTATGATTCTCCACGTTTGCTTCCATACAAGGTTCGAATAATTTTTTCATTGTAAAAGTAGATTAAAGCCTCTAGATGTCTCCTGTTAAAAAGTTTTTTCTCGGTTACGATAAAATCATTTTACGTTTGATTAATTAACTGCTTTGAAGTTTTAATATGCTCTCTTTATTTACTTAATCAGTAACCCACTTTGAGCAGCTGCAATTATCACTAATTTTTAAGTTTTACTTATCGATATTTACGACTTAGCTTCCAGAATGCAATTTCATATTATGGTTTATTTTTGTAGGATAAAAGTAGCAAGTTTTCATGGTCACCTACTCTCAAGTGTAATCGAGTGTAATATACTGTGTTTACTTTTATTTTAATTTAGTTTTTATGCGAGTACTTACATTAAGTAAATGAGAAATTCAAAAAAGTTATCTGTACATAAAGTGGCAACCATGTAATTAAACCAATTTTCTTTACGACAACTTATTGGTATTAAAGTTTTTATTGACTTTTTTGAACACTTTTGGTCTGTACAATAAAAGAATTTTTTTTTGACAATTTATAACTATTAAAATTACAAGATTTTATATACAATAAATAAATAAATTAATAAATAAATAAATAAGATCATTTTGTAGGTAGGTACTTATGTTGACTTAATTATTTCTTGACTTTATGTATGCGCTGTAAGCTCTTTGGTATTCTTTACCATAACCACCGTAATCGTCTTGGTGATGATCTTCCACGTGATAGGGCGTGGGATGATGGAAATGATCAGGTTTTGAGCAATGTTTCAAGTGTTGCAAAATTGTCGGCAAAACTAAAGCTCCCAACATTATTGCTTTTTTGATGAAAATCAAACTGGCTAATACTAATGCCATTAAAATTTTGACTTTAAATAACTTAAAAAGAATCAAAAGTGGTAACAGAACTAAAGCTTTTTTCTTCTTTCCTCGACCTTCCTCTGAAAGAAAACATTTTATTATTATTTTTTATTTTCGATTAAAAAATTAATATTATTAGTATAAAATTAAAGTGTAAAAAAATTAATTCTTTTCTTATGAGCTTTCAGCAATGTAACTATCATCAAAAGTGACTTTTATCGTGTTTAATTAACTTGTTAATAATTAATATAACAAGTTAATGTTTTACACAATCAATTAAAAATAAGAATTTTTTGCAATCCCTAACATATAAACTTGATCCGGTTCTTTCCATTCCAAAGCTCAAGCTGAACTAAGAAATAAGTAAAAATAATAGTATGTACCTAATACCATCATAATTATAGGATGTAGTAATATTATCTTCAAGGTGTGCCACCAACGGTTAAAATTTGCATTAAATCTTAAATTTAGACCATGAAAATTATTTAAAAAAAATTATAGTTTGTGATGGTAATCGAAAAATTATTACACGACTACCTGGCTATTTTTATTGCTTGTTACTATTGACATCAATTACGAAAATGAAGACTTTTCTAATCGGAATCAATTCGAAAGGATCTTGAATTATTGTTAATCTATCAATATTTTATCCATAAAAAACAATGACGTTTCAAAAATCGTTTTACAGTGACTGCACTTTTAATCAATCGGAACAATCAATCAAAATATTTTTTTGTTTAATTCTTAATATGTAGAGCATTAGATAAATCTGGTTTATGTGTGTTAGCAATTTTTTGTTCTGCTATACAAATTTTTCGATAGGTTTTTATAAATTATCGTAGCTTTCATCTAATGCTCAGACGTTTCAAAATTTGCACTTTTTCAACTTAAGTTTTTATTCGGTGTAGATGGATCGTGATACTTAAATGTTTAAAAGGATCTCTGTAATTCCGTATCATGTCTACTCATATAGGGTAATTACGAACCATTAGGCATGGTTTTTAGGTTTGGCTAATTACAACTTTTGTACACACAAAATTTTTATTAAATAGTCTGACAAGGGAAATTTACAATTTTAATTATTATAATTATTCTCTTTAAATATTGTACGATTACAATCTTATACTAAAAATTTGCTTGATGAGATTGATTTATGGGACGTAATAGTGTTTTTGTGATCATTATTGAAATGTAAATGCTTTAATGGTTTTATAGTAGATATTAATTAGTTAAACCGATTATTTTGTAGAAAAGTGACATAAAAATGTGTGTTTCATTCTCTGCCCTAAACAATCTAGAAATAATAGTAGCTAATATAGCAATAAAGTCATTATAGCGTAAAGTTTATTTGCACGAGGCGAAGCCGAGGTTAAATTACCATGTGAAAGGTTAAAAGTATTTAAATACTTTTTTCTAATACGCTTGTAAATCATAAAAGTCATAGCCTAAAAGGTAGGAAAATACATTTCTTTTTGGCCCTAATCCTACTGGGTTCCGACCATGCCAACTTTATAATCTTAAGTAAAATCTTGATACATAAAATTAAAGCTGTAAGGAAACTCAATCTTTAGGAGCTAACAAATTTTAAATCGGTTTATTTATTTGAAATAATCAACAGAGCTTGAACGCTAAGTAAATCCCTTCCATGTATTCCACGAATAACCCTAAAGCTTAGCGTAGAATCCGAACCTCAACATAAATAAATTTGGCCTTGTACAGGGTTCGAATGCTGGAACATTCGATCCAAAATTTAAATCCAATTTAAATATATCTTTTTTATAACTTTTAAACATTTTTATCAAATTAAAAGATAACTTTGAATATTCTAAAAAGAACTTGCAATATTTATTAATTATAGTTAAACTTTTAGCTAATCTCGAGGAATTTCCGTTAATACCGGAAGAAACGGGAAGCAAAATTATGGCTAAGGCTTTTTTTGACATGAATAAAACTACATGTGGAAAAATTAAGCCGATAGCATTTTGCATTTATAGGCGCAAAGAAAATGTTGAACACGCAAACATTTGAATTTGTAATTATATTTTCAGTGTACTCTAACGACCTTCCGGTAAAGGCGGAAGTTACAGGAAACAAAGTCAGAGAATGGAAAATATTTTACACGTATGAAATATATTTTCCGTAAAAAATTTAGCTGATGGTAGCTTAGTTTATGCTTTCAAACAAATAATGGCGCAGAAAATTGCACCATAAATATTTTTTGTACAAAATTAAATGTTGCTTTAGAAAACAAATCAATACTCTAAATATAAATTTAGGTTAGTTAAGAAATGCTCCGCATTAAACGTTTCACAGTAGATTTTATTAATACTTTTAAAAGCTTGCTATATCATTTGAAAATCACACATACCAGAAATGAATTGTAAGTTGTGCTTTGCCAAGTGATTGGTGCTTAAGAAATATAATTAATATTGGGGCTTGTCAAGTTTAAAGTAAATTGTAGCAATATGAAGATATTTCAATTTGAATAATTTACTTGACATGATTTACACAGTAAGTTTTACTATAATAATTTTCTAATGGTATCTACATAAAATTTAAAAGGTAGTATGCGAAAATAATAATTTTTATTATTATTTTTATTCCAATCTTCTCGGTCTTTAGAAGTATAAAAAATATTAACAGGTTAAATTATAAATTCCGCAAAAGTGAGCTGAAAATTGATGGATTAAATTAGATTAATAGATAATTACATCGAGAATGGAGGATAGAATTACTTCCGGCCATTTATGAAGTTTTCGATCAAAAATTTTCAATAAAAAAAATCGCTAATATCATCAAAGAGTATAAATTTCAAGTTCAGATGTTATTTCTTTAGAAGAAATTTTGTTAATCCTATTAAAATTTCAGAAAACGTTTTATTCAAATAAATTAAACACAATTTTCTTTCCATTTTTGAAAATTCGTATTTAATATTAATTTGTATTATTAGGCAGTCGCATTTTGTAAAAAAAAATTATCTCTTCAAAGATTTAAGTTGATGTTTATGAGGTGCATGTCGCCAGCCCCCTCCCCCCCAATCGAATTTTGGGATGAAATTTGGTGTTAAACGTTTGAACATCGTTTGAGCATCTATGAGCTTCCAATATTTTTGTTTGAGCCTCAACCGTCGCGGAGTTATTCGCTAAAACTTTGGGGGGGGGGGGGGGCTGGAGACATGCTGGCCCCCCAAGTGGAATTTCGGGGTGAAAATGGTGTCAAACGTTTGAGCATCGTTTGAGCATCAATGAGCTTCCAAACTTTTCGTTTCAGCCTCAACCGTCGCAATGTTACTTGAGGTAGTTTTCTAAATTTTTATTTTAAATAATCAATAGTTTTAAAACCTGCGGTTGAAAAATGGAATGTAAATCAATGTTTTTGTGGTAACTCTCTATAGATTTTTATTTATTTATAGAAGACAATTTTTTTAACATTTCGCTTCCGTATTTCTCTCAAAAATTGTACTTTTGTATTGCTTCCCCTACCCTCTTTCATTTGTATGTACTCGTACCTATATCTATATATTATTATGGATATATACCATATTTCACATCACAATTTAACATTCTAATCAAAATATTGTATAACATTGTAATAAAGATAATCACTAAAATATTTTAGCTATATCAAAATGTTAATAAAAAATTTAATATACCTTATATTATATACCTTAATATTACGGTAAATTATTTTCCTCCTGCGTTAGTTTATTAAGTTTTAGTAGAACTTTTCCTTTGCTTAGGTACTAATATGAAAATTATAATAAAATTAAAAAATTATATTTTTAAATCCAATAAAAAATTTCAATATAAATTACTCGTTATATTGCACTTGCTCGCTGACGATGCTGCAACGCGCGCTTAGTTAGCACAACCAATCGATAAATACATAATTAATTGGAAAACTGAAGCACATAATATTTTAATTAGTTTAAAATTTAATTTACATTAACTAAGACTTTCTCTATATGACAAAATTAGTTTAAAAATATGGAAGAGCGGCATAAATTGTTACACTTTTATTTTATTATTCTTTCCCAAAATGGGAACCCCCGGATTCTTTAAAAATATTCAAATATTTCCTGAGTTTTCAATTTTTGCAGTAGTTATTACTACAGAATAGTTTTCATTTTCTCAAGGCTCTTTTAATTTTGTGTAGAATACCTCTACCCTGATCTGAAGGACCACATTGAAGTTTTGTATTGTAAAGAAAATTTAATTACTTTTATCTCGGTTAAATAATGCATCAGCATCATTCATATCGGTTGTAATTTATATTTTATAATTAATTATAAATTATTAGATTTAAATATAAATTAGATTTCATGATATTAATTAAAAATTAGATTTAAAAAATTATAATTGATTATTATTAAAATAAATAAAGCAAAAAAAGGTCAAATAATGAAAACCCATTTAATTTATTTATTATTTAAGCTTGTTAATTTTTAATTAAATTTTAAATATAAACTTATAAAAACAATTAATAATGAAACTGCATTTTTTATAATTTTAGTTTCCTTACTATTTTTAACCATGAATTAATTACAAAGGCATAATTTGGCATCGGTTGAGATGAGATAGAATTCAGATTAGGAGAGCAGGCAGAAATTATTCGGTTTTCTCAAGTTAATACAGTGAAATAGATACATCTAATTGGCAACAAAAATAAAATTAAAATGTACTTTGATAGAATCAGTGTTACGCTGTGCATTTGAAATATAGACCATCAATGAGAAATTGAAAGAAAAACTACAAGGAATAAAAATTGTATAATTAAGAAGAAGACACGACATAATCGATGGAAAAGGTTAAAAATAGTTTAGTTATCTCTATCTTCAGTCCATTACCCTTCTGCAGGGTGTGGTAAGCCTTTTAACAAAGGATTTTCGTAACAGATTACACCCCGGTGGTTTGCCATTGCCTGTCGAGGGAAGACGGCCATAATATGATTCTTACTTCGCCCGGAGTCGAACCGGGTTCTCTGTATTAGCAGGCTAATATAATATGGAATAATGGTGTACGAAAAGGTTGAAAACGTCATCATTGCACACGTGATCGTACATAATTACCATTTATCATGCAACCAAAACAGCTTACGCAAAGAGTTGGATTAGGATGACATACCACCAAAGTTTCCAAAGAAAGAGGCTAAATGCAGCAGTGGACGATAAAAGACTGAATTTTGTATCGATTGAATGATATTATATTGAAGTTAAATTTTATTTTTCTATTCATAATTCATTAATAATATTTTCTTTTGGTCAAATTGTTTTACATCTAAACAGAAAAGTTTTCTAAAAAATAATTTTACTTGGCATATTCGTGGAACACCTGACAGAGTTACGTATACCCTTGTTACGTGTTCCGAGAGCTGACATAAATATATAAACAAAGTAAAATAAAATCTTTAGTTCATGTTTATGTGCAGACAAATTTCTCGTAGTTTTTGGGTATAAACTTTTCGAGTCTATAGCATTTTATTCAATATTCGCTCTGCTTCACCTGCACGCAGTGCCAGCCAACTCAGCTGCTCATTGCTCCGAGCTTCCGCTTTAGGATAGACTGTAAAGTTTTGCTCCTAATAACAGCATTTAACTTAATTTTATCAAGGTCTCCTTTTATTCATAACAATTCTTGACATAGTTATGTTTGTCAAGCTTAAAATTTCATACTGACAATAAAATATCTTATTGAAATGTTAAGGTCCAGCGATCATGCTCATCCAGTACTGCAAATTGCATGTACATCAATCGAAAGTGTTCTCAAAAGTGTAAAAATGCGTATCGTCATTCGTCATGCTTGTATAAGTGACTAAACTGTTAACCACGAGAACACTGTTAGTTATTATTGTTTACCAATGACCAATTATCTTTTTTATCGAGGTAATTTTTCGTTTCGGAATGCAACTCATTTTATCTTTAGGTTGAAAATGTAGGTTAAGTAACAAGACCCTGTATAAATAATTGGGCGCAAATTTTTACTTGTAATCTCAGCATTAAATTACTTACCAATTTAAATCATATCTAATATTTTATATTTTCATACGTAACGGTAATCAAGCAAAAACTAACAATATTAAGAACTCGAGACGGAATAAACCTGTATTTGATTGCTATCAGAATTACACACGCATCCCAACCTAATAATTACTCAAAATTATTATGTCGTTCAATACATAACAAGATTAATTACCGTAGATTTAATAAAGCTTTTCATAACGTTCCCTCTAATCAGAAATTAATATGTTTGTCTTTTTGTGGTTTATAGGATCGAGATCCAAATTTGAAAGTAAAGTATTAAATTTAGCATTAAATTACAATGGAATACATACTCTCTATTTTATGGCACAAAAAATTGTACTTAATTTTAGTAATTGTGATACACTTAAAAAAATTTTAAATCACCATTAAACATCTTAAATGAGAAGAAAATTAAGTTGACTCACTAATGTAACTTTTTGGTTGGTCGGTACATTCAAAACTATTTTTGTTGGTCTTGCAAGTTTTTAAACCAAACAAAAACGTTTTTTTTTACATATTATCATGATTTAATTCAATAGTTAGGTAATTATCCAATTTCACGTATTGAACCACAAAATCGGATAGCACAATGATAAAACGTTTTCACGAAGAAGCAATTTTCAAGTTAATTGATTTTAGTCCATTAACGAAGTGTTATTACTTTATTTACGCTCGATTTGTTGAAATTCGAAAATAATTTCTAACGTGCATTAAAACTGTAGTTTTACAAAACGATTAAACATTTCGTGTTGTTTGACTTTTAGGACCCACAATTTTGTAATTTTTTTTTGTGGCGAATTAAATGTAGGGTAAATAAACGTTTCATGGCTTAAATAAATATGGAAGGTCTACTTTTACTTGCAACAATTACACATGTAGATTACAGTTTCATGTCTTAAAAATTCTTTAGTTAGATCTACACGCAATTAATGTTTAATTTTTACATGTAGTAAAACAACTGAACTATTAAATGTGATCTAATAAGCATAGATAAAAACATTTGCATGTTTTCAAGTATTGTATGCAATGAAGAGAAAGAGAAAGGAACTTTTAGGTTAAAATAATTAATAGAAAATTTGAGCAATAGATTTTTGAACATTTTCTCAAAATTCAACTATTTATAAAATTCAAAAACATGAAAAACTACGTTCTCTCGAACCAGGAATTGATACAAGGAAAAGAGAAGATAAGATACCTTAATTCGACATTTGACAAGGTCTAATCAACTTGAAAATTGATTTGATCAAAGTTTAGAAGGAAATTACTATTGGCTAAACATATTATACCTACCCATTGTTTGTGGCTTACTGAGTAAAAAAAAGTTACGACGAATTATACAGAAGCTGGAACGGCATTACCGTGTGTAGGCAGCTTTAGTGTATTGAATTTATAAAAATTTGTGCATTCATCTTACTTTTAAGAAGTGCATATTTTGGCGATTCTAAATACAGATATGCTTGACTGCGTGAAGCACCAACCAAAATCGATTATTGTTACCTGTAGACAGCAAAAAATAATTTTGTATGATTAAAAGAAAACTAATCTCTGCTCCAACCACACGAAAACATGAAACAAATGTCAACAATGAGCCACTAGGTGTAGCAATATTAAATAAAACCACAGACCTACAACATCGTGCGGTCTTTTTACTGTTTAATTCGATCCATTTATTTTCTTGACGATTTAATCAATAACTCTTTTGTATCTAAAACTATCTCTGTAGAAAACGGAGATGACTTCACGTTTCTTATCCAATGCCGTCCAATATTAGATTTATATTATTGGACGTAATAGGCGATCTAAATAAATATTTACATTAATTCATATCTAATGAAAGCTATATAAACAATCCTCAAAACTCATAATACGATAAAAAAAATGCACTCATTAATATGCTCAAAATGTACCTGTATTTTTTGTAGAATTTTAAAACTTGTTTCCCAAACTACTTTTCCATACTTGAAACATCACGAAATTAATTAGTGGGCTATATTAACCCCCCATTTGTGCTTTCTTCGTATTTTTAATATCTTCAACAAAACAGTGATTTTCTTAGTGATCATTTAATGATTTTATCCTTAATTTATTGCATCGTAATATAATCCTAAATATTTCAAATATTGGTAAGTTTAAAAATTTAAATTTTTAAAAACCTCTGAGAAGTTACGGGGTTAAGTTGATTACCTCATTATTGACACTTACAGAGAATTATTATAGATCAGCAAGTAATAAATTATTCATGTTGTATAATTATCATTAACATAATATTACACATTTTCTGATACTTATCATAACACTTGAGTGAATATTATTAACATAATCAATTGATTCTGTTTTAAATTTACGAAATACTTTGCTTCAAATGAGGAATAATAGTTTCGTTAATTTTGCTCCCTAATAAATTTCTTGATTAAGTTATTGCTTTTTGGTAATTGGAGATCCTTCAAATTAAAATGTTAGAATCTCAGTAAAAACTGAATCCCGCTGAAAATTGCATTTTTATTTAAGGATAAACCCATAAAAACAAATTAGAGTGAATTTTTTCATTAGTGACTAGGAGGAGCCAAAATATTGCACAATAGATGTGGAGGGAAAACACGTGACACCCAATTGACACAAACATAGACCCGAACTGACGAATATTAGTTTCTGCACATTAGTTTCTCCTACTCGCTTTGGAAAAATACACTCTACAATTCAATAACTTAACGTGGAATCCAAATCATGTCGGTAATAATGCTGAAGTATTTTTATTAAACTGATATTATATTTCCAAAGACAGTGCAACTTCGATTATCCGAAATCCCGGTAATACAAAGCTAATTAAATTACGAGATATTCGAATTAAATTATAATTTTTAAAAATAAACTTGAAATTAAATATTTGGTTATTTTGAAGTTCCAATTAGTTCAAATTAGCTCCAATTAGTGAGATTGTACTATATAATTAAACTTTTTCAATTTCTATCCCCGTAACTGAGTTTTTTATGTCCCTTTCACAAACCAAGATTTTGTTTTAAGTTCTTTCCAAATTAGAAGGAGGTAAAATCACAATAACCGTGTAAGCAAATTTGAATAACTACGATATCTACAAATTACATTATATCTGTTAACAACGTTAAATAAACGTATATTATACCATACATAAATAACCACGTTCTACAAATACGTATCTACATACTTCAATAAAAACATGAACTGGGAACTAAAAATTTTGAGCTTCTTTATAAATACGAGATAAAATTTCGCTTACGGTGCTATTTAGAAATTGAATGAATCGCAAAAATCTTCTTCTTTAGTTCTTTTTATATTCTTATTATTTAAGAAATCTTACTAGGACGTAACGAAATTTAAAAATATTGATTTTTCAAAGAATAGCGCACGATAGAAGTCAAGTTTCTGTTATTCTTAAAAAAATTACTTGAAAAATTTTTCATAATACTGCAATCCCGTATTCATTAAAGGTACATGGTTCACTGAAGGGTCGCCCATTTAAGTATTATACGCATGGCAATTTACTTAAGTGTATATTATTAATTACTTCCATTAAGCAATATATTGAACACTGAACTTAATTTACGATACTAAATATTAAAAATCTCGTGTCATAGAAATAAACCAGACTTTGCAAGTCATGGAATTCTGATTGATTTTTTATGCACGGTAGCTCTGATTTTATCCGTTGTAATGAAAATGTTAACACAGCAATCATTCAAGCAGATTTGATGATTAAATTTACTTAAAACAATATTTTTTTATAATCTGAAATTTTGGTGGTAGAATTTAATTTACATTGTTGCGACACCTAATTTCTGCCTGTCCATTCGACGATTTATATTTTGCTTTTCATCTCAACTTTTGAAATTACATACAAGTTGGACAATACAGCAACCTTTATCTAAACGACAGACGCACAACAACACAGACATTTTTCCATGAAAACGCGAAATGGAGTTTTTTTACATTTCCGATGATTTCCTTACGATTTTCTAAGAAAGCAAAAGTACGTTATCTACTATAACAATTTCAAATCCACTTTAAAACATTCAAATATACATACTATATTTTTAATGGGGCAACTTTAATCTTGCGAATTGTTTCAAAAATATACTTTAACTTGAACAAACATAATTATCCGTTCGAAATTTAAGTGGAAACTCTTATTATTATGAATTTTCAATTTTCTATGTATTATTGTTTGATGATGATAGGTACATAGATAAACTTTATACTATTAACTTACTGTGATAATTAAAAACACGAATATCTCGTTGCAATAGGAACTCACCGACAAGTTGATTACTCTGTTCTTCGATAACTTCAGCACCATCGGGTAAATTAAACAAAATTCCTTGGTTTTCCATATAATTATTAACTTGTCGCTTCACAAACTTAAATAATTTAGTAAATTCGTTATCGCTGGAAAGTTGTCTTGCGGTTGGAAAAAATTGTCCATCATCTTGAAATTTATTTTCCAACTTCACAAGTTGTAAATTACTATTATTTTTCAACAATCCCCCAACGTATTGTTGCCCGTAAGTCGTTAAATAACTCAAAGCCGTAAATTTTGCACAGGAAATCGCGCTTTTATTCGAAACACACTGTTGCTGCGATTCGTCCAGATAATCGTCAAATTCGGCAGTCACTAATTGCATACCGATAAAAATACAAAACAGTTTAAATTGTAAAAACATTGTTTTAACGATTTTAACTTGAGCACCGGATTTAAAGAAGAAATGCCGGGTAGTATAAGAGTATGATTGAAGGCCATGATATTATATATACTTGACATTGAAAATCAGGTCAACCTAGAGCAGTAGTAGGAGTTACAATTTCAATTTTAAATTTGCAAGATAAACCAATAATAATATTAGTTGGTACTATAATCTTCAACAATAAATAATTTATTTATGTTAATCGAAAATGTGTAATCAAGTTTTTTAACCACGTTTGGTGAAACTGATCAAAAAATTAAATTGTTCAAAAATATTTTGGTTAAAACCGCAAAATTAATAAATGATTATTTTAGCAAAATAATTTCTCTAAAGAGAAGGTTGCAATTTGAGGCGGTAGTTTAATTTTCTCGTTTTTCAAAAAATGGTGGAGATTACTCCCGTCCAAAATGCTTTCGATTTTATTATGAAAATACCTTAACTTGACCTAATCATTAATCAGGTAATTAAGATTATGAATAATTCAATTCAGTAATTAATATGCTGTGATTTAGAAAAATACTTAGTAATTAGATCTAATACGACGGCAATACATTTTCTTTATTAAGGTAGTCAAGAAAAACAAAATGAAAAACTGTTTACCTACTATTCTGAATAGGAGTTTATGTATTTGCTATGTACGGATGATTGTTAATTGAATTTTACTCTTAAAATTATAATTCAAATTTTTCTTCAAATTGGAAACGGTTTTGGGGTATGTATAAAGTAATAAATGCAATGATAGTTATGAGCAGCTCACCGATTACAAAAAATGATCCGTTTATATTATTCACTTTTCCATGAAAATGAAACCTTGAAGGATATCAAAGGAGCTTTTAGCCACCTCTGAAAGCATAAATGGCTGGCCTCAGGGGGAGTACCCTCTCCACACTGCAGGTCATGGTGGTGGACAGTCTTCTCAAACTCTTAAATGACGAGGGTTACTACACATCGTCATACTGATTACTAGAAAATTTGAGGATATCCCTAATATTACTTGACAAAGAAGTGAAGCATTGAAAAGATTTTCTATTTAATTGGAGAAAGCAAGGATGGCCATCTGGCGGCGTCAGGGAGCAATGAGATGTTCATGGGGGTCTATTCCTCACAATTAGCCTCTAACCTTATACGGAGCCCTTGTATGGTGGCCCAGAACCAAACAGGAAACAATATACAAACAGCCTTAACTACAACGCTTGAGGTCTTCCTCTGCTTCCTAGTGTTTAATCTTCATGTGCAAGAGATGGGGGTTAGGGCTACCCATAGGTTGCGCAGGTTAAAGGATATGGACTCATAGGAGAGAAATTTTGTAAAAATGTTTCAAGATAATACCTCTGCTACATCTTGAATCTGATAGAATCCACCCTACGTATATGTTTGACAAGAATTACAGGGTTGTATTAAAAACAAACCATCCGACTATGACTCTAAAAATAATGCTGTGTCAGGTTCAGGAATTTATTCTGCCAAACTTGATCTAAGAATAAGTATACTGCTGAGTACATATTCTATATTTCCGTATTTAAGGCGGAACTTATAGAAAACAGTTTAGGATAGAAGATGCATCCAGGACAAAAGCAGCAAATACTTTGCTACTATCTGGCGCTGACTTCTATGAGAGATTTCGTGTTGAGGGACTTCTGACCTTACATGGCCATATTCAGTAACAGTGACCTTCCAAGGTCATTTAGTCTATCCTACAGTTGAGATGGCTTGCGGAGTGACAGGGTCAGGGTAGATTTGAAAATCGGAGGTAGTACAATGGGCCCGCTTTTGAGGGCCAAATGAGTGGGAATTACTTGGCCTTTGCGATAAATCCAGAAAGATTTTGGTATTTATGTAAAAAAAATTTAATTATTTTTTGCTTTTTATTGTTGAGTTCTACTTTTCCACGTGTTTTTCAACAACTTATTCTAAAATTGCAAATAATTGTTTTTCTTCGGTTTTTCTATTTATCCTGCTCAAATATACACACAATTCTTGTTTTGTGGTTTTCAACGCATTGGGAGCCATATCAGTAGCTCTCGTGGTCATGGACTTTATTTCTGAATCATGTGATCTACCAGAGCATACCTTTGTGACGTTACGGCCCTGCTAAATTGTGTAGACGTGGCAGACCATTACGAGATATGTTCAATATGCGATGAATTTTTCGCATAAAGAAATCATTGAAACTCTTTTATTAAGTTAATAATAAACGAATCAATCAATCATAGGTGGATTTCAAAAATCACATCAGTATGTTTATATTAGATATTTAGAAAAATCGATAAGTATTTTAAAAATTTTCGGTCAGTAGATAATAATTTTGTGCCTCGTTATAGTTCACTTTATAAGCATTTCAATTTACTAATAAAACTAAAAATTATCAGACATTTAAATTGGAAAGTTGACAAAACACTAAGAAATTGAAATATACTTTAGATACTTTATTTTAAAAACCACACCAAAGAGTTTTAGTTTTCAGCAAATTCTTGCTTACCACTACTTATAGGAACGAATTGTTAATTAGCAGTTATTGCCAAATTATGCCTATGTATATAGTAATTAAAGGTAACTGTGATTAAAATAAAATATTGTTTACATAATTTATAAGTATTTTATGGAAATACTTTGAAAATGTAGTCCTGGTCTAGTACTTCTTACCAAGTATTTTGGTGAACTATACAATAGAGATGGAGAAAGCGAGCCTATGGATGAATGTAATACAATCGACCAACCTATAGCAATAACAACAGAGGAGTTACTAATTAGCATTAAATACCTGAAGAATCGTAAAACACCTGGGCCCGACGGCATATATAACGAAATGCTCAAGTATGGTGGAGATATATTAATCAGAGAACTGCATTTATTGTTTAACACTATAATGCAAAAAGGAAAAGTCCCAAACGAATGGAGAGTAAATCACACAATACCTATATTTAAAAAAGGAAACAAGAAGGATCCCGACAACTACCGAGGGATTACCCTCTTAAACACCACCCTCAAGCTGTTCACGTCCATCCTAAAAGAAAAACTAGAAAAACAGATAGATATTGCCGATGAACAACAAGGATTTCGAAAAAACAGGAGTACAATAGATGCCATTTTTATACTACGACAAATCACAGAAAAGGCTATAGAATACAACCTGCCAGCGTACATTTGTTTTGTAGACCTGAAAAATGCTTTCGATAAAATCAGGAAAAGTGATATAATTAAAATCTTAAAGAAACTGAACGTAAATTAAAATCTTATTGACATCATATTTGACATTAACACAGACAACAGCACAAAGGTTATAACCGACAAAGGATTAACAGCACCAATACCGATAACAGCTGGAGTAAGACAAGGAGATTCCTTAAGTCCGCTACTATTTAATTTAATAATGAATGAAATAATTGCAAGCGTGAAAAAACTCAATGGATATAAAATAGGAAAAAAGAATTTTAACATCATATGCTATGCTGATGACGCAGTACTGATAGCTGACAATGAGGACGACCTGCAAAGGCTGTTACACCAATTTAACATCGTTGCAAAGCGATTTAACATGGAAATTTCTGCAGCTAAAACTAAAACTATGGTAATATCAAAGATGCCATCCCGCTGTAAACTGGAATTGGAAGGTGTAATGATCGAACAAGTCATGAGATTTACATACTTGGGAACCGAAATAACTTCATCTAGGGACCTAAACGAAGAAGTAGACTCACAAGTAACAAAAGCAGCTCAGATTGCTGGATGTCTTAGTCACAGTATTTGGAAAAACAGATATATGCGTCAGGAATGTAAAATCAGGTTACACAAAACTATAGTGAGACCCGTTTTAACTTACGCGGGTGAGACAAGAGCCGATACAAAAAGAACAAAACAAAAGGTGAGATCAACAGAGATGAAGATCTTACGAAGATTGCTTGGGATAAAATGGTCAGACAGACAGGCAAACAAACAAAAGCGTTAGAGACAGGACTAACGTACAAGACGTCGTGAAGTGGATGAAAACCAGAAGAAGAGAATGGAATGAGCATGTTAGCAGAATGGGCGAAGAAAAAATAACACGGGCGTCCAGAGATGGACGACCTCCAGGCAAAAGACTTCCGGGTCGACCACCCAAACGATGGGCCCAAAGCTGGTTTTCCTCTTCGACAGAAGACAGTCCTAGGTCAAGGCAAACAGGAGATATCCTAGCCTAAAAGAAGAAGAAGAAGAAGAAGTAGTACTTTTCATTAATATTTTATAAGATAAAATATATAAATATCATACAATAAACACACGGAGGTGTTGTGGAAGCACTTTTCGAGAGGTCGTGAAGACATGTCATTACGACAGTACTAAATATGTTGAGGATAAACCATCAATCAATAAGACCCTTCGCGAGGTCAAAGTGGCGCAACCTAAGTAGTTGCTAAGAAATTGTAAAATAAATTCGAAAATAAGTCAAATTATACCCAAAATACAACAACGACAGACATGTTTCGATCTTGTTAGATCTCATCAGTGACGTATAGCTGTGAATTTGGTTATAATTTGACTTTATGTTTTTTCCCTTATATAGCATTTTATAAATTAAATTAAATGGATAATCCGATATATGAGATGAGATCTAACAAGATCGAAACATGTCTGTCGTTGTTGTATTTTGGGTATAATTTGACTTATTTTCGAATTTATTTTATAAATATCATATTTTGGGTTATTAACTTGTGAAATATACATTGAATTACATTATCTTGCAAAACTTTTTGTAACAAGTTATTAAAATTATCTGAGGAGCTTTAATGAAAGCGAAACAACGTTGTCATAGTTTAGATTTTACATTCGTAGATTTCAGTTTTTAATAACTTGTTAGAAAAAGTTTTGCAAATTATGTAATACATTAATATTTTAAAATTGGTTTATTATTAATTCGTGAAATTAAATAAGTAGTCTTAATAAATTACGAACCAAGGATATGATGATGATTGAAATTACTCAATCGAAAGCTTAAAATATACTACGTGGGTTGCCTTTTATTTCGGGATTCAGCTACCCTAGTGCTGCCATCTGGCAACTAATATTTTTATCGTAAAGTTTGACATTTTTGATGGGATATGTATTCAATCCTTTTTGCCGTATGAACGCCATTTGTGTTGTTTAAAAATTCTTGAAAAATAAATTCGTCCAAAAAAATGAATTAAATCATGAACCATATTTGTGTGACTATTTTTTACAACTTTCGACGTGGATTGACTCAACAGCAGTGCATCGATGAACTTAATTCGACTATTGGCGATGAAGCACCATCAAGGACCAGTGTTTATCGCTGATTAAACGAATTCAATCGTAGCCGTAGTTCTCTCAACGACGAATTTCGTGAAGGTCGGCCAAAATATGCTGTTGTTCCCGAAGACATTGATGCTGTGGGTGAACTGATACTGCAAGATCGTCATATGACTTATCGTTAGATTGAGGCATCCTTGGGCATTATGGGGACCAGCTTACATTCAATATTGAATAAAAATTTGGTTGTCAAAATGATTTCTTTACGTTAGATCCCGCAGAATTTCACAATTGCTTAAAAAAGGCTTTTGTCAATTGGTCGAAAGAACTGCTCAAAATATACGATTGCGGTGCTTCAAAATGAGTCTATGACATCGCGACAGGTGAAGAATCATGGATCTACGCGTATGAGCCCAAAAATAAAAAGCAGTCGACTGTGTGCGTTTTTCAAAATGAGCCATCCAACAAAAGCTGTTTGCGCACGAAACACTTCGAAGCAAGTGGTTGCCTGCTTTTTTCGGAAAAACTGGACATGGTGCATCCGTACCATTGGTACAACGTAGAACGGTAAATTTTGAATGGTACATAACCATTTATTTGCCAGAAGTCTTCGGAGAAATAAGGAAAACCAACCGCCAAGACGGATCATTCTCAACTATGACAATGTGAGCTCTCACACATCGACTCGAACAAGTGAAGTTTTGAGCACTCAAAATGTCGATTTAAAGAACCAACCGCCGTATAGTCCTAATTTAGCACCCAATGACTTCATTTCATTTCCGACCGTCAAAAATAAATAGCGAAGTCAACGTTTTTCGACACCTGAAGGAGCAGCTGGTGCGTTCAAAATGCAAGTTTTGGAGGTACCTCAATCGGAGTGGAAAAAAGGCTTCAAGAATTGGTTTTAACGCCTGCTAAAGTATATTGATCTTCATGAAGAGTATTTTCAAAACTAATAAAGTCATTTTTGATGAAAAATATTTATTGTTGTTCTCAAATCCCGAAGTATAAAAGGCAACCTACGTATTAATATTATATCCTTAATTCGTAATTTATTAAATTGATTTTTAACTGAAAGTGATCGTTTTTCGATTGTTTTGTTAATTATTTTACTATATTTTGCACGCATGTTTGAACTCTAGTCAGGATTCTAACTTAAATTGACTTAATTTTGGATAATTTATATCTTTACGCGTTGTGAAATCATTTAGATACGTGAGGTCTACAGCTTCTCTCAACGTAACATATTGATTAAATTCTACACCAACTATGCACGCACAGGGACAAATTAAATTTTTTTTTAATATCTTTCTTGCCTTTTCGACATCATGAAGATTGAGAAGTCAGAGATATTCTAAACTGCCCAAGAAAGCGAACACTATAAAAGACATGAAATTAGTGTATTTAAACTGAAAACAATTTTGGTATAATGAGGTATCATAAGAACGGTTTTAGTACGGAAGTGCCAAAAGTAATTTCGTTGGGTTATTCACTTGTATTTTGAATGCAAACACTATATTCTGAAAAGAAAAGCTGGTTAAGAATAGGGTAAGTATAAAAAATTTAACTAGTACCTGTATGTAACTGGAAATAATAATTCTCGTATCTAACCATGACCAATAATACGCCCAGTGTTTTTCAGCACAAGATGTAGCTAAAAACGTATGATAGTTTGTAAAGTGATACTTAAAAATCTATTACAGCTTGCATCTTTATTTTACATAAGATTTATTGCATTGCGGAACTTATAAAAACGATAAAACTTATGAAGTAGAACAGGAAATTGTATTAGGTTGTTAAAAAGCTTGGTTATTCGGGAATTTTAATACCTCAAGTTTAACATTTACAATGGATAATAATTATGTTTCCTATATTAACTTAAAAGGCTTGCATTTAAACTATTCGCACCAAACCTGTATCATTAATCATTTTTAATTAATGTATTGAAAATATATACAATTAAATAGTTAATGCATATAAGGCGTCGTCGCGGATCTGTTGAGGTTCCTAGAAAACTTAATTAGTTTAAGAAAGAAAAACTTTGTTTCGATTCTTAAGGAAATCTACAGAAAACCAAGATCTATGAAAATTTAAATTTGAATTTTTGCATGACCCTAATTATGTGACAAAATTGAAACCCAATATATGTTATAGAATTGGTCTTAAAAAATGACAAATATTAAAATTAACAAGTAAATGAAAAATAAATTAAAATAGGGAATTTTGGTGAGGCAAATAATTTAGTTAAACGGGGTCTCTCAGATAAAATGTTAAATTGTGTGATGTTTCGTTTGAATTGTATGTTTAATGCTAAATAAATGTAGTTCTATCGATTCTGAGGCTAACTACCCCTTACATTATCAGAAACCTCTTTTAATTGTTTTCCTTTAAACAAAATGTATAAATTTGTGAATTACATCGGCAATATTATTTCTACTCTTAATTTTATTGTAGAAAGTAAGAAACTAAATACGGCATTAGTACTTATTTTATAATAAAATTTCCTTCTTCTCGCCAGCATATCCAGACTAGATTTTTTTAAATCGCTTAAAAAGCAAACTTAAAATATTTCTTAAGTTAAAAATGTACAATTAAATACTTAAATCACATGACATTTTACTTTTTGTTCCTAATAAATTAAAAGTATTATGTTGACCGGAAGATAAACTAGATGATGTACTGTGCCTTTTAAAATAAATGAAATGCGGGTCACTTTCTTTCAAATAGTTAAATTAAAAAACAAGTAAATTAAAATAAAAATAAAAATCAAAACTTATAAAAAAATTAATTAATATTTGGTTTGTGTTTGTTTAGTTTAATATATATTTTCAGCATGATTTGTTTATTTTTGCATAGTTCATTTACTTACGTTGAGGTGAATTTACATAACCACATGATGGACTTTTACCTACTTGAGAGCCGTTTTAAGGAGTTTGCAACGCAATTAGACATCAAGCTACTGATTTCGTGTTCAATTTTACTCCAAATTACCTTTTTTTATTGATGTAAAACCTTGTAATGAATTTCGTGCTTATTAAAGCACAAAATTATGAGATGCTTAGAAATATGTAAATCTCTTAAAGTACAAATTAAAACAAATCGAGTTTCACATATTTTTGTTAATTCTCATATGCACTATTTACTTTTGTAACTTGCGTATGTACGAATGAAACTAATTTTGTCATTACTATAGAATTACTCACAATAAATAAAAATAAACATTAGAGCTAAAAATGAAAATACTAGAACATTGGTTGTTTTTATTTATTTGGTTTTATTTATGTAGTAGGTATTAATTGTATATTATGCATATTATATTCTAAGCATACAAATACAACAGTTTTGTATTATACATACCTACAATTTACAATTATATGCAAAGGTACCAGCAATTGTGCGCGTTAAATTGAAAATCAAAGACGATTCTAATGACATATTATTTCAACCTCTTTAACTTTTTTATGAACCAATAATTGGTAATATGTGTTCTTAATAAGAAACCTGCGTGTATTATTTAGATGTACTCGTAACGACATAGATACTAGAATTTTTAAGCCGCAATAGTACGTGGACAGGATACCCTGTTGATCCATTTCTATACATTTTTAAATAAAAAGTGTTACCTACATTCTTAATGTTTGCTAATTTTTTTTTTTATAAACCAACCCAATATTTCTTTAATAGAAGTATTTAAAAAAATTAACATTATGATTGTTGTTCCGAAAATAATAAAAACTTATTTAGCAAATGTTCATGAAATTTTGATTGTTTAGACCCAGTGAGTTGTGAAATTACTTAAAAAATTGAGCTTATCATTTTTTAACCATAGTCACAAATAATTACAATATTTTTGTTTTAAATTAACGTATTTGGATTGTTGTAACTGTTCATTTTCAGATCAATCGTGACGTAAAAGCAAGCAAATTATAATAAATTTGAATATTTTCAAATTAGGAATTTTATAGTACAAATTTTCTTTCATACAGCCAAACTATGGAAAAGCAACGTTTATAAAATTCTTCATTATTTGGTGACCTAGTGCATCGCAATTAATTTTAACACTTCTCCAATTTAGTTTTTTTAAGAGTAAAATTGCTATAATGCTCTGGCGTTTTTAAATTTATTTAAAATGTAAGAAAAACATAATAGCATTGGAAATTTTTAAATAAAAGTCAATTATAAACTATAAGCAATTACATTTTTTCACCAACTAAAGCATACAAAAGTAATTTAAAAATATTTTGACTAAATTTTCACAAGTTGAAAATTCTAAAATATTTTTAAGTATTTCATTCCATACAAATATTTATATTCAGAAAATCAATTTTTAACTAAAATACAATTTTTATTCTGTTAATTTATTAACTAAATGTAACAAAAAATTTCATTTTTTTGTAGGTTATTTGTAATTTCTATTTTTTCACTCATTTTATAGAACATTATTTGGCCTTGTTCAGATCATTAATATTTGGGCACTGCTGCATAACTTATGACTTACATTGCAAAAGAAAATAATGTAATTGATTTACATTTTTATGTAGTATACTTGTAAATTCTTTTTTTAATTTTGATGTTTATTCGTTTCCCAAATACACAATTAACTATATTAAAGGGAACAAAAGCTGATAAACAATTATTTTTGAAAGCTTTATTTAGCTACAAAAGCGCCATACTTAACTAAATTAGTAGGTATAACTTTACATCAAATGTCAAATTTTATCAACTTGAAGTATAGCGTAATATTATGTAATGAAAAAAAAAAAGAATTTTAAGATAAATATTCCGAATAAAAGCAACAAACATTTTATACTTAAAGTTAATCAAATTAAATGATTGGAAGATTAAACAAAATTAGTAATTCAAATCTTAAGTATGCTAATGCTTAAAATAATCAATAATTATTAAGAAAAATATTAAACTGGAAAACTTAACGATTTAATTATTGAAAAATAAATTACAAGGAAATGCAAGGAAAAAAAAGAAAATTTTCTGTGGTGCGTTTTTTGCATTGGCTTCATTCAGATGAAGGGACGGATGAAGTAAAAAGTGCTACTATAAGGGAATTTGACGAAGTTACTAGAAGATTGGAGGAACAAGTATCGGTTCCTACAGGGTGAAAGCCGAGGGGTAAATCACTACAAAAATCTGTTGTACACCAAGGCAAATTCCGGATTATAATCTATAAAATCTTCACTAAAAATCGCATAGATTTTACAATCCAGTAGAAATCTTACCAATCCTTGTTTCAATCTATAAAATCTCTACAATCTTTATAAAAGCTGTAGAATCCCGAACAATCTTCATAATCTTAATAAAAATCTGTAAAATCTCAGAAAATGTTTTAAAATCTTTGAAACAATCCCAAAAATCTTAGCATTGTTGTCACGCAAAATCCAGATTATAATCTATAAAATCTTCACTAAAAATCGCATAGATTTTACAATCCAGTAGAAATCTTACCAATCCTTGTTTCAATCTATAAAATCTCTACAATCTTTATAAAAGCTGTAGAATCCCGAACAATCTTCATAATCTTAATAAATATCTGTAAAATCTCAGAAAATGTTTTAAAATCTTCGAAACAATCCCAAAAATCTTAGCATTGTTATCAGGCAAAATCCGGATTATAATCTATAAAATCTTGTTAAATCTTTTGACAATCTCAAAAATCTGTAAAATCTAACGAGGGAACACTACAGTGAGGTACCCACCAGTTGGGATCCCAATTTTTTTGGTCATTCTATGAGTTAAAAAAATTATCACTTTCTCGGCGTTTAGTCCAATGGCTCTTAGTTTTTGAGTTATGAATTTTTAAAATGGGCTGGTTTTACCATATGTTTAGCATATTATATTGAAGTTGTAACGCATCGGTCCTGAGATTTTTTTGTTGTAAATTATGTAATTTATTATCGAAATTAAAAAATTAACGACCTACGAATTACCATTGCAAATTCTTAACCGTTAGATCACCACGGTTTCTAGTAATAATAGCTAATAGTAATAGCAGTTAACCCAATATGGTATTTTCAAAAATTCATAACTCAAAAACTAAGGGCCATTGGATTAAACGCCGAGAAAGTGATAATTTTTTTAGCTCATGGAATGACCAAAAAATTGGGATCCCGATTGGTGGGTACCTCACTGTAGTGTCCCCTTGTAAGTGCAATCTTTAGGGGCTGCAATCTATTGTACGGTTTAAACCTTAGTGAATTACCCCTCGGTGAAAGCCAATACAAGAGTAGAACGACAGGTAGATGCATTCGCTGCAGATTCGTTGATGGAAGCAGCCGAAATACAAACAGCAGAACAACCAAGAAGAAGAAAGCCAGAACAACGTAACCGTCGAGCACCTGAATCATACGGCGATTGTGTTCATATTTAAATGAGGAGGAACTGTTGTGTATTTGAATGTTCAAGTGGTCCAACTATTATTGTTCTTTATATAAACAATTGTAATTTGGAAATAAAGTATTGAAAAGCAAAATTAACAGTAATATAGAAAACTAATTTATCATAATATGAATTCTTAATAATGTCGGAAGACCAGGGAAAATATGGAAGGACCAGTGATTGATGGTGTCGCAAAGGGGAGGTATATTTACCTAATAGGTGCAGAAGAAGAATTTTCAAATTCAGGATTTCATGAAACAAATAATAATTACATATTCATTAAAATTAGCAATTCTTCCAACATAAACTTTTGGTTCAAAAATAAATGGCATAGTTTATTCCTCAAGCAATGTCAGAATATTCTTGGAAATTTAATTCCTCACAGCAATATCAATAATTTTAACTTTTGTGAATGAAAATCTCTTTATCAAGATAGAATTCATATAAATTCATAAAAGTCTTATATTTTCAATAAGCGATATAAATTCATGAAATCAGGTGTTTGAGCTTCTAAGGTTGAATATTTTCCAAAACGCAAATATGTTAATAATATACAACAAAATATACAAATATCTAAATTGCTTAAAATACAAATTAATGTTTTAAATTGTTCGAACGATTTAACCTTATTATTTGTATTATTCGTGTAATTTGCACTTTTATTAATATCTCCTTAGCAGTCCTGCTGTCCTGCGCTTTTATGTTTTCAGTCAATATTTTTGTTGAAGGAAACGTAGACACTATCCCTCATGTTAGAATTCTGCTCAAAAAAAAAATTGCTATCGGACGTCCTGTGAAAATAAAGACATTGCCCATTTTAGGATTTTAAAAAAAGGTATAGCAAAATTTATTTATTTATTTATTTAAATAAACATAATATTTAGATTAAATAATCAAGATTTAGATAAATATCTAAAGTATTTTTTATCGCATTGCCTTAGAAAATAATAAACGGAAGAGTAAATAATTATAACTCTTGCAAACAAATTTTAAACAAGCAGTTTACTTTTCTATTTTTTACATTCAGATTTATTACGAAAGTTGTTGAGAAAATAAGAGCAAAATATTTAGAAAAACTCTATTTTATTAATTTTTATTACTTCCACTATGATATTGTGATGTAAGTAAATTAAGTATAATACAAAATTACTTTTTCTGTTAATCTATCGAATCCTACAAGAATTTTTAATTAAAGATGCTACTTAATTAGCTTTAAAAAATAAAGCACCAAAAATAGAGATTGTTATATATATTTCGGACTGCTTTTTGCATTGCAAGGTAAATAAACACCTCACAACACATCAAGCCTACAATTAGTAATTGTTTATCCGTTCCCATTTCCCAAGTCTCTTGCGAGGCTTGGTCATGGTTTAAAGCTTTTTAGTTTTCTTTACAGGTGATGAGGAGCTAGCCCATCGCCCCGACCCCCAACCTGGAGGACCAGAGAGACGGCCAGAATAAAGTTCTTACTTCACCCGGATTCGAACCGGGCATTTAGCGTTCATAGTCAACTCGCGTGACCACTATGCTCCGACCGTCTCCAATAGAGATTGTTCATAAATTAAAAATTTAAAAGAAAAAGGAAAACTTAAAAGATTTCATGTGACGTTATTGGAAATCACCAATAAAAGCGATTTTTGGTTTTAATTCTTTGATTTCATTTGAAGGGTAAAAAATTAAAAACGATTTCGTAAAAATGCAATAAATCTATTTTATGGAATCCTAACGAACAAAAGGTATAAATACAGCGCAAAAACTCTAGTTTCTTATTTCATTTTCCGAACGATGATACAAAAATGCGATCAACAAAAAACTTATCGCATTTCATGAATTAGTAATCTAGCATAAGAATCGTTGCATCAGTTTCTATGTAATTCCAAATTTATTAACTTTCAAACTACGAAGGAACTTCTTATCCCAGTTATAAATTTTTATGAAAAGAAAATCTACTGAATCATGCGAAAACTAAATTCGGATTTTATTGTAACTTGAATTTAAAATAATTGAAGTTTTGCAATTTTTAAAATTAGTTTTTAGTCGACTTCGGCAGTGAAATCAACACTGAGGATATATGCTTGAAGTACACAAACTCTAGTGAAATTACTTTTATGGTTGACGATCAAAGGTTTTTCTCTCTTGTTGAATCTGCTTTGATTTATATTAAAAATTTTGTGGTGAACAAAACCGACCGTGTAATTAATTTTTTTCTAAATAGTCTTGACTCGTTTGCACAAAATAGTAATATCTAAGAAGATCGCAATAATGAAATTTTTATGTATTCTATTATAATTTTCATCGAAAAATAGTTGACATTTTGTTTGTTATTTCTCCAATTTTTGTAAAGTTTTCTTTTTAGGTAATAATATTATAAATATTATTTTTTGATAAGTGTTAATTTTACGATGATGCTCCGCTAAAAATAGTCTACAAAGTTAAAATTATATACTGGTAGCGTAAATAGTTTACAGAATCGAGTTAAGATAAATAATATGAACAGCGGCGTGGACTAGAAAATATTTATTTTTTAATCTTCCTGTTCTTGTATTCTTCACTTTTGGTCACTCATTTATTCTAGACGGCAGTATGCAGATCGCTAATGTAGTCTTAGCCAGGGAATTTTGCTGTTACGTTATCCTTGGTTATGCAACTAAATCATCTTCTGAGATTGGTTAGGTTAGGATAGCTAAACACAATAGTTCCCTGGCAGGGTCGATGAATAACTATCGCAATTTTATTATTAAAGTTTTCTAATGCATGCCTAATAAAAATTAATTACTATACTTGCATAATAATTACAGAATCAAACCTAAAGGCCGATTAAAGCGAATTGTTCTAAAAATCACCCTTGCAATTTGCAATGTTTCTATCTAACAAGTTTGGTAATCAAAATATCGTCACCAAGGTTGTAGGTAGAAATTGATAAATAAATTAAATCAGAAAATACTTCCTTGAATTTGGTAAAATGTACATCAATCGCGAGAAAAAAAGTTGTTATAAAGTGATAATTTAGAAAGAGTAACACAGTTCGGGTTTGATCCCGGCAATAAATTTGCACATTTTTGGTTACAAAATCAACGTTGAAAATTTATCAGGTTTTAATTAAAATGTTTGGTTAAACTATTATTTACCCAACCAGATTTGTATTATTCTATCAAATTCGAGTTAGTTTAGCTAGTTTTTATTTGACCTCCGAATTTTGTCTGTAGGTAACCTAATAACAGCAAATTTTAACGATAAACAATAGCTTTTAATACCTGGTTTCATTTGAATTATTGTGATCGTAATTTTTTGTTTTAATCGACGATAGTCTAACGAGGGAAGTTAGAATGATTTATGATTCTGAATTAAAGGTGTTGTGGAATCCATCATTCGAAATGATCATAATTATTCATTTAAATGGGTTTAATTACGCCTCAGTTGTTAATTTACCTCACCAGAGGGGCAAGTCACTGTGAAATTTTTCTGGAACCTTAAAGCTTTTCTGTGAATTTTTTCTTTTCTTTGCGGAAGAACGGAAAACTTTCACCTACGGCACTGTTAAATGTGCCATTTGTCTATTGCCACCAGCATACATTAAAACCCAATAGGTACTTTTGTCAGCCGTAAAAATACATCTTAATTTTTAAAGCTGCTACTTTGACATTGAAACAAAATTTTCAAGTACATTTTTAAATGCGGTTTAATCATTTCACAACTTTTCATTCCCTCGGTTTGTTTTGGAATAAATATTCATTTGAAGTTCTACCATTTTATCCAATTTAGGTCGCGGTACAGGAGCTACAGTCTTATTTTTATACTTTGCAAAGAAAAGAGTAAATTTTTTGCTTACATTAATTGACCCGTTTATGCACTGTAAAATTACACCTCTGTACTACTTTTTAAAAAAAGTAACTGAAAGAGATACAGGATATACAACACCGTGGTGCTGTGCAAAAGTCCATGAAATATTTTATGTCAAGAGACAAGTTGTTAACTTGTGCATCCAGTATGATTGGGATCCATCATCTGGATAAATTAGCACAATAAAAGTTGACAAAGTGAAGTTCCTCGTGTATATTATAATTGGATAAACTACGTAACAAAAGGAATTTTCTGTTATTTGAAAGAACTAAAATTAAGTTTAAATTAATTTTCTTCTGGCACGTGCCAAGCCTTTTACTCATTGAACAATGAAAGTATTTGAAAAAAATTAACGAATGAATAAATAATCTATCAGCTTATTTCAAAAATGTGATTTTCATTGGAGCGACAAGTTCTTAGTCGAGATTTGATACGCATCACGCATCTTGAAGCTTAAAAAGTAAGTTTGGAATTTTAAATTTTGTAAAAAAAATTTGTATTGTTTTGTTTTTGTAAGCTTTACTTTTAATTTTTAAACAAATAACGATCACTGATGTGAACCTAGAAAAAATGTTTTCCACGCTTCTATTTCTTGTCAATCCCAAGAGTTTCATACTTTAGTGAAGTTTTATTGGCATCGCTATCCCAAATGCTGGTAAAAATCGAAACCTTTTGTGATTACTTTCGCACAATTTCTTGAATAAAAGATCTAACAAAAACATTTCTATTTTGATCCTTAAAAGCAACAATTTTGTTTCTAAGTGGCGATTAAAAAGTAGGAATAATCGCATAAAAAAGTTAATCATCAATGCTTACAGTAAAATTCTGCAGTAATTACATAATTTTGTTCAATTAAAGATTTATGAATATAGATAAGACCGGGAAAGCTTGCGGGCCGAAATTAATAGCCAAAAGCACATTTCTGTTGATCCCGCTAGTTGTTACGTAAAACTTTAATGGTAAGTATTATCTAATAATTCAGATAATGGGCGTTTATTCGTTTTCGAAAAAAAATGGCCTAGTAAAAACTAATTTGGCATTTGTGGTTCGTTACAAGTTTTAAACGTTCCTCAGCAGGATCCGCTTCCCAATGTCACCGAAGAGGATTATAAATGTACCATTAGAAAAAACCTTGATTTGATTGATTGATGAAACAAAATGCATGTCTAAACCAAATTAAAAGTTTAAATAGTATTTAGCACTGAGTTCAAATTGAATACAAGAATCTATTACGATACGATATAATATTATGTAGTATCATAATACCATAATTATTAAATTACGATACGTGCACCAGACGAAAATTTTTTAATTAATTTGCTTCACGATCACGATCGAACGAGAAGACTCAAAAAAAATTATCACGAATTTTGAGTTCTACAGGTGCTAAACTAACTACCAGAATATTAACGAGAGTATCAGGTTAAGGTAATTTATTTTTTTTGTTCTACCGACAAATTCAATAGCGATTAATTTATGGCTAGAAAATTACTGTTTAGATATGTAGAATTAATACAATTTTAAAATTGTTAGTACATAATTTATGTAAAAACAATCAAACATTCCAAATCATTTTTTCCTGTATACTTGTGACGATGAAACTAAAAAAAATTAGGTTAAACTTAATTGATATTTCCTGTTTTTTTTCAAATCTTAATAGAAGTCGATGTCTTTCAACGTGTGGGTCTAACCACATATTCAATTTGTAACAGCCACTTTAATTCCTCAAAAAAACTTTAGATTTAGGACAAGGTAGTTCATTTATTTGTCTGTTTTGCCAAATGTAATTTTTTTTACCAACAAGCTACACTTTCCCCTAGGCTACGTGATCTACAAGACGGCTAAATTTGCAAACAGTTTTGGGAGCCGGGATTTTATCAGTCCTTTCGCATAATAAGAATATAGATAGTAATCAGGATTAAAACTGTGGCAACAAAATTCTGGCTTGGTTTAAACTTTGTCTGGTTATTAAATAAAATGAAAATCCCATTGTTTCTAATTATATAATAACTAGCTGACCCGGCGAACTTCGTACCGCCCAAATATGATTTAAACACGATTTGATCGTTTTGTGAAAAGCTATTGGAAATGTGTAAACTGTAAGCAAAGTAAAAATGAGTTAAAAAGGTATGTGACTGCTCTGTTCGGGTTTAAATTTGATTGACAATAGAACTTCTCCATTATTCAATTGAAATTCAATTCATAATGTAATTTAAGAGATCTGCGATTAATGAAAAATTAAAGAAATTATTAAGTATTCATCTAATTATTAAGGGATTCATCCAACCGAATCTTTCCTTAAGTTTGTGTGAATAGGGGAAAAAATGTTCAGTACAATCATGTATTTACGTATTGAAACGAAATAAAACAGAATTAAAAAAAAAACTTTCACTTAAGGCTTGGTAATGAACGATATTATTCTTTGTCTTTCCGCCCGGAGAGAAAACGAATAGTGCAGATGATTTGCCGACTCTGGAGCTCGCCACGTACAACTGGCCATGAGAAAAACACGGTAATTCGAGGTTTAATCCACATACTTCCAACGATTGGCCTTGCGATTTATTAATCGTCATTGCGAACGTAAGACAAACCGGAAACTGGACTCGTTTAAATTGAAACGGCAAGTCGCTTGGAATAAGCGGTATTCTTGCAATGAGAACATCCTCTCCTTTGAACTTCCCTCTGATTTTAGTTGCTTCAGTCACGTTGTTCAGCAGCTTCTTAACTGCGAGTCTACTCCCATTGCAGATTTTCGGTTGGTTAAGATTCCGTAACATGATTATCACCGAGCCGACCTTGACTTGCAAATTGTGCGGCGGCATTCCTGGCAAATCCAATGAATTAAGAAATTCAATTGGATAATTGACAACTTCATCTGGATCGGTAATGGAATCGATCGACATTTTGTAACGCAACACGCATATTCGTTGTTAACTTGAAAGTTCTAATGTATCCTCACAAATTCTATTACTTCAAGCAGGCGTTAATTTCATCACCAGCTGTTGATCTTGGGATGACTGGCAGGGTTTGGCAAAAATCGCCGGCCAGCAGAATCATCGCACCACCAAAGAGGTTCTCGTTATTGCGCAAATCTTTCAACGTTCGATTGAGTGCCTCCAATGCTCGTTTGTGCGCCATCGTACACTCATCCCAAATGATTATTTTGCAATTCTGGAGTACTTTCGCCATTGCTGATTTTTTGGAAATGTTGCACGTCGGTTCATCTATCGTTTGCAAATTCAGTGGCAGTTTGAGCGCAGAATGAGCTGTTCGTCCTCCTTCTAACAATGTTGCAGCGATTTCAGATGATGCTACGGCCAGCGCTATTTGACTTTGTGCGCGAATGGAAGCTAAAATTAATGAAATTAGAAACGTTTTCCCAGTCCCGTCAGGTGCATCAAGGAAGAAGATTCCTCCAAAGCTGTCGTTGACTGCTATCATCAATGTGTCGTACGCCGTTTTCTGCTGTTGATTCAAAAGTGGGACCTTTGCTCGTACTGATTCACCCAAAGCATCTCGATCATATTGTCGTTCTCGTTGAAATTCTCGATTGAATGCATCGTGCATGGGGCGATTCGGCGCTGGCATTCCTAATGGTGCAACATCTTGCCGGACATCGTCAGGCACAAATCTTCTATAAAAATCAACGCTTCGTTGTGGATTTCCGCGTTATATTCAAGGTCGGGATTTGCCGTCGTAGTACGCACTCGATGCAAAATGTCTTCAGCCATAGTGTCATTGTATTTGTTCCACAAATCGAGTGGGTCTGATGGGAAACACGTTGAAATGATGATGGCAAAAAATGTTCAAATTTAATGTGTAGTAGACGAAGTAACAGCATCAGCGATCGCGTGATCCCAATGAATTTTGCTAATCTCTTGAAATGTCAATGGGTTTTAGATCTCATGGTCCCCATACACCATTACGTTTATCGTGAAGTGTACTAACAACATTACAATTTACATGTCCCACTCGCGGCATCTATCGACAGGTACAAAAATACCATCCAAATTTCCGACTTTTTCGGTGGTTTTCCAAACATTTACATACAACCTTGCCCTGACTGTTATGAAAAATATAACAACTGTTATGTGTAACTCAAATGACAAAAAACACAGTCAAAAAAATTACGCGCCCGAGCTATCCACATTAGGGATTATCGTAAAGGTTCCGTAAACCGTCGCGCCATCTATTGGAAACTAAAAATTAATTCCTTCTTTTCCGAATTTTCCGGCCAATTTTTTTAATTTTTCGCTCCGTAAGAACCATCCTCGGACTATGGAGAACATTTAAAAAAAATTAGCCAAATGGGTCCAGCGGTTCTCAAGTGATGCGAGTACAAAGAATTCACATTCATTTTTATAGATAAGAAGAACAAGATTAATATTTGCACAAATTACATCCTCCAGATCGACAGATGGTGATTCTTAAACAGATGGAATAATAACGAAATACAAAATTTTTCTAGAAAAGTACTAATTAGTCAATAAATTACTTTAGTAAAGAAAAAATTAGGAGAATTAAATTTTATATAAAAATTATTTTTGTCTATTTCATCCTTCTTTTGTCAATATTTAACGTTATGTGAAATGATTTCGCTTATTTTTTGTAAAATTAACTTTTAACGAACCATTAAACACTGATCGACCATGATGTACTATAAATTCATTATTTATACTTATCTACTAAAGATAAATATACTTACAGAAATTGTCAGATAGTGTAAACTGTGAAATAAATTCGGGTAATAACATTTAATTAAAAATTAAAAAAATAGAGTTGCGCCTTCACAATCTATTATTTAAAATGTACTCTACCGTCACCATTTGATTTGCTGCTGTTATTCGTTTCTAACGGAAAGATAAGAAAAGTGTTTAATGATTACAGCCACATTTCTTGTTGTCAATACCATTACTGGATGTGACACGGTTGCAGTTCAGCAGTCCGGGAAAGAAAATTCACTTGGGAAACCTAGAAAGCGTTTCCTAAGTGCATACAAAAGGAGTTTTTGTGTAAGTCACAAAAAGTGAGATTTAATTGAAGTTTTTGTTATGTTTTTTGCATGATATATATTTTTTTTAATTAATTAAAAATTTGGGTTTAACCAATAAATTACTAGTCAAATTTCAAAAGGAAATTTGTAATTTAATTCTTATCTGGAAGAAATTTTAAGTAACTTTTTCGATTACAACAATTTTAATTTTAGCAATTAAAGTTATATTGAATTGAAGTATTTTGAGCTTTTAACTTGTTAAAGTTACATTGTGAATTATTTCAAAAGAATTGCAAGTTAAATAGTAATAAATTATTGTAATTTATTTAAAATAATTCATAATTATAATTAAAATTATAATCATACTTGTCAGAAAATTGTAAAATATGACGTAATTATAAAAAAGGTTATAAGAAAGATTTTCGTGCCAGTAAAAGTAAATGGGAACGAAATTAGATATGGATCACATGCAGAATTGATGCAAGTGATGAAGAACGAGGACAGAGTAAGATGAATTGAGATGGATGGGACAAGAAGTAAAAATTATGTAATAAAAGAGGTGACAGAATGGAAACCAACAAACAAGAGCAGGAGAAGTCGCGCAAAGATAAAATGATGGGATGAAGTGGTAGCAGACCTAGCAAGGATAGATATTGAAAACTGGAGAGAAAAATGAAATTATACATTAAGCATTTGGAAAAAATCGTGAACACAGCAAAGCCATACAGGGCACTGTAGTATTGGAAAGAAATTGGAAGTAATCCACCTCAAATTCGAATTTAGGAATGCTACCAAAATTAAATCATTCTTTCATTCACAGAATTTAGAAATATAATAATAAACAAAAGAATAATGTCTTATTAGAAAACTCTGTCAATCTGTTTCTCTGTCTACGGGCTTTCCAGATCTTATTATCCTCATTCCATATTTATACCTTTCTATCTTCTTCATAAGAGACGGTCATTGCCTTGCAGCTAACGCAGTTGGATGCGAATGCAGGGTACCGGGTTCAAACCTGGGGAGAGTCAAACTTTCTTATGACCAAGTCTCCGTGCTTTGGAGGGCACGTTAAGCTGGCGGTCCCCCTAAGTTCACGAATTGCCACCGTTAACAAAAAACAGGGCTATAGGCACATCTGAAGGTTAGCCTAGCAAGCTGCTACTGGATGTAAAACAACTATAGTCCAAAAATCGATATGCGGACTACTCACCAACCCGTCTAGCCAGATTGGTGAGTTATGGCAAAAACCTCCATTACTGGAGAGGCCTATGGTCCAGGAGTGGACTAGGATGGGCTGAAGAAGAAGAAGATCTTCTTCATTATTTATAAATTCCATGATTTTCACTATTATTTTACTATTATTATCTTTCTAATGGTTTACTATTTTTGTTTCTTTAATTCTACTTATTTTGAAATTATGTATCTACTAATAATAATTACATAATCTCAAATAATTTTTACTATATAAGATATTATGTTGAATTTCTAAAGAAAACGAAACTATTAAAATAAACCAAAACTGCTGCGATGATTATCCCTTTAACATCTTCCGACAGTATCAAACAATTGGTCAATAAGTTGATTGAAGAATGGAAATGTGGTGCACTGACATATGAAGATATAGCAAAATTTTTGTGGGGATGGCTGCCAGTTCAATACAATTATTCTAGTAAAGACCTCAACGAAACCACAAGGACCGCCAGCGAACTATTTCAAGAATTTATGTTTCATGAAAATGAGGATTTTCTTAACGAACAACAACACACTCCGTCAATGTGTGAAAATATTATTAAAATGGGAAACTTGTTTTACAAGTGTGAAACATGTGAAGCATACACGGGTCGCGTCTTGTGCGTTTATTGTTTTAATCTTTCGGTTCATCAAAATCATAAATATAAGATTTGTAATGCTGAAAACATCAAATTTTGCAATTGTGGAGAGAGAGAAGCGTGGAAAAATGAATGGTGCTGTACCAAGCACTTGAAGGAAGACAGAAATGTTTTGTTATCACAAGAAGTTCAAGACAGGATTTGCATAGTGTTCCAAGCCTTTTTATTGTTAGTCCAAGATTTTGCAAGTCTTAGCGTACCCCTAGATAGAAAATATACTACAGTATCTCCAGATAATAAGAATTGTGTGGTTTTATATGACAACCCAAAACTCTCTAATTTAGAAAAAATCGAGTTATTGCAATATATCACGCACTATCGAAGTAATCGACGAGACGAGGTGTTAACCCAAATAGTAAGAAAATTAAACAAGGAAGGAAGAATAATATTTGATTGTTTATCCAAAACAGGCAGTCAACATTTAATGCGTAAAATTGAAAGTTTTGGCTCCCAGCAGTTAAGCGTTTTGATTACTTCTCGAAATGAAGTCCTTGTCCAAAATTTTATTTCTAAAATGACGATTAATATTAGGAATCTTTTGCAATGCGGAAGTATTTTTAAGAAAATATTCTTGGAAGCGTTGACGAACCCTTTATTATCGAGAGTGAAAATTCTTGAAAGTTTTCTTTTTAATCCTTCAGAATCGGAAACCAACATGAATATTTACATGTTATTAATTTCTAGTTCGCTCAAATATTACACAAATAAGAAGATTCTAGCAGAATATATTATCGAGAATTATGGCCAGCTGCATCGTAATGATCTTCCTGTTAATATTCCTTTGCCTTTGAGTGATCTTACTGATCATTTGTTTACAGTTCCTTCTATATCACATCATTTAATCTCCAATGGTGGGATATATATTATTATAACGGCGTTCCTACACAACTTTAAATTTAACTACACTTTAACTCGATTGGATAGATCGTTGAATATACTTCAAGATTTAGAATATTTATTGAGTGCCGTACCAACAGTTTGGACCGAGGAGTTGCGTAGAAGTTTTCAAAATGTTGTGGAACACTTTCTCGAAGTTTTGTTAATTTTACAAGAAATTGATGCAGAAGTACGAAAAACAGGTCAACATGTAGAATATGAACGAAAATGGCAAGAGGCACTTTCGGTGCAAAAGAAAATTGGTGACTGTGCATGGTTAGTTTTAAAATGGTGTGCTGCTGATGAAGATACGTTGTTCAAAACTTATCAGAAAACTGTGATACTATTAAGCCAAAAATTTGTTGTCGATTTTAAGATAGTAGAAGTTTTAAATTATAGCCCTGCTTGCTTGTTGTATAATTCTAAAATACAACCTACGTCCACATATTTACCGTTATCGAGATTTTTGGCTGGACTGCTCGTTTGTTTACCAAGTACCAACGAGATGCTTTTTAGAGAACTTTCACCACATTTTATATCAATAATCGACCCAGTATTAAAAATTCGTGCAATGGTGGCCCAAGTTAATGCGGGCTTGTGGTGTCGAAATGGTAGTGCAGTAATTAATAGAATATTCTACTATCAGCATGTGAGATTTCGTACCGAAATGTTAGATCGTGATATTCAATTATTACAAATTGGAGCTTGCAGAATTGAAAGTAATGAATTTATAATCCAGTTACTCGACAAATTTAACTTAATCAATTGGACTAACCCAAATTTTGAAGAAACAGCGTACGAAGAAGAAATACCATGCATGGTGGAACAATTCTTGGAATTGATAATCTATCTAATGAGTGAACGACACACTCCAGAAATGAGTTACGATGGAATTACTGAACACATCAAATACGAAATTATCCACGCTCTTTGTATCAAACCTTCATCTTCACATTCAGAACTCATTCAATTTATTCCTAAAACCATTCCCAAGGAAGTCGATTTGGATGCAATAATCCACGAAGTGGCAGTCGTTAAGAACAACGAAAGTGGTGAATACGAATTAAGAAAAGAATTTTTTGACCGATACAATGCTTACTTTTATCATTACTCATCGGAAGAAAGATCAGCATCCAATAATTTTCAACGTCAACGTCGCAAAGCCGCAGGTGAACCTGATTGTTTTCCTCCTCCTCGATTACCAATGCTGAAACAACCTTTCACTTCAATTATGAATATTTTACAGTGCGACCTGATGTTACACATTATGAAAACGGTTCTTGAACGTTCCCTTGATTTGAACGCCAAAAGCTATTCCGAGAAGCAATTGCAAAGCACGCTATATTTAATTGGTCACGCACTTCAAGAAGAAGAAAGTCACCATTACCCTGGCTTTAAATTTACCGAAAAAGCTTTCAAATGGAAACTGGAAAATTATTTGGAACAGTTTCAAACCAGTACCAATAGATATCTTCCCAATGATTTGATAAAATGGACGATAGCAAAATATAAAGAAGTAGCTGGTACGGTAAGCGTAACGCATCAAATAGAAAGTGTTTTTAAAGATACCGAAAAATTGCGAAAATCGAAATTAGCTGCCGAAAGACGAGCAAAAATTTTGGCTGACTTTGCTGTGGCTCAAAATAAATTTATGGAATGTAGTCTTGCGGAGGATGACGGAGAAGAAGGCACGCATGAAATAGAAGTAAACTACACTTGTATTGTTTGTCATGAAAGTCAAACGTTGAAAGACGCAGATGACAAATTTAATAATTTTGTTATTCCGAGTTTTGTACAATATTCGGCCGTTTTATGTGCCGATAAAAGGAATATCCGAGATGAAAGTATTGAGGCACTTATTTTGGATTCAAATCGTGGTCCGGCATATTACACAAGTTCCTGCGGTCACGTTATGCATATAAATTGTTTACGTAATCACACTCGTAATTATTGGCACCAAAATTCAGTAAATGATAGTTTTCATGTAGACAAAGTCGAATATTTTTGTCCATTATGTGGAAGGCTTAGTAACACAATGTTACCTATAATGCCACCGTTTAAGGATTTTTTGAATTATGATGGATATAAGGTGGAACTGTCGAATAGTTTAGAAAATGTTATAAAACAGTTTATGTATGTTAAGAAAATGACATCCAGTGATATAGCTGATAATATAATAATGACGATTTGGAAATCTTTAACGTATACGCTGTATACAGTTGAAATATTACTGAGAGACTCACAGAAACCACTATTAGGACCTTTATTTATTAGCCGCTATAGATCTTGTTTGGAAAGTTTTGTTAGAACTTCTGGAGTTTTGATATGCTCTCCACCAAACAACAGTTTTTCTGGAACGTACTGCAAGAACTTGGAATTGATTTTAACAGGAAGAGATATTACAACAATTTTAAATTTGGATATGCTCAATGTACTAATCATTATGACCTCCTCTATGACTAATTTATTCGAAACTACCGGTTTGCATAATCTTCACTTTATATTTCTAGCTGAAATTGTGAAAATTTTAATTTATGGGAAATTGGACTGCAATGTTGCGAAGAAAACTACTACTAGAAATAGTTACCTCTCATCAGATAATAATTTGACGTTCCAGTATATTGTACACTTGTTGAAAAAGCAAACGGATTTGACTGAAGATGATATTTGGAAGTACGTTCAAAAAGCTAGTCTACCATTTTTACGATGTTGTGTGCTTTATTACAGTTCTATGACTGATATTCCCATACCTTCAGAACTGGCACAATTGGGAGGAGATACGTTTTCAAATCTGTGTTTATTTTTAGGTCTTCCTCAAACACGAGAAGAACTTTTGTGCAACGTTCCCACTCAGGTTTCTTCTATTGTAAAAGATTGGTGCAAATCGGCCGTTTCTAATGGCCTCTTACACACCTCAAAGTACACTACTAATCCATACCATATAAATCAACTGATTCAGTTACCGAATGATTACAACAAAATAATTGTAAGATTTTCAAAATGGAAATCTCATCATGAACCTCGTATTTGCTTAGTGTGTAATTTTGAAATATGCGAAGCCGAGTGTTGCTTGACAATACGAAACGATACTATGGTCAGCACCTTTGATGAACACCAGAAGAAATGTGGTGTTGGATTATTTTTGAACGTTAACGATTGTATACTTTTATACAGCTCTTTTAACAAAAATTTTATCTTCGAATTAGAGGCGCCGTATGTTGATCATTATAATGAAACAGATCCGTTTTTCAGACGTGGTAATTCTTTACGCCTATCTCCAGAAAAATATAAAATGTTAAACACTTTATGGTTAAGTAATGGAATTGAAGAAGACACTTTGCGCAGAAGACCCCATATGTATTTATAATGGAATGATTTACTTAGTTTTATTATTATATTTTTTTATTCAACTTTATATTTTTATTCAACAAAGACCACACTTATTCCTTTTAGGTTGGCAATAAATTGACCAATCAGAGGTAGGTTACCAGTTTTTTGTATAATATTTTGCACACAAAGCTACCCAGTTATAAAATGTAATACTTTATAGTGATGTAGTACCCTGTATATAAACACAACCTCCAAACAAGCTCCAAACTGACGTTTGTTTACTTTCAACATAACCTTACTTTTTGTTTGCGTTATATTAAGAAAAAATATCCTTTAATTTTACAAAATGATTTTATTTTAAGTTAAGTAACGTTTTAAATATCGGTATTAAATGTGGACACAAATGTAACACTTGCAAAAACCATCAAAATGACGAATTTCAGTGTGCTCCAGGAAGGACCAGTTAATGCATTAGCTTTAAATCGTGACAATACTCAAGTTGCAATAGGTGGTCGAAATGGTAATCTGAATCCAAAAAATGTAATACCTTTTCTTCTAATATCATTTATAGTTTTTAAGGTATATTCTATCGAGGAAGATAAGTTTAAGGAGATCTACAACTTGAGGTTATCGAAGCATTTGAACTTAAGTTTTTCGTGCAATGATATTTCTTGGAGTTTAACTGACGGTTAGTTTAAACTTTCATCAACCGGATGATTTGTAAATTACAATTCTTTTATATGTTTGCAGAACATTATTTAGCAACAGCTGCAACTAATGGACATGTCTGTGTTTGGAATTTAACTAAAATGGGAAAGGCAATGCAAGAGCAAGATTATCAGGAACATAAACGAACGGTTAATAAAGTTAATTTTCACACTTCGGAACCAAATCGTCTGATTTCTGGTTCTCAAGACGGTACGATGAAATATTTTGATATTCGTTCGAAAGTTTCAGTTGCTACGTTTGTTAGTAATACCGAAAGTGTTCGTGACGTTCAGTTCAGTCCCCACATGCCTCACACATTTGCTGCTGTTTCTGAAAATGGGAGTGTACAACTGTGGGACATTAGAAGACCTGATAAGTGTCAGCAACAGTTTACTGCACACAGTGGTCCTATTTTTGCATGCGATTGGCACCCAGAAATGACATGGCTGGCTACTGCTAGTAGAGATAAAACCATTAAGGTATTATGCTTTTACCTTTATTCATATGTTCAAATTGGCAACATAAAGGATGTTAATTTTAGTGCTTTAAGATTAACGTTTTTCGTCAGTTTGAGAATTACTCTTGATTTTGTTTTCTAGGTCTACAGAATCCTACAGTTTTAGTAACATAATAATAACAATAACAGGGGTACCCAGGCGATTTTCGCCTCTGATTGTAGAAGACCTCTTTGGTCAAATTGTTGCCTTCTCAATAGGTATCGCTCTCTCTCACTTTATTCCCAACTTCCCCTACATCATTACAAAAATTTGGGAATAGAGAAAAAAGATATAGGTATTTAGGTCGTGCTAATGGTTGTTTAAATTGTCCCTCTTTTTTTAAATATCTGCATAACAAAAACACACTATAAGGACTAAAACTTTGAAATTTTAATATGTTATACAAAATTAAATGTTTTATCTATGATATAATATCTTCTTAGTGCATAAAATTCCATTAGTTACTTTTTGAAATATAAGACCTCAAACTCAGGGGTCAGAACTTTTTATTCCAATAGTAGTGATTCAAATTCATACAATTAATAGGTTACCAAATTAACTTTGTTTTCTGAAAGTTTCATATTGTTTGATGTTCCCCCACCAGAGATACAGAGCTTCAAACTTTAGTACTTTATTACTTTTTGGATGATTTCCGATGAAACAACCATAAGCCATTTCACCCACTTATATAAGTAGAAATGGACCCCAGCGAAACAATTCCCGTAACTAACTTTAACAACATATTATTCTGATCATCAAATAAAACACTTAGGTTTGGGATTTAACGAGTAAACCAAATCTGGATTACACAATTCACACCATAGCCTCAATTGGTCATGTTAAATGGAGGCCTCAACGGAAATACCATATTGCTAGTTGTGCCTTAGTGGTCGATTGCAGTATCAATGTGTGGGACATTCGCCGACCTTATATTCCTTTTGCAGCATTTAACGAACACAAGGACGTTGCTACCGGTGTTGCATGGAGAGGAGACCCACATGTTTTTCTCAGTACAAGTCGAGTAAGATCATATGTAAAATTAAACCAGAACACAAACATTCAAGTGTTATTTTAGGACTGTCATTTAATTCAACACGCTTTTAAAGATGCAAGTAGACCGGCAAATAAAGCAAACCCACAAGGAGTTTCTTTGAATAACGTAGGGGAAGTGTTACATGCATATAGGATACCAGTTAACACAAATCTGTACTCTAAAGTTGCCGGTTTAATGAGGAAGAGTTCTAGCGCAACAAACCATAACGACCAATTTCATCAAGCTTCCAGTATCTTACATCATTTCCAGACGACATTTTCACAAGAACCAAAGTGCTTTTATTCTTTGGCTGTAAATTACGTGTTAAGTGGAAAGGGTTTGTCTGAAATGTGTGAACATAATTCCACAGTTGCTAAAGATTGTGGGAAAGATTACGTGAGTTTTATTTTAGCTTTTTGTTCTTTGTTACCACCATTGTTGTAGATTTCAACTGTGTGGCAAATTTTGAAGACAATGTATGGCGAAGAGTACAGAAAATTGCAAAACAACAAAAATAATGAGGATGCACTCTCGCACAATAACATTCCTATTAATTCCTTACAAATAGGAGGTGACCACAGTACCGACGATTACCAATCCAAAGGAGGTGATACTCCAGCGGCTCAGTACAGTGGAGGAGATGACGAGACAGAAGCTGAAGACCAAGTGGATCATGTTGGTGTTTATAGCAATGGTTTTACTTCATATTCAAATTTTAGATTAGGTTTACCACGGGGTGATTTCTTTTTTGGTGATAATGAACTGGATATCGAATTGGATGGTTTAAATTCAGGTAATTTATGAAGTAGGAATGCGTTCTACAATTCAATTTAGTTTCAGATTTTAGGAACAATTTTCGTAACTCCCAACAACAGTTGACTGATATGCAGGATTGGACTTTACCAAATGAAGCTTTTAATATTCGGCATGAAATTCAAAACCATTCTCCTCCTCCTGAGCAGTTTCCTAATCACAATTCACCTGATATTAACGACGATGGCACTTCGACGGACGACGGAGGTTTTGGGTTTCTTACAGTTGCTACCACACCGAGTCTCGTAATGTGGGATCCAAGTGAAATTCTTATTTCTGCACTTAAGCATCACGCCTCGTTAGGGGATGTACAGACCGCTGCATGTATTTTATTAGTGATGGGGGAGCAAAGGAGTATGTTGAGTGGTTTGGACGAGGCTACACAAGAGCACTGGTTGTTGGGTTACATCGAATTGTTAGGGCGACACAAATTATGGAATATTGCAGCACAAGTGATTAAATTATCGTGGATTCCAAACGTAACACAGTTAAACCAACAGTCCACAAGAATAAATACAAATTGTGGTAAATGCACAAAGCCTTTACAAAGGGCCGGTTGGTTATGTGACCGTTGCCATACATCTGAGTATGCTTTATGCAGTGTTTGTCATCAAGTAGTAAAGGGATTATACGCCTGGTGTCAAGGATGCTCACATGGTGGTCATTTAGCTCACATGCAGCAATGGATAAGCACAAATAAAGTTTGTCCTACAGGATGCGGCCATTCCTGCGAGTACAGCTGAGGTTTAAAAAGGTGTAACACTTAATTAGTGACTTGTACAGTTTTAAGCAAATAAATTATGATTGTTTTAACGCTTTAAGTTTTAATTTCGTCTCTTGAGTAAGTTTAAAAAAATTTAAATAGTTGGACTTTCTCGAGTCTTTCTTTAATCAAGTTTCCTAATACTAGGACAGAATCATCTAAACTCTAAAGGTTGAGAAATCATTTAATTCTATTTTTTTCAATAGGTTCTCATTGACGAGATTTTATGAACACTAAATTGAAAATTTAAAATAAAATATGAAAGTTTTAATATCATTATTTATTAATTGGTTATAGATACAGCAATGATTGTTTTTTAACGGAAAGAGGAATATTTTCTGAAGGTCATGATATAATTTGTAATCGGTTTTGATAACTGATTAATATTTTGATTATGTTAATTAGCGATTTTATATCAAAAGCGCACAATTAATTAAAATTTAAAATATGTCACAACATGACACAGTTAAAATAGCAATCTTGCATCAAAATTGTTTAAATTTCAAGTAAAGTAAGTGCTATGTAAATGAAGTTTTGTTTTGACCATAATTTGAGACGCGCCTTTTGAAACCAATGAAAATTTATGTACCAAACATTTCTTTTTCTCCTTTTTTCGAGCTTCCAGTTGCTTCCAAACGCTTTGGCTCCCCACCAAAATGTTTGCAGCGACTGAAAGGGGCGGAGCCAAAGCGACTGGAAGCTCGAAGAAGGAAAGAAAGAAATGTTTGGTAGCGAAAGTAGCTTTTCCCCGAACGCAGGGTTAATTAATTTGTGAGTAATTTTTCAAAAACCACACTTTAGGGTGCTGGTTAACCTCGAAGACCCCTGAATTTTTATGTGTCTGAAATATTATTGATAATCATATAATAAGCTTCCTCTGTCCAAAATAAAGACACAGGATCATGCGCCTAAGGGATTCTGCATAGTGAATTTGTGAGCAAATTTGCAAATATCATATTTTAGGGTGCCGGTGAAACCAGATCTGCAAATGATTTTACAATTAAACTGTATAGAGTTCAAAATGAGCTTACAATGCATCAAAACGGAATCTTCAACGTATTTGAATCCATTCATTTGCTCCACCAATTATGAAGGTTTTTTTTGACCACGACGTCCATCATATTTTTCATTTTTTGTTTGTACTTTGTATTGCACCATTTTAAATTTTAACTTTTATTGTTATAAGTTTTAAAATAATAATTATTGTAATGTTAATACTAAATAAATTTTGTTCTCTCTCTCTCTCTTAACGAGAGAGATGCAACGGTGTTGCATGGAGAGGAGACCCACATGTTTTTCTCAGTACAAGTCGAGTAAGATCATATGTAAAATTAAACCAGAACACAAACATTCAAGTGTTATTTTAGGACTGTCATTTAATTCAACACGCTTTTAAAGATGCAAGTAGACCGGCAAATAAAGCAAACCCACAAGGAGTTTCTTTGAATAACGTAGGGGAAGTGTTACATGCATATAGGATACCAGTTAACACAAATCTGTACTCTAAAGTTGCCGGTTTAATGAGGAAGAGTTCTAGCGCAACAAACCATAACGACCAATTTCATCAAGCTTCCAGTATCTTACATCATTTCCAGACGACATTTTCACAAGAACCAAAGTGCTTTTATTCTTTGGCTGTAAATTACGTGTTAAGTGGAAAGGGTTTGTCTGAAATGTGTGAACATAATTCCACAGTTGCTAAAGATTGTGGGAAAGATTACGTGAGTTTTATTTTAGCTTTTTGTTCTTTGTTACCACCATTGTTGTAGATTTCAACTGTGTGGCAAATTTTGAAGACAATGTATGGCGAAGAGTACAGAAAATTGCAAAACAACAAAAATAATGAGGATGCACTCTCGCACAATAACATTCCTATTAATTCCTTACAAATAGGAGGTGACCACAGTACCGACGATTACCAATCCAAAGGAGGTGATACTCCAGCGGCTCAGTACAGTGGAGGAGATGACGAGACAGAAGCTGAAGACCAAGTGGATCATGTTGGTGTTTATAGCAATGGTTTTACTTCATATTCAAATTTTAGATTAGGTTTACCACGGGGTGATTTCTTTTTTGGTGATAATGAACTGGATATCGAATTGGATGGTTTAAATTCAGGTAATTTATGAAGTAGGAATGCGTTCTACAATTCAATTTAGTTTCAGATTTTAGGAACAATTTTCGTAACTCCCAACAACAGTTGACTGATATGCAGGATTGGACTTTACCAAATGAAGCTTTTAATATTCGGCATGAAATTCAAAACCATTCTCCTCCTCCTGAGCAGTTTCCTAATCACAATTCACCTGATATTAACGACGATGGCACTTCGACGGACGACGGAGGTTTTGGGTTTCTTACAGTTGCTACCACACCGAGTCTCGTAATGTGGGATCCAAGTGAAATTCTTATTTCTGCACTTAAGCATCACGCCTCGTTAGGGGATGTACAGACCGCTGCATGTATTTTATTAGTGATGGGGGAGCAAAGGAGTATGTTGAGTGGTTTGGACGAGGCTACACAAGAGCACTGGTTGTTGGGTTACATCGAATTGTTAGGGCGACACAAATTATGGAATATTGCAGCACAAGTGATTAAATTATCGTGGATTCCAAACGTAACACAGTTAAACCAACAGTCCACAAGAATAAATACAAATTGTGGTAAATGCACAAAGCCTTTACAAAGGGCCGGTTGGTTATGTGACCGTTGCCATACATCTGAGTATGCTTTATGCAGTGTTTGTCATCAAGTAGTAAAGGGATTATACGCCTGGTGTCAAGGATGCTCACATGGTGGTCATTTAGCTCACATGCAGCAATGGATAAGCACAAATAAAGTTTGTCCTACAGGATGCGGCCATTCCTGCGAGTACAGCTGAGGTTTAAAAAGGTGTAACACTTAATTAGTGACTTGTACAGTTTTAAGCAAATAAATTATGATTGTTTTAACGCTTTAAGTTTTAATTTCGTCTCTTGAGTAAGTTTAAAAAAATTTAAATAGTTGGACTTTCTCGAGTCTTTCTTTAATCAAGTTTCCTAATACTAGGACAGAATCATCTAAACTCTAAAGGTTGAGAAATCATTTAATTCTATTTTTTTCAATAGGTTCTCATTGACGAGATTTTATGAACACTAAATTGAAAATTTAAAATAAAATATGAAAGTTTTAATATCATTATTTATTAATTGGTTATAGATACAGCAATGATTGTTTTTTAACGGAAAGAGGAATATTTTCTGAAGGTCATGATATAATTTGTAATCGGTTTTGATAACTGATTAATATTTTGATTATGTTAATTAGCGATTTTATATCAAAAGCGCACAATTAATTAAAATTTAAAATATGTCACAACATGACACAGTTAAAATAGCAATCTTGCATCAAAATTGTTTAAATTTCAAGTAAAGTAAGTGCTATGTAAATGAAGTTTTGTTTTGACCATAATTTGAGACGCGCCTTTTGAAACCAATGAAAATTTATGTACCAAACATTTCTTTTTCTCCTTTTTTCGAGCTTCCAGTTGCTTCCAAACGCTTTGGCTCCCCACCAAAATGTTTGCAGCGACTGAAAGGGGCGGAGCCAAAGCGACTGGAAGCTCGAAGAAGGAAAGAAAGAAATGTTTGGTAGCGAAAGTAGCTTTTCCCCGAACGCAGGGTTAATTAATTTGTGAGTAATTTTTCAAAAACCACACTTTAGGGTGCTGGTTAACCTCGAAGACCCCTGAATTTTTATGTGTCTGAAATATTATTGATAATCATATAATAAGCTTCCTCTGTCCAAAATAAAGACACAGGATCATGCGCCTAAGGGATTCTGCATAGTGAATTTGTGAGCAAATTTGCAAATATCATATTTTAGGGTGCCGGTGAAACCCCGAAGGACCTGAATTTTTGTATGTCTGAAACATATAATATTATACACAACCATATAAGGTTGCTGTCTTCCAGGACATGCAAAAAGTTTGCATCGAATGGAAAAATCAATGTTGAAACTTTTTTAAGGACTTTTTATTTTACGATTCAACAATTTAAAAAATAATTACATTACATATAATTTATTCATATACATGTTAAATAGGCATAATTATCATAAATAAAACCATATTCTATAGCAAGTAAAACCACAAACTTCGAAATTTGTACTGTGGTGATGTCTCTGAGGAGTTAGAAATTTTATTTGATATATCCGTTCAGGAGATATTATCGTCATACTCAGCTTTTCAAGAAGATTCAGTTTCGTCATCCGAAGTATTGGATTGAGTTTCATAATCACAGCAGAACTGTTTGAAATGAGGATACATTGATGATGTATCATCATCTGAGATGTCCTCTTCTTCCACACAAGGATAGAATTCAGGTACAAATGGAGGAGACTCTAGGCACTTAGAAACGCTCTCCCAACATGTGTTCCCAAAAAATGGATGTCGTTTGATAGCATCAGCTCCAGTATAACCCAATCGTTGAGTTTCGTCTACTGTTAGTAACTTTCTTATCAAATCACTTGCATCTGATGATATAATACAGGGTAGGTTATAACTTCCTTCACAAATTCGTTTTACTAACTTTTTACAGCTCGATGCAACGAAGGGAGGGTTACCTACTATCATTTCGTAAAGAAGTGCACCCAACGCCCACCAATCAACCGCAAATCCGTGTTCACCACCTTTCACGAATTGTTCAGGTGCATCATATTCTGATGGACAAAATCCACGGTTAGGCCTTCTTCGAGAATTGGAAAAGTTTTCTTCACTGAATGTAAAATCTTCGAGTTTTATGTGTCCATTTATATCCAATAAAATATTACATGGAGAGAGTTTCTTGTAAATAATTTTTTCTGAGTGTAAATACTCTAATGCTATTATAGTCTCTTTAATATAAAAAGATACAACCTCTTCCGATGCGGATATACTTTTATTAGATAAATAAATACATAACGAACCTCCATGTACAAACTCCTTTACCAAATACATTTTTGTTTCTGTTTCAAAGGAATAAAACTGTTCGACCAAAAACGGATGCTTAATTCGATCCAAAATTTGTTTTTCTATTTCGAAAAATTTGTAAAATATTGTCTTAGCTTCCTTAAGGACATATATTTTGCCTTTATCGTCTCCATTTTTTTTGCGCACTTGATGAATTTTTTCAAAACTACCTTTTGCAAGAAAATTTAGTATTTCAAAATCTTCCAATATCATTTTTATTTTCTTCTTTTGATTGCTCTACACTACAACTGGGTTTTACATTCAAGCAATTAGTTTTCACATAGAAAATGTTTTAGTTGACAATATTTCTAATCTTATAAATTTTGCAAGGTCAAAGCCGTTTTTGAATTTCAATTACACTGCAGGCAGGTGTTGCCAGAATAACTGAGTTTTATAGATTTATCAAAATGTACCAACATTTCAAAAATCTTTCAACGCTACATAATTTTATGCTCTACAAAATAAGAATGGTAATGGATATCATATTTTGCTTGGTTTTCTACAAATTTGAGAAACAACAAAAATAGTATGATCAGAAAGATTAATCAACTTGAATTCCTTATATTCTGATGCTTGTGAACTTCCTGAAGACGTAAAACTTTTCCAAGTGCTTCTTAAATATTGGAGGTCAATACCAGCATGGAACTCTTCACTGTCGATTAAAATACAAGGACAAGTAATGCCGAACGTTCAGGACGCCCAAATGAGGTCACCACTGAAGAAATGGTTAACAATACCCCCATGAGATAATTGAGATAGTAGACATCTCAGATGAACGTGTGCGGATATGAAAAAGCTATCCGCGCGATGGGTGCCGCGTTTACTCGCAGTTGACCAAAAACGCATACGTGTAACAACTTCAGACGCAGGTTTGGGCATGTTTAAGCGCGATAAAAACGAGTTTTTGCATTGGTTCATAACTGTAGATGAAACATGGATCCACCACTATACACCGAGCCCAAGAAAAATTCGAAAAAGTGGATTTCTCTTACCAAAGCTGCATAAAAGAAGGCCAAGGCGGTCTTATCCGCCAACAAAGCCTTGGTCAGTGTTTTTTGGGATTCACGCGGAATAATCCACATTGATTACCTTGAAAGGGAAAAGCAATCAACGGCGAATATTATTGCAGCTTATTGGATCGTTTCAATCAGGTTTTGAAGGAAAAACGACCGCATCCGGTCAAAAAGGAAAGTTCTCTTCCAAAAAGACACAATGTACCAGGTGCACACATCTGCACCTTTCATAGCCAAAATCCATGATTTGCGATTCGAATTGCTCTGACATTCACCATATTCTCCAGACATAACCCCCTGCGACTGCTTCCTGTCTCCAAACTTAAAAAAATGGTTTGGCGGAAAAAGGTTTGGCCCTAACGAAGACATAATGAAATAAACGCCTATTTTGAAGGCTTACAGAAATCGTATTATTTGGAAGGGATCTAAAAATTGGAAAAACGTTGAACAAAGTGTATAGACCTAAAAGGAGACTATGTTGAAAAATAAAATGTTTTTTAGCAAAAATATTATTCCTTATATACTGCTGAATTGTGAAATACGAATGGTAATTTCTTGCTACAAACTGATGAAACTGCATTCGTAGTGAGATCAAACATTTCGGGAATCACCTTGTTAAAAAATAGGGGGCGAGCTTCTCTCACTGCTGGTATGAACAATCCTTTCCTGTTAGCATTGGTTTATTCTATGGCATTGGTTCAGCTAGAGTCAGAGTAATCTAAAGAGTAATCGTTAGATTTATTTAAATTGCAAAATAGTGTCTATATTATGCTCTACAATTTTATTTTCTTTTTTTGAGGAAGTTTTTAGCATTACATGTTATTATTATTATAATAAAAAGAAAATTATACAAGAGGTTAATTTATGACGAATTCTAGTGCCCTTAAAAATGAAGTTCTAACCATTTTTTCATTCCTTTCCAGTTTATACATTTTTTTAAACTGCCATTAGTCTTTTTAATTATTTGCAAGGCATTTGCACAGAAGAAAAATTGGGTAACATTAAACTGTGGAGGTGGTACAAATTATGTAATGTTACATGTGATTAAAATAACGTCGATTTAAAATGCAACATTTGCAAACTACAAAGAGTAATAAACTTTCTTATTGATATAATTTTATTTGAAAAGAAAACACCCATTTGGTATGAAGCATTTTATACAGTGCATTTCATGTGCAATGATAATACAGAGAAATTGTTTTAAAGCTAAATAAATCGAGTATTTAAATTGCATTATAAATTTATAAATAATTTTCGTGGACTTCAATAATTTAAAAAACTAAACTAACCTAGTTTTAAAAAAAATATATTTTTAAACAAAAATTAAGTTCACTTTCCTAAGTGATCATCAAAACACAAGAATTTCAAATAAACCAAAAAAACTGGTAGTGGTGGAATGGACTGCGGTTTGAAAAGGCACCAATATTTTGTTCTACCAATTTTTTTGGATTTCACTCAAATACTAATACACCCAGTGATACAAAAACAAACTGCAACTCGATGTCTACAATTTTCAATATAAATGTGAAAAAATTTAAAAGCTAATTAAATATTTTGTATTTACATTTACATTCTTAAGATTAAAATACATTTTTGCTTGGTGAAGCAATTTTGGATTAAAAATGAGTTCATAAAACCGGCACAGAAAAGGGTCAACAAAAATGGCAAATTAAAGTAATCGCTACTTTATTACAAAAATCGTGGTCGACCCTGTACATTATAACTATAGACAGTCAATTAAAACACGAATTAAAGTGGAACAAATTAATTACTATAATTTACAAAGAGAATATCAGATTTGAGTAACAATGGAGAAAATGAATCAGAATTAACTGTAACTAAAATTTACATAATTTATCTTACAGTTATTTTTTTAATTTAATAATTCCATTGTACATATAAATAACTTAAAATTTATAAAATCGTTTCACTTACACTCTTACAAAATGACGCACTTTAATTTTTTTCTTATGCTTTTATCTTTTCCTTTACCATTACTTGTTTTGTTTTCTTCCATTTTACGTGCTCTTATTTCTCTCATGAGGTCGAAAAATACCTGAAAAATTCTGGTCAGGCTTTGCTGGATACTAAATTTGTTTTGTTTACCTTATCCACATGTTCTCTAGTTTTGGCGGAAGTTTCTACATAGGTTACTCCCCATTTTTTGGCGCGATCACTAGCCTCTTGAAATGTAACTTTTCTTCTTTCCTCGAGATCACACTTATTACCAACTAATAAAAATGGAATGTTTTCGTCACCTTTTACTCTTAAAATTTGCTCTCTGAAAATTGTTTAAAAAAATTAACTTCACATTGAACATAAAAATATTCGAAAAACTTTTAAACTTATTTACTGATTTAGATTGCATATAATTCGAAATAGGATCTAGTTTTTTGTTCAATAAAGATCAATCATAGTTTTCCTATTTGAAAATAATCTTACTGTTTTTAGCGTAAATAATAGTTATTTACATGAAAGTCAGGAAAATGATATATTACTGACGAGGAGCAATGTTGAAATACGAGGCACTTTGTGCCGAGTATTTTAGAGCTCCGAGTAAAGTGAGATATTTTCCTGACGTATTTTGTATTAAATTTTTCCAAAAATCGTAAAAAATCGAAATTTTTGAACAACATTTTTAAAATGAACAAAAATCAAGTTTGTCAATGTGTCAAAACTTGAACAACATTTTTAAAATGAGCAAAAATCAAGTTTGTCAATGTGTCAAAACACATTGAAAAAATCAATTACTGACATTACCGGACTAGTCAGTATAATTCAATTTCCCTGCGCGTAGATACGCAGGGAAGTGTTGTTTCTATGACGATTTTTGGAAAAAATAATTAATATCAAAATGGATCCGGATTCGTTAAGAGAGAGAGAGAGAACAAAATTTATTTAGTATTAACATTACAATAATTATTATTTTAAAACTTATAACAATAAAAGTTAAAATTTAAAATGGTGCAATACAAAGTACAAACAAAAAATGAAAAATATGATGGACGTCGTGGTCAAAAAAAACCTTCATAATTGGTGGAGCAAATGAATGGATTCAAATACGTTGAAGATTCCGTTTTGATGCATTGTAAGCTCATTTTGAACTCTATACAGTTTAATTGTAAAATCATTTGCAGATCTGGCATGAACTGGGAACTGAATAATAATGAAACTATGAAACCCAAACGAAATTATTTAGTATAATTACTACCAAAAAAGTGTTCATAATATCTCACGCTCACTAAGCACGAGAAATCTAAATTAAAATTTTCCCCTCAGGAAGTTGAACTCCTATTAAAGTAAAATCAGAATTTTTCTAATTAATAATCTTAAATTTTCATTTTAGTAAGCTTGTGATGTTTAAAACAAATGTTTTAAACTTGTTTAAAGACAGGTGTCTTATTGTTTAAAGGTGTGAGAAGTGGACCATTGGAAAGGCGGACAGGAGGAGATTGGAGGCGTTTGAGATGTGGTGCTACAGAAGAGCCCTAGAGATCAGCTGGGTGGAAATGACAACGAACGATGAGGTTCTAAGAAGGATGGAAACGGGAAGAAAAATGTGGAAACAGATAGTCAGTAGGAGAGATAAGTTGGTAGGGCACCATATTGAGAAGAGATGGATTGCTGAAGATTATAGTGGAGGGTAAAATCGAAGGCACGAAACCCAGAGGAAGGCCCCGCCTAAGATACATAACACAGATACAGAAAGTCACTGGAACTGATAGTTATGAGAAAATGAAGAGATTGGCTTCCAATCGAGAAGAATGGAGAGCTGCTTCAAACCAGTCACCTGACTTAAAATTTTCAAATTTTTTGAAGCACAAACGATTGAGACTATTTTGAACTTCATCATGTAGGTGTTTCCCAGAATCTCGTTAATTCAATCATGCGCTTCAATGTCTTACTTGAAAATTTTAAAAACTATTTGGGTACAAACGAAAATAAGACTTGCACAAATAGGTACAAACGATTTAGACTATTTTGGATTCAAAATTCGATATGGGAGGGAGGGCTGGCGGCATGCACCTACATAGAGGAAACTGTGAACTCATCAATCAACCCTCAGCCTTTAGGTTAAGCTTGTAAATATACTGTGCATTATAAAGTGCATATCTTTATTTTAGAATGAGAACATCTCCAAATTATTTAGGTGCCAAGTGTTAACCCCTAAGGGTAGAAGGGGTTAATTACAACACTATGAATAAGTGTCCTTTTAATAGAGGTCTCCGCCATAGAAGTCTCCGCTATGAAAGATTTCACTGTAGGCACATATAAAAATATTGATGAAAAAATACCCTACATTTTTTTAAATTAATATTAAAACTACCTTGAATTTTATTTTAAATTTCAACTTCCACATTTTACACAGTTATGCATGTAATTTGAATAAAAATTGTCAGCATAATTAAGATAACACAAATGATGTAATAATGAGATAATTCTGTAGGAATTCAATGATTTGCTAAATTTCCTCCTAATCATTTCCTTTTCACATAATTAAAAGCTACAGTTAAACTCTAAATAACAAAAATTAATACCTGAAATCTTCGGTTGCTTGAAAACTTTCATCCTCGGTAATAGAAAATATGCAGAGAAATCCCTCACCGCTACGAAAATAATTATCCCTAATAGCAGCATAATCTTCTTGTCCAGCAGTATCTAATATATCAATCTGAACCTCCTCACCGTCCAACAAAATCTTCTTCCTATACGAGTCGGCTTTCGTGGGCTCGTAATCTTCCACAAACTCATCATACATGAATTGCAAAGTTAGCGCCGATTTTCCGACACCTCCGCTTCCAACCATAATAACTTTATGTAAAGCCGGTTGTATTGTAGGTTTTTTCGCCATTTTCGGATATTTAACAACTAAAACAACACAAAACCTCAAATCAACACCCAAATGATAAAACGAGTCATTGACCCTCAAACGAACGAAAAACACACAACCAACCTTTATTTTGAAAAGTAGGCGAATTTGTAACAACAAATTTATCAAATTAACTAAAACGCCTCGCCTTGTTATTTAGAGAGCTTGTGATTATTCTATCGAAGTCACCCACTAAAATCACCCCACCCCTTTCGTTAGGTTATGAATGATCTAACCTCAATTATTTTAAAATGTCTTCGAAACTTGAAATACAGTGGACTTCGATTCCTAACAAATTTATAACTTGGGGATCGGAAATTTGTTTATATGAAATTGCACCGATACAAGAAGGCTATGACCCCAGTACGTAAATTTTTTGTTTTATATTTTTGTTGTGACAGTTAAACCTTTTTTCAGCGATTAAATTGAGTAATACCGCCGGTGCCAATTTGTTATCGACAAATTCGACTCATCATTATGTTAAATGTATCGATATTTACCCAAAAAGTGATAGCGATCTGTTGTTGGCTATTGGACAAGGAAATGGTAGAGTAACCCTTCTTACGTTTGGACCTTCGCAGTATGATTCAATCAGTCTTCCTGGGAAGGAATTTGGTGAGACCCTTAAACCCTTTTTTTTTACTATTACTAAACCCCGTAATTTCTTAGTGCCTCGTCATCCACGTCAATGTAATGCAGTGGCGTGGAATCCCACCGAGTGCAACTTGCTTGCAGCGGGCCTGGATAAGTACCGCTCCGACCATTCGGTTTTATTATGGGACATCATGAAGTGTCCCTTACAACAGGATATGAATGGGACGGGAAGGTTAGTGGTTAACACGATGGCTTCTGGCCTGGAGTTGGCTAAACCGGTCGCCGAGTTTGGTGTCTCGGAAGTGGCTCACAGTCTGGCATGGTTCAATGGAAATAACAAATATTTAGCGGTGGGAATGAATCTAAAAAATATCAAATTGATCGACTTTAGGGAAGCTAATAAAGTGGCCAATACGACTCCGACAAAAGCAATTTATGGCTTGTGTGTGGATCCCCACAATGACAAGCATTTGGCGTCTTTCATTGAGTCGCAAGTTTGTATTTGGGACACTAGAAACTTCGAGAGGCCCCTTATAACGTTGCAGCACAGTAAACCGGTCTTAAAAATTGGTTGGAGTCCTACGAGGCACAACATGTTGGCGGCACTTACGCGTGACTCTTCACAGTTGACTCTGTACGATATTCAACACACAGTTGTAGGTACGGAAGAGGTGGAACCTTCCGTTTTGGAGAGAGTGATTTCACCGGGGTCTCCTCACAACATAACTTCATTCTCTTGGCACAAAAATGATGAAAACAGGCTCCTGGCTATAGCACTGTCAGGTTAGATATTAAAAATTTAATTAGCTTAGCTTTAAACTAAAATCGTAGGATCTGTAACTGATTACACTGCATTCGACCGAATAACTCTAAATTGGGCGCCAAATTCCAATATTGTTTGGACGTTTGGAAGAAAAACTATGAAGTGTGTGGATGATAATAGCAACATTTACAACAATCTAATGGATATTTCTCACAAAATTAGGGACAGGACCTTACGTGATTATGGCTTAAAAGTAAGTAACCTCTGTATTTCTCCAGTAAGTTATATCTACTATAAAAATATTTAAATTGGTTAGTTGTTAACTCGTGATAATAAATCTGACGAATTATTCTGTATTATTCTGATGAAGAGCACACAAATGCTTCAAAGCTTAATAAACATTTCAATTAACAAAATCAAGTCAAAACTGGATAATTTTCATTTATTACTTCAATTCTTGCGCACATGAGTGGATCAACGAACTATATTGTAATTTGTATTTAAATTAAGTTGTTTTTCTCACAGGAAGATTTTTGGAAAAATGGCGAATTGGTCGACGACATTATGATTTCAAATTTATGGAACTGGTTGCACTTGAGTAACAAATTAGTCGAAGAAGGAGTACTAAAAGGTTACAACACAAAACACCCAGGAGTAAGGTTTGTTTTGAAAATGGACGGCAACACTAACAAATCGGAAGTTGTTTCCACCCCTTGGTCTGAGTTGGGAAACTCTAACTGTCACACATCCGCTCGCACCTACAGGTTTGTTGTGCAAAAGGAAAAATACTTTTAAATTCTTATTTGCTGGGTTTAGACACGAAGATCGAGATAAAGCACTGCATTTATGTGGTTGGCACTTTGAAAGAGATTCTGCAATGTTGACTAAATGTTTAGAGAGACTGCAGAAGGAACACATGTATTCGAGAGCTGCTGCTATCGCAGTGTTTAATTTAAAAATTAAAGTAGCCCTGGATATTTTAAATCAGGCGGCCGAGAGAAATGTAGATAGCGTTCACTTAAGCATCGTTGCTATGGCACTAGCAGGTTTTTCCGATGATAAAAACAGCATGTGGAGGCAACTATGTTCTAACACGCGATCCCAACTTACGGACCCGTACTTACGCGCCATGTTTGCCTTTTTAACAGCGGAAAATTTTAATTACGACAATGTTTTGGTAATTTATTTTAATTTTCTTGATTTGTTCACTTGTTTTGGATTTTTAGAATGAGAGTGGAATGTCAGTTGATGACCGTGTTGCATTTGCTTGTATTTTTCTATCAGACAACAAACTGCAAGAATATTTGAAAAATTTAACCATCCAGTTAATCGAAGAAGGCAACTTAGATGGGATCATTTTAACTGGTACGTTGGTTGGGGCCTTAACATTTGGAAGGACTATAATTTATTTGTTTAAAGGTAATAGTGGGGATGGGATTCGTCTCCTGCAGAAATATTTGAACGCCACTGGAGATATCCAAACTACAACTTTGATAGGGGTCAAAGCATTTCCTCACGAAGTTTTTGCAGACTCCATAAAGGAATGGGTGATGAGGTAAAAAGGACTTGCGAAAATGATTCAGTTTGTTTGTAATAAATTATTTAGTTACAGAAACTTGTTGGATACCTGGAAACTGTGGAATCATCGTGCCTTATTTGATATTATGTTGAGTTCCTACAGGCAAGCTGATAAGCCACCCCAACAAGTTTACGTTTCGTGCAGTTTCTGTGGGAAGAGTATTTCTGCGTATATGCAAGGTTTGAATCGTGGGCGAGGATCTTATGCTAGAATGAGTGGCACACCAAATAAATTAAAAGTAAAGGAACTAAAATTTTGGTAAGTTAAGTTAATTTGAATGATTTTTCAGATGTCGGCTTGTCCTAATTGTCGTAAACCATTACCACGGTGTGCTATTTGTCTTATGCATATGGGCACAACTACTGGTCTTAGCAGTACAAATGAAAATGATAACAGGTTGGCTGAATTTTCAAATTGGTTTACTTGGTGTCAGACCTGCCGTCACGGGGGACATGCCTCCCACATGATTCATTGGTTTAAGTATGAATAAAGCAGAAATTTATGCTTTATTTCTAATGATGTACCTTTTAGGGAACATTCGGAGTGTCCAGTAACTCCATGTACTTGCAGATGTTTTATCGTTGACTCATTCAGCAACGAACTAGTGCAAAATACATAATCTGTAGAGAGAAATTTATAAGCAACTTTTAGAAATAATAATGTACCATTCCTATATATTTTTTGTAAATACATAAATAAAATTTTGATTGAATTGAGATTTTTGTATCGCGAGTACTAGAGCTTCTCAAACGGGATTCCGGTGGGTAAAAGTACTTCCCGTAATCCCGGGATTTAAGACCGGGATTTAAGACCGGGATTCCGAGAATTCTTCATACTTAATATTTAAATTAAAATCCAATTGAATTTGAATTTTTGTTCGTTATTTTTTCGTTGGTATTATACTTTAATTGGTAGTACCAAGTACCACCCTACCCCAACTTCTTTGTATTCGTAATTAATATTTATTAAATCATATAAGGATAATCCCCAATTTCATAAAGCTATTAACGTTAATGGATGAATTTTATTGGTCTATTAGTACCAACGATGGTTTTCTATTGGTTAGTTAAATTTAACGATTTTTAAAAAGTTTTAGGAAACTGGGCATAAGTAAGTATGTTACCAATATGCTTGAAATGTTCCGTAAATCACCACTTAAAAATTAAATATTGCAAAAGTAGTATAATATGATGTTAAGAATATCATAGAGAAATGAATATTTTTAAAGTAACTGGAAAGCGCACAGAAAACCTCGTAGATAATACAACGTATTTAATGACCATCTCTTCACATTAATTGAATTGGAAAGGGTCTTTTCTGTAGCAGGTTTATTTATTATAAAAATTCGGTCATCATTCAGTGATAAGAGTAAATTTTATCCTTAGTGACTGGACAGTGTGCAGTTAATGTGGAAGGGTGAACGCGTGACACCAAATTTTACCAATTAACACCAACATAAATCTATATATATAAAATAATAAACTGACTGACTGATATATCAACGCACAGCCCAAACTACTGGGTCCTTAGCGATGAAATTTTGCACAGAGGTTCCTGTTATCACGTAGGCGAGCACTAAGAAAGGATTTTATGAAAATCCTATCCAAAAAGGATTTATCACCTATTATCTAATTAGTGGTGACGCGCGTGAATGGATTAACATTAACGAGATTCCCACTGTCGACGTCCCTCAATTTTCCAAAACACAGCCTAAACCGGTGGGTCTACGTTTAGAAGCATGGGATTTTCTTTATAAAAATAAATATACATAAATATGGGATTTATCACCTAATATCTAATTAGTGGTGACGCGCGAAAATGGATTAACGAGATTCCCACTGTCGACGTCCTTCAAGTTTCCAAAACACAGCCTAAACCGGTGGGTCTACTGTCCAGAAGCATGGAATTTTCTTTAGAAAGGAAAAGAATAAACTTATAGAAATTAAAAAATAAAAGTGTGAGATAGGTTAGGATAGAACGAGAACCTCCGAAAAGTTGATTTGGGTTGACGTTTCTAGCGCGAGTAGAGAGAGAGAAATAAAACGTCAAACGGAATGGAAAGAAGAAGGGAAAATGAGGGAGATACAAAGAGTACGAGAGGTGGAGGTAGCCGGAAATTGAAACTGATGGGAGTTGGAGTGCCAGAGTAATGTTGAAGCCAGGAGTAACAAGCGAGGTACGATTTGGGAGCTGTAGAGGTGGATGAGTGGAAAGAGAGCGTGCAGGACAGGACTGCATGGAGAAACTGTGGACAACATACCAGGAGAGAGAGACCGATGGAGTAGAGAATAGAGTATAGAGACGGAAGGAAAAAGGTTTGGGCGCAAAAAAGGGAATTCCACGCGGACGAAGTCGCGGGCAACAGCTATCGAATATAAACCGAAATGACGAATATGTGTTTCTGTATCGCAGTCACTACGGGAAAAACAAGCTCTAGCTCCTTTGACAACTTATGCTTCCCAAAGAATTTTTTTCAAAATACTTAACATCTGGAGAGCGAAATATGGATACATAAATTATTTATTTTGTTTATTTAAGTATTATGATTTTGCAATTAAAATTTATACTTTTATAAAAAAATTTAACAAAATTAAATAAAAAAATTTAATAACCCCTCCCCCGCGGGATCCCGGGAATGTGAAAATTTTTATCCCGGGATTTTAAATTTGCGGGAAATGAGAAGCCCTAGCGAGTACCCTTCAAAATTTTAGGTATAGTATTAATTTCTATATTTATAGGTAAGAACTTCATATAATTAACAAATGGGTAATAAAAAATGCGCAGAAAGAAAACTCCAGATTTATTTGTTCGATGGTATGCATTTTCAATTAGGCTTGGATATATTCAAAAGTTTGCTGATGTTCATCAAGGTTAATTGGGTAAAAGAGTTAAAAATCAAAGAAACAACGACCTTTAAAAGTCCATGAGGAATTTCTAGTTAAATAACAATATTTGGTGAAAAATTGAAAAAATTTTACCTATATAGATTTGGTATTAAAAGAGGGGTCTCATGTGCAATATTCCTATATAAAGTAGGTACTATTTTCCAACAAAAATCACCTCCGGCGCTGTAAGACTGGGTCTCTTCCCACCTCCCGTGTGCTGGAGGTTGAAAACCATTGCTGTAGGAGTAATTAAAATATTTAGAGGGGGGCCTCAAAATTAAATTGCGCCTGGGGCCTCATAAGCGCTAAATTTTCATTAGTCTACAGGAGGGAGGGGACAAAATGAGATCTCATACCACCTGAAAATCTTGCTAGGGCCGCCACTGCCCATAAGTTGGGCACTTTTACATCGCACAGATTCCTTCGTTTTGTAAAGGCTACCACAGCGGTCTTATCGGAGTTAACCATTAATCTCTCTTTAGTACGCCACCGTTCGACGGTTCTTAAGTTAAGGTTCTCTGCATCAGTGAAGATATAACATTGGATACAACCTCCCCAAATTGGAGATGGACAACTCGGCACCAATTTTTTTTTAATAAGCGGACTGTTAAAAGAAAGATCCACCTGGCAGGCTTAGGTTTAGTGTTGGGAACAATTTTTCTTTAATGAACACCATAGTGCTGCTATAGTGTGCAGTTTACTATAAAATTTCAATAGCTGGAGCAAAATTTTCCCAAAAAGATCCATCCCCTTCCCAGTAACATACTTTGCCGAGTAGGATCGGTCTAGGGGATATCTTTAGTTAGTACAGCGTTAGTCAAAACATCACAGACAATCAGTGAACTAATTGTTATATCTATAACTTCCCTCCTCGTCTATATGAAATCGAAATGAAAATATAGCAAATCATATGGCTCTCGGCTTCTGCTCACGTAAATAAATTTGGGTCTCCTTTTAATAAAATGTAGAGAAAATGAAAAATAATAAACTAATATTAGTTATTTTTAATTATTAATCGTTACAAATTATATCACAAACTTATCGCAAGAATAACTTAAATTTTTGTTGACCCTGTGTGTTAGTCGTTAGTGACCCTTAAACCTCCGAGTTTTATGATCACCCCTCGTACGTAAAGTTCTCGCAACCTACCTCCAGATAAAGAATGAAAACGCCCGTAACACAATTTCATTGATATCCAAAAATAGAATTTCCCTCAGGAATCGTTGAACGTGTTGGTTCGGTTTAACAAATAATTCCAACTATGCCCAAGTAAGTTGAAAATTAATAGCAACATCCGGTTTAATACCTACGCCGGTTTCTGTTATTTGCAGACAAATTGGTTGACAATACTACAGGATAGGGTAAACCACCACAAATTTATTATTTTAATTAAGTAGATCACGATAGGTAGCAAAAGTAGGAAGTTCAGTGCAAGGGGGACAATGACCAGACCTCCGAACGATAATTTACCCACTATCAAGTTAGTCGTTGTAGGAGACGGCGGTGTTGGAAAAAGTGCAATTACAATACAGTTTTTTCAAAAGTTGTTTGTTACCGATTATGATCCTACAATCGAAGACAGTTATTTTCAGCACGTCGAAGTCGACGGTCAATGGTGCATTCTAGATGGTAAATTGTTTCCTTTTCTCCTATATTTTTTCTTCTTTAACTTACATTTTAGTCTTGGATACTGCTGGACAGGAAGAATTTAGTGCAATGCGAGAGCAGTACATGAGGAAGGGTGACGGTTTCTTGCTGGTTTATTCGGTTACCGATAAAAACAGTTACGAAAACATTATTCACTTTCACACCCAAATTTTGAGGGTTAAAGACAGGTTCGTCATCATTTCATATTTTTAGAAGTTTATTTACCGCTTTTTGTACCTAGGGACGTTTATCCTATGCTCTTAGTCGCAAATAAGGTGGACTTGGTTCACTTACGTAAGGTGAGCGAAGAACAGGGGAGAGAATTGGCCCATAAGTTAGGAATTCCGTACATTGAGACGAGTGCGAAAGATCCACCCCTTAATATCGACGCCACTTTTCATGAGGTAATTTTATTTACTTTAGGCTCTAAATATTTTGAGTATTCACGATGTTACTTTCCAGGTGGTTCGTATTATACGAAACCAACCGCAGGCTGATTTAGAAAAACGGAAAAAGAAAAAATTACGAATAACAAATAAATGTGTATTACAATAACTTTGTATGTTTATACATGGATATATTAATGGTACTAATTTGATGTAACTGTTTAGTATCTGTTGTGGCAGGCTTATTCCTTCCACGTTTTATAAATAACACGATAAGGAATACGAGCTTTTCGTATGCTTTACTGTTTTAATTATAACTGCAAAAATTGATGTGCCAGTATTGTGTTATACAATTTTTCTATGGGGTGAATTAATAATATTGACTTCTTTCATGGTTCCTTTACCATTAAACGTATAAACGGTACAAAGTGAGCAAATTTTGTTCATTTTGTAAATGAGAGTATTGTATAAATACTAAAGAAAGCATTTAAAAACTCAATTAGAATCGATTTATCATTTAAATAATCATGAGCAAATAATTTAAATACTTTTCCAATTAAATAAATAATTTAAAGTATTTAAATAAGATAGCCAATATCAGTAGTGTTTATTATTGAAAGTGAGGTGACTGATGGGAACTCTGAGGGAGGGGAAATAATAAATTTAGCACTTCCATAATATGCAGAAATATGAATTACGAGACAAAATAATATTCCAATTCTTATATTACAACATTCAAGCAATTTAAACGTATGCTTTTCAATTTTTGGAGATCCTATCCGAAATGAAAAGAAATCTATTAAAGAAGTCCATATAATTGATTCACCCTGTCTATAGAGCAAATTTTAAATCATTTTTTATTGAAATTTTCTATAACGATTTTTACAATTGACAAGAAACAATTAGAATGCCAAAGATTTTTTTTGTGATTTTATAGAGAAGTTTTATGTGATAAAACTGTGACTTTTAAAGACATTCCTAATTTTTTAAGTGAAATTTTTTGGGGCAGCAGTTCAATTTGTACGTCTAGTATCTTTTAGTCACATAAATGGTTGTATAACCCCATCCATCACTTAAAGTATTTTTTTGTGGTGGGTCAATTATTTTATAAGGCCTACATTATCGACGAATCAATCTTTTGTATTTTAATTTTAATTACTAACGAAGCAGCTGCGCAATTATTAAAAAAAAGCATATTTTTTGAGGCTAAGGAGATGAAAACGTTTTATTTGATGTTGCATATTATATGAATGTTTTAGTGTTGTAAAATTTTTGTGATTCATTACGACATTTTTAAATCACGATTAAGTTGACTAATTTTAAGCAACAACTTTTACGCTACTATAAATTTTTTTATCACGTTTGATAGAAATTTTATAATTTTTTTTACAATTTCATATACATATCTTTATTTAAATTGTTTATATGCATGTAACAATAAAGGATTTGAAAGTATTTCAGATGTATTCTTGATCCAATCTTCATAGGCGCAACTAAAGGATTATTCGCAACCCTTACCTCCTTACAGTGGCTTAATTAACCCTTAGGTAGAGTGAGCAATCCAAACCAGAATTATGCTACATTTTCTTAGAATAGTACGAGAATTCTAACATGGTTAAATAATTTTCTTTCAAGTTAATGATTTCTTATTTTGTTAAATTTAATTGCGAAGGAAGCCCAAAAAAATATTTTCATATTTCTTGGAACATTTTTGATTTTTCTGAATTTTGTTGAGATTTTTTGGATATCTTCTGGTACAAACAAACGAAGAAATGTGAAAAACTGTTTTTCCTTCTAAAGTCAACAGGAATTAAATTGAAAAGCCGATATTTTGTACAAGACTGTCTTTTTACATTACAAACTCTATAAAAAATACCCACCATAAAATTCAAAAAAGGCATTTTTTACATATTTACTTGGCTCAGGCCCGTAGCCAGGATTTCATTTCGGGGGGGGGGGGTACTTATAAAAAAACCTTTTGTAAAATGTAAAATTTTCGGTTGTTCCCCTTCTATTTTCTTTGTCTTTTCAACATTTCGGGGGGGGGGGCACGTGCCCCCCTCCCCTGGCTACGGGTCTGACTTGGCTAGACCCTTATTTTTGTATTGGCAATTTGTTAACCACTTACTATTGGAATAAAAAGTTCTGACCTCTGAGTTTGTAGTCTTATATTTCAAAATGTAATTAATGGAATTTTATGGACTACACTAAAAAGATACAGAATGAATTTTATTTTTTTACGTATTTGACGTCATTTTTTTCTTTAATGAAATTTTTCGAAGACTTTTTTAACCTTCCCAAACTTTTGACCCTATTGCGTCGCTTCCAATCTTTAATGAACAGGTTATGGGCCTAGACAATTTTCAATTTAAAATTCTGAAGAGTTTCTAAATAAAGATCGATATTGAATCTAATCGATTAAGGTGATAAATTGATATAAATATTGCTAATAAATGTTGTATTCTATTTAGGTCACTTTAAATTATGCTCAATTGGCATCATTTAAATTTCACAATATAAAATTTATTGAGCGTTAATAATGTTATTTACACGACCTGTGCTGCAGATTTTATAAGAAATATTTTTTTGAAGTTTGAAATTTCTATTATGGGCTAAATCGACCCTAAGTAAAATCTAATTAAAATGTATTTGAAGTAATCGTATTGGTTTGTGATTACTCTAATAAAGTAAGGCAAATTTGTGATTATTCCAAGTTATAACAGGTGGGCTATCTTTTTAATTTTTAAATTTTCTTTAGTAAGATTATTATTTTAAATTGTTTTAAAAAAATGTTAAATTGTTTATATCATTTTTTATGTTGTTTTTCATTCTCACGATCTTCAGAAGTTGCTTCAATTATTATTTGCACCATAGCTTAACAAAAATTTCCTTATTTTTTCATTAAATTTTCAATTTCAAATTGTGCTTTATCGATCAAATGCTTTGATTATTATTCTTCCCTGAGCATCCCTTTAACGTCGATAATTTTTTTTCTAAATTCAATTCTTCATTTTCTCGAATTTAATTTTTCATTTTCTGGAATGTCTTCAATAGTAAAATTTCTATAAACTGTTTTAATATACTGCACTAAAAATTTACCCTGTATAAACAAAATCTACCTACTGCCAAGAAGATAACATGAAATTTTATCATTCGTTTTGTTTACCTTGTGATAAAGTACAAAATAGATAAATTATTGATTAGTGTTTGTAAGTGAATGAAATATTATTTGAAAAGAAAACAATTATAATAATTAAGTGGTAAGTAAAATAATTAGGTATCTAACTTAAAATTTATTGCAGCTCTTGAAATGACTTAGTTTTGTTGAGCACATAGTGGCTAATAATCTTGGCGAGTTTGAATTCCACACGTGCCTCGCCTCTTTGTCTATTTTGTATTATCATTTCATATAACAATTTGTAGATGCACTGACCACTGAAGTTAAAATTTGAAAAAATAGAATAAAAAATTATAGCATTTCTTGTGAAACATAAATTTTTTGACTTTGTCATATATTTTTAAAAATGTGCACCGAAAGTCAACTTTTAAATTTTGTTCGGATTTTCTGGTGTTAGACAAAATATAAAGAGACGCAGGGATTTCCTCCTTTAAGTACATATTTGATTAGTTTGTTGCAAAAAGGTAAGTACTACAAATTCAATTTTTCAAGATACTTGATTTAAAGTGTGCTGTGTGTAAAATTGATTGAAAATTGAAAATGAAAATTTTACACACAGCAGACACTTTAAATCAGGTATCTCGAAAAATTAAATTTGTAGTACTTACCTTTTTGCAACAAACTATTCATTTACGAAAAAAGAATCACAGGATATTGGAATCGCCTTAATTAAATATAATTAAATTGTCGGTCGATGTTGCAGTTTATGGTTATTAATAAATAAAACCGAAATATCATATTTGACGTTTTTATGTTTTAAAATCGACCAAAATCAGACGTTTTTAAAACGTGACCATGCTTACTGGGTGAACTAAATGGGGACTAAATTGTCCAGTATTTCTAAATTGCTTGTCCGCTCCTGAGTTTCGCAATCCCCTGTAGGGGATATCAATGACATAAAAAGTTATGATCTTTCCGATTCTTAAGTTCGGATGAAAAGTTAACCAGAGGGAATCCAGACCGCTACAGTAGAAAATTTTTAAACTAATATCAGATTCCAGAGATCTGTTTTTGAGAAAGATGCGCGTTTGGAATAAAAAAAGCGGTGTGGTTTTTAATAGGTAATATTATGGTAAAATATGTTAATATGTAAACGTAGGTGGATGAGTAACCTTCACATACACATTAAAAAAATTTTGGTAATTTTTTTGTTTATGTAAGTCGACTGTCAGATGTCTTAAAAAAAGATGAGATATGTTCATGTTTTTAATTTTCGGTGACCATCAAACTAACGAAGCAACATAATAATCTTGGGAATATTTAGGTAAAGTTATTTTTGATAAATTGTATTTTTCTATTTGCGTTATGTGATTGCCATAGTATGGAGATCATTGGGACTTCGTAACTCCCACACAATGAACCTCAGTGACCCGCTTCAATTCTCTAGGTACCATTTAAACAATAATAACCATAATTAATTGTAACAATTACCCTTAATTAACTGATAACTCATTCATTGAGGACCGAGCACTTATTCAAGTTCAACTCCATATTATTTATTAAACATTAATTATGTACATAATTAAGATCGGATTGTAAGGATATGCAATCGCTATCCGACCCGATAGATTGGAACAGCTTCAAGTCATCTGAAAGTAATACGTAAGAGTACTTGAAATGTATACCAAAGTTAATAAAAAAGGGAAGAAAGGTTTGGACTACAGTGAGATCCTTGTGGAACATCAGAGGTCATCCTCATGAGAAGCTCGGTGAAATGTTTTAGAATGACTTCAGAGTTTAATATGAAACCCAAATGTTTTTGTTTTGTTAATGATGGCAACGTTTCAAGTGCATTTTTCTATAGCGCCGCAGGCGATTTCTCAAAATTTCATTGTACTAATAGTAGATTATGCGAAATCCTACTTTTACATTTCAGTACCCTAGATATTAAGTTTTCTAGTGATGGTAAACGGTAATAAAAATTGGAATAATAAATTCTTTCGGAGGGTCCGAAATTGGAAAAAAATATCCTGTCTCCTTCAATTACTATCACAATAAAACAGTAGAAACTAATGGCGTGTTAGTTTGTTCATTCAACATATGAAATTCTCATGGAATTTCTCACTTGGGAAATTTCGCAGGGTTAACTTAAAAAGTAAAATCCTAAAAAAATCAAAAATTTATGACAATAATATGAAAATTTTGTACCGAAAAGTTTTCGTTACAAATTCCACCCCAGCGTAACTCATAACCACGAAACAGCACGAGGGTAAGATGCGGGGTTTAGACAATTTAGTTACCTTGACGAATGCATTTAATAATCCACCATCAAAAGTTAGTAATCATGAAATTGATGATTGATATCGATGACGGAGCAAGTCTTTCTTTATTCTAAATTTTCGATCTCTAAACTTTAACTTTCCTTTCATTTTGGGAAGGTTCAGGCCATCATCAAATATCTACCGGATGCCCGTATAGGTAACATAGTAAATTAATGGCCTAAATTCTTCTCTGATCTGGAATAGATGGTATAAAAGTTATCTATTTACGTGGTTTAGAATCCACGTTAAGCTGCAAGTTACACATTTTCAACACGCAATGGATACGAGCAAGGAATACCGGAATCAGAGGTGTAAACTGCACGAATTTTTCAAGATTTACCTGTCATTATTGTTTAATTTTCCAGTAAATTGCTTGAGCGGTTCGGAAAATAGTTTGAAATTTCAGGTAAACATTCAAATCTGGATGTTAAAATTTTATTCAAACATAATTGTTGTTTTTCCCACTTCATTTTCATTTTGAAATAATTTGCCAGAAACCAATTTGGACTTGATTACAGCATTCGTCGAAATAATTAAGTTTTAAAAATTTAATTTTTAAGAGCGTCGTCGTTGCTACGGTTTAAGCTTAGCCTATTTTATTGTAAAGGGGGTTAGATTGTACATAGCGCAGGGGTTTGTACTAAATCAATATGAAAACGTGGAATAAATTGCATGCGGACGTGCGCAAGCGTTACGCAATATTTTTAGTTTTAGAAGAATCGGAACTGAAGTCATGCTCTAGCATTTTCATCCGAACATATTTTTACGCTATCACGTTGTTTGGTCCATCATAGTGCAAATTTTTTAATTTTGAGTGAGTGTTTTACTTTGGATTATTAGCTTCGGACTCAGCACGTAAGTGGACATCAAAACAGTTTAAATATTTAAAAGTTCAGCTTTGTTTACCAAAAACAAAGGCTCACCCGAAATACTCACGAATATTAATTTTCATCATCAATAATGAAAATTTGCAAATGCTGAGTTCGATATTTTAATTTAGAGAGAAAGTATTATGAAGCACAGCACGCAAACACCTGTTTGTGGAATAATTAACTTGAATAATTAATTCATTAACAGGCCATTAACATAATATAAAAAAATTTTATTTTTATATTCGAGTCACACACACTTCCTGCTTCCTGTTATGTTTAAGACACCCAAATTTTAAAAAACTTTTTATTTTTAGGATCAAACTGATGCATCCAGAAAGCAACAAATAAAACATTTTTCCAAAAGAAAATGTGGAGTACCGTGGCGCCTCATGATGTTGATTGTCCGGCGCCTTCTGCTAGATCGAAACACAGTGCCACTTTACTAGGACACCACGTTTATCTTTTGGGTGGACGAAATGGCAATTTGCCTTTGAAAGATTTTTGGAAATACAATTTAGGTGCGTATTCGATATTTCCTATTGCTTTTTCGGGTTCATAAGAGGAAAAACCTATGATTGTGGTATGATCCATCATCGTGTTGCATGAATTAACCCGTTCTTGGTAGATTACACTTTTTAATCCCAGTAATGCACGGTAAGTTCTAATTCTCAAGGGTTTAAATATTTTCTCTCTCCTTTTTTCCTAGCTTCCTAATAGCGTAATAGCATATATTTGGAAGTTTACAAAAAGCTAATAAGTGCATACGGTGCGGTTTACTGAGACGCAGAGTTATACCTTGCTATTACAGATGAGTAGTCGACTTACTAGGTTCTTGACCTCCAAATGTTCCTGCTACATTGTTTTAAACAATGAAAAATTAATAAATAATATATTTCTAACACGTTTCGTTTACAATTAACCATCAAGTTACAATTTTTTGACTTTTAAATTATCATTGATGACTGATAATTTTTAATTAATATTTCATTAGCTATTAAAAGGTTTTACTTTAGTTTACGATATTTGGTATTTTGAAATTTTAGCTTGCCAGGAAACAATTAACATTTAAAATTATACATAAACGCGTAGAAACGCCAATAACTTCTTTGTAAAAAAGGCTAATCAATATTGTAAATGTATGTCGGCTCCACAATCATTCAGAATATTAAGAAAGTTTAATAGCCGGTTTCATAAAAACTTTTCTGATCATCGATTAGCTGGTGCTTTGTTAACTTTGAGAAGTCATCAAATTAATATTGAGCTAACTTTATTTTTATTTGCTATCATTTAACATTAGAATTCTTTTGTATATTATATACTACTTCCGTGCAATTTTAGCCCTTGTTGATAACAGAAAGAACTAAAGTAATTCAAACATTATTTTATGAATACTTTTTTAGTTAGACATATTATCTTGTTAATTTTCGTAGAAATTTGGCGTGTTAAAATTGAATGGCCGTTCAGTGTTGACAAACCTAACGGTCCATCATCGACTTAATGGTTAAAGATGGTATTCCTTACAAATGAAACATCCTATAGTTTTGTAAGCCATTTTATATGTAATGTCAATATCGCCTACGGCATTGCCTCTACAGGACTTAAATGTCTTAATGAAATTAAAACTTTGCCCACGTAAAATTAAGAGAAATTCCAGTTTTATTAATATAAGAAGAATATTGGTGTTAACAATATTTTGGTAACGGAATTATTCGATCAGAAATAATCAAATAGTTTCAATTAAATTAAAATATTAAGTAGTTTCTCGGTAGTCTATAAATAATTCCATTTATATCCTATAAATAATTATAATTCAATCTAAATTAAAAGCCTGCCAGTTAAGGACGAATTTGGGACGTAAATGTGTAGTGTTTTTAACTCTAAACGCCGAACTGAAAAGTGCTACATTATGCACAGTTAGATGAAAAAATATATTACGTATCAAGCTTGGAAAGTCGCATTTTCCTGAAGAGCAGGCTTTTGAATTCTGTAAAATGTCTTTCTAAGTTCTGCTTTGAATCCATAATATATTAAGTTACAATGATAAAAATACAAAGCTATCTGCAATTTATTTTCTGAATCGTCCAGAAAGTACTTTCATATTGATTTGAAGTTAATAATTTATATTAGATACGTAACTATACTATTATGATTAGATTATAATTTTAAATTATATTGATGGATTTTTAAAATCAGGCGTTGGCGTGTCGGTGAAATTTAGTGGCGTAACTACCAGTGTGCGCGGTGTTCGAATGAACACGGCCCGTAAAATCTTAGAGGCCCGAGGCAATGTAAAGTAAAAAATTCCTAAACAAGGGTAAAAAGTGCCTGTGCAAGCCGGAAACGGACAATTCGGTAATGGGAATCCACCCGTCGAGCTTAGGTTAGTGTTGGGAAGCGATATTTTTAAATGAAGAGACTGTTATAAGAGAGATCTGCCGGTGCCGAGTTGATGTGTACCCTTCCCTGTACTGGGGGGTATTCCCAACAAGTTTTCTCCTGGACCTTTTGGTCTACGTTTTGCGGAAAATAGAAACTGCGCTTAAGAACTGGAGGGTCTGTGAGTATTTCCGTAAGGAAGCAATAAACAATCTTTTCAAAACCAAATAAATACTTAGTTGACTTTGATCAATTCTCGTATCTAATTATTAAAAGTAAATATCGTTGCCATGGTTACCGATGATTCTCTTCAAACTTGACACATGGAACCAATTTAGGGCCATGTGGGTTTGGGGGTGTGCATGGATTTATTCTAGAGAGTAAGATAAACTCACACGCACTTAGGCCTCTAATTCGGGCCCATTGTACTACCTCCGGTTTTCAACTTCACCCCGGCGATCCTGTCACTCTCCAAGTCACTCCAGCTGGGCTTGGGGGAATAAAATATTCCGTTTGGTATGTAAGCAACAAGAAGACAATTCAAGAACCAAACTTGCTTGGTTGTCAATTTTAAAAAGTCGGCTTGTTGTTTACGTATACCTGGGGGGTATTCCATACCCCCCAGACCCCCCGGTTTCACTCCCATTTCAGGGGAATAAATTTGTTTTAGTTTAACGATGTTTTAATTAATTTTTTATTGATAATACTTAAGTTTTCAATATTTTAGGGTGGAAACGCCACTAAACACCCTAAAATGTGAAGAAATGAGTGTGCAATCTAGGGTCTGGGGAGGTATGGATAATGGCGTAAATGACGGCGGGGGGCAGAGGCAGGAATGGTCTCCTTAAACTGAATTATTTTGGGACCAAATTTTGTTTTTAAATCGCAAACCTCTCAATCGAGGGGCCCGTCAAAGTTTTTGCTCCCAAGTCTAAAATTTGAAGTTACGCCACTGGTGAAATTGTTTGTCTCTATCAGTTTATATTGGTAGTCAAACGTACGCAGTACTTACCGTAAACACCAGTGCTGTAGGCGTAAAATCCATAGGTGTTTAGGTATTTATAATCATATTTTATTTTTCTCTCACTCGTCTTCCTTAAAATCATTTTTAAGTTTCAATTATATTTTGTCTAATGTTCTTCTTTTCTCAAGAATGCAAACCACTGCGAATGATAACTCACACAGAAATTTGTGATACAAATTGACATAAATCGTCTCAGACTGTTCAGGGCCAGTTCTACAAAGCAAGTATAAATTAGGAATAAGCTATACTGAGAATAAGTCACACAGATTTCGTTGTACGCAAACGTAGAACGCAATTTATAGAGAGAAAATAGAGACTTATTCTCAGTATAGCTTATTCTTAGTTTATACTTGCTTTGTAGAACTGGCCCTTAATGGCATTTCGACAACGACAAATTGAAGTTGATTGTAATATTTAACTTTTCCCCGGTCTATTACATTGAACAAATGTATTATATTGAAGTGAACAACGATACAAAATAATAATTAAAAAAAAAATTAAGTAACAGTCTAGCTGCAAATCAACAGATGAGGATTCTTAAAGAGATGGAATAATAACGGTTCACTAGATTTTCACTACAGTTTCATTATGTTAGTTACATACTTATTACCAACCTCTAACCACAACTTCTAATATACTTACATTTCAATTGTGGAAATGACATTTTGCCTATTTAGTTACAAAATACTGTAAAAGCATAAGAAATGAAATCACCGGGCATCTGTGGAGTTGCTATATTTTTCAATTGTAGGGGTGATAAGTTATTAAAAATTAAAGCGCACCTAGAGACTACCAAATGTGAGTTGGTGAAGCAGGTGATGAAAAATATGAGAGTTATGAGTTTATTCGATTGAAAAACGAAAACCGCAGAGAGAAAACATTGTGGGGGAATAGTAAATAAGGTCAAATCATCAAACTTGTAGTCGTAAAGGAACTGAAAAATGAGGAATTATGAAGAGAAAGTAATCTCCCCATTCAAACGGATTATAAAGGCAAAGAATGGAGAGAGGAAATAGATTGGAAAGTATTTGCCCTTGATTTGCTAATTTTTATTTGAAAATTAAATGGATCGAATAATTTAAAATTTATTCTAAGCCCTCTTGGAAAAACGATGAGAATTTTCAAAGCAATGAAATATAAAATAATTTTTCTCAGTCAGTGATTCCGTCACTGTCATGTCATATATCCAAGAAAATGTAATAAAATTGAAAAAAATTTTGACTGTCAGATTTTTTGGATAAAGTATTCTCAAATTGTCATCTTTATTGTGCAGTTGTTGTATAAAACTTTTATTAAAACAAAGTTTGACAAATTGTATACAGAAATGTTTTTTCAACCGAATGAAAAATAATACGCAGGCATTTTTACTTACAAGCCGAACAAAAAATATTTGATCAATTTCGTTGATTTATAAACTTTTAAATTATTTACTCTTCTTCCGTTTTTTTGATTAACAAGATAAATTGGTTACGTTTTAATTCTAAAAGCGTAATAAATCAGCATTGACCGAAGCCACTTCGCTTTGATCGCCTTTAACTTGAAGTATTAATAATTTAATGCTCCTTGAAGATTTATTAAAGTTACCTTTAGAATGGGGGATTGAAAGTTTTCTCGTTACGTTTCTCACCAAAACCATTTAATAGCTTTCAGTTGCGGTTAACGTTACGACCGCAATATCCATCTTCAGGGAGTTTAAATTTTATGACCAAAATTTATTGTTTACGCAAACTTTTTCTATTTTAAAAATTGTACTGTGCTACGACGTCTCCTTTTGATATAAAAATCAATACAGTTTCGCATAACATACTTTCTCATTTATTAACGAAGTGTTGACAGATACATCGCGTACTGTTTGTAAGAAGCATATTGCATTTGTCGAACTTTACCTACCCCTAGGCTACCCTAAGTTGTTGGGGAATAACTTGACACCCTCTTGTTGTACAAATGATCTATTGTATCGCTTACCGATTACCACAGAAATAGATTGGTTTTTCATCCAACCTGCAGCCGAACAACCCCTACACTAAATTGGATCCTTTAATAACCGTTTAATTGCTAAAAAATTAATAGCATATTTTCAGTTAATGGAAAATGGCAGCAACTCAAACCAAGTGGTGATACATTGCCCGCTCTACAAGAACACTCGGCTGTTGTACATAAAGAATGCATTTATATTTTTGGGGGCGAAGTGGGCTTCTCAGCTGGAACCGAAACGCCGTTATGGGTCTACGATATTAGAAATGATAGCTTGAAAAAAGTACGACCTCAAAAAGGTATGCCAAATTAACGATTTTCCATTTTTTTTCAATTTTTCGTAATAATTTAAAACGTTAAAATTAAAACAAAATAGTAATATAAAACGCGAAAAATGAATAATTTATGATGCAATGTTTACGGATTTAAATTTCCAAGTAAAAAAAATCAATCGTCTAAACCACTTTTCACATATACGTTTTATTTCTCTTTTACTGTGAAGTATCCTTTTATAAAAGTTTATATAGTAGAAACTGCTCTTTTGATTTTATTGAAAGTCACGTAGGTATGTGATGTTAAGAGATTATTCGGCTTTGTACAACAAAATGCTTTGGAAGTTATCGATTCCACTTTTTTCTCTTCTGTCTCTTATTTTGACCTAATTTGCTGTTTTTTAGGCACAGCAAATCCGAAAGGTAGAAGAGGTCACACATCTTTAGTTTACAAAGGTTCGATGTATGTTTATGGAGGCTACCAAGATTTACGAGGTTCTTGCAGCGAACTTTGGGCGTTTCATTTCGGTTAGTGTTAGTTTCAACAAAGAGAAACTTAAATAACTTTCTATTTGTATATAAAATTGCAGAGACTTCATCATGGCATTTGGTTTCAAACGCCCATAAAACGAATACCGATGTTTGTCCCCCAGCTCGACATAAACATTCCGCAATTTTGCACAACGATGCTATGTGGATTTACGGGGGAATGACCGACTTGCAGGAACGTGCTGATTTATGGAAGTGGGATATGGTTTCCCGAACATGGAATAACCTTAAAACCAAACTAAATCCCGGACCTCTTCACAGTCACGCGGCATGCCGCCTTCCATCGTCCATGATTATTTTTGGAGGAGAACGAGATGGCCATCAAACCAACGATTTATGGAAATTTAGTTTCAGTAAGTTGCTTTATTGTAATTTTTAGTGATAATAAACTAAAACCATACTTATTACAGCAATGGAATTGTGGGAAAAAATAATAATCAGTGGACTTAAACCGCAACCTCGAGCAGAAACGGTAGCGTTAAGCGTATCTCAACTTATCTTAAAAGAAAATATGGTTAACTCATTAGAAGCGGGTGCCGCAAGGACGCGAGCCCGAACCTGTAATTCAGCTGATCGGGGTAACCGTCATTCATCATATCTTCCCAATAATCGAGTCAAACCATGTGAAAAAACTTATGTGTTCAAACCTTCACATATAAATTATATAGACGGTAGTGAATTAGCCCAGCAATACTCGGAAGAACATTCTCAAAATAATAAAGGAAGTTTTTTGCAAGAAATTTCCAAACTATCAAACTTAAATATATCTCGCTTGAACAATAAATGCAGCTACACCTTTTTGACAGGATGCACTACCGATAGTACGGAAAGTTTGCTGCGGCAATATTCTTCCCCACCAGGAGCCGAGGCGGAAGTGGAGGAAAGCGACGTTACAAGCCCATCACGTGGAATTGTAAAATCAAAATCGGCGTATGTTATCAAAAAGAAAGAGATCAAAGATCATTCTCCACTATCACCAGAAACTGATAAAACAGTTCAAAAACCTCAAAAGCATGTCGAGTTTGCAAGTGGAACAAAGAAAATCTCCAGGGAGCCACTTTCGGTGCCAAATTTCAGCCTTATAACTCTACCTACCCCAGTTCTAACACCTGTTGAAGCTGCTCGTCTAGTGTTTTTAGATTCCGAGGATGAAGCCGATTCTGATGAAGTTTTCATACCACCTATTATTAACAACGTAGCTCAAGTGAAGCCGTCAAATTCGGCGAAGGATTTTACAATCTATGAAAACTTTAAGGTAGTTAAGAGGGGTGAAAGTTACAGTTCCCATTTAGCGTACGCTGATAACCCGTTATATCAACATATCATCAATGCCAAAAAGTTTCAGCAACCCCAAGTTGCTGAGGTTTCGAATGAAACAATTTCGTCCACTTCGGATTACGCTAGTATTGAAACTGTGAATAGATTATCTTCTGCTAGTAATTATAGTGTCAAGATTACACCTCAAGATGATGTTCAAACGAAAGATTCTGAGGACGAAGGACCGTTCGGCTTTTGCAATCCGAATTATTTTGGTCCGGATATAAAAAACGCGGATAAGGAAGATACGATGATGAAGAAGAGTATTTCAAAATTACTGAATACACCTGATAGTGTATTGGAGGACTCTTCTGATACATGTAATCGGCCCAAGGAAGATACGTTAGAACTACAGAACTATAATGGCACTATCGATAAAAACACGAAGGTTTTGTTTAGGAATAATTCGCGGAACGCACCACCCAAGTCACTTCCTTTAGCGAGAGGTTGTAACCGTCCTAAGTGTAGGGCAAGAAGTGCTAGCAGATTGGAAAAAAATTGTAGATCGAACGTTCAAACCGAATTACAAGTTGATAAGAGTCCGCCTGTGGATGACTACATTCCATTGTACATTTACGTTGTGGGCGGAAAGGAACACGGACAGGTTACAGTATTCAAGAGACCTCTTTCGATTTGGAAGTTAAAATTATTTTAAAACAATTCCGTCTGAAAATTAGGAAATACTAATAAGGTGCCAAAATTTTACAATGTTAGGTCGTAGCTCTCTTATAGTTTCAGAATTTAAAATGTAAAAAAATATTTCTATACAAACTGTTTATTTTGTCGAAAGAAATAGCTGCGTAAAAATTTATGATAGACTTAAATAATTCTTCCTCAAACGAGGAACTGTACAAACCAAAGTTTGAGTTGTTTTGGGCAATAAAATGTACACTTAATTCTGAATTTAAAATAGGGAAAAATACATTTCGTGTTCAAAAGTTTAGTTTCGCATTTTTGACCAAACCAAAATGGAAGGCAAAACAATAAAAGCATTTTAGTGTTTAACCAAGAAGTGTACTTGTAAACCAATACTACAAAATTTTATTTGTCACTTACGAGGCTGATTCAGATGAAATTAATACAAGGAAAAAAATTTAATCCAGAAGTTTTCCACTTCGTTTGAGCCACCTTCGTATTTCCAATAAATTAGATATAAGCAAAAAGGTTAGTGATTAAATATAGGAAAACCAACTCCGTCTATTGGATTATACTTGAAATATTTGCTTAAGTTAATTTTCCCTCGAGTCGGTGGTACAAAGAGTTGAGTCTTTTTGGGCTTATTCTTTAAAAATTTATATAATTGGATATAAAGACGGGTCAAGTAGCTAATTAAAGAAATTGTTTAATTTTTTTTAATGCGTCTATCACCGTCACCAATACATTTTTTATATATTTTATTTGTAAATAAAAGTTTGCAGTTTGTGGTGCCAATTCGAAAAGTTGATACATATGTCGTGTTCATCTTCCATGAGACTGGTGCAGCTCACACATTAAAGAAGCATGCGATTTGAATGATCCAAAATTTCACCCTTCTTTGGTGTATTAACCGCTTTAATTGTCGAAACTTGTTCCAATTGGGTCATCGAATGTAATTTTTAATTTTTTAAGCTTCATTCGCAATCTCTGAATTAGCAAAGTTTTTTATGTTACTTTTCCATGGTACCTTAACAGTTTTTAGTGAGATTATCAACAAATTCTTTTTAAAATATAATTTGCGTTGTTCTCACGTTAATTTAACGTGTTAAGTGAGAACTTCGAGGTTGTGAATGAAGCATTACACCTTTTTACTTCTTGTACATAAGGATTAGCAGGTATTTGATAATAATTGAATTGTCGTTTATGTAAAAAAATTTAGGGAATAGGAAAGAATTTTTCAACATTCTAAATCAAATAGTTTAATAAATTTAGTACAGTAGACTAATTTTCTAAATGCGATAATAATCAAAGAAAAATTTAAATCACAAATTTACATAAATACGCCTGTAGAAAATTCACTAAACTATTTAGAGTGTTTCTCTTCATCATCAGCCCAAAAATTGTTCCAAATTTTCTTTTTAAATTTTTTTTGTTAATTGTTAATATTTTAATTAAGTGATATAATTATAAGACTGTTAATTTCAAATTTAAAGAAAATGTGCAATGTCTTACGCTAAATTAATTTTGAAAATGTGCAATTTTATTAATTTTATCATGAATAATTGTTTTTCTTTAAACTGTTGAAATGACAAATCGTCCAAATTGTACTAATTACGTGTAAAATGTATAAAAGTGTTTTGTTAAAAATAATTGTGTTAATAAATTTAATTTAGTACAAAAATTTTTACTTCATTATAGATAAAAAGCTTTGTTGCGTATTTTAGTAAAAGCTGAATAGAATAAAAGGAATTGCCACTTAAGTAAAAGACAGGATTTGTAAAAGTTCAGTAAAAAAATCTCCTAAAAGATTTTTCTTAAATTTCCATTCCCTTTGCATAGAATTGATTTTCAACTTGAACGCTCGACTTTTATAGTTTTGTAATCTTATTTACCTTTTTGACACCAGTTCTGAGTTTTTTTTTTTACATTTTTATTTCAAGCTGACGACTTTTCTTGTATTGTTGCATCTCTACTTTCTAAACTCAATTTTTATTCGAACAACACAATAAGATTATCTGAATAAATTGATTCTGAGTTCATCTTTTTTACATCCTATATGATAAAAATTACAAATTGCATAAAATAGAATCCAAATTATAAATTTGGAAATTTCTGTAGTCCAGTTCTGTATTATACAGCTCCAGAGGATGATTGGTGTGATTTGTAGTTGAGCTGTAGTGCAGATATTCCATGCTCGAATTTACGATTTTAAGAAATTTTTAACATGGACCCTTTTAACATTCCTTGCATTTTTCTATGTTTGAGTCGCCACATTTCTCTACTAATATACCTTCCTTATCTACATTTTCCTCTGCTGGACTTATTGGATTATTGTATAATCTGAGGTATTTAATTCAAAATTTTGAGTATAAACTTTATGTCCAGTTTTATTCATATTAAATAGATATTTTACGAGTTATAATATTAAAATAGTTAAATTATTTAATATAATTTTATTGAGCTTTCAGAGGTGTGTACGTCGTGTACGATGAAAATTTAATTTATTAAATTTAGTGTAAAGTTAGCAAGACAAAGTTTCTAACTTTTGCAGAATGAATTAAATTATTATACGAAGACTACATCAATTCCAAATATTGCGGTGATGCTGTGGTTATTTCTTGAAGAATTATTTTTTAACTTTGTTTTTAGTAAACCACTTTGCAATTTCTAATCGGTTTATTATACATCAGGCTCATTATAATATAATAATGAAAAGTAATTTATTCTCTTTTCATTCATTCATTATAATTTCTAACTTACATTAATATCCATTTATTCACTTTAATATAAACTAGCTATCTCGTTAATCCATCTTGCGCTTCAGTAAGTTTTCCTAGAAGTATCTATATAATTTCAAAACTAATTAAATTTTCAATTAACTTTGCATCTTTAACAAAAATAAGCTGAATAACTTTATAATGGTAAACTGGTAGTAAATTTAGATTAAACAAAAAATCAGACAAATTATCTATTTTATGTATCAAAATTGAATTAAGCTTTATGTTTCAAAGCTAGTAAAACAGATTAAAATATGTTGAAAAATTTTAATTGAATAGTTTTCAATTATATTGTCGTGTTAATTTTGGATAAGGAACAACCAAAATTGTAAAGTGGGAATAATTGTTGTAAAAATTTAAATTTGAATTTTGCGGCGCTTCGATGTCGCTGTGGAGCGCAGGTTCCGGAGCTCAAGAAGATAGGAGGAAGACTTGCGTACGCCGTCCAAGTCGTGGACGGTCGACTTTTTGATTTCTGACGATTTTTTTAGTTGTAAAAATTTGATTTATTTGAAAATAAAAGGCAAGTGAAATTTGAAAGAGTGTTATTTCTTTTAGAGTGACAATTTTGAAGAGAAAATTTGTGAATTATACAATTTGCAAGTGAAATTATTTCGGAAAAGGTATTGAAGGTCGGCTGATAAGGGCCGGTGTTTGAAAAGAGATACGATTGAGCCAGCCGGGTAAGAAGTGATTTCTCCGCCCAATTGAAAATTTTACCAAAAAGAGTTGGAAAGTTTAATAATTAATATTTCGAGGCTGGAAAATAATACTTCAACATGGCACCCGTGACGTGGGGCGTTTAGGTGACTAATTTTTGAGAAACAAAAAGTTCACCGCGGAACCGACATTTACCCTGAGATTTTGATAAAGGAGAGTTTGACCATGGCTACAAGCTGGGATAAATTGGATCGACTAGGATGGATGTAGGCTTCAACAGCTAATAGAGCAAATGGCTGAAGACAGAAGAGAGAGGGAAATGAATAGAATATAAGATAAAAAAGAGGCGGAAAAGAATAGGATTGAGTATAAGAAAGAATTAGCGGAACATTTTGAAAAATTGAGTGGAGCGGTAGGCGGTGCTAATTATGGAAAAATTGAAAATGAAGAAGAAGAATTAGAAAATAAAGAAGTCCCAATAGTAGAAAAGGAAATAGAACAAAAAATGGAAAATGTGGAAGAAAAAGAAATTATAAACGAAAATGAGGTAGCAGAGGTCGTAGCAGGCGAGGGGGTGGAAACCCATGAAGAAGAAGTTAAGAGATGTAATGCAGGCGACATTATCGTGAAAAAAGTCCTGGTTTACACTAGAAGAAAACTAAGAAAATTAAAATTGAGAAGGATGCGATTTAAGAGAAAATTTCGTTATTTAAAACAACAAAATTTTGAAGGTGCCAATGGGCTGAAGAGAAAAGTAGATTTAAAAAAAATGATGTCTGAAGTGAAGAAGTTACCCAGTTCAAGAGGTGATAATTTAGGGGATGACGCGCCCGACGATGAAGAGATGCCGTCCGATGAAGCAATATGGTTCTTCAGAGTTGGAAGAATTTTTAACAAAAATAAAATGTTAAGAAAGAAGAAGATTTCTCGAAGTGGTCGAACAGAGGGGATGGCAGTGATCGAAATGAGAGAGGGTCTTTTACAGAAGTGGGGGTACAGGCGCTCGAGATGGAAACTCGCCGAGGAAGAGAAACCACCCCAATAAATCAAGAAAAATGGGAAAAGGAAAATTTTATTAAATTAAATTAATTAAAACAACTGCGAGGAAAATGGATATAGTTTTAAACATAAAGAGGTAAAACTTTAAATAATAAAAATTGAAAGTGTAAATATGATTGATAAGCAATTTGTAAATTTGATTTAAAAGTAAAAATGAATGCGGGTTATGAATAAGGTTTAATCTATTGTAACGAACAATTTATAAGCTAAGATTTTAAAGAAGAACGAAACAACAATTCACGTTAAAATAAAATTTCAAATGGTTAAAAAGTCGATAAATTAAACTTTTAAAATAGAACGATAAAGTAATCTTCAAGTGTTAAGCAAAGGAAAAGTGAAAAACTTTGATAAAATTTGAAACATAAAAATTTTCTAAAAATCAAAAAATTAAAAGTGGACAAGTTACTTTTGTTGATAATATTAGAATCGTATTCGAGCAATTGTATGAAGTTATTTGATAAGGAAATCGACAATTTGGAAAGGATTGGTCGCTGTGAAAAAGAAAAGTTAAAAATTATTAATTAAAGTTGAATTTATGATGATATGGAATAATTAGTTGGCTACATCTTGTGAAAAGGGTAGTTTTAGTTTATGGAATGGTAATTTATGGAGTTGAATAGTATTGAAAATTTTAAAGTATGTAATTTGAAAATTAAAAATAAGTAGCAGCGAATAATTTAAGTATAAAACGTTAATTCAAAATTGGATGACGAAAGAATTGCAAAAATACGAAGACATGGAAATGATCGAGGGTTCACCGAAGGATTAATGGATATTTCGAAGATTACAAATGGTTTGGAAAATTTTAATAATTGTTGAAGTTTGAAGAAGATTTAGTCTACTCATAGAAATTGAGATTTTGTTAATGGAAAATTTGTCGAACGAAGATGAAAGAAATTTTGGTATGAAGGAGTTCTTAGATTAAATGTGGTAATTGCATTCTTGATTGTAAATAGGTTACTAATTATTGTAACATTGTTAAAATTTAATTTTTCTGTAAAATTTAATATTTACTTGGTTCCTTAATTAATTAATTTAATTAATTTGGTTCCTTATTCCAAAGACACGACGCGACGTGGAGTATCTTTCTCAAAATCCAGTCCTGGACAAATCCCGTCAGGATTTATCGAAAGCTGCAGAGGCTTGATGTCGTGTTAATTTTGAATAAGGAACAACCAAAATTGTAAATTGGGAAAAATTGTTGGGGAAATTTAAATTTTGAATTCGCGGTTTTTCGAGGTCGCTGCGGAGCGCAGGTTCCGGAGGTAAGAAGGGAAGAAGAAGACTTGCGTACGCCGTCCAAGTCGTGGACGGTCGACATTTTGATTTTTAATTGTAAAATTGATTTAAATTTGAAAATTAAAGTAGTGAAAAGGAAAAGAGTGTTATTTATTTTAGATCAAGAAAGAAAATTGATTATTAATTAAAATTTAGAAAAGTGAGAAATTTGCTCACAAAAATATTGAAAAGTTAACGAAAAGCAAGGTCGCGCGATAAAGTCGGTGCTAAAGAGATAACCGATTGAGTCAGCCGGGTAAGAAGTGATTTCTCCGCCTGAGTGTAAATTTTACCAAGACGAGTTGGAAAGTTTTATATTAATATTTCGAGGCTGGAAAATAATACGTCAATATATTAAAGAAATGTTTTTTTTTATATAATACAGATGTGCTTGTGCGTCTTCAAATTTTCTTTGCTGTAATGCGGAGACATTAAAAAATAACACTACTACATTTAATTAATAAAAAACATGCAATAGTTGAATTCTACCCATTATATTTATTCAACGTTTTTGTATTATAGTGAGAGAGATTTGAACGTCTGCTTGGGGAAATATTCCTTTGTACATTATAACATAAAGAAATGAGTAATCACAAATTTAATAGAAACAAAAGATAAATAAAAGTAAAAAATTACTAAACTTTTCAAAACTTAAAGAAAATTGTTAAAGGAATAATCAAAATCGACACATAAATAAAAAATAATCTAGATGGATTTGTTTTCCTTGTTAGAATAATTATTAAAACTATGTATGAGTTTGGTAGCAGCTTAACAGGAAAGTAACAAGTTACTTCAGATTATCAACGAATACTTTAGAAACTTCAAAAAAAGGTTAATCCAGTTTTAGGTGTAAATTAAATATTTAAAATTTACATATTATTTAAGTAGAAAGACCACATTATAGTAAACTTCTTCTTAGAATTTTAAGCATTTCAGCTTAGCTTCTCCGCTTGACATTAACCAATACAAGAATTCGGACACTCAAATTATCAGCATAACACCTTGATGAAAATTTAAAAAGTGGATGAAGGATTTTAAGGAGTCTAATCAGTATAAAATTATCCTTATTTTTCACTTAGGTAAAACTTGTAAAATTCGTAAAAGAAATGTTCAAAAAATAAGATTATCGATGACTGTTATCAAGGAAAGATATTCAAGTCATTTTGAAAAAATGTATTCCATTTTTCCATTATTTAGGATTCGGCATGTCCTAAGGCAACTGTGTTACCTACTTTTATGATGAACAGATACAGAATACTTTTCAGTAATGGATAAAAGTCGACGAGGTAGGCAATAGAGGGAGTATAACAGTTTATCATGGAAACTCGTGGAAACTCTTGGAAACTCATTTTCCAGCTTTATTTTTTCATATCAAATCGGTACCCAAGTCTGTAAGTTAGGCTCTGCTTCATAAAATGCTTATAAGTAACTAACTATAAGGAATTCTATTGGCCTGCTTGTACTAAATAATTGACGTTTTCTATTGGTGAAGTATTTTTAACGCCTTGTTAAATATTGTTTTAAACCAACGCCAACAGCTAATGTTTACCTGCCTACATGATGAGCACATTAATAAACTTATTCTGGATAATATTGCCGAAATAAAATTTTTATATAAAACCTTTTTTATCAATAAATAAATTTTAATAAAAAGAAACCCTCCAAAATTGTTGGTAAATATAACATTTTTTACCAGGCATCACGTGCCTCTTTTATACTAAGCAATTTTCGAAAGTAAATTTTAAGATTAGGAAGAGAAACAAACTTTTCCAACAAAATCCCTCCTTTAAGCTATATGTGATTACGATTGTTCAACGTTTCAAGCACTTTCAAGTTATGTCAATCTCTTATCTAAATAAATAAAAATTTTCACTTCAAACAGCTCTAGAAGGTACAACAGGTTTTCAAATAAGTAAGACAGTGAACTTTTGAGATACAATAAACAATTATTTCCGTATTACGTTTAAATACTACAGCATAATCCGAACGTATATTTAGATTACGTGCACCAGCTTAGCATCAACCGTTAAATTTTATCCTTTAAGTTTCAAGTTTATTTAATTCAACTGTGTCTTATGCGCACAAAAATTAATTATACGTACCCGTTAAAAGATTCAAATTAAATTTAAAAAATAATTCGCGTTTAGTTAGTTAAGTACGTGGTTAAATTTGCAAATCACGCTCCCGATACAATAAAATATCCTTAGGGAGATTCGTTTAGGAGACAAAATTGAAACAAATTGTATTAGTAACAATTTGGTACAACAAAAATTGAATTGTGCAGTAAAGGTTAAAAGAAAAATTAAGTTTTTCGTTGCTTTTCTATTCGGTTTTAATTAGATTTTGTAACAGATGCTTTTTTGGGTTTTAAATACTCGACCAATTTAACTTTATGTTTTCGGCGTATTTAATCCAGCATTTTTTAATCTACTCTTGCGCGTCACTATTCGTTTTTGTAGTGAATTCATTCTTTTTTGTAATTGAATTTGTGTGGATGGATCATATTTAACTATTTGAAAATTTTTAGAAACGAATATCTCATATCAAAAGCTTCAATCAAGTGTAATTGCCTGGTACTGACATTGGAGTGTAAATGACAGACTGGATTGATTTAGTGGTTTCTATATTTCGAATCTCAAAGTAAAACTGATAAACTGAATACGATGAGTACATTACAACAGCATCAAATTAAATTAAATTTTTTGAAACGGTCGGTGGCTTATACATTGGCTCTTTAAGACAAAAATAATTTTACAGCGTTTAACAATGTTGGTAGTTGAAATATTTCATATTTATTTAAAAATATTTGACCACTAAGTACGAATATAATTTTACATATTTACAAAAGTTTCGTTATTAATTAATACATTGTTCGTTATTTTTTGGTAGACATTCGAAATTAAATGCTTGAAAGTTTTTACAAAAATATTTTGGATGTACACATCTAAACGCACTGCGCCGGCGGATTAGGAACGTTAGCTCTAGGACAAGCATTGGAAGTTCGTCTAGCAGCTATCCATTGCGAGGCTCTCCTCCCTAAAGACCCCAGTCATACTTTTTCTTCTCCCGATCCTGGATAAGGAGTGGATCTAACAAACTACGAGTAAAACAAATGCGAGTTAGATAAATATAAACCGTTGTAATCCTTTTGGAAAGTAGTGCAGTAATAATGAAATTTTGAGGAAATAAAAACTGTGATATATTGACTTTTCAACAAAAAAAAAAAGAAAAATAATTAAAAGTATACAATAATTCTTACCGAAACTGTGGTTACAGTTACAGAGTTTGCCCTAGGACGGAATTGAGCTACTTGCCATTTTCGTCTCATTTGTGCCAAAACCTAATAAACAAAATAAATTAGAAACACGCAACTATGATAGAATAAAAGGGATGGTATTTTGAATTAAATTTATTTTTAAAGTTGCTATCTAAAATTTTTAAAAGTGATTAAAACTGCAAAATTAAAAAACTTTTAAGTTGTTATTATAACTCCAACTTTTATCTGGAAAATTTAATCTGTTTTAATTATGATAATATTATTTAAATATTTATATATAATACCAAGATTTAAAAAATTTCAGAAATTAATTTAATTATAATATGGAAAGTCTCTAAAGAAACTTTGCAAAGAAAAAATATACACTATATACAAGTATCTACATTTGAAATCACTAAAAATTATCCTTAAGTCATCAGTTATGTTTTATGGAGTAAAATTATAATTATATCACTCATTAAGCTCATTAAGCACCACTTAAAATTGCACCCCGTTTTCTTAGTAAAAAGAATAAGAACACATAACAAGAGATTATCCTGAGATATGATGTCATGGAAATTATTCTTCAGTTTGGGGGTATTTTCACCCACTATCTTGCAGTTCATCCGTTTCCACTGGTGAATCTGCATTATGAATTCATCAATGTTAAATAGTAGGTTATCGTTAATCTACTTTAACAATGAAGAAAAGTATGTGGCACAGAAAGAGGTGTTTGTTTATAGTTGGGACATTCACAGATGAATTTCCCATGAATATTTAATAAGATTAAATCAAGGATAAATTTTCGTCCATTTTTAAATTAATTTATTTTTATTTTTTTCTCATGTAGTGGACTATTAGTAGGAGTCAGATAATCTAGTATTTATTATTAATAGTCCACTACCTGAGAAAGAAAGAAAAATAAATTAAATCAAGGGTTGCTAATTTTTTTTTCTCATACCAAACATTATAAAATGCGTTGAAGATTAGCATAGCTAAAGCCAGGAAATCTTACTAGGGAAATGTTAATGGAGTGGTTTCTTATTGCATTTATGAAAGCCTTAAGATAAACCTTGGACTTGAGATCACAGCAGTGCATTCGGCATAATCAGGATTGAAACCTCGGTTTTCCGTTCCCGCGCTTGTTTAGACTAGTAATTTCCTAATTAATTCCAAAACACTATTCCGATCTGCATACATAAACTAAGAAATTTAGACTACTTGCTATTTTGCTCTTTGACTCTAAATAAAATTATGCTTATGGAGATTTACATGGAGATTCAGATAATCATGACGTCAGGTTCATCTTAAATGATTTTAATTGTAGGTACCCTAGATATTATAGGCAAAAATGAGTAAGTAAAACCTCGTAAATTTCCTTTCATTTTTCTTTCACCCTCTAAAGTGAGTGACATATTTTGATAAAAACTATAAATAAAGTTTAAAAAAAATGAAAAGTGCGAAAAGGAAGTTCTTTATTTCGAGTGCCTTATAAATGGAAAAATTCTAGCATTCTTAGGTTGTTTGATTGTAATTAAAAAGTTACAAAAATTGCTAAGTAAATGTCCCCCTTAAAAATGAGGCGTGTGAAAATTAAGCGTAAGATTAGTGTGTTCTTTGCTCAATTCATTAAGCATCCCTCTTAAAAAGTGTTGTTAAGTAAAGAAAAAGTAATAAATTGCACAAATACAGAATGTTCTGTTTGCTTACTCCATTCTGGTTTTGCTTTTAATTTTAGTGGATTAGTTGTAGCTTTGAAGTAGCAGAATTAAAGAAATTTAATCGTGAAATTTGTCCACATAACGAAAATTTTCGTAACTCAACTTATAATACGCTTTCCACTTTATAAATTAAAATAATTTGTCTGATGTCTGCATTATAAGTCGAGTCAGATTATATTTACATCAGAGATATAATTGAATTATTTTAATTGAATTGATTAAAGAATAATTTTGTTTGGTTTCCATTTTACCTTCCTTTTGTGCAAATGAAGTAAACTGGTTGTACATACCTCTCCATTACAGAAGCAGAAGAGAACCGCCACACAAAAACCCTACAATAAAAGTTAAATTAAAATAATTAAACGTAATGTAGGTACGTACTATGTAAAATTTAAATTATTTAATTGTTTTAATTGTACACCCTGTATTTTCCATTATCGTAAATTTGTAATGTACGACTCGCTATTTTTGAATTAATTACACCTTAATTATAATTAAATTACTTATTTTATTACCATAGAGCCGTTAATAAATGACTAACAAGGATTAATTAACACAAACCTGTAAGGAAGCAGTAACTGCGGATACAACCTCGTATGCGTGCTCCCAAGGGTGGTTTTGCTCCGGTCGGAAAGGTGTTAAAAGAAAATTTAAACCGAGCAAAGGAACCAACAACAACGTTGCTCTACAATTACAATCATAATAAAATTTTGATTTTTAAAGGAAGAATAGATTAATCACCTTAAGGCTTGCAGTGACGTTCTTGATGTTCCCGAATTTCCTTGCGGTCCTCTTCTTAATTTAATCAACAAGACTCTTAGTATATTAAAAAGAAAAATTACATTTAAAAATACTGTAGCACAAACTGGTACTTGAAGAATAATATTGTATTTGCCTTCGTTCATCCAACATCTACAACAAAAAGTACAAAATTATTTGTTAAAATTAATAAAAGCAAGCATTTGGCGACTGTCTGATATGGAGAAGCTTTCAGAAATTAAAATTTCAAGCTTAACCCTGGCTACAATAATAATTTTAACTTAATATCAGCATTTAGACCGCGAGCTGTTTGTGATGGCTAAAGTTTTTCGATAATTTCACCCTATATAAAAAATAGTAGAAAAAACAACAAATTATGAAGTACCCTGGAGCTTTCCAGCTTTTAGAATAATACAATTTTCTGAAAAACAATGTTTCAAAAAAATTAATACCACAATTACAGTGGATGTGAAACACGTAAGTTTGGGATTATCTCTTGGGAGTCTACAGAAGAAAATTTGTAAGATAATTAATTTAAATTGCAAACTATGATTATATCTATCAAATTTTGTTACGAGCAAATGCGTAATTTGTTTCGTAACGCCATAATTTTGTGCTCTTCTTTGAGGCTATGACAGCACAATAGTAAATGTTATAATAAATACACCGTTTTGAGCTTTTGTGGCGCTTTTGTTTACTCTATCTGAGCAAACTTTAGTATTATTACTTTGCCTTGCTTGTTAGAACTCTCGATACAGCTATAACGTTGATGTTTTCATAATAATATGTGGAAGTCAAAATTACTAACATTAATGTGAAAGGATCTTACATGTCCCATGTTCCTAAAATCAGAGGAGCATTATTTGGAAATTGCTTTACAAATCATCAAATGTTTTGTAGAAAATATACAAAGCGTATGATATTTTAAATTCCAGCTTTACGCTTGGCGTCAGATGTTCTCCCATATAGGAGAACTAATTTCCATAATTATTAATTAATTTTGTGTATAGTTTATTGTTCAAGATTTTCTCATATTAATTTTCTTAAAAAAGAACTTGATATTATAATAATAATTATTTTTGCAGCTATCAACTCTATTTAAATTTAATTGTTTAAATGGAAACTTTATTGCAGTCTTATTTGGTCTCAATCAATGAAGTTCTCAAATGTTCATTCGTATTTAATATGCAAACTAATGATAATAATCCTGCATTTTATGCTCAATAAACTTTTGCACGTATGAAAATTTAATTTGTAAGCTTTGTAACATCCGGTCAAATTTTGCTTAGATGAGCTTTATTTAGGGATAATAATCCCCAGTTATTAATACAAATTATGATTTATAGTGTAAATATAAATGTAGCAATTTAATACAACATTACCTAATTAATTTCAAAACAATATTCCGATCTACCCAAAAAAAAATAAAATTTTTATTTTCTCAAACAATTTAAAGAAGAACAACATCCCTCATTAAATTTAGCCCGTATATACAAAGCCTAAAAAGGAAAACATGTTGTTGTATGTCGTAAAGACTGACATAAAATAGAAATTAAGTTTCTCTGAATTAAATTTTAATGAACACGTAAATTTTGGTCTGTTGGCAAGAAGGAATCAACACTAACAAGTGACAGGATAAAATTTTAAACTATTAATTTTCAGTTGAGTACAAAACGGGGAATTTTCTTTTCAAGTGTTGCAGGAAATCCTTAATTGCAATAGAGCGAAATGAAGTAGTACGTGGTCTGATTAACAGCTTTTTATAGGGTTTCCGACAGTGGAAATCTTCTTATTAATTACTTAAGATGGTGAGGGTGGTTACATAAACGATAATATCGCTAAGAAAAGCAAATGCTGACCTACATTCACATTATAACGTTTAACGTCATAATTTATACGATTAGTTTCTGATCTAAAGAGAGGCGGACACCCTAAATAATTAACAATTTGTGAACTAAGGTAAGTTCTTGAAGACGATATAAATAAAATCAGCTATCTTTTTGTAATTGTTAATCAAGAATCATCGAAAGTATGAACTTAAAATGAATTTTACATACTTTTATGTAATAAAATTAAATTTTAGCACCCTAAACTTCAAAAATTCTTAGTAAATTACAGAACTTCATGAACTATATTGCTTTTTTGTATTGTACTTTAGTGTAGCTGCGACATCATTTTTAACTATCCATTTAAATTATACACACAAAGTTTAAGTTCCAGTGCAGTGGTCGCACATTCACATTCAAATTTAATTATACAAATATAAAAAAACACATTTTAAAATATAAATCTTAGATTGACTTATCAACTGGAGCGGTGACCGCTCAACTTAAGTGTGCGTATTGGCGTTATCTGATTATACACATGAATGATATTCGGCCAGGTGGGTTCTAGCTATTTTCCAATAATCAAACTGAAAAGCACTATAATTGCTTTAATCTTTGGATTAAAACAGTTTGTATAAATCATTGTTGGAAGGTTATCCGAACTAAAGGCATTGATTTTAGTCTGGAAGATCGTAACTAAATTTATGATCCACCCAAGAAAGTCAGTAATTTTTTACGTTTAATTGCGTGTGAGCTTTATTTAAAGCCCAAAGCTTCCTCATCTGAATCCTTTTAATGTTAACATGGATTTAGCAAAATAGAAAAGGATAACAATCTTCTTGCTGCAAGAAACTAATTTATAATTAACATTTGTAAACAGAAGTTGGGTAAGTTTTGAACAGACTGGTTGTAACGATCAAAATTTACCTAAAGAAGCGGTTTCTCTTGTAGAGGTTTTCCTAATTGGGTGTTTAAGTGAAAGTAAAGGAAAACAAACTTCATCAAATCACATAAAATTTAAAAAGTTTACTACCAAACTTTTCTTTCATAAGCTCAAAATTTTATCGGAAAATTCTTGACGTGACCCGAGTTCAATTTAAAAATGTGATGCTACAGCTGCATTCCTCAATTATTATTATCGAGAATCAACTTATTGATGATGTTGTAGATATTCTTGAAAGCATTCAGAAAACTAATGGCATTATAATGTATGCGTACATTGCTGATAAGGGTAAATAATACGATTACTCAAATTAGCATAGAGCTCGACATATCACCAACAATTTAATTATGAATCAAAGCATCAATTTGTATTATAATTGAAAATGACGTCAAAATAAAATAATCTGTAATTTTTTTCATTTTGACTAGTCCGTAATTAATGAATTTAAATGGATTAAGCAACGAAAACAATCATTGCTTTCGTTTCTCTATCGATTATCGCAAATTTTTCGGGTTTAAATTCACCAAACAGGATAAAAAGCGATTCACATCTAAAATAATTCCACTTTAAATATTGGAAAAGTTGATTAGTTTTATCGGAATTAATTTGAGGTTTTGTTTCTTTTGGTGTAAAAAGTTTGTTAAAGTTATGCCCGGTTATGCCGAGTATTTAATGTAAATGCAGAGGAAATGCGACGGAAATGGATTCATAGCAGCATCAGGGCTCGTAAGAAATGCAGTTGAATGTGAAACTTTATTATTTACTTCAAAAAACCGGAAAAAATGACGACGAGGAAACATTTAGTATTTCGAAAAAGTATTTAATTTTTATTACTTTTCTTTTTAATATCTAAGGTATGCAACCTGTCCATGTACTACCACAATAAACTTCTTAGGACTTAGGTGATATTCCTTAACAAATGTCCAATCCTGAATAGGGTTTATGAGTGAGGTTCAATCCTTAACATATTTTTCTGCTATAGCTAACCTTTTTAAGTTTATATTCTTACGTACTTGAGTGATAATGACTTAAAAAGAATAATAAAAAAATGCCTCAGATTAATAATTGTAATTAATTCAAATTGTACTTTTCACCTATTACTCAGGAAATATTTTTTTGTAACATTTAATTAGATTATTTTTAAAATGTCCTGTACATTATGGACAAATAACCTAACCTTATAATTTTATTGTGAGTTTCCCAATCATTTGGAAAATTAAATCTTATTAGTTTGAGCGTCATCATAAAAGCAATTCTGCAGTCCCTATTAGCCTACTCTTTACAAATCAATTTATTTGTTTATTTATAAATTGTAAATAGGATGGATATTTTGATGGCAAAATTTGATTAGTTACATCTTACCAAATTAACCGAACTGTTACTTTTAAAGTAAAATTTATAAAATTTATAAATAGGAAATGTAATATTCCAAAATATTACAAATTCGATTCATTTGCTTCACAAATCATTCAGATTTGCATTGAGAAGAGAAAATCCTCTTTCTGGCGAGTTCAAATCCTTCAGACGAACCATTTGATTTTTAAGAACCAAGGGACCGAGGATGGAAAATTTTCCAAATATCATTGTTATGATTTAGCCCTTCCATCAAGATTACATGAAGTAACTCCCTTGTGAATAGAATATACGTCGTAATATGAAATGAAAACCCTTCGTACATCTCTAATATTCTTTAAAAGTTTCCGATACCAAAAAACTTTATCTTTATGTTACCTTATTTGTGAACTAAGAAACCATATTGTACATTAAAAAAGTTTATGTTTCTGACATACATTTTGATAGAGCAACATAAGAATAAACCTACGCCTAATGCTTCAGTCCGAATTACCTGAGGAAATAACTTTTCTTAACATTTTATTTGCTGGGATTCCCGAATGGTCAATGGGATCGTTACATCGCGTAACCCAACTTTTCTGCATCATAAAAGCTCAACTTTAAAAGAATTCTAAATAAAATAATTCATCGTTACATTTAATCTAAGAAATAACGAGTAGGGAAGATGGGTTGATAGAAAAGGGACAAATAGCAAAACATTTTTGGTTTCATCATAATAAAAATTTGTTTTATTTCGTTGTGTACTTTACTGTTTGTTATTTTATGTTTTTTCTGCTAATAGCCACATATTTTTCGTAAACATTTCATCACTAAAAAATAATTTTTTTTATCTATTTTTAAGAACTATAATCTATCATAGAAAGCATTAAAGGAAACGTCAAAAATCATTGAAACTAATCTGAAGCGATTAAACTTAGAAAATGTAACAGAAAGAAAAAGGTTTACTTTGTAACGTTGAGAAACAAACTTAACAATTTCCACCGTATTGTTCGATAGGACTAAAAGTGTCGAGCCTGAATGATACATCAAAAGTCATTTGATGTATTGTAGAGTTTAGAGGAATTTAGGAATACACATGTTCCTTCAAGTTGTGATTTATTTTCCAATTTTTCATTACAAAACTGTTTTAAATTACTAATAAATAAATTGTTTCATATTATGAAGTATCCACTTTCCTACGTCGTCGTCGTCGTGCAAACGAATGAGGATTGAGATAAGACGTGTCGGTAAATACCTGGATTGTAATTCACAATAATTGACAGCGGTGCTGTCCTTTTTTTTATTCGAAATTGAGTTGAAATAGTTTTTTTGTGACTTATATAAAGAATTGCGGATCTTTTCTCCACAAACGTTATTTGACACGCAAAAGCTGTTAGGTCACAAAAATAGGAATCTTTTAAATATTAATGAAATAATAAAGGGAAAGAGCCAGCACACCCTTTGTCGTTATTTCAAAATATTTAACTTGCAAATATACTAGAAAAATCTGAATCTACTAAAATTTTATTTACATAGGCTGTATTTTATTTTAATGCGCAGAGGAAGTGGGTTAAGAGTTATCATTGTTATCACACATTCAATCATCAGAAAGTCAGTGATTTGTTTAAAAAGAAATCGAATAGCATTAGAGGGCTACACGAGTGAGGCCAAAGGCTGAGAAACCAAATCCGGCTATTATACGATTTGACGAGGACACTGCCCAATCTGCACCACTGCCTCGATGTACCACCCATTCGTACAAATTAGAATATTCGTAAGTAATTATTTCCATCAAAATTTTGTTCTAAATTTTTATATAATGTAATCATGTTTTTCTATTATATCCATCTGAGGAGATTTAAAAAATGTAAAACACTTATCAGTTATACACGCAATTATATCAGTTAATTAATAAGAATTTTTTTTTAAATTAAATAAAGAATGTGTGTTATTTGAATTTATTAAAATTTAATAAAAATATTTGCAATTTGAAAATGCAATTTAAAAAGAAGGAAACTGCTAAGTTTTGTTTCTCATTTATTTTTGTTCATAATAGACGAAACGAACGAATACGCTTACGCTATCATTCAGTAAATCCCCTGTGATCGTTGAAATGGAGTCTTAGGAACAGCTTCATATATGTTTCAAGAAAATTGACTGGTGGAAATTTTAGATTAGACGAGAAAATCTTACAAGATAATTTTGTGTGATTTTCAGCCTCACTTAGAAATTATATACGTTGTCTTGAATTCTTTATCATCCGAAAATATCTTTGCGTGAGGACGAAATCGTCATAATTATGTCGACTTTGGGTTGAATCAACATAAATTTGATATGTTTATGATACCACAAGGGATAGTTTTCTCTGGAAATAATATAGGGTAACCGAAAATTTGTCATTTTATACGACACTGTTATTAATGTTCATAGATATTGAAAAGTAGCCGATTGGTTCGATTAAATTTTAAACTTTTATAGATGACGCTATAGCTGAATTTGTGACACATAAAGTGTGATATATAGAGAGTTTGCTCTATATAATGCCCCTTCGTCTTAAAGAAATGTAAGCACATTTATACTTTTAAAATATGCATCTTCAATTTGTTGTGTGTCAATTCGATTTTGTCCCTTTGGAATTCTAAGCAGAATCATTTACAAAAGCTATTTATAACTTTTTTACGACTGCAGACTCTCTCCTAGTTTGTGCTAATATTTGTTGGTTAAACAAACTTCATGAGATTTTAATTTTCAGTCGAGGAATAACAGAAAAGTTAAATTAAATTAAAAAGGTTCTTCAATTATGCAAAATTAATTGGTTGGTTAACTTACTCTGAAGTTTCCAAATTGTCGTCCGAAAAATATCGTAAGGGTGTATAAATAATGATGGTTAATGTTGGTATTCCCCATCCCAATAAAAGCATACATCTCAACAATCGAACCTCCGATATAAACGCAGATACCAAAACTGTGTGTAGATATAACCCTTCGCAAAGCATCCATGAATAATTTGACAATAGGAAATAATAGAGGACGACGTGAAGAATGCGACACCATATCTGCAAAAATAATTTTTTTAGTTTTTATTTACACTACAAAAAATATTTGTAATAATGAAACCGCATTTACGTAGCGAAATTACACCGAAACAGCAGCTACATATTTAAGTGCACATAATTTATTTAAAGCTTCAGATTAAATTTGTTCTCTCCAGGAAATTAATTCAACAAGTCCATCTAGTTTTAGTTACACAAAATTAATTAAAAAACGTACTTCTACCTTGACAAATTAATGGAAATTAAACCAACGGATTTTAATCAAAATCGGTAAGGAATTTCTAAATCAGCTCCACAGGCGATTTTTGAAAAAGGATGAATGAAGGTTGGGTCACAGAGGAATTATTTTTTTCTGGGGTGGGCTCTAACCGTACCCCCCCCCCCCACGTAAATCCCTTTTTAGTTACGACGGAAAATAAATCCAAATTTGTATTATTTAAATTTAGTAAGGTTAACGAAATTATATTCCAGTGTAATTGTGTTATAAAAGTTTCATAACCTTAAGGTGAAATACCTAAAGTAATAAGTTTTTATGTTGTTTTCTGGTTAATAATTCACGTAATTTTGTTATTTATTCTGCTTTAATTAGAACATAATATTCACGTAGGTGTACATTATAATAGCGATCCATTGCTAATGAGAAACTAATAAACAAGACGATTTGAAAATTTTCGAAGGTAAATAATATTGTAAAGCGAAACTAAATAAATTAAAATTTTAACACGTTAATTTTCACAGTCAATTGACATGCATAATATAAATTTTAATCAAAATACAATTGGAGACAATCCAAACATGTGAAAATTCAGATTAAAACCGTAATAAGTACTACATTTTGTGATCTTATTTCCCCTGTTGCGACTCTATTGAATTTTTATTAATACTATTTTATTTTCAAGTACTGTTTTGAATTTTTGCTTTTCAAATCATCGCTTATTTATCATGTTCTTTGCTTAATTCTTGATTCAATCGAGACAGTCGATTGCTTTCTAATTTTCATTGAAACCTCCCCCGTTCTCGTTCGAATTTTCCAAGAGTATTGTTAATCAGTGTAGAACATCTTGGAGAAATGGAATATTACCAAGTCTCGATCAATATTGATTATGCATATTGGGATGATATTTAAATTGAACTTTACACCTACGAATATCCGAGCAATATTGAATAATTGTACCAAATGCCTATTGACTCAAAATTGTATTATAAATGATTTTTAAAATTTTGTAATTTATTATACAATTTAGTGTAGTTAAAATTGGTTCAATGTAATTACAATATTGTCAAATTATTTGTAATTAATTGGTGAATTATATTGTTTTTTATAAAATGCCATATAAAAAAATAACATTACATTAACACTCCAAAGAAGTAAATTACACATTTTTTTTTATAGTTAATGAAAATTAATACCCTTCATTAGCAGTAATGTCAGCCCAATGAATTTTTGCAGCCAAATAGAAATCCAATGAAAGCAATGTTTAGATAAAGACCACGTCATACTAAATAAGCCAATCACAGTAAATTTAATTAGAATAATAATTGCTAAACACCAATTCGCAATATTTATTCTACCTGATGATATGATCGAAATATCACCTGCTCAAAACATTAGTTTTGTATAATTTTCATGTAGTATATTCAATGTAATTGAAGTAAAAATTAAATGTGTTTATAAATTATATAAATAATTGTGTAAAAATTATGAATTATCAGACAGTGAAGTAGATAAATCAAACATAATTTATTTATAACGAACGAAATTTGAACGAAACGTAATAAATTTTGCAAATTTATTACCAAATTTCAATCATCACAATGATATGATCCCAGCTTACGTAAACGATGAAATTTTATTTTACAAATATAGCAAGTCTGGAAAAAATTTCTGATACTTAAATTACATTATCCAATTTTATCACGTGGATCAACAGGTGATTTTAACTTATTTTCGAAATGTCGATAAAGGTTCAATTATTACATATTTTTCGAAATATGTTAATAAGAAATAATCTAAATAGTACTTCAATATTTAGCATTTCAATCTTTAAGGAGGGCTATACACTTACGTGATTTTGACATTTAGGTAAAATTAAAGCCTGTAAGTAGTAGATCCGTTTAGGATTTAAAGGTAAAAGAACTACATTGTAGTAGTTTTCGGTTTTAATCTTTTAATACCAATATAGAAGCAACCCGAGGGGTAATTCACTAAGGTTTAAACCGTACAATGGATTGCAATCCCTAAAGATTGCACAGAGATTTTAAAAGATTTTTGAGATTGTCAAAAGATTTAACAAGATTTTATAGATTATAATCTGGATTTTGCCTGACAACAATGCTAAGATTTTTGGGATTGTTTCGAAGATTTAAGGTGGCCGAGAAATTGTTTTTTTTTGTTCGACACAAATCTTAAAAACGAATAAATTTAAAAAAATTCTGAAACAGATTCAAAAAGCCTAAGTTTGAAACTACAAGGTGAGTGATTTTCAAAAAAAAATATCGCAAAAATATTTTCTTTTTTAGAATTTTTACCTATATTTTTTTCATCCTAAATTTTTAAAGCCCAAATTTGGATTCTAGTTGTAGCGTCAACTTTGAAGAACATTATTTCACAAAGTCGGTATGCTAAAGTTTTCAATTTTTTGAGTTTTGTGTCGAATGGAAAATGTCTTTTGAAATCCTTATAGTAACACTTGTATGTATGTTTTTTTTTAAATAACCTGCTGGATCCCTAAAGAAAGGGATTGTTTCAAACTATGGGTAATTTCAAACCCTCAACTGCTATGGGGAATTCGCGCTACAGTCGCGGCACCTAGCGGATTTAGTGTTATTAAGTGAATTTCTCGGCCACCTTAAACAAATTTTCTGAGATTTTACAGATTTTTATCAAGATTGTAGAAATTATATAGATTGAAACAAGGATTGGTAAGATTTCTACTGGATTGTAAAATCTATGCGATTTTTATTAAGATTATGAAGATTGTTCGGGATTTTACAGCTTTTATAAAGATTGTAGAGATTTTATAGATTGAAACAAGGATTGGTAAGATTTTACTGGATTGTAAAATCTATGCGATTTTTGGTGAAGATTTTATAGATTATAATCAGGATTTTGCCTTGGTGTACAACAGATTTTTGTAGTGATTTACCCCTCGAAGCAACCGCAATTATCTTATGAATCTAAATAAAGTTCAAATTTAATATTGTGCTTTATCAAAGTAACCGTTTAGTATTTTTTGAAATTGACCCCATATTAAATTTTTATGTAAAAAATTAGGTTTTTTAAATGAATAATTTAAATAGCAATGGTAATTTCAAATCTTTAATCCTACCATTATAATAAAATTTTTCAAATATTTTTGTAGGTAATACATATTTTCCTCTAACATTGCACATATAATTTGGCAATATCCGCTGAAGGTATTAAATAAATAATTATTATGCATTAAATTATCGGCCATTAGGTATAATAAATTATAATGATTTCTAAAATTTCCAGTTTACGTAAATCTTTGTTCTTAAATTTCTACTTATATTTTCTCCCTGCTAAAATTATCGAAAAAATTCGATTCGTCCTAAATAAAATTAAAAATTTAAATTAAATTGAATTAACTGCGCCTGGAATCAAATCACTTAATTCCCAATTTTATCTAATGAAGAAGGATTTCATATTACCACACAATTGAGCTAAAATGAACTCTATTAAGAATAGCTAATTTTCTTAATTAATTCCCAATCAATAAACCTAAGATTTAACTTATCAAGATTAGAACATTGAAAGACTGCTTCCCACTATTTAATTTAATCACTGAATTACATCCTGCGTGCAGTATAAATTGTCGTAAAAACATCACCGTCTTTATAGCTAAATGAGATGCATGCTTAATTAACTCACTTACGTTAGAAATAATATAGCTTCAAAATTTGCCATGTTGGCCAATGAAATTAGGCTGATTTTATCATTGAAATTTAATTAATTCCTGATTTTATGAAACTGAGCTTCGAAAGAAGCTTTTTTTTTTAAATATTAGTTACATGAAAAGCAAGTCCAGAAAATTTGAAAAATAACAGAAGAACAACTGGAAAATGGAAATAAGAAACAGAATAAATTGTAAACAATTTTTTTTTACATTATAACTAAATATCTTTTGATGTTTTGTTGAAAACAAATCTTGTTTTGATTATGGTGAAATATCTTCGAGATTAAATTCTTTTGTATTAAATTAATTTTCTTACCTATTGAAAATATAAGCAGGCATCTTACATCTGTTTTTTCAAATTTGGTGAACAAAAATCAAAATTTGTCGAAAAGAGATTTTTAATGATACTATTAATCATAAATAAAATGTAATTAATTACAGCACGTTCACGTTCCAAATTGAAAAGCTTAGTTTAATACATCGAATGCAAATTTGTAAGGAGTTGATAAAGACGAAGCCGGAATTCTAGATCTCGCATAATGAGACGCAGCCAGTTCATTAATCAAAAGCAAGATTCATATATTTGAAAGGATATCAGATACCGACCTAATGTTACCCTAAATCCTGTACATGTTAAAAGTGGGGCAGCTTCACACAAGGGCAGCAAAATCAGCTATTATTTTATCCAAACCGAGAAAACAGACAAGGTTATAATATAGAATTTATATGGATAGACGGGTTTATGAAAGCAAATAATAAGCTTGATAAGTAAAACAAATACAATTAATACCAACTGCCAAAATGAAAAACATTTCACTATCTCTTAAGAAAAATTCACGTTAAACACAAATCAAATTTCATGATGTTATCACCGAATGAAGACTTAGCGATTTTTTCAAGCAGAAGTAAGTTTTACAAATTTTCAGTGTTCTGGAAAATTAGTTTTCTGATGAAAATTTTAAAGCAAGTATATTATTTTCACAACAAAATATTTATTTTGCGCCAAAACTGTCAAAAATTATTTAATGGACGGATCTTGGAATCACTTTTGAGGTAAGGAAGCAATTTGGTACTAAATTGATAGTTTAATTTTGTAGTTCATAGTCGATTAATTAGTTCAATCTTGCTTTGACTTTCAAATGTATGGAATTGTTTGCGTTTCCTCAGTTGAATATTTAGTTCGTGTGTCGTAAACACACACATAGTTTCGAATTCTACTATCACGAAATCAAATGTTTAATTTAATTACAGAGTGTAACAGACTAAAGGTATGCAAAATCAGGATGTTACTTGCATAATTATAAAATTATGCAATATTTAATTACTTGAAGTAAAAAATTGAAAGAGGTGCCCAATAATCAACCACAATTTAAAGAGTTTTAACGGGTCCCGATTAACCAGTTGCTTTTAACCCTCCGAGCTAGAAAAATAATTTAAGTATACTTATTTTCATTACAGCAAAGATTTATACAGAAAAGTTAATAAGCATAAACCTCGCAAATTGTAATCCTAAACTGTAATTAAATTTTACGCATCTTGCAGCATTTCTCATCGGCTATATCAAAATTTACTGCAAATTTTGGTAATTAAAAATAATGGGAAATTAAAATTAATTTTTAACAGAAAAATGAATAATTTTATAGTAAAACTTCGTAATTATAACTTTGTTACTCAAGTGTGAAAGTGATCTAACCTTCCATCTTTCTAAATTGGACGTTTTATTAAAACCTTTTAAAAAGACTCAAAGCACCGTTAACCTTCTGAAGATAATCAAAGCACTCAGAATTTTAAGATAATGTATCACGTAACAAAATTCTTTTGTAGGGGATGTTATTTGCACAAGGCCAAGTAAAAATATCCTTCCGTGATCGTGATTTATTTGATCGAACTCTTTTTTCCAGTTGAATTTTTTTGAAATTATGAATTTTTAATTTTTTAAATAAGTAATTTTAGAAATGTAATTAAATACTTTGTTTATTGTTATACGATTAATACCATGTAGATCTGCCACCATATTTTTTTTCTAATTTTCTTTTTGATTTACAATTATTTTATACTTAAAGGAAAACTTCTAGCGGGTTGTTTAAAATTTACACGCAAAAATATTTTTGGCGCCAGTCCAGAACTGATAAAAAATGCGATGCTGATTCAGTTAATCCAAATTTATAGAATCTCATGTAAAATTACAGAAATACTTATTTACGTTTCGACAGCTATTCCAATTTTTATCCTCTAATAAGTTGAAATTTGAATGCTTTCCAGTTTAACCGCAACGTACAAATGTTAATGAAAGAATAATGTGATAACAATGATTTTAATTAAATGTTCCAGGTGCCATGTGCAAAGTTAACCACATATCTATGCAATGCTAATTGTGGAAAATCCTCCAGCTTCTATAACAGGCTTGTTTTAAAATGTACGAGTATAAAAGAACAATATCCTCACTACACTTTTATTCTGACATTTTAGTTAAATATAAAATTCAATTAGTTTATTCTGCTTTCTGAACTTTGATTTTACTCATCTCTTTATGTCTACACAGTATGATCCCCAAGCGGCACGATCGTTAAAGAGGATTTGCTTTAAGATTTTCCACACCTTTAAAAATAATGTGACTGTCTAACGGTTTTCTTACTTTTATTCAAACTTAAAATTTTTACAAAAACATAATATGGAGCTCTAGCAACGTTTGGAATCAATCCTCTTGCTGATTCTGATAAAACTGTTTGTAGAGTAATGTCGATTTTTCATGCAAATCGGCATATTTTGACTGCAACAATTTTTCTCGTTCCAGTTGTTTATTAACATCTTCAGTTAACGACTGAATTCTTTGCGGTAATGCGATTTTCTCCTGAGTTTGCAAAAAACGGAAAGAGCTTAATTCCATACTATCCTGGTCTATTTTCTCATAAGTCTCTTGGATCTGCTTGATGAGAGTTTCCGCACGTTTTACATAACCACCATTTATAATAGAAATCTTTTTCTCTATTTTCACAGCCTTTTTAGCTTCTCGAGACATATGGTTTCTATTTTGTTCCAACTTTTGCTCTGCCGCTTCCAATTTTTCTTTCATATTCACCAAGCCAGCTCGCGTGTAACGATTTTTACATGGAAGATATAAAACCTCACCGTAACATTCTTCCGATAGTTGATTGTAACCAACGATGGAGAGGTCAGGATGATTCATTCCACGTTCCACAACCTCCATTTCACTTCTTAAAAGTTCTTCAGAACTTTTCAATTCTTCCTGGGTAAAATCAAGATATGGATGCTCCTTTAAATAAGCAAGCTGTTTGGCATTGTTCAAACCACTTTTCTTTCCAATGAGAGTACCATCTTGGTGAAGATCGTCGTACTGCAACATAGTCACCATTTCTCGCTTTATTTGTTCGTCCGCGTGTTCCAAATCCGTCAAAGACGAGTAGTCTTGTCTAAAAACAGATAGATTAACCTCTTTGGGTCTTGGAAGACCCCGTTGGATAACTTGGGACCGTAAACGAAACTGTTGGGCAGCTACAACGCGTTCCATTTCAATCAGTGCTTCATCTATATCGGCTTGATCTTCCACTACCATCAAATCATCCACATACGAAACTTCTTCCTTTTCTTCCGGAACGACAATTTCAAAATCATTTTTAGGAAGTGGAAGTTGATCCATTTGAATGCGAAACTTTTCCTTAATGATAGTTTGATAATTTTTTTGACCATCAATCGTATCCAAAATATTTTCTTCTTCACAGTTGATATTCAAATTATTTCTCACCGTTTTACTCGGCGTTGCCAATACTGTATTTGGCGTGGAAACAGCTTCGACTTGTGAAAGCATTCCACTAAAGTTAACATTATTGATAATTGTATTTTCTCCTCCCAATAAAGGTGTATCCACATTTCTTAAGGCTAAAATATTTTGAGCTTCTTGCATAATGCGGTCGTTCACCAATGCAGGAGTACGTGAGGATAATGAACCTTGCAGAACCGGTATCACTGTGTGATAGTCTGATAGCAATGAGTCAGGAGCTTCTTCACCACCATCAATAACTAATTCACGGGCAATTTCATTCGCTCTACCTAATTTAATCACTTGTTGAATTTCTTGATCAGAGACTTGCGGCTCTGGTAAAATCAATTTGGACCGTTTTATTGCTGGTTCCTCATTTTGCAGTAATTCAACTGGAATTCGCTTCAGTTTTTCCTTATCTTTTTTACGTTCTCGTTTTTCATTTTCACTTCTTGATTCTTGTTCTAAATGTTGGCGCTTAAGTACAGTAAAATCGGGGGCCATGGGGTCGACAACTTCATTGGACGTATCATAAAATCCTGGTGCAGGCCGTTTTGCGAAAGGAATTTCTGCGTTGTAATCTAAACCGCGTTTTCTCTTCCGCCTTGAAGATAATTGAATACCTGCCGCAGTCAACTCCCGACGTCGTTGTAAGGCTACTATTCGACGAGCTTCTTCCATCTGTTTTTCTCGAGCTTTACGTTTTGCTTTCTTTCCTTGTGTGTTCGCTAAACGAGCTCTAGCTTCGGATAACATTTCCAACTCATCTTCATCCATATCTTGAGGGTCAGGACGTGCAGGTTTTGATTCGGGATTAGGATCCACTTCACCAGGTTTTAATTTCCTTGGGTCATCATCGAGGTCGTCTTTTCCTTCTGCCTTATCTAGTAAATTTTCGTACCTTTCTAGACACTGACCGGCCGTTCTTCCAACTACGGGGGCAATAGTACGCCATTGAGTCGGCATTAATTTTGCCAAGTGCAGTAACTTTTCGTCTTCTTCTCTTGACCATTCTGTTTTTTTGATCGTTGGATCTAACCATTCGTACCAACGCGCCTTGCACTGCTTTGCCGATTTTCTGTGCAATAAAGATGCAACACGCGACCATTCATTTTTTCCGTATTTATTAATAGCTACTTTTAAAACTTCATCTTGGGTATTCGTCCAAATACCACCTTTAATGTAAGGACGAGTCATTATTAAATGTTTCTATATTTTACTAGTTTGCAGAAAATTATAAAGGAAGTAAGCAGTTTTTATTACATATTATATAGACATGAGGCTATTGCCAACACAAAAATATTAATAACCATATTTTATATTATTATTATAATATAATAAATTGATATTAAATAATTTGTGACCTACAAAATATTCAACTTCTGATTGCCCCTTGCCCTTTGCCTTACGCCCCTATTGCATACACCCTGTATGCAATATATCGATACACAACTGTACAATACAGGATGCCTCTAATATCATATTATGCATATGTTGTCAGTTAGTACTATTGGTCTCCGTGCCCTCCAATCCGGTTCCCTCCGCTCCGAGCCGTTTTGACAACGCAAACACGTCACATCTGGGATCCATCATAATTTATCTGATTACATATCACCAGAGAGCGGATTTATATGCACAATAGACTGGTCTTGAGGTAACAACCCCTAAACAATTGGTTAAGAAAAATTGTTTACCAATAGAAAATGTTTATTAGCACTAATATTAGGTTATGGCATTACAAATTTTCCTATTTATACTATATCTAAATGTACGAACCAATAATAATCATTTTATGTCAACTTTAATTTTTGTTAGGTTCACGTTTGAAAAATTACGTTTCAAATTCTTTCTGTTCCATTATTCATATACAATTTTATAGAATTTTAAGAATATTGGAAACGCAATATTTACCCAACTGAAATAATACCAGAAAATATTACAATTTTATTTTAGAGCTACAGGGTGGTAGAAAATTAATTCTACGCCTTCGAGCGTAAATACTTTAAAACCTTATAGTTTAATGCCATAAATAAAATTCCTCAATGCGCATATATTCTTTATTTCATTTTTACTATTGTTTTCATATCATAATAATGTTGTAAATAAGTCTTTAAATAATCAGTTATATTAATTTTTAATATGGTGCTAAATTTCATTAAAATCAAATAATTATTAACCAATAGAATTATGTATAGCCATTTATTTTAACCGTTATGTATCAAATCATTGGTTAATCCTCTTAAATGTTAAGTGATAAGTGGAGTAAGTATAAATCGACCATAAAACAAAGGGTAGAGCAAAATCTAAAAGTTATCCACACGATCGTATTCCTGTGCAATATATCAAACCTGTATGTGATGGTGACGATTCCTCTGACGATGATGATAATGAAGAAAAATTTTTCGGCTTAGTGGTTACTTTTTAGCAAAGTGCTTCAAAATAATATTCACCCCAATTCAACTGTTTTCAAATACTTAATTTTGAAGTAGAAAACTTAGAAAATCAAGCCTGTTTTGTGAAAATATTAAATTATTATTTATTTTTATTCATTATGGAGATGAGTTCGGTAAATATTACCACAGCTAAAAATTTAACGTAAATAAAAAAATTTACATTTAGTTACCACTTACAAAAACAAAAATAAAATCAGAGTGTTGCAAATATAAATGCTATAGAAGTGCCAAACTTATGAATTATTTATGAAATTTTTTTTATAGGTGGCAAACAATATCCGAAGAAAAACAGCAAGTTATTTGTTATTTTCTTTTACATAAAATAAAATTATGTAAAAAATCTCATCAATCCTATCAAATTTTATTTGTCACTACAACGTTTTCATTTTTGTCGTTTAAATTTATTATAACGTGTCAACTTCGACGTGCAGATTAGGGGGGATACAAACCTGCGAATTTTGTTTATACATAAACAGAAATTTTGCTTATAATCACCTAGATTTTAACCTTTAAAGTCCTTGAGCACCTATCCAAAGAGGTGGCGCAATTGCATCGATACACCGTATCAAACGATGAGATTTAGAAGTGTTGTATCACCAAATCGCGAAGGTATAATTTGACACTGTATATCGATGTCTTGGACCTGAAGGAAGTAAATCAGATTATATCAGCGATTGCACGTCAATGACTACCTTTAGATAACAATTACCAAGTAAATTTTACAAAAACCAGGAAAGTCTGTTGTTGAAACTTTGTCAATATTAATCTGATGGTTAATTGAAAGCTCAAAAAGAGAATGAATGACAAGTGAAATGTTCTCATTTTTCACGATAACGAAAATAATGTTTTGTAATTTAAAGGAATCCTTCAAGTTTGAAAACTCTGTATTTTATTTTTAAAAGTCTGGAAAACGAGTAAGCAAGAAAAATATTTCAATTAAATTTGCAGTAGATAGTGGAGAAGATCAAACAAACCCTTAAACTGAAAAATTGAGCAACTGACATAGTTTCCAACCACCGGCATCGCTTCACTTTTATCTTGCGAATTATTTATTACTCTAGAAATATCAACATTTTATGATTCTAGAATTTAAGATCAACATTTCAAGTATGTGGGATGTAATAATTATTATTAACCAGCTATCATTGTGCATAAACGCACTTGAAAGTCTGTGGGCTAGCATAATTAATTGGGCACCAATTAGCTTTAGAACCTTTAGCATCAAACTTGCCGAATTTAAGTTGCTGCAAGCTACGAATAAGTTAAGTATTTGGTAGATGTTTCGCATCTACAAGCATTCTCCATTAATTAATTAAGTGAACCATAACTTTAAAAAACTTAACGGTTGATTGCACAAAATGCTGGTTAAACATTTAACATTGCAAACATTTTTGGCCATTTCCGTTCAATTTCAATTAGATTATTTCTTTAGTCGTCATTCGATCAATCTGCAAGTTTTAGTTTGTACTTGTTACTAAGATTTCAAAAATAAAACGTCAATTGCTGTCCTCTCGCAACTTTCTTTCTTTAATTTGTCAATTCTTTAAGAAACGCAAACACAGAAAACTGATGTTGGTATATTAAAACTCAAAATTTCGTGTAAATTGTTTCATTATTATTCCGAATGCTTCATATAGTAAAGATAAATGATTAATTGTGAACTCCACTAAATTCCCTGAAGACTCTCAATTAGTTTAAATTTTAATACTTTATCATTATTATTTAATTAAATTATTACGTATACGGATTAAAATTAAAATGAGATGGTCGGAGCATAATGGTCAAACGAGTTAATTATGAACGCTAAATACCCGGTTCTAATCCGGGTGAAGTAAGAACTTTATTCTGGCCGTCTTTCGGATCCTCCAGGTTAGGGGTTCTACGTCGATCTTGCTCCTCGTATAGGTATAAAATGTAAAAAGCTAACACACTAAACTCCAATTCGACTAAATTGGTAATTGGGCATTGGACAACGTCGCAAGACGTTTCAAACCGACTATTTGCTGTCGTGTAATTTTTAGAATAAGGAAGTGGTTTGTTTGACTTTTTGTTAAAAATTTGAATTTTGGATGTTTCGCGGTTTCGGGAAAGCCGAGAGAGCGCGAGCAGAGAAGAAGAAGACTTGCGTACGCCGTCCAAGTCGTGGACGGTCGTTCTTTTTGATTTTGATTCTGAATAGTTGTAAAAATTGATTTATATTTGAGAAAATTAAAAGAGTGAAAAGGAAAAGTGTGTTATTTATTTTACATCAAGAAAGAGAAAATAAATTGATTATTAATTAATAATTTGAAAAGTGAGAAATTTGCTCACAAAACTATTGAAAAGTTTACATATAGCAAGGTCGCGCGATAAAGCCGGTGCTATAAAGATAACCGATTGAGCCAGCTGGGTAAGAAGGTGATTTCTCCGCCCGAGTGAAAATTTTACAAAGAAAATTTGAAAATTGAATAATTTAATAGTTAAGGGTGGAAAATTACACTTCAACATGGCGCCCAACGTGGGGCGTTTAGGTGACTAATTTTGAGAAACAAGAAGTTCACCGCGGAACCGACATTTACCCTGAGATTGTTTAAAAGACAAGTTTAACCATGGACGCAGCCTTGGATCGACTAGAATGGATGCTTCTACAGCTTAGGGAAGAAATGATCAGGGAAGAGAAAGAATTAGCGGAACATTTGGAAAAATTGACTGGAGCGGTAGGCGATGCTAATTATGGAAAAATTGAAAATAAAGAAGACTTGAGAAATGAAAAAATGGAAGGAGAAGTAAATAAAGAAACGGGTCATACCGGCGGCATTAATAAAAAAGCCCGGATATTCACCAGAACACAGATGCGACGAATGAAATGGCGAAAGATGAAACATGAACGAAAAAGTAACTTTGAAAGAAGGTATAACAATAATTGTAAAAGTGTAACGTAAAATCGTCATTTGACGTTCGTTTCGCGCGCCTCTGGATTTTACTCCTTTTTTATTCTCCCGTGGGCGACGCCTATGGAAGAAATGGCGATGTTGTTATCAGGAGTTCTGTCATTTTTGGGAAATGAGCGATCGTATTAACGTTTTGGTTTACGTTTAGTGAATATCGTAAATTGGGATAAGACACCTGTTTTGCTACTGTGTCACCTTGACAACGCGGCGCTCGATTGCGGATTTTTCCGTTTGTTGTTTTTATCCTGGCTTAGTAGTAAGCTGTTTGTAAGTACTTTTACCATTATTTCTGGCTCTAATTATGTATCGCCTTAGATCGGAATTCTATTTTTTGCAACGTGGACCTCAAGAGTTGTACAGTGTTTTTTTTATTCCCATACCTTGTGGCTTTTACACCTGGCGCATGACCTTGAGTCCATCAGTAACTTTGAAGCCTACGTTACCAATTCCTGCTGGGCAAACTGTATACCAGGAGATTCTTTCGTTTCGGACTGGCAGAAGAGGACAGTGGACTACCTTTTTGTTTTCATTTAATACCATCGATCGCGTACAGAGAATTCTGTATAAGGTAGATTTTGTTATCACCGAAAGATCTTAGGTGAGTTTCTTTCCTCTGTATTGCGATTGTGTTTTGTTTAGTTTTGGACCGTTTATGTTCTGCCTTGGTACGTCCACGTACTTTCTAACGCCATTTGACCAAGTTAGTAATATAGTCGACGGATGTCCTTTGTGTGTGCTATTATTGTGGCAGAAATTATTAATAAACGCAATCTTTGTTTCCTACTTATTGGTTTTATTTACCTCGAGAAGTGGCAAACCGAATCCTCACCTTGCCTCCTGATTACCATAGAGCTAGTTTTTCCATCAGGGCCACCACACGCAAATTTACCAGTAATAACTGGGTGTGGGGAAATTTCCAATTGCTTAGGTGATCTGGAATTTCGTTGCAAAAGGAAGAAAAATATAATTAAAACGAACATTATCATTTCATCGAAGATGGTTTCCGATGGAAATGATGTTCCCCGTTTAGCAATTTGGAAGGATGAAATAAAGGACGAAGAGGATGTGCCGTCCAACAAAGTAATTTGGTATTTTGAAATTAAAAGAGAAGAGTTGGATTACAAGAAGAAGAAAATAAAGAAAAAGTGGTTTGTTGAAAACAAACGAATTTTTAAAGAGGAAGACGTCGTGGAAAACAAAATGAAGGTCATTTTGGAAAAGTGGCAGTATCGGCGATCAAGATGGAGGGTGGCTAATCTAATCAAATATGAAAAGTAACCAAGGACGAATAAAGAAGATTGAACAAATTTAAGGATAACCGCGATTTAAATGGAAAATGAATGGAACTAATGTGTTTTGATAAAATTAAAAAAAGTTTGTAAATATTAAAATTTAAAGAAGGAACTACACATGATAAAACTGAAAATCATAATTAAATAAAAGGCAATAGAAATTCGAACAAGTTAGTAATAACTAGAGCACGGATTCTAGGCAATTTGCCTTTTTGTCCTTTATTTAGGCAATTCAAAATTATAAATACAGAAATGCCGTTCAAACGATTTTGAAAATTTTGACCCCTACTTTTATTTGCCTAAATGCCTATTTTAGATGTTACTGACCTAAAATAGATTTTTAATGCCTAAAATGCCTAAACCAATGATTTATCCCGTTTACGTTACTAAAAGTTTAAAAAAAAATAGTTTTTATGTTTTTTAAAATTTGTATCTCTCAGTCAGTGACGGCAGGCCCTTAGCCAGAATTTCATTGGGGGGGGGGGGCACTTGTAAAAAACCTTTTGTAAAATGTAAAATTTTCGGTTGTTCCCCTTCCATTTTCTTTGCCTGGCTATAGGCCTGAGTGGCGAATTTAGCACTTGAGAGGCCCCAAGCGCAATTTAATTTTATGGTCCTCCTCCAAAATACCAAGAAACTAACAAAATAGAAACAAACAAAATAGAAAGAATAGATATTTTCGATACTAGTTAGGAAAAGTAACATTTTTCCAAACACTTAAAAAAATTGTTCTATTTGTTAACTTAAAAAATATAGTAACCCCCCAAATTAGTAGCGCCATATGCAAATAGAGGAGAAAATTAATAACACCATCAGGAGGGAAAAAAGCTTATACATAAAAATTTGTCAAGTATTTTCCATCCTTTTATATATCGTTATTAAAAAATTTTTAACTAATTTTTTTAAATATTATGTTTATAAGTTTTTGTAATGAAAAATACATATTGCCTAAAAACCCCTAAATTCTTAATTATTGCGCCTATTTCAATGATTTTTATAGCCTAAAATTGTGCCTTTTTTAACATTTTTTATGTCCTAAAATCCGTGCTCTAGTAATAACCTAATAACCAATGTAACAAGTGAAAAGGATAATCTTCGAAAGATAGGCAGACTGAAAGTTTAGAAATTGTATTACATAATTTGAAGAAAGTAAAAGCATTTCTAAAAATTGAAAATTTGAAAAATGGATTAATTATAGCAGCATTTTATAATAGTGAATTTGAAAATAGCGTTTATGGCAATCAAATGGAAGTATTTAATTTGAAAATTGATGGTTATTGAAGGAATTTGTCACTACGAAAATTGAAATTGGATGATTAGTAAAGAAATAGGTAAAAGAGTTTTAAATGATGTGTATTGCATATTTAGAAAAATTGTATGAAGCTACAGCTTTAAAATGTAGCAAAATTGATGAAATTATTTAAGGAGATGAAATTTTTAGTTGGAAATTTTAAAAATTAAGTAGTAGTGAAGGATTTTATTAAATAAGGGTCGATATGAAGATTGAAGATGAAAATGAAATTGCAGAACACTAGAAGAGAATCGAAATTATGAAAGGTCCGTAACGGAAAAAGAAGGAACTTTGAAAAATTATGGAATAAAATTTGGAAGGATGAAAAAATTTGCAGTTATTTCGAAGAAAGTTTTGGATCGAGTTATCTAAGAAATTGTTATTATTGCAAAGAAGTTTGGATGCCATTTATGAATTGTTTAGTGATCATTCGTCAAGATAGGTAGTTCGGGATGTTGATTAATTAATTAATTTAGGTGTGTAAATTAGATTGCCGCATTAATTAATTGTTATTTACTTTTGAATATTGTTATTTATTTTTGAAGATGTTGATTTAGAGAATTTGCTACTTATTCCAAAACCACGACGTTATGTGTCTTTCTTGAAATCCCTTCTGGATTTCTGCAAAAGCCAGGAAGGATTGCTGTCGTGTAATTTTTGGAATAAGGAAGTGGTTTGTTTGACTTTTTGTTAAAAATTTGAATTTTGGATGTTTCGCGGTTTCGGGAAAGCCGAGAGAGGGCGAGCAGAGAAGAAGAAGACTTGCGTACGCCGTCCAAGTCGTGGACGGTCGTTCTTTTTGATTTTGATTCTGAATAGTTGTAAAAATTGATTTATATTTGAGAAAATTAAAAGAGTGAAAAGGAAAAGTGTGTTATTTATTTTACATCAAGAAAGAGAAAATAAATTGATTATTAATTAAAATTTGAAAAGTGAGAAATTTGCTCACAAAACTATTGAAAAGTTTACATATAGCAAGGTCGCGCGATAAAGCCGGTGCTATAAAGATAACCGATTGAGCCAGCTGGGTAAGAAGGTGATTTCTCCGCCCGAGTGAAAATTTTACAAAGAAAATTTGAAAATTCAATAGTTAAGGGTGGAAAATTACACTTCAATATAATACCTAATTAAAATTAAAATATTGGTGCTTTTGTTTACTTTTGGTCTTTCCCATATTTAAAAGCCGTTATGGTACATTTAAACAACAATTAGGAATTAACAAACGAAATATTTAGATTGTCGTGCATGCGAACGACGCGACGCGATGTGGAGAAATACTTCAATTTTGCGTTTTATTTCATAAGAAATATTCAAGCAGATAAAAGCTCAGGAAAGACAACATTAAACACAGTTTGGAATAGAGAACAGTTGCATTCAAATGAAAAGTCGATATACTAATGGTAATCGTTTTCTTTATAATCTTAAATAGCAATTTCCTCACAAAAAGTTTAGGAGAGACCGGTGTTTGTTGTTAAAGGGGTTTTGATTTGTGTCTCATAGGTGACATCAGATACTACAAGTTCATGAGCTTGTATGCAAGAAAGTGAAAAGAATAGAATTGAAAATCAAATGGAGACAAAAAGATTTAATTAATCTCTTGACTCTTACGAGGAAATAAGGAGTGGTAGAAACTGTATAATGAAGTAATTCCGATGGTGATTAAGTTTTTAGTGTGGCCAAGTTTTCATACAATTGCAACCCAAACGATAATTATGTAACCAGAAAATTAACTTGTAACAACCAAGTGGGCTACTTTTTCTGTCTGTTAGAAAAAGTATTTTTTGTTTGATTTGTATATTCTTTTTCAAGTTCCTTCTAGTATAATTGTTAGAAGAATGTTGAATGAATCAACTACAATAAAAGGTTGCAGTGAAAATACCCGACTTAAAAAAATCGCAAAGAGATTCGTAATCCCGGTCTCCCCTAAATACCTTCTATATTAAACAAGAAACCGTGCTCTCGATTTTTATTGACAAACTTGACCTTTATAATATAAAAAGTAAAGTTGTTGATAAAAATATAACTAAGATATTATACTATATGAATCTCCAAAAAGTAATCAAGCATAATAAAATGATTTACTCGTACTAAATATGTAAATTTAAATAAAAACCTGAGTTATTGCTCTTTTCTGCATTGTCTTAAGTATTAATAGTATAGGGCCATAAGCATCCATCAAAACAACAAACATACTCTTGCACTGATAAGGAGAAATTGTGCTTATTTAGAGATGTATTGTGGTGATATTTCTTGATTTAGGGGTACAGGTAGATTGATAAGGTGGTAATTTGATTTCATTTGCATTAAAGTCAGTAGCCAGTTAATTCAACTTATATAAAAAGCGATATTTGCATCAGTTTTACAAAACCATCAATTTGTAACAGATTTACACATAAAACTAACACATTTGAATTTGTTTGTAAAGTACAATTTGTACAATTTACTTGTACAAATTTTTAAAGTACAATTTGTGCCGCGTCCTGTGTATAATTTTCTACATGGTGAATAGTGCCAGAGTCCTAAAAACAAAGTGTTAATAATATTTCGATGCGTGTGCGAGTGAGGGCTTTATGTTACCTGCAAAGAAGAGTCGATTTCGCTCATAAGAATAAAAATTCCCACTTCAAAAAACCAAATTTGGGTATGGGGGGAACGAAGCCAGCAAACAAAAGGAAGAGAGGAGTCAGTTCTTTGGTGGATCTCAAACTGGGAACTCGTGCGAGGGTTCTTGATCCAAAAACTCAGAGAGTAAAATTTGCGAGTTCACAAAAGTGAACTATTTAGCCAGAGTCTTGTAATTACGTAGTAATTGACTACGTACAGCGTGTAATTAGTGAGAATTATGTATCGCGAATGCAGCGAGGTATTCGCAAATCAAATATCTGCAAAAAGTTGGTTATTAAAATTTACACGTGTGCTTTGAACATTTGAGGTTACGTACACACTTGATGATCGAAGATAAATCGATAATGAAAAGATTGCTTACCTGGGTGTTGTCTAGAACGATTGTTTAATTAACAATTAAAACGAAGATTTGGTCTGAAGAGGAAAACGAACTGAATCGACTTTTTTACACGATTATTTGTAACGGAATACTGGTGACATTTATAGCAGATCCAGACTCCATAGAAATGAAAACATGGTTGCCATCGCACAGTAGCACGATTTCCAGTGGCGTACGGAATCGAGTTCAGATTTACCAGTTTGAAAATTTACAAGGTAGAATTTTGATTTATTCTAATAAACTCAAAACAAAACGACAAATTGTGTCTTAAATGAATTTATTAGAAAATTTTGTATAATTGATTTAAATGTTACACATTATTCACACGAATAATTGAATATCCAGGTTCAGCTTCTGTTTTTAAAGAAATTAAATGTCGCTTGGATTATCAATTATTACATTATTTCACACATTTGGTTTGAGGCAGACTTATTGCCACTTATAAACTGATGCAGATTTCCGCAATTGAATATTTTTATTTAATAAATGATGTTGACTTCGAATTGCTGCCTTATTATTGTTTTGTCTGTTTGAATCCACTGACCCTTGAGGAAGAGAAAAACTCAGCTACCGGCGCGGCGTGAAACTGGTACAGCGGCCTTTGAGGTAGTTTTTGATATCAAAAATCATAACAGTATAATATTTGTTTTACTTTTAGAAATATTTATAATGTTCAAAAAATGAATTTGAAAAACATTTGATACCTCATTACGAGTTTTCCTTTTATGATTTTCCAAGGTACTTTATGTGATTATAGCTATAGTTTTATTCCGTTCCAAAAAATTTCCAAAAAATATGCATTTTCAAATTTATACTGAAAAATTGTATGCACTTGTTTGATAAATCTATCTATGGATGATATACATTTTTCGATCGTAAATAAATTGAAGTAGCACCTATTGTATCAACTAGAGTGCAATATGTTATGAAATTACGTTTTACTGAAAAGTAACTGCGGGAAGTTCCAGGAAAATGATCAGCTTTGTGCTTTCGAAGTATCTCAACGTATCAAAAAATTTAGAAATTCGCTCAATCTTACTTGTAAAGATTAAAAAAGTAAACTATTTTTAAAATACATTTATTTTGAAATCTTTTAAATTGTAAACTATAACCGAAGGACTACACCAGGGTTCTTTGCAGTCCTGCTGTATCGTTCAGTATCGCCTTTCTTAAATTTGAAATAAAAGAAATTATTTATGGTAAAATGCTTCCTATAGGCAAACTCCAATTTGTTTAGTTTTACATAATATGTTTCGTGTCGTTTTACGAAAAAACGAATAAAAGCAAATTGGTTAAAACAAAAATCTACTTTGATCTCTTATATTCCATATTAAACGATATATATTTTATAAAAGATTTTATTTTATCTTATAATGTGAACACTAACCCATGTTCTACAATGACCACTTAATCAACACTTTTTGCAATTTGCAAGAAAACAGGAAGTTCAACAACGTAACATGGCGTTTCCAATTGCTCATCCAACCATCCAATTATTAATTGCGTTCGATTTTGTTGTTTGCTTTTCATATTACTTTAGTTCAAAAAAGTACATTATAATCGTTGATTAGGTGAGATCAGATACGCAACTCTAAGAAAAGTTTTGGAGACACAAAATTATCATCAGTTAACTGACAATAAAAGGAATTTATTGAAGAATTATTTCAATAACTTGTGACGAGCCTTGAATCAAATAAGAAATATCGAATTTCAGAGCAAAACACACAACAAATCACCTAGGCAGCACAATTCTAGTACGCTCGAGTTCGGATCCAAATCGAGGAATGTTATTTTCAGCACAGCATTGCACCAATTATTTATAATTGAATCATATATTTATTTATAATTCAAATTTAAAATAGTATAATAAAACGGTCAATTAACTGGTGCCTCAGTAAATATTTTGTTCAATCTTTTTTTTGTAAATCTCCTACTTTGTGGTTCTTTTTAGTTTTAACGAGCAAGTAAATATAGGTATTTCATATCTTTTCAGTTTTTAACAAAATATGCCACCCGCATGCATCTAACAAAATTGCGAAATACACCTACTTTTGTAATATAAATACCTTATATACCAGGTGATACGCCTTGCACCTAAAAATAGGAAATGAACGTGGAAAATAAAAATTTTAAATTCTTGCTTTCCATTATAATGGATAAGAATGAAAATAATACCGATCCTCAACAGAAAAACAATTATTTTTGCTTTTTCCTACAAATTCTTGACGGAAAAATAACCAGAAGAATTTTTGGTAACATTCATAATATACCATTCAACAATTTGCGATGGAAAGTAAATTTTCAGGTGAAGTTTTACTCACTTAATTTATTACAATGTAACTAGAGCAACCAGTAGTAGTTTTGTTTATAACATCGTCAAAGTAGTGACTATATTTCAATCCCTTAATGGGTTCCTTTTAACTGACGGTAATTCAATCTATCCTAAATAATGTTCATAAATATTTATTTACTTTCTGAACGCAAAGTCAGGTTTTTGTATTAAGTGGACATTTACCTTAGAGAAAGTTGCAATAACGAGCAAGAAGATGGAATATTCAGGATAATGTGTACTCAAAGTCTGTTTTATTAGGATATTTAAAGTTATAAGACAGTTTCCAATTTGCTTTTATTGCTACAATAAATTAAAGCTTTAATAGCTAACTATTTTAAGAAAGCGTCAGTCAAACTTTGATTAATCTTATAACAATGTTTCGTAACATGGATTTCAAGATAAATATAAATTTGGATTACTTAAAGTCTAAACTGTTTTGACACAATTACTAAAGTGGTAAACTGGCAATAATAAAATTTTAGATTAATTTAGGAGAAACCTGGAATAATAAAAGCTTGTCAGTTTGTTGACAAACAAGGACGAACCCATAAAAACTACAGTTTAATGATTATTTGAGGATTGTTCGGCATTGTCCCCTTATATCTCTTCTTGCTGATAGAAAAAAAAACGTGTCAAGTTGTCTGATATGAATTAAACTTGCATGGGCACTAAAACTATTGGATTTACATTATTCACATTAAACCGGAATGTATTTGACACATTCAGAAATTTGTCATCGTAATTAATGATTGTGCATCATATAGATGGTCCAATGGACATGGATTAGAATCTTTTTACTTTCTTCATTATTTCTTTTCGAGACATCAAAACTTCAGTATGACTTCCATAAATAATAATCTTGCATTTTACTTTCAAATACAAAACAAAGTTGGAAATATCGGTTTTCCTAACCAGGTATTAGCGTAATCATCCAAAATAATTTAGAAAGTTAAGAAGCTAAAATTGGTTTTCAAGATAAAATCCAAAATACGAATGATATATTTGCTAATTAAGAGTAGCTAGATAAACGCTTACGTGGACACCAACAACACGAAATGAAAGGATGAAACATTGGATTATTTGTTTGTAGGCGTTTTATACAATGATTCTAAATATACCGTGTATTTGTAAGCTAACCTTGGAAATGAAACCATCCTTTCACGTTAATTTTCCTTTATTTAATAATCTGAACCGAGTACAAGACTCGTCCAAACCATCCCTTCCCACGCAACCGCGACCGTCTGGAATGCTAGACCTTCTTCCTATAAGAAGTTACTGATGTGGACCATCCTTGAGCAAAGTGGCGGAACATCATTAAAAAGCGTAAGTCGGTTATGAATAAACGAGAAGCTGCAAAAGTTTCCCGTGTATTGAAGAATAACAATTTTTCATTGGTCTCCAGACAGTATTTATTCTCACGTTGAATTACTCTCTCAAATATTCCGCTTAAATTTTTATAAGGTATTTTAATCTCTTAGATCTTGTATTTTGCTAATAAATGTTTTAGATTTAAAATAACTTAGTGTAATTAATTGTCAGCTTTCTGATGAGTGTTAAGTGTCTAACAGTGAGTTAAGGGTGTCTGTCATGCTTTAGTGTTACTTGGAGCTAAAATTATTGCTGTTACATTATTTATATGAATTCAGATTAAGTGGCATACATTATTTAGATAAAATCACAAATTTGTCTTTACATTTATGCACAAAGAGACCATTATAATATACAGGGTGCAAATGTAAATTCTAGTCATCAAATTAATAATTACATTTTTTATAATGAGTACTTGAAGTAAGTAAGAAGAACGGTCAGAGCATAAGTGGTCACGTGAGTTGAATATGAACGCTAAATACGCGGTTCGAATCCGAGTGAAGTAAGAACTTTATTCTGACAGTTCTCCCCTCGGAAAGCAAAAAAAAAAAGAAAAGAAAAAGCAAAACGACTGTATAATAATATGATGACTTGAAGTGACCGCCTTGGGTATAATACAAAAAATGAATGTAAATTTTGCCAAACTGCCATCATACTAAATCAATAAATTTTAATGCAGTATTTTGTGAGCTCGGCAATTGGCACCTTTAGCTCTTACTAAACTAAAAAAATTTTTACTACGATATAATATGGCAATAGCTTTTTTAAAATTTCACTAGCTACGTGTAACCTGTAATGTCTTACATGTTAAAATGCTACCCTCATCTTTTTTTATTCCGGCATATTAAAAATTCAAATCATATCATACATAATTTAACACAATTCAAAAATAACACATCGCTTTATGGAAAATATACATTACACCCATCGAACAGTTTTATAACATTAATTAATTTCAATTTTATTAAAAATAATTTGCATTTTTACATTTCACAATATTCTTTTTCAACTTTTATTAAAAATTAAGTTACATTTAATTTTGAGTAATTAACGAAAAAGAATTTTAAATTTAGAAGCACTTTTATGATAATTACTTCTGAATCTTAAATTAATTATTCAATAAAATTTATCTTCTCTAGTAAACCGAAATCTTCAAATAGTTCCATATTTGACGTAAATTTCGCACATAAAATATGCATATTAGTGTTTGTGGTATCATTTTGTCAGTGTTTAGTAAATTGTGGTTTGTAGGGATTATATCTTAGGCGTAAAATCGATTTGTAAGCTCAAGAGCTTATCTTTATAAAGTTCAAGTAGCTGGGAATCGCACCTTATTTGATTCTAGTTAATTAAACTTAATCTAAAGTAGGTTCACAAGTAAAATTATCAATATTAGTTAGTTCTTCCGTAAATTTTTGGAAAAATAATCATAAAATTTGATTCAAGTTTTAATGAAGTTATAATATACAAAAGGAAACTAAGTTATTCGGATGGAAATGAGTTATGCAAGAAATAGATAAAATTATATCGGTAGAATTTTAAAATTGAAAAAAGGTCTCTGAATGGCAAATTAAATAATAAAAGAAAATGTAAATTACGGACGTTTTGGTTGTACTAATTGAAAATTTTTTAATATGCAAATTGTTTACTTGAGTTACTTAATTAATTGCAAATATAAACAATTAAATATCCTAAAGTATTAATTTGAAGATCTGCACTTTTGTAGAAATATTAATAAAAGCACAAAAACTTACTTTGTTAGCTCCTAAGACGTCCACGTTTGAAACAACCAAATTATACCACAACAACCACATCAGATTGTTTACTGCAAAAGATGCAAATAAATTCATGTGTACGGTAATCCTCGCACATCTTAAAGTTCTAAAAGCAAAATATTTTAATTAGAAAAGTTAAAGTATTCAACATTGTTAAATTTACCTAATCACTCACAACAATGGAAGTTTAAACTACTCGATTAATTGCTTGCACATGAAAACTTAAATTAGAGAAGTACTTTATAAGATAAATTTTGATTATCGTACTAAAAATCTGAATTTACAAGTAAATCATGCAATTTCTAATTAGCCAAGTATCTAAATTCCATTGATTTCATTAGAAGAGCAAATTGGGACCTGTTAATTGAAACTATTTTACATACTTGGTCAAGTACGCGTTGCTAATAATTTAATAGTAGTCATCCTAACCTAACCAATCACGGTGGCTGATTTGGTTGGAGAACCAATGAGGGTGCTTTACATGCGATGACGTAACATCCCAGTTCGAAGATTTATACTATAAAATAAATCGTTTTACAATTTTCATATTGTTAATGAAATTGTTTTCTTAAGGAAGATGAAATAAAAATTTCAAAAAAAATCCGCTAAAGATGCGATATAAGAAATCACCCAATTAAAATTTTATTATCCGAGTTCTTGCAGAACTGAAAAATAAATTGAAAGCAATGCGAATTAATATTATAAGGCTTTATATAAACATTTATAAGATTTATTGTATGGACGTATTAGACACTTTATGACCATCATAAAAATGTAAAGATAAATAAAGTATAGTAATACCTAAGCGATATATTAAAATATTATTTTATATACTCTCATTCAGGAAAACCGTATTATAGTTTAAGTATTAAATTTTATGTTTACATAAACTCTAAAAATAACATAATTAATGTTTTCTAAATATTAGGAAAAACACTACTATTATTTTTAGCGTTTGCTACAACAAAAACCAGGAGGATTCTTTCACACTGATTGCTTCATAAGTCTAAAAGTGGCAAATAGAACGGGATGGAGAGAGCCAAAGTGGAAGAGAAGAGTTTCCAATGGGCTAGTAGGAAGAAGAAGGGTTGCTGGAGGTGGAACCTTGAACCCTTAATATGAAATCTGTATTTATCCAATGTGGCAGCGACTCCAGAAAGAGATAGGTCTGGTTCATCAGGTCATCAGACCTGGATCAAATCCGAAGAGACCAAAATGATTCCAACGTGAAGGAAGAAAGCAAACGAAATAAAATTAATATCTGATTAAATGATAATTCGCTTTCCGAGCTGCTGAATTTAAAATGGACAAGGAGTAATAAATTAATTCAAGGTAATTGATTGAATTTACATTATGTGCTTTAATGTATTGCTATTATTATAATTACGTGTTTGTATGTAAAACATTTTGAAGCAAACTTCTTCTAAATCTATAAATTTTTTGGTTCTCTTTTGATCTTATTGGATCTGTGGCAATATAACCAAGATAAAGAGATTTGCATACGAACTTACATAATTTGCATTAACATCAATAAATTTCATTAAAATAAAAAGAAAAGAAAGAAAAATAAAACAAATTCTAATTCTTTCCTGTAGATATTAAATAGAGGTTCTTTTACATAAACTTCACAAAATAACGTAAAATTGGTTTTGCATTATTATGCAAACGCCTGGGAATTATTCAATTTAATAAGGGACGGTTTATTGTTTCTTGGTTTGTTTTTAATTTGCATCAAATTATAGTATTTTTGAAAATAAAAAGATTCTAGTGAAACTGGGTCATCAAATCTTTAACGACGTTTATCACATATGGCAATAAAGTGATGTTCAAAATTAATTATTAAGTTTCAAATAGAGCATAGCTTTTATGCGACGCCGACGTCTGATTAATGTTGATCTTCTCTAAATAAGCATGAAATATCATACATGACAAATATAAGGTATACGATGGGGTGGTTGATGTAAGAAATTCTATCAAACTCTGTGCTTGTAATTGCGATGTGTCACAACTTTAATTTAATATGTTTCGAGAATTACTTTTAAATTTAATATTTTCTTTAATAAGAGTGGAAATAGAGTATAGGGAACTCAATTATTGTTGAAAGTGGTTTGTACAAAGATCATACTTGGTGGGAGTTCGGTAGTAATAAAACTTGTAATAAATCTTCTAGCTGAATTACAGCAAGAAAGGCAAAATCTACTTTAAAGTTGAACAGGTCCCGATTTGCCACCTTTAATAAAATTGTGATTTAATAGAATTTGAGTTACTCACTTAAAATATGTAAGGATTCCTAGAGAGATTATCAGAGCCACCAAGGATATGCTGTAACCTACCGAGTAAACGTTGATGATCGATTGTCGAAACTGAAACGGAAGAGAATGAAAATCGCAATAATTATTTAAAATTTTCTGGAAACTTACCGTAAGGTCGCCCATATTGACACACGTAGTGTAATTTGACCATGTTTTGTTGAAAACTGTGTGAAAAAACCAATCGCCGTTTTCTTCACACTTTCTATAAGCTGATCCTAAAACAAAATAATAGAATTAATAAATTAAAAGATACGAACCAATTAAAGCTTAAAAAAATAATAAAAGAAAATACAAAAGTTTTTTTTAGCGAAAAAGTTGAAATTACACAAATTCTTGTAACTTTTGTTTTTCCAAAAGGCACGTTTCCAATATTAGTTTTCAACAAAGTTTTTTGTCTCATGGAAATAATGCCAGATTCTACGTCACTAAATAGAAGGAAGCCATATTTTCTTGTTTAAGTCTACAAGTTCAGGGAAACTATTGTTATTGGTTATAAAAGTCGGAATTTTATATCAAAATAACTTTTATTATCTATTGAGGGTGAAAATTATTCACAAAGCAGAACCACATTCAGAAATTTCGTTCGAAGGGCGCAATCGATTTCAAAATTATTAGAACATGGACCGATGGAAGATGACAGTAGACTGGTGCAAGTGCTTTGAATTACAATTTTGGAGCAATACGAATTCGATATCCTTAGCTTTAATACCATAAGTGGTAAAGTTACATTCGACGATACCACCATTGAAATTACCTTGAAGTTTTCAATTATTTAAATGTGCTGCTTTGAATTTTGGAGTTATATTTTCCAATATTAATCATAACATGTGTGATATTTAACGGAAAACTTTAATAAATCATAAAAATGAAACAAAAAAGGGATACATAATTTAGACATAAAGAAGTAAAAATTAAAAGTGGCAGTTATTTTATACATACAAGTTTTCAAACAGCTGAGTGACAGCTGAATACCGGTTGATTTGCTTTTGTCAATAAAAATTGCACTTAATTGCTTTGTTCAGAATTTTCATGATTAATTAAAAACAAAATTTTTTACAGCTTAAATTGGTTCTTCTATTGTTTGAGAATAATTACTAATATTATGTATTAATACGTTAACCGCCACGTGCATTAAATTTAACTCACACTAACATTAAAAGCAATAGGCTATTAAGCGTGGCGGTCAACGTGTTAAATAAAAGGTTATCCCACCAATGAAAATATTATAATCGAGTATTTTTTTTGAAAAAGTCTCTTTCGTTAATTTATCAAAAGCTGTCGAATGCAATTGCTCTGGTTTCGAAGTTTTACTATAGATTTTGAAATACGCGAGTATTATAAAAATTACAAAAAAATTCAATTTGGCTGTACGTTCTGCTACGAATTACAATAATTCAGCTAGAGATTATACTCTCAAGAGCACATGCATTAAAACGGTAGCAGTATAAAATAGTATAAATTTTGAAATTAGTTCACAAACAGATGAATTTAGTGAAGGCAAATTTTTCATGTCAGTTTTACCGTCAAATTTACCGCTTTTATTTTATTTAAAAATATTCTGATGATGACCCATTATTTAAAAGCTTACATTACTTAATATTATTAATTCTTTGGAAATGTTCATTTCAAGTTCGAAGATTGAACCTGTTTGCATATAAATATTGATTTTCCTAATTTTGCATGAAGAGGATAACTTTTGAAAATCGTCTAAAATATCAGTTTTCCTAATTGAATATGAATATTTCATAATAAATGAAATCCATTTCCACATAAATTTCCCAAACTTGTTTTTATCCAAAATAAAAAAAAATCTCAAGAACAACACGTTAGGAAATGTGTTTTTGATTAATGTGTGTGATTTTAAGGAAACTTCTTCCGTTCGTCCTGCAAGAATCCCATTCGTTATATAAAATGAGGCGTTTCCTAACTTGTTACATAAATAGCTATTGCGGTGCTCTATCCTTCTTTCCTGTGGTTCGCGGTAATTTTTTAGCAACAATTAGTTATTTTTATTACAACCGCTACCGAAAGCTTAGATTCGTAAAAGAGAAGTTGATGAAATTTGGATAAGAATCTATTCTACTTTAGGATTTCAAAAATTTTAGAAATTTTATTTTAAACAACAACGATCGATAAGAAGGTGAAATACCTACGGGTTGTTCGATTACCATTTAAATGTAGATACATAGGTAAATTCGAATTATAATTCAAGAAATGTCATGTTTCGGTTTGGATTCAATTAATACTAATGAATGATTTGATAACAATAATAAATTGAATTCAATAAAGCTTTCTAGTTTATGTGTTTCTAGTTTAAATTTCGAAAAAAATTTTGAATTTAATGTTTTTTAGTAAACGTTAGTTAATAAATTAATTGATATATTGTAGAGATATTTCCTGCGACCCTTAACTTTTTTATTTAATTTAGGATAATAATCTCAACACTAGAGTACCATCGGCAGCTATGTGTCGGTTCACACACGATTTCTGTACGGAGACAAATCACAGGGCTGGGCTAGCTCTTCTCTCCTTTTCGGGTCGCCAAAAAATATAAGATGTGCGGCTTAGTTACCGCACTAATCTTGCTCAATCGAAATTACCTTCTCAGGGACAAAACTGCATGAATTGCCTTAATGAAATTTATTGTCGTTATTGACAATATTAAAAACTAAATTCGGGTGTGGTTCGTTGTATGAAAAATAAATTAAACTCAGCCTCGTAGAAAATGAATAATTTAATCTTCATAAATAAATTTAATTTTAAAATAAGCATAAACAGGTCGAGCATGAGCTGTTTACGAACAAATTCGTTTTGGTCGTTAAGTGTAAAATTGTGTTATAGAAAACCCTTCGCATTTGCATTTACTTGCAAATCGAACTCAAAATACTCCAGGTTTCTATTTATGTGTAATCGTGTAACACAAATAAATTTACAATAATAAAAATGGTGTAACAAATTATAAAGTTTATTATTTACCAATGATGTGGCACTCGTTGTCGACGTTTTGGAACCGCTGTTTTTCTGCGCTTGACACCTGTCATTCAGCAACCTGTTGCATCCTTGAACATCTGTGTTCCATAAAAAATCGAATTGTGACCTCAAATCTTCACAAATATTCCACAAATATCCAAATAAAGACGATCGGCAATCGTATACGAAAGTTTGTTGGCAAATTTCAACCAATTTGAACAAATTTAAATAAATCGTGTAACTAACCTCAAATTGAGTAAGCAAAATTATTTCATTTAAAATTCAACGAAATTTGAATTTATTCTTCTAAACATTTAATTGTAGGCGCGTAATCGTCGTGATTACAAAAATCATTCGATCATTCATCAATGGCGGACCGGCAATTTTCATCCACATGTGTGATACCAAATGCCGCAGTGACGCTTCTCCAAAAACGCTGCAACTTGAAGACTCTACCTCCAAATCAATCTAAAAACACTCGTCTATTTTAGACGACACTTTGCACTACTTCTCAAGTTGAAAAACGCTTGGTTTTCCAAGAAACACTCGAAAATTAGTCACTTTTGGTGGACCTCACCTAAATACGCCTTGTTGGCTCCACAGTCACCAGCCAACCTTCACGCCAACTTTGTCTACCTTCTATGTTGAGAAAATTCAACCTGCCACCACACAAAACGAAATTTTGAGCCACTTTGCAGTTCAAAATAGGTAAACTTTTCGCGGTTAAAATTCAAATGAAAATAATTAAATTTATTCCTTTTTAGGTTTAAATCGTCGTAAACTTTATAAATCACTGGATTTCACCAACATTCAATAATAATCGTGTGCTTGTGTCAGCGGTAACATAAATCGACCTTCATTCAACAAAACCGTGCTCGACCATGTCGTTATGGGTAAAAACATCCCTTAATCTGTGATAAATTCTTAATTACGAAGCTGAATCCCATTTCTGTTTCACCACAATATTTTAATAATTTACGAATTAATGGAATTAAATTAATATTATATTTAAGCTTACAAGTGCAATGCACTCTTCGTATAGAAATTATTATTATTTTAATAATTATGTATGAATTAATTCTTAAATTATTAAAATAAATCAATTAATTTATTATCACTTATTATCACTAACCAATTTAAAAAAAAAGTTAGTTAATAAAATATAATTATATGAACAGATAAATACACAATTACTTTAACATTATGTTTCTTGTTAATTAGCATTACAATCAATTAATAATAAACAATTTAGTTACTTTTCAAAAGGAAATTTTTTTAAGATTCCTATTTTCCATTTATTAAATAAAACCTATTTTATTTTGTTAAAAATTTACACAAAACAAAAAAAAATTGCTTTTGTAAGTTTCCTTTATTAAATAATTTCATTAATTGAAGTAAACCAAACATTTGTTGAATTCAACGACGAATTAAATACAACAAAATTTCCACTTTTGTTCAAACAAAACTTTTAATAAGATAAGGGGGGGGGGTAAAACCTTACCTACTCGTTGGTGAACATCAGATAATTTATGGTTACAGTGACATGAAGAAGTGAAGTTTTTATGTTTCTGCAAATAATTGCTTTTGGTTTTTTCACAGAAAACTGCCTAATACTTTTCCATATAAAATTGTTGGCACCAGTCCGTCCCTGGGTTCTGTTATTGAACGTCGTATAAAATCAGTGTACTCTATTCTAATAGGAAGAAAATTAAAATAAAAGTTCAGTTAAAATAAGCGTCGGTTACTAAATTATCAGTTTTAATCATATAATGGAAATCTAATTGAAAGTTATGTTTTTGCATGCACACCATGCAATTGCTAGTTAATGAGAAATATTTTGCAAGCCAATATAATATTAAAATACGAGTTCAAGCTGCGCTGTTAAATAAATGAACTAAAAAGGTTTCGGACATTTTACAAAAAGTATCTTTAAATTACAGAAGCAAAAGAAGATCCTAATTAAAGTTTCTAATTAAGAAATATAGGAAAGACGATATTGTAATTATTATTGCTTCCTATTGGAAGTTATTAGTACTGCATTGTAAAATCGATTAATTAGTCTGGCTAATATAACTTGTACAATTAGCATTGTACATTTGTAGTAAAATATGGTTGAACAACTTTTTAATTACACCAAGCTGCACTTTTGTCTTTCGTGTTTTATACGCTAAGGTAAATTAAACTAGGAAGTTAATGTTTGTGATATACAACCTAGGATAAAACCACAGTGTGATCTTTTTGCAATAGGTAAGCATAAATCCTTATAATTAACGGATTTTTTCACAACAAACTTTGAAAATTAAATTTTAACTTTAATTTTCAAAATGATACGTTATTGCCAGTTTTTATCTAAGTAAGGCAAGATGCTAATCTTCCTTTAAAAAAATTATCATCCAAAATTCAGTATTTAAAAATTTTCTCTAACTAAAATAAAACTTTTATAAAATGCTGTTTGACATTTTGAAAAATAAGGAAGCTATCAAAGAAATTCAGACTATTTATTTATTTATCTACAGCAGCAATGTTTGTAAAACACCAAAAATATTAGAACATCGACCGTAATATACGTAAGTATATTATATACCAGGTAAATGCTGTGTATTCCTTTTTATCAGGGTTTTTGTAGTCTATCTATCACTACATTTAATCAAATTTATTTAAGTAAAACTTTATGTATGTAGGTTCATATTGTGTACGTAGAAATGAATGCGTCTTTACATTTTGTGTCAATTAATTTACCCCTGAAAAGCAAACATTGTATCCCCTAGTGCTGTAGTTAACTTTATTTTCATATAATTATTTTAATTTAATTTTTATCACAATATCCATATCCAAAGAGTTTTTATATTGGCAATCATACCAAGGATCCTACAGTAAATACAGAAGCAATAATTATTGCAGATGTTATTAATTAAATTAAAGATAAAGTTGAAAATCGAGGTGTTCGAGATAAAATTTGAAACGCAAGGCAAAAAGGAACTTGTTTATGAATATTGTGTTAAACTCCCTCAATTATTTCCCGTATCACCCAATATCTTAATTCTTCTTCTTCTTCTTAGTTTAAGCCTTAAGGCTTGTTATTACCAACATCTGCGTCGTTTCCTTGGCAGTGTTGGTTCTGTGAGCATATACAAATTTTACATCCATTAGGTAACTTGCTGGACTTGCCTTCAGATGTGCCATGTATCCTGGTTTTTATGTTAATGGTGGCAATTCACTAACCCAGGGGACCACCGGCTTAACGTGCCTTCCGAAGCACGGAGACCAGTCATAAGAAAGTTTGACTCTACGACCCAGGTTTGAACCCGGTGCCCCGCATTTTCATCCAACTGCGTTAGCTGCAAGGCAATGACCGTCTCGATCTTCTTAATTCGAAAATGCTTATTATAGGCATCCAAAACAGGTAAGTTTATAGCGATCCAAATGCAAGTTTGTTCACGCTAGCATGGGTAAAAGAAATTCACAAATTCAAACAATAATTATTATTATTCAGTAAAGCCATTTTGTATTATGTGGGAAATGATGTGATATTACTATCTAAATTGATTATAATATAACATTCTTCCCAGCCCTATTGCCTGTGTGCTTTTCTGAATAATGGACTCTGAAGCACATAAAATCACCGAAGAAGTGATTCTTACTTATTCTTTGCTGCATTCCGATAATAAACCATTGTAAATTATAAAATGCATAGTTTTAAAGAATATCAATTTATATGAAATTCTGGTATTGGCAAAAAGAATTGTTTCTTTAAATTTAAAAGTAGTAGGTAATATTTTGTTGAAAAACCACTCAAACATAGCAACATGTATCAATTTTTACTTCAACTTAACGATTTCAAAAAGAAAATTACTCTCTGGTTTCTCATAACCATAAAAGCTGATTTGATATAAAGTTTATAGTACACTTGCATCAATCTTAATTTAAAAATGTGCAATCAGTCTTAGCTTACAAATTTTTAAATTATTTAAACTAACAATTTTATGTAAACATTTATATATTGAAGTGTGCAAAAAGTCGGTGAATTTTAGCCAATTGAATTTGCTTAAAGTTAATTGTGTCGAGTTGAAGACATCAGAGCTGGATGCAAGTAGACGACATAAAAGAGATATTTTGTAACCCATGACACATAAAACAAACAAATTTGATTTTTCCATTTGTGACTTGGTGCGAATTTTGTGATCTGTTCTGAAAAGTGGAGAGTGATTTTTTAAATTAAGGCGGCAAAAGGATCGTGCATACTCACATTTATTGTTGCTATATTTTATTGTTATTTGGATGGTAATAGCGACTTTTGAGCAAGAATTGCGGCGAGCTGGTTGTCTTGTGCCATATATGAAAGGAGACGCGTGTAAATTGCGAACGTCTTCGCGATTTTACAAAAGAAGACCTTTCTGCAAGCTTTTGTTGCCACAAAAGCTATTATATTGGCGATTAATAGTACAAGTGAGTTTATTGAATATTTTACTGTGTAAAACTGAGGTTTTTACACTATTTTGTGAATCGAACACGTTTTTCGATTTGGTTATAAAATTCACGTTTTGGATGCCATCGCGTCTAAAATATCCTGAAAATTGATTATTTCATGAATGCTGCGTTAGATAAATCAAGATTTATCCTATTTACCGATTTTGATGCTTAAGAAATTGGATGATTTTAACCACGATTAAAATTTGGAGGTTAAGTTTCTCAACACATGTCCACATTTTTGTTGCACGACACAGAAGCCGTACAATTCCATTTAAATCGATTTTCGAGATTTGAATACCACTTGAGAAGATATCACATACCACTTTCACTGTTTTCTTGCGAATAAAGAAGATTTGAGCAAAATACGGGAGCTGAATACTACATGTGCGTTCCAGCCGGAAGCCACATTGCCGTACTGTTTGCCTACCGTTCTACCACAATAATCCAGACTACGAGATACAAGGTGATTCAAAGATTTGTGTCTTACCAAGAATTTAATGAAAAAGGTACTGAATTTTATATTTGTGAACATTTTTGATTTTATATTATTTTATTACACATTAAACATTTACACAGTGTTAATTGGAGGTATAGAATATTGTTTGCTTTTAAATAATACCATCCAGTTTATACTGTGCACACAAGTACACAAATTTACATTCTCTTTGACAATTGTGTCTATTCTGTCTCAATATGCTCAAGTTATACAACAAAAGAATTATAAAAAATCACCACTTGACTTTTTACACCCTTTGATTCGTTTCGTCTCTTTGATTTCATTGTTGGGCGCCGCAAGTGGGGCTAAATTGGGGCTAACAAAAAACAGTTTTTGTGGCACACGAACGTGGGACTCGAGAAAGGGTTAATTTAGGGGTAGTAAAGCTCAGTGTGGCGCCAAAAAACAATTTTTGTGGCGACCAGAAGTGGGGCTCGATTTATAGGTCAGTTAGGGTTTAAATAAGTCAAATTAGGGGTAGTAAGGCTTTGTATAACAGCCAAAATAAGAATTTTTACCGAGCAACTTAAGGGCATATTTTTTATGAGTCAATTTAGGAAATTAGCATAGGGTAGTAAATTAAAATGGCGTATTTGTTTGAAAATGATGAATGGCTGACAAAAATGAGAAGAGAAAGGGAGGAAATTGAACAAAAGATGGAAAAAAGGTCGGCAGAAATTCAAAAAGCGAAAAAGGAAATTGCTGAATGGCATAACCAACGAATGGCTAAAATAAAAGAAGATGTCGCTGGCGACATTGATAATAAAGTCCTGGTAGAGGTTTTATCAGACAAGGGGGTAGTTACCCAGGAAGAAAAAGTTTTTGGATGTCACACAGGCGACGTTAAAATTAAAAAAGTCCTGGTTTATACGAGAAAAACAATGAGAAAATTAAAATTGAGAAAGCTACGTTTTAAAAGAAAATTTCGTTGGTCAAAGAAGAAAATTTACGAAAGTGCCAATGGACTGGAAAGAAAAATCATTCTTTGGAGAATCGCGTCTCAAGTAAAAAAAGTGTCCAATCCAATTTGGTACATGAAATTAGGGGATGATGATGAGCAGATGGATAAAGACGTCATACCGACCCATAAATTAAGATGTCTTTTTCAACTGGGAAGAAATGTTAACAGAAAGATCAATAAAACCAAAAAGAAGAAAAATTTTGGAAGCATTCGAGTGAAGAAAATGAAAGAAGGGGTAGTGGAGATGCGAGAAGTTTCCTTGCAGAAGTGGGGGTATCGCAGAAGTCGTTGGAAATACACCGACGAAGATAACCCATCCCAATGAATAAAGAGAAAGGTGGGAGAGAAAATTTATGATAACCGCTATGGAAATGGATAAGTGTAAATAAAAAAATTGTAAATAATAGTTAATAAGGACATTGTAAATTTGATAAAAACAATTAAACGCGAATCGTCACCAAGGAGAAGAAATTTAAATCATGAGAAAATTAAAGTAATTAAAACAATTAAATAATTTAATAAAACACAAAAATTTAAATCAACGCCCAAGAAAGTTTTAAATAAATCATAAGATTAAAATAAGGTGAAATAAACAGCAAATTAAAAAAACAATTTTGAAATAAAGGCAAATTGGAAATTTTTGAAGATTTGAAGAAAGTTTGGAAAGAAATCAGGTTTTCCACCTGAAATTTAATTAAATAATTATGGATGAACAAATAATAACAATCGACGATAGAGATTTTTACAAGCGTATTATGCAATGATTTAATAGTATTGAAGATGATATTAGTTGGATTTTGAAAGAATTTGTCGCTATAACGCGAATATTTTGGAGTTATTATTGAGAATTAAATAGAGTATTATGATATGAATTAATTAAAAATTGTTAGGGAGCCGCTTCTATAGAATGTTACCCGTTATTGATTTTGCAAGATTTATTGAAATGAGAAAATGGAGATTTGAGATTATGATTATAAATGATAAAGTTATAGCGAAGGATTTGACTAGAGTAATTAGTAGAATCGAATTTATGAAGAAAAGTTTTATGCAGGTACGCAAATTGAAATTGTTGATAAAAGTTCATCACAGGAAAATTTGAAGATTGGAAAAGGTTTTTGAAGAAATTTAAGAAAGAAAAATTTGCTAAAGTTTCAAAAGAAGTTGGTCAAGTCACCAAGATTTATTAGTATAGGGGTAGTTAGAATTTTGGGCTCATGATTTTTTTGATAGATAAAAAATTTAATTAGTAAGATAAGGTTGGTGACGATAGCAAAACATTTTGATTTGAAAGGATGATATTATTTTAAAGATTTGATTAAAGATTAGTTATTTGGTTAAAAATTTATAGCATTAAATCATGTAGGAAATTTGATATCCAGCGGGGCACATAGTAAGGACTCTTGATTATAGTTGATGCTTTTTCAAAATTCATAAAGTTGTACCCTACACAAACTTGCACTACTGATGTCACTATCCAATGTTTGGAAAAGTTTTGTAAAGATGTCATCACGCCTCAAACCATTCTGGTTGACAACGCTAGGTACTTCCAAAGTTTAAAGTTTAAAACGCACTGGCACAATAAGGGGATCAAGGTAGCTTTTTGTTCTGTTAGACATCCTCAAGGGAACATGAGTGAACGATATGTGCAGGAAACGATCAAGTTTCTTCGTTTGTTGACTTTCCAAGATCAAACTTCATGGTCCCAATACATTCCTCTGGTGGAGCGATTCATCAATGAAACCCCTAGCACTGTAACGGAATTGCCTCCTGTATTCGTCATGTTCGGGAAACAGCCTGATAGACCCTGGATTGTTGATCACGAGATTAACTACAGAGAACATTTAATTAAAGTTAGGGAACGCCTTAAAAAAAGGAGTGATAGATACTTACAGGGTGTAAATAGTAAGATTAAGAAAAAGTGTAGCTTTGCACTTGGGGATCTTGTGATTATTCGAAGCTTACGAGTTGGTTTGAGATCCAAGGATCGTTGTCAAAAGCTTCAGCTTCCATTTGAGGGTCCTTACATTGTTGTTGAGAAAAATGAGAATTCGTACACGTTGAAATATCCCAATTCAAATCGAATGCGTGGAAAATTTCATCTCGACTCTATTTATTCATACGAAGATAGAAAGTTTCTTGATGGAGAGTTGGTAGACGAATTTGATTTAAGCCCTGATGAAGATTAGAGATAAGTTAAGGTTAAGGAAGGGGTTAGTTTTGTTAAATTTATTAGTATAAGGGGATTTTAGTTTTGCTTTTATTATTGCAAGTCATTTTGTAAATTAGATGGTTATGACTTGAGCATTAATTTTTAAGAAGTGTAGGATATTTGCATGGTTGTGACGCAAATCATAGGCAAACCACAACTTATCAGTTGGAACAACATGTTTAAGGAAGTCCACGTGAAAATTTTATAGTTAAAATTTGAAGTTAACGAAGGAATCTGTCTAAATCCGGCCCTGTTTTTAATCTGCATTCTTAGATAATAGAAAATGGAAAGTTTTTATTTTTAAAAAATTATTTTATATGACGATTTTGTCAGTTTCCAATGAACGATTTAGGTTAAATAAGATGGGTTTTTAATTTTTAGATTGTTTAGTTGATTATTTAAATTAGGAAAGAATAACAGAGTCAAGCTAGTGAAACGAGAACAAAGTAAGTTACCAGTTTAGCATTTGAGTGGGTTCATCTTGTTGGTTTTTTGATGTTTAAAAAATTTTACCTGTTTGCAAATGATTGTACGATTTACGCACGATGCAATTTTTGAAACAGCGGGGCAAAGTTGAAGTGTGCAAAAAGTCGGTGAATTTTAGCCAATTGAATTTGCTTAAAGTTAATTGTGTCGAGTTGAAGACATCAGAGCTGGATGCAAGTAGACGACATAAAAGAGATATTTTGTAACCCATGACACATAAAACAAACAAATTTGATTTTTCCATTTGTGACTTGGTGCGAATTTTGTGATCTGTTCTGAAAAGTGGAGAGTGATTTTTTAAATTAAGGCGGCAAAAGGATCGTGCATACTCACATTTATTGTTGCTATATTTTATTGTTATTTGGATGGTAATAGCGACTTTTGAGCAAGAATTGCGGCGAGCTGGTTGTCTTGTGCCATATGTGAAAGGAGACGCGTGTAAATTGCGAACGTCTTCGCGATTTTACAAAAGAAGACCTTTCTGCAAGCTTTTGTTGCCACAAAAGCTATTATATTGGCGATTAATAGTACAAGTGAGTTTATTGAATATTTTACTGTGTAAAACTGAGGTTTTTACACTATTTTGTGAATCGAACACGTTTTTCGATTTGGTTATAAAATTCACGTTTTGGATGCCATCGCGTCTAAAATATCCTGAAAATTGATTATTTCATGAATGCTGCGTTAGATAAATCAAGATTTATCCTATTTACCGATTTTGATGCTTAAGAAATTGGATGATTTTAACCACGATTAAAATTTGGAGGTTAAGTTTCTCAACACATGTCCACATTTTTGTTGCACGACACAGAAGCCGTACAATTCCATTTAAATCGATTTTCGAGATTTGAATACCACTTGAGAAGATATCACATACCACTTTCACTGTTTTCTTGCGAATAAAGAAGATTTGAGCAAAATACGGGAGCTGAATACTACATGTGCGTTCCAGCCGGAAGCCACATTGCCGTACTGTTTGCCTACCGTTCTACCACAATAATCCAGACTACGAGATACAAGGTGATTCAAAGATTTGTGTCTTACCAAGAATTTAATGAAAAAGGTACTGAATTTTATATTTGTGAACATTTTTGATTTTATATTATTTTATTACACATTAAACATTTACACAGTGTTAATTGGAGGTATAGAATATTGTTTGCTTTTAAATAATACCATCCAGTTTATACTGTGCACACAAGTACACAAATTTACATTCTCTTTGACAATTGTGTCAATTCTGTCTCAATTTGCTCCAGTTTTGCATCAAATTAATTCAAATAAATTACCGCTTGACTCTTTGCACTTTTTAATTGATCTTATCTCGCCGATACCTACAACTTGCAGATACTGTGGCCTTAATTTCGCAAACCGACGTAAAGCTGGCTGGGGCTCATTTGTTCGAGTGTACACATTGGGCGAGATTTTATTCCCGGTAGTATTACTTGGGGGTTTGATTGAGCCGTGTTTCACGACAATATTTTCAGTTAAAATTTCATATTGCTAAAAAACAAACTAAAAAAAATGTTAGGATATTCAAATCTATGCCTTTACATTTGAATCCGTATTATGTTGGTGAAATGGGATATTTTCAAATTTTAAAAATAATGAATAAAATTTGGCAACTTAAAAGCTTTAATAGGAAACCAATTTATAATCAATAAAGTTCATTGTTAGTCGACGTTTTAAATATAAAACGAAAGATATCATCGTCAGATTCACCCAATTCCACACAAACAAAAATTGCTTATATTTAAATATTTTTTGTTCGTTCGATCCGAAGATATTTCATGCCATGGAAAAAATTCGAAAATGTGCAATAAAATGCGTGCTGGTTTTATTCGTCCTAAAATAAACCCTACAAATTAAAAGATAAAAAATTAAGTGGGGTTAAGTACAACTCTTTTTATTTATTAAACCGAAACATGCACAGTCCAAAATTTATACAAGCAACTCTAAACTATGTAGAGCTATACAATTAATAGTGCACATTCTTTCGAAAACCCGCTCATTATTTCCTTCTTAATAATATTTGTGCGAAAATTTATTGTCATTGTCGGTTTCACATCTAAAAATCCCTTTCAAGAGACTTAATGAGTATACACAAAAGGATAAAAATTTTTCTTCGGTCCTTTAATAAAACGCCAGGCTTTGTTAAAATTTTGGTGTATAAATGAAGTGGAAATGTAATATTAAATTTAAAATGCAATTGCTCGAAAATTTTTAAGAGCGCCTGAAATAAACTTATAAAAATACGTGCAGCATTTAATGGCTCCCAATACCACACTTCATTAATTATTATTACAGTCCACCATAATTATTTTATCTTTAATTTTCAAAAAAATAATGAACCATAAAAATTTTGTTGATTGCAAAGGTTACAATTAAGGTGCCTAATCCTCTTTTCACGTATTGGTTATCTAGCTAAAGCTTTTGTGAACTTGATCGTCGTAATAAAAGCACACTTTAACAAAAAAAAGTTTTTGCTCGTAAAAGTAATTTATTTATATGTATAAATCCCTGGCCTCACATAAGCTAAAACAAAGCTTTTAATTATCCCACCACTTTCACCTATCCACTCCGGTCCGTCCCTGGACATAAATTACAATAATAGTTTTAACTAAAGTAAATTAATATTTTTGTTCAAAAATTATCAAAGTTAACACTTGATAATTAAAAATTTATATTTAATTGGATTGCTTTGAATAAAATATATTTGGAGATACAAGTGATCGATTTTAACGTACACAAAGCATTTTATGCTTGAGTTAAATTTTATGTCTGATTATTTTCTTGTTTTTGCACTTTAATTAAATTTTTCTAAAAAAATACTCCCCTGCTTTGTTGTAAATTTCAGAAGTTCAAATTTTGTAGTGCTTGTTTATTTGAAAAATATTAAATAATTCGATCGTCTTGTAAATTCATGTAAATTTAATTTTGTAACAAACTTGCCGAGAGATTTCCACAAGGGAGTTTCCATATGAACTACTCCACCTGAACACTGCATGCAGAATTTCCATTTAAAGGGAAAATTTAATACTTAATCAATTGGATTTTCAGTTATATTGTAATTCATTTGTGTGCAGTTGATTGTACCACCAGGAGTGCAGCTTCGCTTGAATTATTTTTAATACAACATTGTTAAATTTTAGTAACTTTTTAAATGATTTCATTCAACTGCATTTGGATATTTCTTTTATAATATATTTTTTATCACTTCCAATCTAGTAGTAGCTTTTAAATTTGTTCTGATTAGTCTAATTAGTTGATTTTCGCTAAATTTTAATTACGGTCAAGTATCGTGAATCTGAGCAAACACATCAGGTTGCTATCCACGGAGAGAACTTCACTCCTGTTCTTGCACAAAAATGGAATTAAGTGAAATGTGCAGCAAAGTTCGATTTTGCCATCTGGATTAATTAACAAGATTTGTTTGCCCAAATGTGGTCAAATTTAATTCCACTTGCGTTAGAAATTGTATTGTAGAATTTTTTATATTTGTAATTGTGTGATTAAATTACAATGTCGAAATTCTTCCACCACAAACTAAACTTACCGAAAAATTAGTTTTTACTCTTTTATGCACTTTTTGTTTTCAATCAATTTTTTCTAATTTTGGAAAAGAGGTTTCTTTTTATAAAAATCTTTGAATAAGCTACCTTATAGGAAAATTGCCCACCGACATTTAATTTTCAGTAAAATATTCTTTGTGAGGGAAAATATTTATTCAATACGTTTGTATCAACTTAACTGATATTATGTTTACAGAAGGAAAAATCTATTTGCTTTAACATGATTGCTGAAACACCCTAGCATGAAAAACTTGGGTGAAAACTATACGCGATCCACTGCCACCTATCAAAAAAGTTACAAGTTTCTTTTACAAACTGTAAATATTTAAAACTGACAAAGTTTTCATAAAGAAGAAACAACTGAAAAGTTTCAAGAGTTAACTTCCTAAGTACAGATTTAAATTTTCAGTAACATGCTTAATTATTTAAGTAAAAATTTTCCATAGTCTAAAGTCTAAACGATTGATTTTGTTGGAATAATTTCGAGTAGCTCTGCTTTTAATTATCCTTATTAGGCAAAATAAATTTTCAACTGGAGTAATCTAATTTTAAGTTTGGGTGACCGGTCAATGCAGAACTTTTCACTAATGTTGACAGTGAAAACCTTATTGAAAATTTAATTTATCTTTTATTATTTAAATTTTGGATACCATCGTATTATCTCTGCTGGAAGATAAATTTTTATATTTTAATTCAAAAGCTTTTATTATGTTGTTGTTTAATGAATAAAAGCTTTTTGTTGTTATATTAACACGAATTATTTGAAATGTAGCCTTTTCATCGAATTATTTTACTTAATAGGCACATATTATATGAATTTTATTATAATATAAAGGTTTTTCAATCTTACAAGTTAGTATAACAATAATTTAAATTTAAAACTCATTTTTAATTTTTTGTAAATTATTAATTACGATTCAATTATGGTTATAACTAACACTATTATTTTAAAATCGACAGAATCTTTAAAAGGTTTTACATTAAGTATAACTTAAAATACATTAATTTTGAGAGATTTTTACCAAAAAATTTATATTTTTGGGACTATGGACATTTCAAAGGAGAAACAAGAAGATTACATTAAAAGGAAAAGGAAGTGTCTCCGATGGTTTGAATTTAGACAATTAAAACTTTTCTTAGAAAAATGATTTCTATTAAAACCTAAGAAGTTTGCATTGATCCTAATTAACCACATACAAAATTGATCCGATTCGGCAGGACGTGGACGGTCCAGATGCGGTGACTTTTAGTACCTATGTTAAAATACGGAAAATTTTACCTATCCAAAGTCGTGGAATTCATGCAGTAACCCACTCTCCAAAATCGATTTTCCAAATACTTTTACCTCAAAAATTAAATGCTGGAAAACAATAGCTTTTTACAACGGATTCTAACATATTTTAAAGAAAAAATATGACTGGCACAGCCGGTTATTGCATAAGTATGATATTTAACATTTTATGGACGATTCAAGCGACTTGCCAACGTTTGCGTCAGTTTCAGATGCGTTTTTCCACTATGTACCCCATAATTATTTATTTATACAACGAAAAGGACATCGAAATATTGAGAGGATTTAAAGAAAAGAGGAAGAAGAGATTCAACTTTGTAAAAGCGGCGAATCAAAACTTTTTGTTGCTTTAGTTAAGTTGTTAATTATTAATTTGCTGCAAAATTACATAAAATGATTTAAACCCTTGTAACACCATAATGAATTTACCAACTAACATTATGAAGTCCAAACTCTCCGCTAGAAATGCTAATAAAAAATTGTATTCCATGTATTTACTTTGCGTTTTAAATAATTTACAAACATTACATGCCAAAGGCATAAACAGTTCAGTGCTTTCATCGTGTTTAAAATATTTGTATTACCTACAATTTGAAAAAATTTCTTCAAATACCTACCTACTAGTATTACGTTTGAATTGCTTTCTCGCAATTAGTTGTGAATCATAACGACTTAGGAATATCAGTTTAAAATTCCCAATTTTTCCAAAGAATACCTAATTTATTTATTCTTCTTCTTCTTCAACATTTATAATCAACATTTTAACATTTGTCGTTTACCATTTAAGATGATTCACCAATGGTTAAATACATAACGGTTAAAATAAATGGCCATACATAATTTATTTTACTGGGTAATTTCTTAAATGTTAAATGATAAGTGATAAATTAAATGAGTATAACTGAGGCTTTACCCTTGACGTTGTCAAGTTACATTTCCTATAATATGGTTATATTTCTTAGGAATCCTGCTTCTTTAAATATTATATTGTAGAGATATTTCCTAAGACCCTTACTTTTAAAATTACTTTTTTCAGGACAATATCTCAACACTAGAGTGCCGTCGGTAGCTGTGTAGCGGTTCACATATAATCTCTGTACGAGAACAAATCTCAGGGTTGGATTCCTACTTCTCTCCTCTCTGGGTTGCCAAATAACGAAACAAATGTGTGGCCTAACTACCGCACTAATGTTGTTAAATTGAAATTCCCCTCTTGGGAACAAAACTGCATAAATTGCCCTATTAAAAATAATTGTCGTTATCGACAACACAACAAAACTAAATTGGGGTACGGCCCGTTGCATGAAATCAAAGTCAAACTCAGCTTCGTACAAATTACAATTTTAATTTTCATAAAGTTAATTAAACTCAATAAGCAAAAACATAAGTCGAGCATGTGCTGTTTACGAACAAAATCGTTTTGGTCGTCAATGTGTAAAATTGTGTGACAAAAACCCTTCGCATTTGCATTTAATTGCAAATCGAAATCTCAAAGTACTCCGAGGTTCCTATTAAAGTGTAATTGTGTGACATAAATAAATCATTTATAAATGTGTACAAATTCAAATTGTTTATTTACCAGTTATGCTGCACTTGACGTAAATTGTTTGCGAACCACTGTTTTCTTGTTTCATAAATTTCTCACTTTGCGCTTGCATCTGTCATACAGGTGGCATCTGTTTACAAGTTTCCAGCTTCTGTAGTTTTGTCGCAATTTTCCAAATAAGTGAAGTGACTTCTTCACACACAAATCCAATATCCAAATTAATCGATCGACGAACGTAATAGAAAGTACTCGTTGGCAAATTTCAGGCAATTTGAACCAAGCTTAGAAAATCGTGTAACTAACCTCAAAATTGGTACGTAAAATTAATTAATTTAAAATTTAACGAATTTGAATTTATTCTTCTAAACATTTAATTGTAGGTACGTAATCGTCGTGATTACAAATATCATTCGGTCATTCATCAATAGCGGACCGGCAATTTTTATCCACATGTGTGATACCAAAATTTTACAATGACGCTTTTACAAAAACGCCGTAATTTGAAGATTCTACTTCCAAATCAATCTAAAAACACTCGTCCACGTCGGACAACACTTTTCATTAATTATCAGCTTGAAAAACACTTGGGTTTTTCAAGAAAACTCGAAAATTCGTCGCTTATGGTGGACCTCACCAAAAACGCTGTTGTTGGCCTCCCAGTCACCAGCCAACCTACGCCAACATTCTCTACCTTCCATGTTCAAAAACTTCAACCTGCCAACCAAAAAATTGAATATTTGAGCCACGTTGCACGTTAAAAAAGGTGAAATTTCGCGCCCAAATTTCAAATGCCAATAATTAAATTCGTTCCTTTTTAGGTTTTAAATGTCGCAAACAACTTTATAATCACTGGATTTCACTCACGTTCAACAATAATAGTGTGCTTGTGTCAGTGGTAACATAAATCGACCTTCAATAACAAAGTCATGCTCGACTATGTTACTCTGGATAAAACATCCCTTAATCTATGACAAATTATTAAATACAAAGCTGGGTCCAATTTTGTTTCACCACAATATAAATACCTTTCCAATTTTCTTTCTAACAAGTCAGAAATAAAAATTACTACGTTAGTTTATATAGCTATATATTAGTTAGAAAGAGTAGATAAACAAAATATAAACATATCTTCTAAACGCGTCTTATGAAAAATGTAAATTTTTCTTTGAAGATCACATGTAAAGAAATACGCGCATAACTTGAAACATCAAAAATATTTAAGAAACCAAATTAAAAGGGAGAGTATCAAGTCTCCCTAATGATCAGGTATCCCACGTTTTTTTACGTACATTGCGTAACCTTTTTTTCAATTGAATTTGTACATTAAATATTATTATTCGAAATTTAGGCGAAATTAATTAATATTATTAATTGACAAATTGAATAAATCTCAAAATGTCAAGGATTTATAAACGCAGCGCCAGATTTTAAATAATAAATAATTTTATGTTTGTATGGTTGTCTAGTTCTAATATTAAACTATGTATGCTAATGATGTTCCGTCCTGACGCAATGATTAATGGTTACACTTTACAAGACTAGGTCAGTATTCTAGCCTTATTTATATGCTATAACTAGTGGTTATGAAATCTGACGATTTAATCTTTTCAAAAACTATTTTCAATCAAAATTCGTGCCAAAAAAGCTGGTAAAGGTTGTCTCCTGATGGTCTGCCATCGTGCAATGTACTATCTTTCCACTTAACCATCATCTTTATAAACCTTCAAAAGTCAGAAATTGGTAGAAGCTGCATTTTATCATCAAATCAGACGCAAGCATTGCAGCAGAAAATATCTTACTGACTTTTTATGATTACTACCCTTGAACAATTGAAAATTTAGTAAGGAAGGTGATTTACAGGAAGAAATGTAAATAAATAGAGCCGAAGGAGCTTTTTTTTTCTCAATTTTTAGGTAGTCAAGTTTTATTGTAATTCTAAAACGTTTCAACAAAAATTTCGTATAATAATAATAATTATAATTCACTTAAAATTATTCTCTTCACCATTTTATTAAATTTTACTGCTTAATAAATTTTACTCAATTCCAATAATTTCTTGTAATGTAGCACCATTAAATGCTGTGAAATAGCTTTTAAATTAACGATCTGATTTTAGTTTCAATTTTTATTATAAATCTACGATTTTTCATTTTATAAATTTTTATTCTGATGGGAAAATATTTGCACTTATGAAGTTCTATCCGTCCTTTCGCCCCTAAATTATTTTGCATTTCCGCTTAATGTCGGCGTGATTTAACTTATAAATCATAACTTCTACTTAACTTTTTAGAGACGGTCGTTAGCATAGCGATTAAACGCATAGACTGCTAACATAGAGAACCCGGTTCGACTCCGGGTGAAGCAAAAATCATATTGTGGCCGTCTCCCCTCGGCAGGCAATGGCAAACCACCGGGGTGTAATCTGCCATGAAAAGCCTTTGTTAAAAGGCTCACCACACCCTGCAGAAGGGTTATGGACTGAGGAGGAGGGGACTTAACTTTTTATTTAAAAGTTTTTCGTAATTTTCGTATTTTCCTTTAACACTTCTGCTTCAACCAGTACTTCAATTAAACTATTTCCAACTTGTGCACATGTACTAGGGCTTGGTGATGTGATTGCTGCTTGAATTACATATTGTGAAAATTTAGACCCTTATGATTTGGATTTAAGAATCAATTTTTAAAAAAACATCAAAATATTTAGCATTGAAGTCTCCACCCACATTAAATTCTTCAAAATTGTTTTTCTGGATGGTTATATTTGATGGACAATAAATTACTGAGATTATAAGGTTACCATGCCAATCCTCAACTTCTGTGCTGGTTGCTTGTAAGTAATTTTTCAAGAACGATTCAAATTCGTGATGCCTGATTGAGCTTTTTATTATTTTTCCTATACTCCATCTTGCCCTTTCTCTGGGGTGGTTGGTATAATAGATATTACAGTTGGGTATGTTTACGTAACTTTATGTTGATCTGTCAAAGTAATTTGTAGGTGATTGTTTTCCAGTGCAATTCAGTTGTTTTAAAGCACTTGTTTTATTTATTCTTAAATAAATATCTTTTCATAATTTTAATGGTCTGAACGACAGTTACAATTTAAGCATCCCGTATATCGTTTACGTTGCATTCACTGCATTCTCTTTAACACCGAGCTTAATCTTTATGGCACTTTCACGTCGGAATTAATAGTCGAATTGCAACGCGAAGTTCTGGAAACTGTAATATCAGCAAATACTATTATTTCTTTTTGTTAATTGGAAGCTGCTATTTGAATGTGTGTTTTATCCGTTCCTATTATATTTAGTTTAATTAATTAATTAAGTGTGCAGAATTATGTTAAGAGAAGCTTCCAATGTAGATAATATTCAATATCATGGTATTTGGAAAAACAGTGATAATTGAAGGTTTTCATTTGTCACCTATTAGTTAGATTATTGTCTATTAATGTTGACTAACGTCGTCGGTTGTTTTGGACGAGGTTCTTTTTATTTCGGCTGTCGCCTTGGTCGTAGTAGGTATTTTTCATTTATTATTTTTTTTACGCATTGGTAATAAATTGACCAGCAAATGCGACTATATTTTTACATAAGTCAATTAAATTATGTAGACACTGAATTTTCATTAGTGATTAGGGGGAGCCAAAATACTGCGTAGTATATGTGAAGGGAGAACGTGTGACATCCAATTCCACCAATTGACAATATGACACAACGAATTTTTGTTTCTGCACATTAGCACCGCATAGTCACTAACGAAAAATCGTGGTCCACATACGCTATAAATTCATAAGTATTTTTTTGATAATCCTTTCGAATCTAACTGGATGAAGCTTTTTACTTCTTCAGGAAGTGTATTAAAATATTGAATCGGATCATAAGGGGGGTCGCCAAACTTGGATCGCTAAACTCTATCAAGGGGGTTGTAAAGGTCTCCAAGGGAGTCTCGAAGGATAAATATACCATTTTATTAACTTTTTAAGGGTTAAAATGTAAAAAAAATTCATTCCTGTTCTTGAGCAGGTCTCGAGCATTTCTTCTCTTTATTCAGCTCTTAGACACAACAAAGGTTGAAAAACTATGCCTTCTGTTAGCATTATCCTACGTTAGTGAGCGGAAAACTGCAGTTGTATTTTTGGAGTGAGCTTTAAGAGCGAATACGCGAAGGGAAAATGAAAATATAAATTTATTCAAATTTAACGAGTTTACAATATATTATTAATCAAAACATACTTTGGCATTTTAATAATCTTACTTAAAATAAATATTTGCGAATTTATTATTAAATTTTATATAAACATGTCATGCATTAAAGTTTATGGATAACAAAATTTGATTAATCGTTTCCACCAAAACCGAATTCAAAAATGGACTGACTAAAGTATGCTGTAGGATTACGATCAATTTACCACACTTTAATAAAAATAACATTGTTGTTCGGGTGAAAAAAATAGATGATTTGCAAATTTTTAATTATCTGAAAGAGGTTTTTTAAGAAACGCATTTATCATAAAACGTCAGGCGCTTTTTTTGACTGCTGCTTAGATAATAAAAAAATGAATTACATATTGTAGGTAGCAAGAATAATTTAGGTTTAAATCGATAACTGCGTAATAACATTAAAAACAGCAAGCGAAGGGTGAATAAAAAATTTGCTTGAAATAATTTAATATCAATTAAAGCAAGACCGGTAAGCTTTAAGAAATTGAATTTGCGTTTCATTTGCGGCTGAATAAGTTTGAATATCGCCCATATTATATGCGATGTTTTTTAGGTGTTTTATTTACCGAAAGCAGTTCTGCGGCTGGGCCATATGCTTACATTGTTTAAAAATTATAGATTTTAATATTTCATGGATTGAATTTAAAATTTTTTTTGGGAAGGTACTTTTTAATATTGAATTGTTCGGCCAATAAATTACTACGGTATCAATCCTATGAGGGTGCTTGAAAGCTCAATCAAGTGTTATTGTTTGGAAACTCGAAAAGTAATAATAATTTGGGAACGGAATTATTTTCTTCCTGACCTCTTTTGCGTTACATTTCAATATTGGAGTGGAATTAATGCCACTTCAGGTGTGCCTAGTACAATAATTTATGTGGAATTCTTATTTTTTCGGGTTCTAAATTTTTATTATAAGACAAACAGAAAACAAAAGACCAACAAAATAACATTAAATTGTTTAAATATTTACCGTAAATTAATCATGTAAATTGAATTTTTAGACTTAAAAGTTACAAATTAATCGCAATTCAAACAAGTTCATTTAAAAACTTGAGCGCCCTAAGGGCGCAAGAAGTACAAGAAGGAAAACTTGCTATTTGATATTCACAAAATTGTAGAGAAAAGCATTTCTAATTCGATAAGTGAAATTAATATTTAAAATTATTTTAATTTTACCACATCCTGGTACATACCTACCTCTTTTCAGTTAAATTTTAACGCAATTTTATTTTGGGCGGTTTCGGAAAATAATTTAAATGAACTTCCGTTTGAATTTTTAATATCAAATTCATTGCCCAATAAAATTGTAACAGTATTTGGTAATTAACTTATTGTGCACGATTTCCACCGACAGGCTGATTAACTATTGGCTTTTATAAAACACAAATTATATTTTGCAAGGGTGTTTAACGTAACACGGTTAACTTAATTGTAACTTCCTTTGTACCTTAATTTTTTTTAAATCGCAAATGCGGGAAAGGCTTTTTAATTTTTTAACTTACGTTCGGGATCAAACCCCACGATGAAATCAGGACACGAATGATGAGCGCTTTCACCTGCAGGAGTGTCAGGCCAACAAACCCAGCCGTCAAATAATCCTGGACAGTATAATCCTGTAACAACAGATAAAAAATTTATTAAATTTTTATATTTATTAATGGCATATTGGGTGTGCACTGCATTTTATTAACGCTTTCGTGCAGGATTTGATGACCACTTATCAAAATTATCCGGAAAAGCAGGTAGGTATTTAACCTTTGGCGAAGCAATTTACACCACCAGGTTAATATTGAAACTTGAGAACTAATTAAGGTTATATCGACTAATTAAGCTTAAGGCGGTATTCATTAATTTTCCACCCAATTCATAAACTTTTCTTTCTAATTAACCAAAATTTGAACCCCCGTGTGGTCATAAATATTCGTTCAACATTTTAGCACCCTTGTAACATGACTTGTGGCGATGAAACTTTTACATGTCATTGTCAACATTTTACGCCATTTGAGCACGTATTTTGATGACGCTTAATTTGTCTTAAATTGTTCGCTTACGACTACATCGGACAAAATCGATTCAAGTAAAATTTATATAACGGAAAATAGATTTCTCTGAAGAAATTGGCTACAAAATTAATTATTATGTGATTTTTGTTTACCTTCAAACTTTTTTAGTTTCTTGAAATTTTGTTATTAAAAACTTCATGCGATGCTCTTATAAGTAGGTTGTTTTGAAGTATTAGATGTGTATGAGTGGAGGTATGTGGAGAATGTCTTGCTGAAACCGAGTACAGTAAACACAAATATTCGTTATAAAGATAACAACAAGACCTGCTTTTTATATTATTTTTCTGAATTCAAGGTTTTCATGAACGCAGATCCTGCATTTTATTTTCAATTTTATGAATAACTTCGTGTGAAAATTTATTATTTCATAAGTGTGAGTTTCTTGCAGTATTAAACTTCACATCTAACGGTGATTATTTTAGCATCTAGGTAGCCCCAGTACCTTAATAAATAGCATAATTGATAACATCGATTGTGGATTATTTTGAATGTTGTACCAATAATTCGGAGTTTTTATTTGAATGTCTAAAGGCTATACCAAGATGGCGGAGAGTTTTTTATGGAATCTTAATCGTTATGTTTTATTGTGGACTCCCCAGAGTGTTCTTAGGTGCACTATTTTATAGTTTCTCATGTATGTGTACTTTTATGGATTATTTCGAAATTGAGTGTCCTGTGTTATCTTGAGACGTTTGCATCGATGAAGGTAGCAATTTGAAACGAGATGCTCTTGAAGGTTAATGGTGTGTATTACGTTAGCAGTAAGTGCCTTTGTTATAGTTAAAATGTGCTTCAAAAGTATTTCCTTATGTGCTTGCATTAGAATTCATTACATTTTAGTGTGCTCAAACGTTTGGCCATTTCAAAATACCAACGGAAGTAATTTATTGCCAAAAATCCTCAAGGCAAGTGATTCAGATTGACTGTTCCCCGTCTAGAAAACGGAATGCTTTGACAAGCATTGCGTAGCATTCACAATCCATGAAACGCAGATATTCTTACACTTTTTAAAATACTTATATTCAATAAACTTTTACCAACTTCAGTAGAACCTGAATATAATATTCACATTTACCACATATTATACACAAGAACCTTCTTGTGAAAACACTGAACTACTGGAAATTTCCCGATGGGCTGATCGGCCTGAGGAAAATTATGTTGTTGCGATTTGAAACAATATAATAATATTTCGGTAAAATCAATACAACCACATAATATTTCGTATTGTTTTAAATTGGTTTTCAAATAGAAAAACAAAGTTCTGCTGGGAGTTCTTTTATTTAATTAAGCATTGAGCTTACACTTCTATGGGAAAAGTTATGCAATGTCTACTTGTTTAATAACTACAATTATGATATTCTTCTCGAATAAATTTTCAACTGAAAAGTCGTTTAAATTATGCCGAAAGAATTTTGACGAAAGCATCGATTTATCGGACAGACAGTAGCAATTCATTATTGGTAAAATTTGCATACTCCAATATTTACATTTATCTGGAATGAAACGCATAAATCTCGAAGATCACATTTTTAAAATCGAACGGAAATTTACGTAACCGAAACGACATAATGCTAATGGACGGTGAAACAAACCTATTAATTTGGATTAGACTTTTGTGGTCAAACAAATTTAATTTATAAAATTTATGTATATTTCATTACATAAATTTCAATACAGAGAATAATAATACTTATCAATTAGAGCTTAAATTGAAAGTTATTATTTAAAGCAGAAAAGGAAAACAGATAAATTTGTATTTCAATGAAATTTTGGATTACCACAAGGATATTTATATAATTCACTGCGAAAGTGTTTAAAAGCATTTAACTGTTTCATCTATTCGCATGAGAGAAAACTCATCCACTTCGTGCCAAATGCGTATATATTTACGTATACAATAATGCAAAACTCATTGTCAGATCTAAACTTTCAGAGAAAATTTTCTTCTATAAGTATAAATAGCATTCATCATACAGTCCACTTGGAGGAGGAGGAGGTTATTATCCACTAGATCATTTATTCACAGGTCCCGACTTGCTTGATTTTTCAATATGCGAAAAAAATTCCCTTTTTTTTTATTCCAGATACTTTTATTGTTGAAACGGAATACCTTATTGTTATTGACATTAAACCGTGCATATGTGAAGCATTCACGAAAAACATTCAAAATTTATGTCTTAAAATGCTGACAAAACTAGATTGGAATTTTATAACTTCTTGTGATGCAAATTTTATTTATCGATAAATGTTGAAATGGAAAATTTAATGTACCTATCACGATTTTGTTTTTATATTTCACAAAACGTGCCCATTATACGATGCACACTTCATTTATTGTACACAGTTTATTGAAGAAGCCCCGCATATGTTGCTCTACTTTTTTCTGTACCGGAAAATTAAAAGTTTTCTAGCTTCACTATTATATCTTACGCTCATGCACAATACAAGCACCGCAATTTCAAATGAATACGTGCTTTGAATATTGATATCTTTTTTTATTATTTAATATACTGTTACAATAACAGTAACGATCGACACAATTTATTTCGAATGTTCATAATAGTTCTAAAAATTGTACAGGTTCTACAAATGCAACAAATTCCAAAGTTTAATAGTGGTACAATTAATAGAATGCTTATTGTGCCCAAAATATGAGTTGTTGCTATGATTCTAAATCAGAAGGGATTAATTTTTTCTTATTCTTCTGAATCTCTTTGGGTAAACAAAGATCCTGCCAGCAGTAGGTGAATCTAGTTGATCGGAGATTTTAGTAAGTCATGAGTACATACAAGTGGAAACAATTCTTTGGCGCCAAATATCTACATTTCAGTTTTTAGTATGTTAATATGGATCACTAGTGCTACTATTGAGATAATACTTTTTAATTTTCAAACATCATAACCGTTAAAATTTGGTTTGTCCACATGCATCTGCTGTCTGGATGTACTCCTCCTCACCCTATATAATAATCAACCCTACAACCTGTAGGTATTTATTTACCTGTTCTTGATGTTTGAATTTATCCGAAAATATTTGTTTCATACTTTCGTATAATATGTAAACTTATTTTAAGTTATAATTTAAATAAAATTTTAAGATAATATCTTCTTCTCCTCACTGGTTCTTGAAGCAATCCAGCAACTTCATCTTGGCGCAAATAACTTTAAGTTTTGATAACATTTTATGTTAATTACATATAACATTTTCAAAGCTTTAATGATCGTAATCAAAAAAGCGAGAACAAATTTATAAATATTAAAGTATACCTCATGCGTGACGTTGATGATGATGATGATAAATACCTGCAAGATTAGGATCGCTTAAAGAAGCCACAGTAGTGCTTGGTTTGATCTCTGTTTGAATTGCAGAAAGATAACTTTGGGTTTGAATCAGAACTCATAGAATTTTATAACTTCGCCGTCAGGTGAATATCTGTGGATTTCAGAATTACATAGCTCTAGATAACTTTAAAATTGTATTTAATTTTGAAGTAGTAGGTTAATGGAAACATATTTATTGCATTTGTTGAAGGGTTTTATTCTCATATTATTTTAAAGGGTTTCTTATCGTACTTGCATTTATTCAGCAGTCTCCAATGTGCCTCGCAATCGGTGGGCTTCGACAAATTTTATTCGAATTTGGTCAAAGGTTTCTTGAGTTTGTTGCACTCGCTATCTTTATAAATTCTTTCTGTTATTTCCCTCATCATCTCTCATTATGCGACAATCCGATAAAGAAAATAAGTACACTAGCAAGTGACCAATCACAAATACGCGAGATCATCACGGGGTGAGAGAGAGGGCTCGGAGTTTTGTGGGTAATTTTTAGGATTCAAGTGAAAATGCCTTCGTTACCTAAATTCAAATTTATTAAAGATTCTCTTTCTTCTACAGCGGTCAGAAGAAATATATTGTAATAAAATTTACCGACCACAAACTTCCAAATTATAAATTCTAATCAAATTATCCAAATGTGGGTCGATAAGTTTGTATTGCACCAAGGTCGGTTCGTTTTACCCAATATGCCTCAGCTCGCTCATAAAACTTCCTTCTTATGGTTTTCCTAAAAGGAAATTAATAACACTCTCCATACACTTTTCCAAAATTTATTCAACAAAACTAATTTTACAAAATCAAAATTCTTTTTAACTTTTCTCGCCGCCATTCACCTACGTGGCATCCAAGCGAGAGTGTCCTCATTCGCAGGCGCGGATGTTTCTTCTTCCAAAAACCCAGTGGTGCATCATAAAATTTTTACAAATTTGAAATTTTTCAAATTCTCACAATACAACCCCTACAATTTTTGTATTTCAAAAAAAAACACCACATCTTTTTACCCCCTTGTGAAATGGCAACTTACAAGCTATTTTGTAAAAATAGTGCGGCCTGTTGACACTTCACATAAAACTAAGTGGTGAAAAATCACTTCCCACTCACATAGATCAAAGCTTTAAAAGTTCTATCAAATTTACAAATATTCAAAAAATAAAAATAATGATTTAGTCACTCGAGCTAAATTTAATCAAAACAAAATTTCAAAAATTGCAATCGTCACCAAACCCCCTCTATCACTCCAATCAGAAATATCATAATCTTACAAAATTACTAAATGTCTGCACAAAAACACTACCCCCTATGATCTCAATCTTCTCAGGTGAAAACAAACCATTTCTTCATAAAACATCAGCAAATCTTATCTTCCTCCAACTCTTCAAAAACTTTTCTTCAAAAACATTTACCTTCCTTTCATGAACCAATACAACAACTTAAATCTTCGCGTACTGTAGCAAATTCTTAATTTTTCGTAAATTTTCATTAATCTTCTGTACTAAAATTCCTTACTATTTAAACTTCTTCAATCCTTTTCAAATCCTAATTACTCAATCAATTCAATTGCAATCTAAATTAGTGCCATCCTCGGATTGGTCACCTCGCCAGTTATACTAAATTCATTTCATAAATCATTAAATTCTACTTATTATTTTAAATATCATTCTCAACAGCAATAAATCCTTTCTATTAATCAAATCTCATTCTTCAAACTTCTCAAATAATTGCTCAATACGCATTCCAAATTTTTCATCTCCGATCGATGTCGTACGTTCATTTTATTTTATTTACTTTAAAAAGAAACTTGTTCCTTGCTAAATTCTTTCTTAATCTTCAAAATTTCGGACTTGCTTCCGTTTCATTTTATTAAATTGTTTGCTATTAATTTTAAATCACCTTTAATTTAAACTTTTGTTATCATCTAAAATCTTCCTGTGCGCTGTTTTTAATTTTGTTAATTGTTCAATGGTTTTAATTATTTATGCATTTTAATTTCTTCTCAATTTTCTTCTTGGTGACGATTCCGTTTTAATTTTATTATCAAATTTACAAATGTCTTAATTTTATTTACACGTTTTACTTTTATCTTGTCACTTTTCATAGCGGTTATCAACAAATTTTAAATAAAAGATTCTTACTCAAATTTTCTTGTCCATATTTCTTTAATTATTTTGGGGTTGATTTTCTTCGGTGACTTTCCATCTACTTCTCCGGTACCCTCACTTCTCAAGAACAACTTCTCGCGTTTTCACCATGGCTTTCTTCTTTGTTTGACAATTTTCAAAATATTTCTTCCTTCTTAAATTTTTATTTTTTCCAAAAATTCTTCCAACTTGAAAGAAACACATCGCTTTATTGGAGGGAATTTCTCCTTCATGTTCCACAACATCGTCCACACTCTCGCATTCCATTGGATCGGGCGCTCCTTCTACTTTCAAATCCACCTTTTGGAACAATAATTTTCATTTTCACCTCATTGTTGAACTTTTTAAATTTTTGTTTATTTTCTTGGTTATTAACCCACTTTAATTTTCTTTTGGCTCTCATAATTTTCCATTTCCTTCTTCTTATCGCTCTTCGGGAATAAACCAGGACTTTCTTCCTCACAATATAAGACATGTAAGACATCTTTCAATTTTTTCTTCCCGGGTTTCTACCCCGTCGCTTGATAGAACTTCTACCACCTTATCTTCTTTTATAATTTCGTTTTGTTATTCTTTAGCATTTTCTTTTATTTTAATTTCTTCCTAATTTTTATCTTTAATTTCTTCCTCCAGGACTTTTTTAAGTACAACGTCGCCTGTACGACATCTTAAAACTTTTTTCAGGGTCTCTTGTACCTCTCTTCTGGAATCGTCAACTTTGGCGCCCAAATCTTCGAGCTTATTTCCCAAAATTTCCCGGGTTTCCCTATGCACCTCACGTATTTCCTTTCGAAAATTTTTGAGACTATCCAAAATTTCCTTCGAATCCTCTTTAAGATCCTTTACACTTTCCTTCATTTGATTCATGTGATTCATGCTTCTTTAAAACTCCTTCATCATCATGGCCATTAATTTGTCCATGTTTACGGTTTAATTTTATCCAATTTTATTTATCTCATTATCTCAGGGTCAAAGGTGAGTTCCTTGAAAAAAAAATCGGCGCTATTTTCTTCACTCAGCCCCACGTTACGGGTGACAGATGTAATAAAATTTACCGACCACAAACTTAAATATTACAAATGCTAATCAAATTATCAAAATGTGGGCCGATAAGTTTATATTGCGCCACGGTCGGTTCCTTTTACCCAATATGCCTCAGCTCGCTCATAAAACTTCCTTCTTATGGTTTTCCTAAAAGGAAATTAATAACACTCTCCATAAAATTTTTACAAATTTGAAATTTTTCAAATTCTCACAACACAATCCCTACAATTTTTGTATTTCAAAAAAAACACCACAATATAATATATTATATCAAATACCACGTTGTGTTTTAAAGTCTAAACAAATATTGAAAATCAATGTGAATTATGTTTGACAGAAATTTTAAGATTACAAAAGTAGTATCTACGCAAAGCACTTAAAACATCCGAATTTGAATGAAAATATTGTCTGTTATGTTTTTACGTTGCATTTGAGCGTCTAATTTTCTTGGTTTTCTAACGATGAGATGTAATCACCCGTTGTACTATTATTATATAAAAAAAGTAAGTATTTGAAGTAACTTTTTCTGTAAAGTTGAGAACTTGCTAACTTTGTATCAAACTTTGTTTCAATAATCTCTTTTGTTGTAGAAAACATATGAAGAGCATAATGCTCTTATATCGAAAAATTGCTGTATCGATTAGTGCAACAAGAAAAAGCTTTTAATGGATAGTATTTTTAATACCAAATCTAATTCTAATCAAAGGTATTCACGTGTCTTCCTCATCACGCAGTAGCAAAATCAAATTCATTTACCACTAAACTTCGTGCGGCTTTTACAAGTTAAGTTCAATCAATTCAAGCGGTCCAATACATTCAATGGGCTACTCAAAAGAGTCCAATCCATATAATTTTCAATCAGGGATTTAAAATAATTGTTTTTAACTTATCATCATCTGCACGTTTTAGATTTATTGTTTTTAACTCATGGAATTAATAATTACTAATAGTTGTTAATACAATTCTGATGAAAGTTGCAACTGCAACTGAAAGCTCAAATAATTTTCCAATTTATTAGATCAAATTAACGGGTCAAAAAAAATTATTTCATAAATAATTATCATTAAATTTTGAGGGTTGTGCAGCCTAAAAACCGCACTACTTTCATTTCAGAAATTGGTAATAAATGAAGGAACTAATCATAAATGAGATCAGAGTTCAAAGAAAGAGAGAGCAGAGAGCAGAGAGAATTTTGTACGTAATTTCTTTGATTATGGCTGTGCGGCCTAAATGCAGCACTAAAACTTTATTTTTAGATTGGTAATAAATGAATGGACTAATCACAAATGGGTTCAGAGTACATAGAAATAGAGAACAAAGAGAATTTTGTACGATTATGTAGTCAAAAGTAATTCTTATGTTTATTGTAAATTATTTATCGCATAATCTATTGTGATGCAGGATTTTGAAATATCAGCTATTTCAAAGCGCCAAATGGGAAATCTACTAACTGATGCCCTTACAACAAAATTTGCCACTTTCTATTAAAAATTAGGCTCTACTACCGCAATATTTTCAGAAATAATTGAATACTTGATTGGAAAAAATAATTCTGGTTATTGCAGCATTGTCAAAATTATAGGGCACTTTGATTCCTAATATTTCCATTGCAGTATATTTTTACACACGGTTTGATGACATTTATGACGTTATTAATTTTTATCGCTGTGAAATTAAACTAACACGGATTTTTTAAATCATATAAGCATATTCGTACATTTCTCGCTTTTCTCTTTCCAATAAAGTCAGCTTAAGGGCTGATAGTTGTGAGCCCCCATTACAGAAAATATAAAAGACACCCTATGCCTAGGCGAAGTAAAAAGTTTTGAAATGGGGTCCTAAAAGTTTCCTAAATTGGATACTTGACTATATTAACTTGTCACATAAGTGCGTTGCATCGCCATATGCGTTTATTGAAAATATAACCGATAGTGATAACAGAAATGCAGACAGAAATTAATTTTTTTAATTCCATTTCAAAGCTAGAAAAACATTTTCAAAATTAAGTTTTGTTATCTTCCTCTCTTGAAATCAAGAAATTGTTTTGCTACCAGGAGAAGTTAAAAAATTAAACTTAGGGAAAATCCTATAATTTACACATGAGAAACCAATGAGCACTATTTTTGTATTTTACTCAAACATATCATTAATTTATTATTAACCATCGTCATATTTTAAAAATTTTTCCAATTTGCAATCTAATTTTCAAAAGAAGAAATTCAAAAAGTGAAACATAGACCTACCTACTATTTAAAGAAGGCGGCTAGGAAATTTTCTCTTAGCACGTAATTTTATTTATGGTTTATAGATCGCTTTTGGCATTGAAGACTATTAGTAATGCGATCCCCGCAAACAATACACCATTAATCACTATAAAATTATAAAAGTTTTTCTTTTTTCTAAAAAAAAAATGTGTTTCCGAATAAAATTTTATTTTCCTTTTTTCAAGATCCACTCGACGGAGTGAATACGGGTGTAACCCGATACGAGAATTAATGTTTCGTATAATATAATTTTTATAATTAACCAACTTTTAGTGTAAACATAATAAAATTTGTTCAGTAATAAAATGTAATTAAAAACTCAAGTTAAACACACTCATTTTATTTTTGAAAACATTTTTCGCGTCAATACCATCGTTAAATATTTTTTAATTAAGTAATTTACAGTTGCTGATTAAATTAATTAGTATTTTAATTAGGTACGAAATGAATCTGTAAAGTTGTGATTTTACTAGTCATAACAAAATTTATGTTTAATGCTTTATAGATTTATTAACTAAAAAGTTTTTTAATAAATTTGTTTTCTGTTAAATTCGTTGTTATTCGGTAATCGCACATTTGATCGATTGTTCTCCAAATCTCGCAAGTTTACCGAAGAAGAGCTTTTCTGGTACACTTTCCTTTTATTTTAATTTCTACGGTAGTGATTCATACATTGTTTCGTAAGTAGAAACCACCCCTCCCGCTGCGGTGCTAGCCAGGAACTATCTCTGTATGGGGTGCATATAATTGTGGTGATTTTATCTGAAACTTGAACATTCTTGAACTCAGTTTATTCTCAGTATTAACATCTCTACGAACCATGAATTTGAGTCAACGAGCATTTAGGAAAAATAAATAGCAATAAATTAGGAGACAGGTAAAGCCAGTCCTCCACTGATACACAGACGTAGCTTTCAGATTGCAAAAAAATAAATTAAAGTAAACTTTATAATACAAAAAAGCTTTTATGTGCTTTTTCGTACAAGTACCACTACTAAAAAGAGGCTATGAAACTCTCACAACATCTAACCATCGCTTTTGCAATTTTCATGTTTTTGTAGGAAAATTTGTAAAACCTAGAAAATGAAAAAATAATCACTTGAACTAATAATCTCTTTCATAAAGTCGTTAATTCTCACTTGTAGAGTCATTTAAAATTTATTTGAAGTAAAGTAAATAAACCAGGTGCTTTGTATTCCCGTGTAAACATATTTATCGTATAAGAGTCAACAAAATTGTAAACGAAATAAGGGATCATTGTGGATGAACGTCGTGATGCTTGTGTAAATTTTAAGGAGTCAAGTATGAAAAGAAAACCGACAATTTGTCGGATTCAGAAAAAGAATAAAAGACGAGTTGGCTCATTTTGGTATAATAAAGTGTTTTGTAAAAAAAACATGCTTTTCTTCCTCAAGCCAATTAATAGGTCTAATTAAACTATTTTTAATTAAATCGTCGGTAATAAAATGTCTTTGTGCTAAAAATAACGTTAAGCTTTAAAGCTTTCACAAAAAAACTTTATATACCCTGAAGTAATTTATCATTATAAAATTATAATAAAATTTAACCCAAATTTTATTGGGTTCAACAGTAAGTTTCAGTTAATTTGAAGTTACAACTTTTGTAATAACAATTAAAACCTTTTTTGTAGAAAAATATTTCATTGCACAGAGAGTAAAAGTGGTAACAAATGATGGTAACCTAGGTTGAAGCACGGAACACGACTTAATTTTAATTAATAAAATAAATGAAACTCGAAATCTCTGCTTGGTGTGAATTTTAATTGTGAATTAAATTTATTTAAGTTTCTTAACTAACAAAGTCAGATTAATTCAAGAGGGACAAATGATGTGTAAATTAAAAGAATATTGCTTACCATCGTTTTCACTACTTGAATTGAAAGTTGCATTGCAATCGGTCTCTTTTTCAATTAATAGGTCCCTGAGTTTTCTTTCCTCAATAGTCAATTCGACTGTACCTTCGTCTGCCATATTCAAATTAAAATAACTACGCGATTATTATAGTTAATAACGAAAGGGCTGAATAGACGCAGCACACTTAGCAGCCACCACTATAATTTGGTCTTGAAAGCAACTACGTAATTAGAGTTGTGTGTAAATAGAAGCTGACACCCTTTCTGAAACAAAAGGAAACCACATGTTGCATTAGCTATTATATAATGCATAATACATTTAGAATTTTGAAGAGTATGAACACATAATAGATTGAAAAGCAATCTTTTTAATCTGTCAATCTGGTCTGCAAAGGTCCACTTATGATGAGTTGTTTTATAGCGCCCTTAAAAGTGAAATAAAAATAAATTTGGTATTATAATAAAAGAAATAGTACTTTTCGTCACAAGGCAGCAAAACGCCATTTTAACGTCCGAGGGGCGGTAGTAGGGAAGCCGAGGCGACCACCGCCGCCGAGAATGTGAAAATGGCGTTTTACTGCCGAGCAGAGGAAATGTATTTTTCGTCACTTTACAGCCTAGTAACGAAAAAGAATTTTTATCTACATGGAATAATATTAAGGTTAATTATATAAATAACAGGGAAGCGAATAGTGGCTGGACAAAATTGACAGGTTCATCATTGTTATATTTTTGGTTTTTTAAGAATGTCGAGATTTAGAGTGTAGTCGACACTCTTTCAAACTACTCGTAACCAGGGCTCGTAACATAAATAAAAGGATATAAGTTTTCATAAATTTATTAGCACAAAACATACATTCGCCTCGAGCGGTAGATAACTACGTACTCCTCGAGCGATAGCTAACTACTTACTACTTCTTAACTAACAGGTACGCTACAATAAGGGAGTCATGCGCGCCTTCTTACATACATCGACTATAATTCGGCAATCCTGACTCTGATTGTCCTCAATCAATGTAGGTACTTACTAAAATTAACAAAAAAAGCTTAATTCTAAGTTTACAAATTTTCTTAAATTAACAATAAAATATTAAGTATGTGTTACTTCAGGTAACCACGGTTTCATATTCTCGGGTGAGCATACACCTTCGTATGGCAACTGAGTTAACTGTTGACCTTCGGGGTCAATTACTACGTAACGATCATGATCTAAAATTTGTTTGATAACATACGGACCTCTATAGCGGGGCAATAATTTTTTATTAACTCCTGGAGTTACATCGACATTTTTAATAACAACATAATCGCCCATATTATACTGAATAGGAGTTTTATGTTTTTTGTTATAATAAGTTTCGTTATACTTATTTGCTAACTGAATCTGCTTAACAGCACCTTCTCTAAGTTTTATAAGATCCCTTTCAATGGTACCCTGTGATTCCAATTCACTTCGTAAATTGTCACCTATCGAACCTAACTGATTAATCCCAAATAATAATCGGGATGGGGTTTCTCCCGTCGCTCGGTTTACTGAATTGTTAATTGCAAATTCAACATCCGTAATCGCGCGATCCCATTCTTTTGGTGAATCACATAATTTTGCCAAAATAGGAGTTAAAGATCTATTAATCCTTTCGATTTGACCGTTCGCGTGTGGGGTTCCAGTAGCAATTAATACGTGTTTAATTTGCTCCTGTTGCATAAATTCCTCAAATTTCTTTGACGTAAAGGCGCTACCACGGTCGGATACAATTCGTAATGGTTTGCTGTAATTAATAAAATAACTTTTTAAATGTTTTATGACATCTTCTGTGTCCGTACTTTTGCTAACATAAAATTTAACGAATTTAGTAAATGCATCAATTATTTCGAAAACATATTTTTTGTTATACCTGGTTCTTTCCAGGGGTCCATAATGGTCTATGTGTATGCATTGAAATGGAATATTTCCCTTATCAATTACATGTAACTTTCCCTCGATTTTGTTTGGATTCCCAGAAAAAGTTATACACTTTAAACAATTTTTAATGAATGAGCAAACTTTCTTTCTAACCATTGGAAACCAATATGCTCGCAATAAGTATTCCAATGTTTTGTCTAAGGCTTGGTGTCCTATTGCTTCATGACTATTTCTAATTATAGCATTTTCCATGCTATCAGGGACATAAAATAATAGCTTATCTTTTTGTTTCCTGTAAACTAACCCGTTACACATTTCAAAATGCTTATCGTTCTGTTTCTGTAACTTAATCTTAAGTGCTTGAATTTCTTTATCAACACCTTGCAAAATTGACAAATTTCTATCTAAACTATTTTCAGAGATTATAAAAATGCTATTTTGACGACTTAAAGCGTCTGCATGTCGCATTCTTTCACTTGACCTATGCTCTAACGTGTAATCATAATTTAATAAAATTAGTGACCATCTTAATATTCTTGGATTAACCTCTTTTTTCTCTAATGTTTGTTTTAAACTGTTGCAATCGGTTATGATTTTAAATGGAATTCCTTGTAAATATACTCTGAATCGTTCTAAGGAATAAATTATGGCAAGTGCCTCCAACTCGAAACTATGGTATTTTGATTCCGCGTCAGAAGTTCTTTTACTAAAATAACTAATTGGGTGAAATTTCCCGTTAGGTTGCTTTTGCATCATTAATGAACCAAATCCAGAAGAACTGGCATCACAATGCAATTCGGTTTCTGCTTTAGGAGAATAAATAGCTAATAATGGTTCAGACGCTAAAATCTGCTTTAGCTCTTCAAAACATAATAATTCCTGTTCACTCCATTTAAATTCGACTTTGGTCTTTAGTAAGTCGTATAAGGGTTTAGCAACATTTGCAAAATCGTAAATGAATTTTCTAAAATATGATATGAGACCTAAAAAACTGTGTAGTTGCTTAAAAGTTGTTGGAATCGGATATTCCACAACGGCGCTAATGTTTTCGGTAGTTGGACGTATTCCATTGGCATTAATTAAATAACCCAAGTAATTTATTTCCGTTTGTAAAAACGTACATTTTGCAAACTTCAATTCTAATTTATTTGAAACTAAAATTTTTAACACATCAATTAAGATATTTAAATTTTCCGTTATTGTCTGAGTGGCTATCAATATGTCATCTAAATAAATCATAATACTGTTTTTCGCTAATAATTCCCTAAATGCTGAATTAATAAATCGCATAAAAAAAGATGGACCATTTGTCAGACCAAAAGGAAGTTTTGTATATTCAAATTGACCCATAAAAGTGCTAAATGAGGTGTACTGAATCGAATCTTTATGTAACTGAATATGATGGAATGCATCCTTCATATCAAGTCGCGTAAAATAATTTTTGCCGCGTAAGCTGTCTATCTGATCGTCAATTCTTGGAATGGGAAAATTGTCTCGTAATGTTATCTTGTTCAACTCGCGATAGTCAACTGCCATTCGAAGGTCGCCCGACTTCTTTTTAACCAATACAATAGGACTACTGTATTGTGAATCGCTTGGTCTAACTATACCTCGTTTTTGTAAATCGTTAATAATAACACTAACCGATTCTTTTTCGCTATAAGAAAGTCGTCTCGGATTACGATAAAATGGTTGATGATTCGCTTTAACAATTAATTTCATTTCTAAATTTGTAACTGGCTCATTAGGCCTCTCAGCATTTACATAATACCGGTCCATAATTTGTCTAATGTTGTTTTGGTCTTCCCAACCAATATCAGCGTTAATATCTAAAGACTCAATTAAATCAGGTTCTTCAACAGTTATACTCAAAATTTCGGGTATTTCTAAATTGCTTACTTCTAAAACCTTACTTCTAATTTTGACAGGGATTTCGAATTTTATGTCGATACTCTCATCGGCCACAAAATCTCTGCCTAACAAACAATTAAAGGCCATGGTACCTGCTGGTACGACATAAAAATTGATATCCACATTGCAATTTTCTGCTTGCACTGTTTGCCTTAATTGACCAATAATTTTTATTTTACTTTTGTTGATTCCCTGAAGTTGTAATTGGTTTTCATAAGGGGCAATAACAACATTCAATGGAATAACTTTATCAACTAATAAAGAAACTGGACTCCCTGTATCAATAACAGCATTTACAAAAGAGTCACATTTACTTAATTTTGCTAAAATTTCATAACATGGTATCAAAGTATGCTTACATTCCTCTACCACTAAAGCTGTTGATTCCGTTTTGATCTTCGGACAATCGGCTTTCCTATGCTCCTTGCTGCCACAGACATAACAAGAGCCTCTCTCTCGTTTTGGTTGTTTGCATGCTGAAGCGTAGTGCCCTAAATTGTTACAATTAAAACACCTTAATTTTGATTGCACTTCACTTTTTTCTAAATTTTTAACACTGGTCGAACTAGTTGTTGCGGTATTTGACTGTTGACCCGGTTCACCTTTCACCGACACGTTCCTCAAATACTGTGGTTGACTAGTTGTTTTCGACTGAATTTTCTTGAACACCATAAGTTTCTCTCTGAATTCTCGTAAATTTCTTGCTCCATATAGCATCGTCTTGTGATTTGCAGAATTTTCCGGCAACCCATCAATTATATATTGCATTAAGGCCTCGTCGTCGATTTTCCCTCGGTTGGCCATTTCCTTCATGATTAAAAAGTATTCTTGCGGCGACTCCTCCTTTTTTATCTTACGCCTCGACAACATTTGATGAAGCTCCGCGCTATTTACCTTTTTCGAAAACTCTTCCAACAATAATTTCTTTAATTTTTTCCAGGTAGTAGCACCTACTTCACTCCTAATAAATAACGTTGCAATTCCTTTTAGTGATTTCTTCGCGAAAATAAGCTTTTGCAAATCGCTCCAATTGTACAGAATCGCGTTTTCTTCGAAGTCGGCTACCCATTTTTCAATCGGATAATTATCTTCTCCGTTGAAAGAACGAATAGTTTCTTCTACATCTTTGAACGATATAGTAAATTTTGGTGCCACCAATCTGGCCGAAGCATTTGATCTAACACTGATGTTGTCATCTTCTGCTTCCGATAATTCTAATTCGTCTTCATCTTCGTCTAATTCGGTTGGTTCCAGTGATTTTATGTCACTTAACGCCTTGCATAACCTTCTACTAATTTGCTTAACCGTTCCCACATAATCAATGTTTAAAATGTTACAAATTGATGTTAAATCTCCCAACAACATGCCAGAAACTTCGTCGACTTTGTCATCGAATTCCTGCGTGCCTTCCATAATTTCAAAACCCTTAAATTCGCGTAATCGCTGACGATTTTTTCTGTCCCCAGCTGTTCCATAAATTAACTCGTGAAATACCCTAATGACCTTCACTGATGCGGTCTTGATATTTTCTTTCACAAAATCAATCTGTCCTAAGTTTTCCATAATTGAGCAATATTTTTAAAACGTAAATAATTTATCACTCACTAACATAAAGGTTGTCCATAAAGTTCGTTCATAAAGTCAATTTTTTTCATAAAGTTCATAAAGTTTGTTCATAAATTTCTTAATCACTAAGTTTGTTCATAAAGTTCTTAATCACTAACCGTCACTAACATAAAGTTTTTCTCCACTAACATAAAGTTTATTCATAAAAGGCTTCTTGCAGTATCGCACTTGGTATATCCATTTGGTATATCCCACTTCTGAAATCTGTAGTCGACACTCTTTCAAACTACTCGTAACCAGGGCTCGTAACATAAATAAAAGGATATAAGTTTTCATAAATTTATTAGCACAAAACATACATTCGCCTCGAGCGGTAGATAACTACGTACTCCTCGAGCGATAGCTAACTACTTACTACTTCTTAACTAACAGGTACGCTACAATAAGGGAGTCATGCGCGCCTTCTTACATACATCGACTATAAGAGGTAACTTATACTACTGTTATCAATTTTGCATTTGTATCTATGCTTACATAACAACCGTCAAGGAAGCCTGTAGAAAAATCACTCGTGGAATGATAATAATGAATCAATCCTGCTTCTTATTTAGTATTAATAACATTGTAACGACAATTTGAGAGTTTTTTGGAAAACATTTAAATAATTTGTAGCTTAAATATTTTATTTGGGGACCGCTGGTTAAGTTTGACGTTATTAAAGATATACTATTTTTATGTACTAAATACTAAAAGCATTCCTGATTTATAAAAATGTAAAAGGTTGGTTAATTTGAGTAAAAGGTAACATTTATGTTGAATGATTGTTAAGTATATAAATTAATGGATGAAAATTAATTAAGAATTAAAAGCAGAAATTAGTAGAAGCATGTGGAAAATATTATTATTTATTAAATGTGTTGAAAACCGAATAAAAAATCAAAGGCACGAATAGAAACAAAATTTTAAAAATATTCAATAGTTAAATAAATTACATTAAATATAAGAAGAATATTTTTATTTAAACTGCATTTCAACTTGGTCGAGCGTGAACAATAAATAATTATTAAAAACAAAGGCTTTAAATACTGAAATAAATTTAATAGTACACACAAAAACAATATAATTTCAAAGGAAAATTAAAAAAAGAATTAAAATTAATAGAACGAAAGCATAATTAAACATACAGGGTGGTAACCACTATGATAAGAGTTTAATACATAAAATCATATTAATTTTAGTAATTTCCTTCTCCTCCCTCACTATTTTAAATTTTGGAACGTATTATAAAGTTATCCGATCCCCAACTACCAACCTATCGATAATATATTGTCATGTTTTTTTTGTAATAAAGTAGCCGGTCGATATGATAATGAATTCCTATTTTTAAAAATTTTTGTACAAATTTTGTAAAATTTTGAAATTTGTGCGACGACGTGAGCTCGTCGAGGTCGAAATGATAAAGAGACGAGACGAGGTCACTCGCCGCTTACCTACGGAGACGCGGGTTGGTTTTTGATTTCGGTGCCCGTGGGGCGGAAGTTTTGTATTGAGTTTTTTGAATAAATAAGAGTAAAATCGAGCGAGATATCGTTTTATTCAGTGATTTTTTAGAAACGAAGAGTTGGAATTTTAGAAAGAAGTAAAATATTGGAAAATTTAAATTTTTGATTTTGTGAAGAAAATTTGCAAGGTCGCTTGATAAGAGCGAGTTCGAGACGATAAAGAGAACCGATTGAGTTATAAGTGATTCTTCGCCAGATTTTAAAATTTTATAAAAAAGAAATTTGAAGATTCTATACTTAATAATATCACGGAAGTGGATTATTACATGTCAACTTGGCCTGCCCATGACGTGGGGCTTGACTGGATAAAAACTGAACAAGTTTTATCCGAGAACCTACATTTTGACCCTGACATGATTTAAAATTTTGAAAAGTTAGTTATCTACCAGTACATTTCAACATGGAAAACGAGATGGAAGTCCATAAAGAAATAAAAAGTGAAGAATTAAAAGAAATTAAAGAAGTTATAAAAATGGAAGAAATGAAGGAGAAGAATGATGAATGGTTGGCAAGAATGAGAAGAGAAAGGGAGGAAATTGAACAAAAGATGGAAAAAAGGTCGGCAGAAATACAAGAAGCCAAAAAGGAAATTGCTGAGTGGCATAACCAACGAATGGCAGAAATAAAAGAAAAGTGGGCCCCAAGATCGGAAAAAGTTACAGGCGACACTAATAACCAAGTCCTGATGTTAGAAGATGTTAACAAAGAATTAAAAATTAAAATAAAAGTTACCTCGTCTAAGGTAAACCCAGAGGTTGAAGAAGAAGATGAGGATGGAAGGCTGTCGTACAAATTGATAAGGTTGTTAAAAATGAAGAAGAGTTAAAAGAAAACCAAAACGAAGAAAAGAAAATGTTTTTATGGCACTTATACGAAGAAATGTATTCTTCAGAAGAAGATGGACGTGGTTCGCCGTATGAGAATAGTCACCAGACAAAGATGGCAGTACCATAGACCAAGGTGGAAGGCAGAAGAAGATGGACATTTCAGAGAAGGAAGATGAAGTTATTTTTTGGGTATGAACGGACAACCGCAATGGATATGGAGATGAACAGGAAGAATTGGGTTGTAAATTTGATTTACCTAATTTGATTTGATTGAATTTGCTAATGTAAATAATTTTTGAAAACTTTGTTTTAGATCGGTGCTTTATTCCAAAAGCATGACGTCGGATGGCTTTATCCAAATCCCGTCTGGATTTGTAGAAACCCAGGTAGGCTTGATGTCATGTTTTTTTTTTGTAATAAAGTAGCCGGTCGATATGATAATGGAATTCCTATTTTTAAAAATTAAAATTTGTACAAATTTTGTAAAATTTTGAAGTTTGTGCGACGACGCGACGTGAGCTCGTCGAGGTCGAAATGATAAGGAGACGAGATGAGGTCCTACGATTACCTACGGAGGCGCGGGTTGGTTTTTGATTTCGGTGCCCGCGGGGCGGTAGTTTTGTATTGAGTTTTTTGAATAAATAAGAGTAAAATTGAGAAATAGTGGTTTTTAGTGATCTTTTAGCATCCAAGAGTTGGAGTAATTGAACGTAGAATATTGGAAAAGTAAAAACTAAAATTTGGTTTTTGGAAAGGACAAATTTACAAGGTCGCAGATAAGGGCGACATATTTCAAAATAGAGTGAAGCCGCTGAGCTATAAGGGAAGGACTGCGATAATCCGGCCGTTTAGAAAGTTAAACCAAGTATCGTAGGTTAATATAAAACAAATTATAGTTGAGAAAAGATCTAAAAAAATCCAACAAGTAGATTTTAAATTTTACTTCTTACAATCCATTAACACAAAAGCACCAACAACCAGGGCCGTCATTAGGATACGACGTATATTCAAAAAACTAGCAAAAAAAAAATTCTAAAATCAAATAAACTCCTTAAAGGATTACAATTGTTTCAACCTTAGCCACGTTTTTATACGTGACATTGGTATCGTCAGATCCGTATTGGTTAAATGAAAATACAACTTTACTTACCAATTTTCCAAAAATACTTCAATCCTTTAGGTCCTGATGGTTGAATGCCTCTTTTGATAATGAAATGTAAGAAGTTTACACGAGCTCTTTTAGATTAGAGCATGGACGTGCAAGTTTTGCCAACCTCGGGCGGTTGATAAATTAATGTTTCCAAAATTTGAATTTAAAAAACACAAAATTTTTAAAAAAACAAAAAAAAAACCAAAAAAATTTTGGGTTTTTTAAATTCAAATTTTGGAAACATTAATTTATCGTAGGTTAACTTAATTTTAATTATTGAAGACCGACGAAAGCGCGGATTATTTTTTTAAAGTCTCAATTATATCCTGGGAACGCGGTTTCTTCAGGAGGATTTAAATATTGGGGGTTGGATTATTACATGTCAATATTGAGTTCATGTCTACAAATAAAATAATAATAATATTACTGAAACTAGCGTCGATTGTCATGATTTATAGATAAATAATAAGGAAACATGTAATTTAACTAATTGCATAATTATAGGTACAATACCTTGATTTTGATTATTATATTATTATAATAGGTATCGATATCCCGAATAATATTCGTGTCAATGCAAGATTTCATCAAATACGAAAATTGTTTGTATACAATAATTTGTATACACATTTTTAATCAAAAATTGTAAACAGGATCTCGTACAATTATAAATGATCAGCAAAAATTGATTAAAAATCATCAGAATGCTCAAATTGTGACAAGTAATTATTCTTTAAACAATTTTATGCAAATACATTGCATTATAATTTTTTAAATTTTAGTAGTATCTACTACTAAGTTAGTAGTAATTAATTTATTAAATTTTTCATTTTAATAAGTAAAATGAACAATTCGTTGTATTATTTAAGTGACTAATTAATATAATAAATATTGTGAATGCAGCTTAATTCGATATTAATAATACCATCAAAATAGTACAATTCTCAGTATTTAAATGCCAATTAATTTTATTATTTTTATGGAAAAATTGAGACAAGCAGGAAAGTTTTTTTTCAATAGCTAGACGGCAATAATACATATAGTTACAATTATCTATGAAATTAGCATAATACCATTGACACACTGCAAAGTTAATTATCTTTAAGGATTCTTTCAGACGAAATTTCAAGAATAGGATACGCATACGAAAAATTCTTATCATTTTTTTAGGACAAACGAAGCATTCAGATTGGTCGTTGGTCGTACCAACTTAAAATCACCTCTCCTGGTTTCGAGTTGCACTCCAATCGAGTTTCCAACCTGGACGAGCTGCCCGTCCGTGGATGGGCCTTCCAGCTATTATTTCATAAATTTGATTATTCGAAAATCTGAGATATATAAAATAGTTAATGACCATTAATTTTCAATGTGTCGCAGATATAACACAAATAGGAATTTTTTATGATGTTTACCTAGTTTTTTTACTCAATCCATCGATGTATTAATATCAGAAATGCTTTCATTATTTTCAATAGAAAAAGTTTCAAATAATACTTACAAATTCTTTTCATAACTTTTGTTGAATTTTGTTCTCCAAAGAGATTGATTATTATGTTTATAAAAACAAATAAACAAATGCTGAGAAAACAATTATTTTTAAAGGAGTTCTATATTTAGTTTTATAATTGAATATATTTTTTACTTTTACATTAAATGTCAAGTATTTCAAGTTTTATCAACCGAAATTATAGCATAGGGAATATATAGCAGAATACAACGCTTCAGGAAATATAAAATATTGATAACAAATAAAATAATATTGTATTTCAGTTCATTCCAAATTATTTTAAATAATTCGTCGATATAAAGGTAAAATTGGGTAATATCACTCCTTCTTTCTTTAATTAATTAATATTATTCCTCAAACTTCATCTTCATATTTTTTATTGTGATTCCTATTATGATTTTAATTATAAGGGTTATCATTTTGAAAATGAAAATTCTGTATTGCTGTGCTTGCTCTATATTTGTCTTGCTAGTTTTTAAGTTGTGGTGGAGGTAATGAAATGCAACTTTAAATAATTACATAATCAACCCCTCTCTAAATCATTTGCTGTGTACTTCTTCTGATATTAATAAATTGTAGTAATGTGATTGCCAGTTTCTTTTGCACTATCCGGTATGCTCTGGTTGGAAATCAAAAGTTGGCACTCTTGACGCCAGTCAAAATTTCTGATAGAATTATGTAAGTTGCATTTTACCCTTATATTTTTAAATTATACTAAATTCATTATAAGTGATCCACTCTATTATTATAAATTGGTTAGGATTTTTAGTCCTTAAAATATTACAAAAACTCACGCAAATAAGAACCTTAGAAAAATATTTAAACCCATTTCGCAAATTTGATTACAGATACGCCTGAAAGAATTCCTTATAGAGCAGAGCAACAAATTTCATTTCAATATTTGTTACGAATAAATTACAATCAAATTACTCAAGTATCTCTAAATGAATGACAGCTATCGAAATACATATCCGTCTCCTTCACAGACCTGACTGTCATTTTAAAAACATTCCGAACATCAAACGGATTAATAAAATTGAAAACTTCATGTCCTGATATATGCTATAATACTACTACATAAAAGTTACCCGCTATGCATTGTAATAAATCGGATGAGAATAAAATATTAAATTTTGTTCAATTTATTTGAAACCGTAATATCAACATCAAATCTAAAATTCTAATTTTTCAAAATCAAATCTGAAACAAACACAAATAAAATTTTAAATTTACTTCTTTGAGATAACCTATAAACCGACCCTTAAAGTATAACGAGAGAACTTTGTTCCTTTATTCCAGAATACACACGATTAAGAAATACATTTATGAGTATTGGTTTCCTATTAAGAAGATAATCTGGCGGAAGAGATATAAAATCCTGAAAGGCTATTGGAGATTAAAATGACTTTTTTTTCGAATAAACCATAAACTTTAAATCTGGAGCTTGTAAAACGTTTCTTGTACTTTTTAAGCGTATTGGGAAAATTGATCAGACAGCCTTAAATTAAAGCAACAAATCAGATAAGCGAAGGCAAATAAATTTGTTTCCAACTGATTTTATCCTGTTTATTGTTATATATACGCGTAACGAAACTTAAATTACAAAATAATTTTCAGTGAAAGTCCATAATTTATGAAAATATATGAACAAGATTAAGCGTGACATTTGTAGATGATGGTAACTCTCATGGGAGCTGCTTATCAACATACACCCTTAATATTAATGCATTTGAAACTAGGATGACTTCTTGGTGATATCTTTCATTGTTTTATCTAATGTCGCTTATTTATACCTTGACGTACTTTTACTATTAACAGAAATGTGGTAATAAAAAAGTAATTTATGCAACAAATACCATAATAATGAGTTTTCACACGTGTTGCATACAAAATTTTATTGTTGTCTGTTTGAAAAATTATATTAAATTAGTATTTAATAACCACGGATTTATAGACGCCCTTTTAGTTGTCTATACGGGAATGTACTAAAATATAACCTAGACAACTATGAAAGTAGAATCATTGCATCAACATTCAGAATTTTTACTATCAGCAAAAAAATAACTTAAAAGTCTGCACTTATAAGATTTGAACCACTAGGGGCGGGTTAAGAAGTCTATCGCTTAACCGCAGAACAACCCTGTCGTCTATTGAATATATCAAATTTAATAATATAAACAACAACAATTATCTCAGAATGTAAACCAATAGTAAAAAATCATTAATTTTTTATTGGGTTAGTAATAAACTTCAATTCCATATAATTTAATGAACAATACGGCGCCAAAATGATACTGCCACATTACTTCATACATGATAATAATAATTATTACAATGACCATAATGGAATTTATTATTAATAAAATTTTTGTAATATTTAACTAACATTAAACTAATAATAAAAATATTACAACCAATTAAATGTTTATATTTGGAAAATAATAAAAGTTTTCGAAAAACAAACAGAAATCGAATCTATTTTGGATTGATAATATCGGCTTGTAATAAATTTATTTCTAGAAGAGTTTTATTTTCGTCGATGGATTTTATAGGTTGTCATGCTATTTGTGAGACCAGATGATCAAAATTATAACTTCATCTTGTTTACAAATATCACAATGTTCTGTGGCGGTTGTTTCAGTTGTCAATAATCTTGTGACTTGGAGAAAATCTCTTTTAAACTAAAAAATCACTCTAGTGTGGGTCAAAATTGACGGGGGTGAGGAGTGGTTGTCTGGTTGTCACGAAATTGTGCGGGAAATTTGGAAATTGAAATTGTACGGGACGTCTGGTCACCTTAGTCTGTAGTTGTAGGCTAAATTTTGCAGATTTGCCACTTGTATTTCAAGGAAAGTAATAAAACGTAAAATATTACTGATAAGGCGTGACAATAAGGAGACATCAATTTAATTGGATTTGGGATTCAAATATACGAGTGTAAATTTCTATAGGTAAATTCTTACATTTTTCCAAAATTCATTCGTTTTGCCATTAGATGATGACTTTTCTTATGTTTACATAATCGACGTGTTTTAGAACCCATAATTGCAATTATACAGTAAATACTGACTTGATTAAAAATTTATTTCAAAACAGAATAAATTAACAAACAGTTTTGGAGAACCACACCGTATAAGCACAAAATGTACAATCGTTCCTACTAAAGAATCAAAGGTCAGCTTTGACCATACCCATAACATAAGGAATTTCCGCACTGAATACTGAATTTTCAAACAAACCACTTTGATTCAAAAAAGAAAACACCAGTAATTTGTAAAATGTTCTAAAATTTTAGCATTCTTCTGACAAGAATTTCAAGGTACAGGATAGAGAAATTGCATTTTCTAGCTGCAAACTACATTATTACTTTTATTAAAAACTGTTTTTAGAAATGCGACTTGAAGAATTTTACACTTGAAAATAATATTACAACACATTTGAGAATAATAGTTGAATATCGCTGAGATATTACAATGATGTTCTTTTCTGATATCGCTCAGATATTATTTTGTGATACTATCATATATTTCTTGTGATTTAAACGTTTAGAATGAATTTAGTTTGTCCCTTGCTAATTGAAAACTATACTTGATGAAAATTAAAATTAAATTGGTATACAGAAATTAAACTTAGAGGAGTTCTACGATAGACAAGTGTAATTAAAATAAATGACATTGTCAGGCAATTTAATTATAGATTTTATTCAAAAATAAGCTAATTTTTAATATCTGATTTAAAGTGCCATACGAAATTTTAAAAAGGAACGTTAATTTTCAATAAAAATTCTTTAATAATACAGCTAAGAAATCACATTTGTATCGCCAGCAAATCACATTTTTATCGCAATGCCATATCATTGAAGCAGACATTTTGATAGTGTGCGAGACGTTTGGTGATATCTATGCGCTATTGACTGAACATTTTTTTCATGTCGTTATTTGTTTCTAAATTCAGAAAGTTTCAACCACGAATTTTAAATTGTTTTAGTGTAATTGCATGGATAATAAACGGAAGAAGATGTTATATCTGCTTTGTAGTATGTCAGTTTTCCGCAAAAACAAAGATATATTTTATGAAAAATCTCTACGTGGAAGAAAGATTGATTTTATTACGAATTCAACAGAAAAAAATTAGAAAAAATTACATAAACTTTTTTGGACAATGAAAACATTTCAGCCCTGTGTTATTTATTGAATTTTCCATAAAAACTTATGAAACAACTGAGCTGTAAATTTAAATAACATATAACATTATTTCATATGATTAGGGTAACCTAAACCAGAGGTTGGAAATCTTCCCACCAGAGAAATAAATAGCTATCTACTAAAATAATAGGGTAATTTCCCTGTGCTTTCAGAGTAGAATTGTATAAACTATTATAACCTACTAAAAAATTATCAGAAAACTCATAAACAGGATTGTATAAATGTGTAACGAAGCAATACCAGTGGTAATATTAGATTATTGTAGAAATCTCTTTGCTGAAATTTAAATTGAACGAAAAAGTATTAATTAAATTTTGCTGGTATATTTTATACGATATTAAATCTAGTCATAAACTGCAGCATAATGTAGTATGTGCTACATGCACTTCACCTTATAATTTAATTTTAACTTACTTAATTACCAATTGAAAATGTTACTACATTACAAATTGAATTACAAATAGTATACTTGCATTACTGATTTTGAAAGTTTATTATTAAGCTTAAGTTACACAATAAATAACAAAATAAAAGTCGGTCGGGTTAGATGACGATGCAATAATTAAATTGCTCTGAGTTTGCAATTGAATTTTGTTTTCCAATTTGCAATATTATCTTGAACAACTGTATTTCGCTTATAATAAACATCAAGGTATCAAAGAATTACTCTATAATTAGTGGGAGTTCATTTTAATAATTATATTTTAAAGCATTGATTGCAGTCTAAAAATTCGTACATTATAAACGAATAACTATTACAAGCGGATTCATATAGATAGGATTATGCTGTAGTTGCCTTGATCAAGAAATTTACAACACAGAATCCTGTAAAAATTTCATGTTAATAAAGTATTCCATTTATTAGTTTTCTGCGATGGGGACCATTCTTTTTAATATTAAATTTTCTTTTTATTTTGTTAATTTTCACACATGAGTCGCCTATTTCCAAAACCGGCTAAGTCCATATTTTTCAGTAAATGAGTTATTGATGCCATCGGGTGTAGCATATCAATACCTTACGACTGACAAAAAATTGGAGGTCTAAAATTAATTTAAAGCCTCCAAATTGTAAACCAAAGATTGTATTTACCTCCAAAACCGACTAATTCATGCATCAAATGGGTTTCAAAACCGACTAAATCCTTGCTACATACAGAAACAAATTCGGTTAAATCCAAGCAGTTACTTATACGGTTATTATAAGTTCTGAAACAAAATCGACTAAATCCAACCATGTAAGTAAGGGTTGTATGATAAGTACCTGGCCTTGACAAGAAGAAAACATTTTTATGTGTAAAATTTATTTTATTTTTCAACATAATCATCTTTCAGCTCGATTCACTTAGTTAAACGTTTTTCTATCTTTTGTATACCCTCTAAAAGTTACGATTGCTCCAACCCTTCAAAATAAGTGTTCGTTTCAGCAATAACCTCATCGTTACAGCCAGATTTTTTTCCGCCGAGCCATTTTTTCATATTTAGAAATAGGAAATAATCGCTGGGTGATAAATCTGACGAATATGGTGGACGCGGAAACAATTTGTATCCTAAATCATGGAATTTTGCTATGGCGAAGATGCAAGTTTGCACTCGTGCATTGTCTTGATGGAAGATGATTATTTCTACTACAAATGTCTACGTTTTTCTTTTACAGCATGGTTGAAACGGTCCAATAAGTTGACATATACTCTCCGTTAATCATTTTTCCCTTTTCAAGGTAATCGACGTGAATTATGCCGCATACATCCCAAAAGACTGGCCATGACTTTGTTTGACGATAAAAGTTGCCTCAGCCTTCTTTGCCCCAGATTCGCCTCCCAAGATCCACTGTTTAGACTGTTTTTTGGTTTCTGGCGTACTATGAATCCATGTTTCGTCAACAGTTATGAACCGACGCCAAAAATCATTCGGATTGCATTTTAACATCGCCAAACATTCCTTTGAAGTCCACACACATGTGTGTTTTGTCAATTTCGAGCAATTGCGGCAGCCATCTTTCGGATAACTTTTTCGTATCCAAATGAGTTATTAAAATATTCTGCTCCAGTTCAATTGAGATGCCCACAGTCTCAGCAATCTCACGCACTTTCACTCTCGAATCGTTTATCACGATATCGTGGATTTCTTCAATCATTTCTGAAATAATAACCTCATTTTGACGACCTGGACGATCTTCATCAAGAATGCTTGTACCGCCATGTTTGAAATCAGTTGTCCAATATTTTATGGTTTATATCGAAGGTGCAGAGTTCCCATAAACTTCGCTGAGCTCCGTTTGAATCTCATCATTTGTTTTCTTTTTCAAAAACATATATTTTATCACCGCTCGATATTCAATTTTTTCTATTGTTGTAAAATTACACAAGTTCTTCTGTTTAAATAGCTGGCATTCACAAACTAGACCACGCAACAGCTTGACATTTTGGCAGTATTCCTATAAAAGGTTATGGTTACGAAAAATATTTTTTTAAAAATTTTAGTAGCGTCATTTCTTGCCTAGGCCAGGTACTTATCATACAGCTCTCGTATGTATGAAGTTTGCAGAGTTGCACTAACCTGCATATTAAACATAATTTGTAAGATTTTTTAAAATAATTAATATTATTAATTGTTCATTCAATGCAATTGATAATATTCATTCTCAAATTAGTATGAATAGTACTGAACAAAAATATTAACTTTATCATATTATTGTAAAAAAAATCTTGTATTACCAAAGATTCCCGATCAAATTGCTTATTATAAACGGCAATTATACCTGTATAACTTTACGGTTGTTGTTGGATCGTCAAAGAGTAAATTAACAAAACAAAATGTTTTTATTCACTCATGGCTGGAGTCAGAGTCCGGGAAAGGCTCAAATCAAATTTCTTCAGAGGTTTATGATACCTTAAATAAAATTGACATTACCGATAATATTACAGAAGTTAGACTAATATCAGATGGGTGTTCTGGGCAAAACAAAAATACCAATGTACTGGGCATGGCAGCTAAAGCTATTTTTTAAATAAAAATTTTTAATTTTGAAGATATTGTTGATTGAAATATTATTTCTACATTATTTTTAATTATCAGAAGCTATGGCAGCTAAATGGTTATCAGAAGCTCATCCACATCATATTCAAAAAGTTCAAATCGTTTTCCCTGTCACAGGTCATTCATTTCTGCCTGCAGATAGAGTATTCGGTTTAATTGAAAAAGAAATAAAAAAACTGGATACAATAATACTTCCGGATGTGTATTATGATATATTTAAAAACCATGGAACTTTGAAAAGATTGGGAATAGATTGGAAAGTTCAAGACTGGAAAAAAGAAACATAATCAGTTTTAAAAGCGACAACCTCGTTACATTTCAAAATTAATTCTTGCAAATCCGTAATAAATAATGCAAAAAGCATTTGCAAACAAGGTGAAAATTAATCCAAAGAAACTGCAAAATATAGATGAACTTTTGACGAAACATTTTGGAAAAAACTAGAAAGAGAGAAGTGAAGAATTTACTTGCAGTATTACCGATCCGTACTACAAGAACTAAATGGAGAATATATTGAAGAAGAAGGTGAAAGATTGGACGCAGATACTGACGAAAATTATGAAGAAGAACGCTGTATGCCTGATGATTATGTGGTTGATAATATTTTGTAAACTTTTATAATTTTTCATATTTTTTAAATAAAAATTTTTAATTTTGAAGATATTGTTGATTAAAATATTATTTCTACATTATTTTTAATATATTTGAGATTAAAATGTTAAGTCATCAGCAATTTCACTTTCAAAGTGAGTTAAATCCCTGTTCATTTCCAAATCCGGTTAAATCCAAAATACTTTTTACTGTAGTAGCTTCAATTTTCAAAATATTTTTACGGCATACAGTTTGAATGTAAACTGATATTTTTTGAATAATTTTGATGTTATTAGAATTTTAAAATAGTGTATACTTTTTATATGGCAGTTTTTCTGATCTCCTGAACAAAATGCTAATATGGATTTAGCCGGTTTTGGAAATAGGCGACTCACATATTCTTGATTGTTTTAATTAGCTGAACCAAATTAATGACATCTATTCCAATTTATAATTTATTTTCATAATCTTAAATTTTAAAAAGACCACGGTGTGGAGTGATGTGATCGCTGGTTGAGTTACGGAGCGGAAATTCTGAGTTCAAGTCGCGGACTTCGCAGAATTTCTTAGCTCAGCCTTCCGGTGGACATCCACATGCTGTGGTAAAAAGTTGTAGTAAAAAGAGTAGAAAAAGAGGATTAATCCACCTCGTGAAATGGATTGTAAAGACTTCAATAGAAGTGGTAATATTCCGACAGGAATGGAAAAGCCCTTGAATGAATCTTAAATTTTACATAATTTTTCCATTAAAAATAAGCGATTATTGAAGGAACGCTGTTTTTATAGTTGTTAAAACCTTTGCTAGGTAATTTTTTCCTGCAAAATCTTGTAATTATTCTTTTCCGTTTTACAACATATCTTATTATGTTGCCGACAATTAAATACCTCATGTGAATTACGTAACAATGTATTTATAAAATTAATAAGATTTTTCGCAATTTACTAATGAACTTTTTACATGAAACGTTAAATTTAATTTATTCATTACAATTCTTCAAAATTCTGACATTGTACATAGTACATAGAAGATAAACTTTCAGAAATATAGTGCCTAATTATACTTATTCAAAACTATTAATGTTGCAAAACCGTTAAGATATGCCTTTGTTGTCCTTTACGACCGTGTTATGACTTCTACGTCCGTACAAATTTACTACGCGACAAGAAGGAAATATGTTACCTTTATACGGACGTAGAAATCAAAGTCACCGTCGTCAAGGAAACGATAAGACGGTCAAAAAACTCGTCTATTGCTTCCGTTCCATGGTGCCACTATGTTAACGAAAAGTTTAAAAACCGAGGGCTACAAGAATCAACAAAAACATCTACAATATGAAATTCTTAAATAAAATTAGAAAGGAGTGGAAAACTAAATGAAAATCAATAATCATAACTGTATGAGTAACCAAATCTCTGTCATTTCATTTAAAAGTATCGTATCGGTAGATTAATATATCAAATTTATGCTTGCCATATTATGACAATCTTGATATATCAAGATACAACTTGAAAAATGGTTGATTTAAAACTGAAGATTACATTCAATTTATTCCCAAAACTAAACAAGAATATAAAATCTAAAAAGTTTTTCCAGTTAATGTTGCCTGAAAGGCCATGCCAATTATTTTAGTCGTTTGTTGTTAAATTTAAATATTAACGCTAACTTAACTTAGCTGAAGAGTTAATGCTTTAATGAACAATACATTTTAGTCACTCGAGTACGCACTTTCGCTATGTCTCCAAACGTTTACATTATAATGCTTCACAACCACAACTAAGACTTAAATGTACCTAATATATGAAAATAGTTTCGACTTGCTTGACTAAAGATCACTTACTATTATTAAATGAGACTTAAAAAGCTCCTTTGTGAGTGAATTGTGACACAAATTATATGATTATGTAAATTTTGTACTCACCATAATGGAATTCTAACAAGCAACCTAGAATAACAAAATTTCTTAAGAAAACTAAGGGTCGGTCTTTCGATGCAAGTTGACCATTCAAGAATGTATTGATAGTGGCTTCATAAATATTCAGCTTTAAAAATCAATTTTAAGTATATAGCAGAAAGTCGTTGAACTTACATAGTTGCAGCGACATTAATTAAATGATAGACTATCGTTTTTAAATCAAAATGTAGGCAAATGCAACTTTTTTATTGCCGCTTTTAAGTCGTCGGTTTTAAAATTTTAATGAAGCACGATATTCCAATCAATACACCACTTTATGGAAAAGTCCTTCCATAATCGCAAACTTTTAAACTTTCGTTAAACGTGCAAACACACCGTTATTAATTATGCGTTTATTTGATGATTACATAAATTTTGTCGTTGCCAATTTATATAAAATAGTAATTTGTAATTGAAATTATCCGACAGCTTACTTGTAATAGGTTGTTAAGAGAAGTTTTAATCAGAATTTTAATGAAATAACATGAGACTTGTAAAATCACATAATTATAAATTTTGATTAAATGTCATCTTCAATTTTCACTTTTATTATTTAAATTTTATTTGCGAAAATTGTTAGTGCCACGTTAAATTTGGACTTTGATTTTTAATAAAATTAGACACTCGCTTCGTATTCAATTATAAAAATCTTGGATATTCCAGTTACTCTTGTTTAGGTAAACCAACGTCACAGCCCAGTCAGTGGATAGCAAATTAAGGATAAAATCTGGTGGTAATAAATTTCACCAAGCTGAATTTTTACATATTCTCATTTTACGCTATAAATAAAAATAATGTAAAAAGTAAACATTTCCTCGCATGACATCCAAATGTGATTCGAATTCAGCGCTTTCATCATTTTTTTAAATTAAAATTTAAAGATATTTATCAAATATTATACTTTAATAATTTTTCACAATTGTTTGAATAACCTAATTTAAGACTTAAAAATCATGCATTCAATTATTATAAAAATTGTTGAGGCCAAATACCGAGCAGCTTCGCAGAGCTAGCGTAAACTATTTGTGTAAATTCATATTAACTGGTAATGCGGGAGGCGATTTAAATATCCTGTTTAATTTCAGGATACAGATATTTTTTTTATAACAACTAAACAAAGGTTACATTGTTAGTAAATTAAATTATAAGCCACTAGAAATTAGTTACTAACAATCGTGTACAACATGGCCTATAATTTATTGAACGTGGTATCCAAATCATGGCACAAATGATTTTCGAGTATTTTAGGGTTCTAAAATAAGCAGTTTGGTGTAATTTCAAAATATATTTTGTAAAAATTAAATTTTAATTGTTAAATTTTTAATATTTGAAATATATTCAGACTGTTTCCTTTAAAAGTAAAGCTTACCATCAAAATCCATCTTGTGTATTGATTTATTGAGAAAATAAAATTATGTTGGACTGCGTACAAAATGAAAATTCACACAAAACACTGATTTTAAACAATATTTGGTAATAAGCAAGCTTTAAATTATTCAAACATTACCTTATCAATGTTTACATGATGTGTTTTATGTTAACATCGTTTTTTGTGCATTGCACCAAATTATTTATCTTCTACATTACAGCGTATCTCAATAATTAGGATTATAATAATAAATCTCAATAGTAGCAATTAGTTTGATACAGTGTACTTGCAATAATAGTTATATCTAGTAAAAGTAATCTATTCATTCAAATAAACTATGTGATCAACCTTGGACTCATTTTCCAAAAATTTGGTCGTATCAGGCAAATCGATAAGAATTTTCTAAAGAAAAACTTGATCGGACAAGTTTTTATTAGAAAATGCTAAGATGCCTCGATTTCCTGCAACAAAGAAAAATATGTGATATTTCTTGTACGATAAACTTTCTCAAACTTATCTTATCTCCAAGTTGGTAAACTAAAGTGTGAATATCTTCGAGCTTATGTTCTGTAAGACCCTAAATTGAGGGTCACTGCTTAAAAATCACTTAATTCCCATGGTAATCCAGCGATCACATTAACAAAGCATTGTCGTTAATTAATAATGTTGAAAATAACTTTAAATGGGACATCATTAGCTTAAAAGCAGGCAAAATAAAAATTTTCTTAATTTACTATGCGACGAATAATCCTTCATTAGGACACTCTTGTTTTAATCTTGAGTAAATAGTAAAACACGAGGAACTCATTAATAACTTACATCTTTAATGTTCATCTGAAAAGATTTAAGTGTCACACATATAATTTTGAACCCCATTAGCGTTTTCCTGCCAAACTTCTCGAAACTTTTACGTCTTTTAAATTTTATAAGGCAATTATATAAAGCATTAAAATATTAAAACTTTCTATATATTATAATCTTACCCTCAGAGAAATTGAACTTACTTTCCCAGCAAATATCCTGTTGGCTAGGTTTCTGTTGCTGTTTTGTTTGACAAACAAAGTCAAAAAGCAAAGATTTTTATTTCTTTTATAAAATATCAGCAGGTTGAGTATTGCACAATTCAATTTATTTTAAATTTGTAAACACCGATGCTGCATACAATGCAATTTAGTACACTAACAATATTAACCAGATATTTGCTTTTAAAAATGAGCAGACATTACCAGCAAACTAGCAGAATAACGTTACGTAGGTATATAAATATTTATCCAAAAAGTATGGATATTGTTAACGAAATTTTTGCTAAATTATTGTACGTCATCAAATTTTGTGAAAACAATCCATCATTTTGCAGTGCGCATAAATTAAAAGCTTTTCGACTATTTATTATTTCCTAGTTAAACAATAATCAATTTGACCTTTTTTATTATTTTTATAAAACATGGAAAATTATCGAATGATGAAACAAGATTTATTATGTATTCGTTTTTGTGTTGTAAAACTAAAATATACAAAGTTAATATTAGAACTGGAATAAAATTATGAGAAAATGTATAATACCTACTCTTTTTACTAGAAATTTTTTTTTGATTAGGTGAGAAATTCATTTTCAAGCACAAAACTTACGTATTATTCGGTGAATAACAAATAAACAACAAAATTTATAATTGAATTATATTTTTGTTAATAAAATTTCTTATGCTACGATAATAAACAAAATTTTGAAGTACGTCATTTTGAAATAAGGGGATTGAAGTTTTTTGTTACTTTATTATTTTATTATTTCAGCAGTGTCTTCAATAAACAAAGTTTTTGTATTCCACCATAGTTTCAGTTGATTTTTTTATTCACTAATATTAGCACAAAACTGATATTTAAATTCATTGCATTTGTATTGAATGTAACTTTGTTATTGCTTCCAATGATGTATGCATCTGAGGGAGTAATAACCTGAAGGTATTTCAATTTGAAGTAATTATAGTTTAATACTAAACAATATTGATTAATGACTTTTACTTATCAGAAACGCATATATTATATGGAATGAATTATTTAATAGGAATAAAAGAAAATATTAAAATTAATTTTGATTCCTATTCGAAAAAATCACCCTTGTATTCACTAAAGCTCCCACTCTATTATGTTTTAGGACATGTTGAAGCATTTTAATTAATTTTGCTTTTATATAATCCGACGTCAAATTTTAAAACTTATTTTCCTACATATAAAAGCATTAAAGTTTCCATCTTATAAATGACGAGGGTTAATGTGGCAATCTTTCGAAATTATTAGGCGTAATTCTACCCGAAATAATTTTTTTAAATAAACAACCAGGGATTTTTAAATTTACAGTCATACTGTATGTACATTTTTTAATTAGAAAATAATTTGGTTGAGTTCTAAATTTGTTTTGACACCGGCGTAGTGCGTCGGCTCCAATTACCCATGATGTAAAAAGTTTACATATTTAATACAAAAGAAATTTTTGGTTGTAAAATGAAATATGACTTTCGACCTAAACTTTTCCGTGATAATATCAAAATATTGACAAATTAATATCAAAAGTTTGCTACAAAACACTTGAAGTCGCTACAAGTTTTTTTGCTGATTAAACTTTTTATTATTTATGTCGATAGTAGTTTACCAAATTAGTATCTTTTTGTCATGGTGATTATGATGAATTGAACCAAAAAATACAATATTTTGAGATTTATGCGAGGTAAAATTATTAGTTCAAATTTATTACTACAATATAAGCAAATTTTCGTAATGAGTATGTTTGTTCATATCATTAGAACTGGTGGTGAAATTTGATTACTGCAAACACAAGGATAGCATTATTTATAGTCGCTACTTCAAAGATTTTAACCAAAAGTTGGGTACATAATAATCAAGTGTGACATAACTTTTTTTTTAATATAATATCGTCCACGAAGCAATAAATGCTTGCACACGTAGTAAATTTATCACTCTATCAATAAGTCGAATTTGATAACAGGAAATATCACTAACAAATTTCGTGCATTTTTAGGAATGCACGTCAACGTAAATAATAAGGTATTATGGCAATTAAAATCTCACTACTTTGTAGTATTTTATGATGTAGATACGATAGTTTAATTTTGTACAATATTAGTCAGATCTCAATTTATTGCAAAGCTAACGAAAATGGACTTATACCCGAAAATGTAACTTGAATCTGAGCCGTACGAATGCAGACTTTAGTGTTGTCAACAGGACGACATGACATGACCGCAATTTATATTACATTCTGAGAGCCTACAAGCTTTCAAGGACTTATTACGAGGAAAAGATAGAATTAAAAATCATAACAAATTAATGAAAATATTTTATTATTTTAAATATTTTATTAAATAGGTTATCAAGATTCGATATGATCAATTTCCCTGCCTCCAACATCCGAACATCTTCAGCCCCAAGCTAATTCCAATATGCCATTATAATAGTAAATCACTGGCAACTTATGCTCGATTTATTCACCTGTTGCGTTAATCATCTTATAAAGGTTCTAGAATCTGAGTACTAGGCAAGGCAGGCTTCGCTAACTATTTTGGTTTCTATATAAACTATAATATAGGGTTGGTTTCAGTTGGGGGCCCTCCCAATGCTAAAACATCGTATAAAACTAAAAATTTACAAGCTGACTGTGCTTAAACCGGAAATGAATTTGAGTCTGAGGACAAATATGTGTTAAAATTTGTTTAATTTTATTTTTCCACATTATCCACGAATTCCTGCGCTCTCGACGCTGGATATGAAGACTAGCTACCCTTAACAATATGAACCTTCTAGGAATAGTATGAGATTGACGTATGCCATTATCACTGCAATAATTTGTATCATGAAATTCGTAAAATCAGTTGAATTTCCTTTTGTTTCTCAGTTGCACCCCTAAAAAGTCGAAACGAACTGTCTTCTATGTTATGGATAAGAATCACAAAATTTTAATAAAATTATGGCATACCGAAGTGCTGCAAATACTTTACACGCAAATGTGAAACGAGTTTGAATTTGACAGAAAATACGACAATATGAGTAAAGCTTGAATTGCATACTAAAATAATTTCCATTATTCAGTTTCCATTCAATTCGAATAATAAGGAACGACGCAATGCAACTCGCGTATTTGTTAGTTTAACTTAATTAATAAGATGAAATATATTCTAACAACACACAGAAAGATTTTTGATTGAATTGTCCATTTGTCCATAAACATGAATTTGTTGCGTTAATTATTAGTAATAACAAAATTGTTAATATTGGAAAGCAAAACAACTGTTGGTTGTAATCTTATACTTTAATAACGGATAAATCATTTTCCTGTCGGAAACTGCAAGTGGAAGTGAGTTACAAAGTTGTAAGTAAAATTCTTTCCAAAACTTTTTATTGTTTTATCCTAACATACCTAAACCTGATGTAACAATGTTTACAAAGAAAATGTTTACGTACAAGTCTTTTCAAGTTGTAGCATAAAGCCTTGATTGTTTGACACTTTGAGTTTTACATTTTTAGGTTTAATCAAGCTTGCAATTTATGCTGAAGAAAATATTTCTAACGGAAAACGTTTTTACATGTAGAGGGTATTTTCATTACAATATAAATAATGCAATAAAGAAAAAGCGACTCGATATTTGTTTTCCCCAAAATTTATCTTCTGTACGTTCCCTAAACTAATGGAATTTGTAAATCTATTCTATAAAAACTAATATTTTACCCAAAGAAACAAAAAATTCAATATGCACTCATAAAGTAGAAGATAAAACTTGAAAAATATGAAATAGTGAGAATTTAATGCAAATATTCTACACAATATTGTGTTATATTTGATTGTAGTTATATGGGAGTCACTTGCAGATATTTGCTTTCGCTATACAAATTTACCTTCAAGCAATTAAATTACAATATTACATTACAAATTAAATAAATGGCTACAAAGGCACTTATAATACTGTTTCTAATTTACCCGCATCAAGTTAGCGCCGCCACTTTCGCAAAACCTAAAAAAGATATGTTGAGAATTTGTTGCTAATTTGTTGCTAATTTGTTGCTAATTAGTTGCGGCAATCGCGAATTTGTTGCTCCTACCGTTTGCGAATTACAGCCATTTAAGTGGTGGCGGCGCTAGGTTGATATCAACCTAGCGCCGCCACCACTCAAAAATTTAATAAAATCAAAAAATAAGTATATGGGAATTTGTTGCTAATTAGTTGCGGCACTCGCGAATTTGTTGCTCTTACCGTTCAATAGTTACAACCATTTAAGTGGTGGCGCACATGACGCGCATGAATGGATTAACGAGATCCCATCTGGATTAGCGAGATTCCAATTTGTTGTTAATTAGTTGCGGCATAGCTGCGGCATGCATAGCATAAAACATAGCACGCCCCCATCTACGGAATGGCAAGAAAGATGCCCTCAGGAATACAAGTTTTTGAAATTTTTCAACTTTTCAATAAATTGGAGATAATTGGTAAAGAAACCCAGTGGTGCACAGAAATTAAAGTAAACAGTCATTTATAGAGAGCGGATTTATAGGCACAACCGACCGGTCTTGAGGTAACACCCCCATAAACAAATTAGCAACAAATTGGAATCTCGTTAATCCATTCGTTAATCCAGATAGGATCTCGTTAATCCATTCATGTGCGTCATGTGCGCCACCACTTAAATGGCTGTAACTATCGTACGGTAAGAGCAACAAATTCGCGATTGCCGCAACTAATTAGCAAAAAATTAGCAACAAATTCCCATATACTTATTTTTTGATTTAAGTAAATTTTTGAGTGGTGGCTGTAATTCGCGAACGGTAAGAGCAACAAATTCGCGATTGCCGCACCTAATTAGCAACAAATTCTCAACATATTTTTTTTAGAGAGCCATAGATCACTTTTCAGAATGCTGAATATTATATTGTCAGTTTTATTTTTATTGTTTCTTGAATCAAACTTCTTTTATACAATATTATTAAGTTTTTTGCATGTACAGTAAATGCAATTTAGTATACTTCTTCTTTAAAGAGGTACCAATTATAAATTGATTAAAAGGTGAATTAGGGAATCACAAAATTGCGATCAAATAATGACCCCGAGATTGAACAAGTTTCACCTTCATCCGCTCGCGCATTTTTGAGTTGAAATTTGCCTTTTTTAATTTTCTTTCCCATTTCCTTCCAGAACGTCAGAGAGAGGTGGGAAGGGTTTGTATTCTTTAATTACTATCTCCTCCACTAGATATGACCGTGTTTTGTTTAAAAAAGCTCCACCAGCCGGCTCAATATAGCCACAAACTACCCTAAGTGTCTTACTGCGGCCAATTTGTCGCGTACGCGAGCGGATGAAGGTTAAAGAAAGTAATTTCTAAATTATTATCAATTGCATCGTGGCTCAAAAAAAAGAAATTTCAAAAGTGGATGAGAAAGCTCATAGCTTCTCTACTAGAACGAATTATTCTGGCCTAACTCAATCAAACTTATCATATAAATGAAAACACGGCAATTTTCCAACCGTCATCACACATCAACTGTTGTAGCTTGGCATTTTCTGGAATAATTATCCTGAACCAGGATGCTTATAAAAACATTATTATGATTATGATGTATTCTTACTTAATTCAAGGATGCACTTGATTACTAAAAACGGGAAAGTAAGATTTTCTTTTTTTATTCTAAGTTTCAGTAATCGTGTTGTTATTTTCTTAATTAAAATTATAAAGAACGAAATGAGTAATTCCGCGTATTTTAACCACGGAACATATTTTTAACCCTTTTACATCTTTATGTAAATTTTTGTGTGATTAATAAGAAATAATGGCTTATAAAATGCCAAGTAAAATAAGTGGGTAGGCAAAACCAGACAATTCTAAATAAAATACATCTTGTACATTTGCTTACGCGTACATTTTCAACTTTAAATATTAAAATGAAGCGACGTAAGCCTAAATTTTAAAAATGTAACGCATTAAGCTTAAAATAAAAAAAGTTGGTACCTGCTAGGAGTGAGGCTTTTGATTTTTAAATGTGTTCGGTCCTTACAAATTATGTAAAAGTCGGGAAGTTACAGAATAATTTAGCAGTGTGAAATAAAATGGTTTCCCATTTCCTTGCATTTTCTTTATTTCACAGCGTAAGTGCATGCTCGTATGGCCGCATTTCTTTAAATAATTTTTGTTTCCTTTATAAGAAGAATTTACATTTTTAAAAATTGCACAGTGTAAAGCTCAAAAATTAAATTTTGCTTCCCTAAGGCCGACTCTGTTAAGCTGAATAAAAAACATTATGTTATAGTTAAAGCAATCGATTGATCCTCTTTGTTTGTTTTCATTAGATTTATTCAAGTTTCCCATAATACAGGACCAATTTCAATAACTTTCTATTATATTATAATAATGGCGCTTTCAAAAACTTCCAGCACATGAATTTAGTCGAGTTTTCAATGATATAATGGAAACCTGTGTCTAAACCTTATTGTTATAAAATTAAAAAGTTACTTTGAATATGGTTCGCTATCGTGTAATTTCAAAAATGTTTAAAAAATTTCTATTACATTGGAACTTTTTTGTTAAAATTTATATCGACATAATAACCTATAGGCATTATTATTTCACACTCGGGCACACCACCCTTCAATGCATGTATTTCACACTTGATAAGATTTCCCATTGTGTAATATATTATCTGATTTTCTATTATTCCTTTCACCATTTACGTATGTCGTGGAACAATAGAAAGAAATTTACGATTAATTTAATTTATGCCTGCGTTCGTGAATTAACTTTTACAAAATTAAGTTACAAATGTTCAAATATTACTGTTACAGTAAAAAAAGTTAATTGCCGCATTAAGTGTAGAAAATTCAAATAATAACGCAAAATTCTCGAGTGGCGGTTAATTTTATGGTGCTTTTTATTTAGCATATTGAAAAGTTAATTTATCTTTCTTTATTATAACCTCCTTTTTTATATTTTATAAACTCCTGGATTCAAACCAAAATTTTTGCTTTTAACTTGATCACAGACAAATTTGTCTAAAATCTCCTGCGGAACGGTTCAATTTTTTAAGGATGTAGCTTGAAAAATTTTGAAATGTATCAAGTCAAGTTGCCAAATTATAAATCTTAATAACATAGCAAGTCGGGAATGGTTAAAATGTCAATAACTTGAGTGGTGTTTACTGGAAAATCAAGCAAAGTGATTGCTGCAGACCTTTTGGAACCAAGCCCCTCAAATTCAAAGTCAGCAATGCAGATAAAACTTCAGTTCTATAGAAATACCTCCTTTAGAGAAATTTGCGTGTAAATCACGGTGTTGGTATTCGAAGAGTCTTGGGGTTAGAAAGTATGGGGTAAGCTTTCTACAAGAATATATTTATCCACTCGTATAAATATATGGTCCCTTAGCTACTGTTGAGTTGATTTTATTGCTTTGTTTAAAAGTAAATGTTAAATTCTCCGAACAACACCCGTGGAATGTGTTTTTCACCTCTTTTGTGGGAATCACTATTTTTTATAGTAAATATACCATTGTTTCATCACTGATCTATTGCTAATGAATAGTGGACAGATATCGGAATCCTCTACTTATAGTAAAGCTGCCGAGCTTACAGCTACTTTATAGAGTTTAGCGACCCTATCACGTATATAATATTTGTGATAATTATTATATTGAATCAAAATTTGGATTCGACACAAATAGAAAATTGTAATATAGTATTTTTCCATTTACTTTTCACCTTTAAATTTGGTATATCTAAAGGACAAGAAGGCACAACCAACAGAAAAATTTGGAATAAATTAACTCCCAATTTTCACATAAAATTCAGTGTTTATTGAATATTAACTTAGTTATGAACAAAATAGATGACACTCTGTAAGTAACTGTTTTTTTCTCATTAAGGAAAAATTCAGGAGTCTGAACTGGTACTAATCATTCAGCAAGGACCTATAGCTTAACGTGGAATCAAACCACGGCACAAATAATTTGGCAACTATTGTTGTTGAGCTAAAGAGCTCAACTTTCTTATCATTTCACAGAACTTTTTACACAGAAGCAACTGTAAAATGCCGGCTCTGCAATCATTTTGATCTTCAATTCTATCAGTGCGTGACTAAAGAAACCATATTAATTTGTACTGTCGGAGTATCTGGTTCCCCTATTGAACATCACGAACTTCTATGTCAATTCTTGTGCATTATTCAAAAAGTAACTTTTCTTGGTGAAAAGCACAAGTAGTGCTAATTTTCAAAGAAAAAAGTTAGACTAGGGAAGAATATTTTCACATAAAAGTAATTTTTAAAAGCACTTGTAAAGAAGTAGCTCTTGACTGAGTACAATAGATTCCCACTTAGATTGAATATGTTGATTGAAAGTTACACCCTCTGTGTAACTGTTTATTTCATTTTACCCTTTTGTGATTATGATTATATTTGTATCCCACACAACCAACGGTACCTTTCCAAGTCGAACAGATCGGATCAGAACAAATTCGAAAAATAATAAATACACACTACTTTATTATTATTATTATTAAATAAAATAACTTCAAAAATAAAAATTTGTTTTAGTCTTTTCATTTATAAATTCTGATTTACAGATCCAGGCCTAATTCATCCACAGCCTAACGATACCTCCGATTTATTGTGAAGCTTTCTACCTATAACGTCAACTGCATTTTCTTCTCCTTTGTCTATACCAGTGGTTCTCAAAGTGGGCGATATCGCCCCCCTGGGGGCGATTTTCAGTCCTAGGGGGGCGAAAGTGGGCATGAAATAATTTGGGGGGGCGATGAAGTAGTCTAGGGGGGGCGATGGCTTTGTCCGACCTTTTAAAATAAAAATTTGTAAATTGGTTAGTTTTTAATTCGCGATAATAAATTAATTGATATATTTTAATAATTTATAGAAATGTTGCCCATTCCACATTGGTCCTTTTGTCTGAAAATGTTCAATGATAGATTGAACAGAAAGTTGCAACTTTATTAAATACTTAATTTTGATATAAATATATTTTAGTTTTTTAAGAATTCTTGTAATTTTTTAATGTTACACATTCGCATAACACTATCTTTATCTATCTGCCAAACTGGTAAATTTTCTAACTTTTCTTAAGCCGCGTTGACCTTGAAATTGCAAAAAAAGTTGCCTGCGGCGCTTGGAAAAAGTCATACCAAACTCCCCCCCCCCACACACCCATAGTACTAAAGTTGCCCGACCATAAAATCCGTTTGCCCTACCTTCATTAACGATCTGGCTACGGGACTGGGCGACTTACGCCTGTAGTTGACGAATATCGAACCAGATATTAAAAATCTAGGAAATCAGCAAGCTCATCCGTCATATTAAGTATGATTTTGTTGTTTTTTTTTCGTAGAAATAAATAATTATTTTTTTACAAATAACCAGTGGCGTAACTACCAGTGTGCGCGGTGTGCGAATGAACACGGTCCAGGTACCGTTAAAAAAAAGATCCGCCGGTGCCGAATCGGGTGGAGCCAAGTGGTGCAGTGTCGAGTAGGCCGATGCCGAGTTGTTGTGTACCTTTTTTTGTGCCCAGTCCCCATCATATCAAATGATTACTTAGTTGTTCTGGGGGGTATTCCATACCCCCCAGACCCCCCGGTTTCACGTCCATTTTAGGGGAATAAATTTGTGTTGGTTTAGCAATGTTTTATTGATTTTTTATTAAAAGAAAACTTTTATTTGAACGGGGCTGAGGGGGATGTACTGCAAATCGAACCGATTGACACGGGTACGTTTAATTTAAATATTTATTTATGCAATTAAAAACATTATTAAAGTAAAACAAATTTATTCCCCTGAAATGGGCCTGAAACCGGGGGGTCTGGGGGGTATGGAATACCCCCCAGAACAAGGGTATGGGACTTTTCGGCGCCGCCGATTCGGCGCCACCAGTCCGGCGCAGGCACTATTCGGCGCAAGGACGATTCGGCTAATCCCGTTTCGGCGCAAAGACTATTCGGCGCCGCCCAGTCCGGCGCAAGGACGGTTCGGCGCAAAGACTATTCGGTGCAGTGACAATATGGAGCGAAACCAATTGGAAGTATGGACGATTCCATACGTCCGTCGAAAGGACGATTCAATGTAACCCGTTTTGGCGTTTTGCTCAAAACTGCGAAATTTTATTTGCCGCCTTCTTCCTTACGTTGGCAGAGTACAAGTAAAACAACAGAATATGTAAAGTATAAATATATACAATAATTTATTTAAATTAAAAGTAAAAATTTGATTACAAGTATTTAAATGTAGTAACTTCAAAACTTTAATCATGCTTGCATTTGAAAATTATGTGTTTTGAATTATGTTTTATGTGAAAAATTTTTTAGTTTAAGCGGCGGCGAGCCTCCAGCCACGAGACTTTCGTAAAATATGTCCCTACTTTTTTTAACTTTTTTTAGTCCATCTATAAACCTCCAAATAGTTGGATGAACGACTCCCAGCTGAGTTTGAATACGCCTATTTGCAGCTTCTGCATGGTTATTCGTTCTATCAAAATTATTTAGAGTTCGTTGGTATACATTCCATATATCATAATCGAACAATGCAGGACGCCTAGCATTGCCTGGCGTCGTTCTGGCACCCATATAATAGTTTTCGAACCACTAAAATAGGCCGTACTCGAGGTGACAACTCCGTTTGCAACCTATCGAAAGCAGCTTCTAAATGTTCTCGAGGAACAAATGCTAAACAGGTTACCATACGACACTGCAACGCAATGTCCCTTTCATTGTTGTAATCAGTTCTTAAACCGGGAATACCCGCCAAATGCCGTTGCATATTTTGGTTTAAGTGAAAGAAGCACCCATGCACATGAACTTGTGGAAAACATTCACGTATTGCTTGAATTGCAGCTAATTCATAGTCGCAAGATATACTTTCTGGATTAGCCGCAGGGTTGTTTGGTATCACAGTCCTAGTGCAACCTAGTGTACACTGTTCTCTCATTGATTGGTGTAAAATCACCAACCCACTTTTTACACCAATCAATGTTCGCAATTTTTTACACTAACTTACTCGGAGTAGTTCGGTGTAACATAACAAACAGACCTATAGATTATCCGAAAAATAAAAAATATTTTTTTTGCTCCGAATAGTCTTTGCGCCGAACCGTCCTTGCGCCGAACTAGGCGGCGCCGAATAGTCTTTGCGCCGAAACGGGATTCGCCGAATCGTCCTTGCGCCGAACCGTCCTTGAGCCGAACCGTCCTTGAGCCGAATAGTACCAGCGCCGAACTGGCGGCGCCGAACCGGCAACGCCGAAAAGTCCTAGACCCCCAGAACAACTAAGGGCCAGTTGTATAATAGAGGATCATCCTCGGATCAGAGTTAAACCAGGGATCAACGCAAAGCAGGATCGACGCAAGGTGAACCAGGTTTATCTGATCCTAGAGTTAACCCTCCTTTATACAACTGGCCCTTAGTAATCATTTGATATGTCAAAATTGATATAATTCTTGAGAAAACATCTTTTTCTTACTCCCCCCCCCCCCCACACACACACAGTATTGAAGTCTTTACAATCTATTTCAAGAGGTGGATTAATCCTCTTTTGCTACTCTTTTTACTACAACTTTTAACCACAGCGTGTGGATGTCCACCGGAAGGCCGGACTAAGAAATTCTGCGAATTCCGCGACTTGAACCCAGAATTTCCGTTCCGTATCTCAACCAGCGATCACATCACTCCACACCGTGGTCTTCATAAACTACATATTAATAGCAAATATAGGAGCTCATAATATATAATTGATACCTACCGATACCGTAAAATGGGGTAACTTTGGCCCTTAGGTGTAACTTTGTCCCAAAACTAAAAGAATGATTGCATTATGTAGGTATGCTGGAAGCTGAGCGTCTCAAATTCATAATAGTAGTTAGCCTGACATAATTGGCGATTACTACATGAATCATTGGCTTAAAGTTACACTAGGGCCAAAGTTACCCCATTTTACGGTACTTAATTTGATCTCATTTTGAAGTGTTTTCTATTTCCTAAGGTGGATAATCCCGCTAAACACTCTAAAATGTTAAAAAATGAGTGTACAACCTAGGGTCTGTGGAGGGGGAAATACGGAGGGAGGGTAAGAGGGAGGAATTGAACCCCTTTAAACTGCATTATATTGCGACCAATTTTCTTTTAATCGCACACCTCTTAATCGAGGGGCCCTCGAAAGCTCTTGCTCCCGGGCCTAAAATTTGAAGTTACGCCACTGCAAATAACCTTCTTTTTTAGCTGTTTCTTATCAAAAAAAAACAGGGGGGCGTTAGCACAATGTATACTCGGGAAAGGGGGCGATGGTCCAAAAAGTTTGAGAACCTATGGTCTATACTCTATATTAATAAAATTGTTTGGTACCACCTGAATAAAATTATTACTATATCCCGGCTTTCAGAACTGAATATTAAGGTTAGTCACCCTTTATATCATAGAGTTTACCTTGGGAAAACGTAATAAAAAGTAAAATATAGTGGCCACAAGAAATTTTTAATTACTCTTACTGGAGCTGTTTTCAGTTAGTTTACTGAAAATAATTAAAAGTTAAAAAAATTGAAACAGTTTATATTGAAACTTTTATTGACGTTAATATTCCACTGATAGAACCAATAAACAAATTTAATAGAAAATTAAGTGGTGAACGAATTCTTCGGAGGAAAACAAATTAAGAAACAAAACGTAGGAAAATTTATCAAATCAATGCTTTTAATCAAAACGCAATTATTTCTATAAATAAGCGAATAACATTTTATAATTATTAAAGTCTCAAAAGTTTAAGAACGAATTTTGCTTTCCATTTCTTTGTATTTTTGGTAAAAATAAAGTTGCTCAAGAAAGCTTTAATTTGAAGTATCAAGAAAGGATGTTTTGATCCTTGATGCAGCAGCAAGTTGGGGTAATGAACGCCATGTAGAAGCAATCAGTTCCGTTCAATAAACTTTTCATTGCAATATTACTGGTTAAAAACCCAATTAAAACTTTTGGGTTGCTTAAAAAATTTAAGCCTCGAGGATCGTGGCTGAAGCCTGTAAAAAGCTTTCAAAAATCACTTACGTGACAATTTCAAGTTTCTAAAGTTAAGGTCATCCATAAAATCAAATTGTTAAGGTTGGCGACAAACGCCATTTTATCACTTTGGTAATCCAAAATTTCAACAAAAAAATCTAATATAGCGGTTTGATCCAAATAAGATAAACACATGTGTCGGTTTGAAAAAAGCCCGTGATTGATCGTGACGTAAAATAGACTTTCTTGGTTAAAATTGAACGAAAACACGTTTGTATTTCTACCAGCATATTTTTAATCTAAAATTAAAATATATAAATATATTCAATATTTTTAATCTAATTCAATTTCCTTTGACTGCATTATTTCACAATACACGTTTGCCGATTTGGTATCATTTTATTGATTAAACAAAAATGCGTATTTATAAATTTACAGGGGTTTGACAAATATTTACACTAAAGAAAACTTAGAATCGAAAAAATCCACTTTCGGAATTGCAAGTGGTTTCTTTTTTCTCATATTAACATGAAGAAAAGTTTAATCTTAAAATTACATCGTAAGTTAAAAAGGAAACGCGCTTTCATTTGATGTTCCAAGGTATATGCAATTCCAATTAGAAAACTTGATGAACTTTATAAATGGAATATTAATTTTTAATCTGAGCCAATTAGGGAATGTGATTCTTTTCTTTATTCAAGCGTTTCACTCTCAAAATGGAATTATCCTCCAGACTTGTGTAAGCTTTAAAAAATTTAGCGTGATGTTTGTTTTTATTGACACAATAACAAACTTTTCAGTGAAGTGGCTGGCTATCAATATCAAATTACACCGAAGGAAATTGAAAAACTTCTATTTAACTTGACTACTTGTTCAATTGTCCATTTTAATTTGGGATTAAGTTAGAAAGCTAACACCGATAAAAACGTTGGAAACAAAAGTTTTAGCAATATAAAATTTTTGATTTTTAGGGAGTGGTGGACTGACTCCAAAAGTTTAATATAACTAATTTTCATTGATTATTATTAATTAATTATGCACTAAACTTATTTCAGTCAATAAACACACCAATTCCGAAATTCAGAATAAAACATTTTAAAACATTAATTTATTTATGCATCTAGCAGTGCCGGAGGTGATTTTTGAAATTTTGATTTTGAGAAACATTTTCCACGTACCCCATAGTACCTATTCATATTACGAACGGGAAAAGTATAATATTGAAATAATTTATTTATGCATAAAGTTATTAACTGAGATAAAATTATTTCTATTATAAAAAACAAAAATCGATACATACGATAGTTTGGTTAAACCTCAAAACACATTCGAGAGCAAAGTTTAATGTAGTTTTCGTTTCTATATGGACCAATTTAACTTCCTGCGGAAGTGGCGATAATGTAAAGCACCATAATAATTTAAAAATAAATTAGAGACCATTGTGAAAATTTATATTTATCGGACAATTAAAATTTTATGTTATTATTATTTATTTTGTTAGTTCTTAGGATCAAATTTAGTGCATCAGGTAGAGGAGGAAGGAAATAAATTTGTCTATTTTGACTTTTTGAAACGGCAATAGAAAAAAATGTAACGAGAAAAGTCAAATTTCTTGTTCTGTACTTCAAATATTAAAATTCAAACCTAAATTTGAACCTAAGCCAGCCACTAATGCGAAATATTTAACATTTTCCACAAGACTAGTCCGACTCTGTTTGGGGTTATAAAATTAAAAGTGATAAACAGAAAAAAGATTAAAAAGATAAGATACTCGTAGAATTAAAGGAATTAGGAATAATAAATTACTAGTATTAACTGCTAAAAAGGGTAATAAAATAAAGCAACTAAAATGATAAGCACTTAGTAGCAGATAATATTGTAGAATGACTTTTCGAAATTGTGGCGGATTAAACAACTGCTCGTGATGAAAATAAAAAAAAAATTAAAAGAAAAACATAAAGGGAAGTAAAGGTATTGTTAAACTTATTCGTTAGGATGAAGGTTAACAAAAACTCTCTGCTGTCTTGAAAGCTTTTCTTTTAGCGTGCGTTATTAAACCGCCTGCATTTTTTTAAAAATCATCATAAAAAACTCATTTCCAGCGATTTTATTATTTGAAAAAAATTAGAATACAAAAAATGCTACGCTAACAACGTGCTATCAGTTTTTTATTCATAATTTACCTTTGAAAGTCTTTGTTCTTAAATAATGAGACTATTTTTAATAAGAAGGTCTTTGGAAAGATTTTAAATGTTTTACCGTCGAAATTTAAAGAAAATTGTAGAAATACCTACCAAACACGAAACGAATCTTTGAAAATGTTCATTGTGTTAATTTCAGCAAACAGTTTAATTAATAACTAATGAAAACACGATATCAAAACGCGATGCTTAGGTAAATTGCTTTCGCTTTCATCAATTTTCAGATTAACGTCGTACAATATGGAGAAATTACTCGACGTTATTACATTAGCATCAAATTACTAGCAAAATAATTAAGTTTCGTTTTTAAATCAATTTTCTTCAAACTCTCACACCAATTTATTACAGGTAAGTTGAATCCCGCCCATGATATTTGGATTTAATGAAAATTAACGGACGTGGCTACTTTTATCTGCTCATAAATTTTCCGGGGTTAAATTGACACGAAATGTGAACCGATAAGAAGGTATGATACATTTTCGTAATTAACAACCAGTTTAACCCACCGAATATTAATATTGCGTCACATTTTTACGCTAATTTAAATTATGTACAAATTTGTAAACAACTGGGGAGATTAATGTTTGTTTTTTCTTCAAACTAAATTTAATTTTATGCTGTATAAAGGAACAGAGAACTTTAATAAAGCATTCTTAAGATCATCGTTATTATAAGTAATGGTCTTTAAAATTGTTGGAAAGCTCCATAAGGATAATCATCTAAAGAAGTTACAGTTAAGTATCTCAAAAGGAATTTTGAAAATTCAAATTTTAAATGCATTACACAACGCATAAACTTTGATAAATGCTCCGCATTTTGCAACAAATGATTTCAAATTTTATAGGTTAAATTTAGCCAGGAAAAATTTTTAATAAAATTCTGCACGAAATTTAAATTTTTTTGCAATTAATATTTTTTTATTGATCATTAAAAAACGGATTGGGTGCCATTCTAAACGTCACAGTTAACTTAATTTCCGCGAAACCGGATGTCAAATATATTATCTTATAAAGTATAGGTATTACAAAATTTGCTTTCGTGCATCAACCCATCAACGGTTAAACTGACTCCACAGAGACAAACAACTTTGTAGTGGTCGATCTTGATAAAATTTATGGAAGTTTTCCAGATATTTTCGCGCTCAAGTTTAGTATTATTTGATTGAAGAAAAATAATCAATCAAAATATTATTTTGTTTCGATAAGTTCAAAAACAAAGAATTTACTCTAAGTTACAGACAGTAGCTTACTTATTAGCCATTTTTTCTCAGAAAGTAGCAATAGTTCTAACCTACGTTTTTTCATTAGAAAAATTAAAGTATTGGTGGTTTGATGTTGAGATGGAACTGTTATAGCGCTATTTTGCTATGAAGGTCGCAATTATATTTTATTTTTTCGTGTGTGTATTGGAAATTTGCCAATATTGTGACGTTTTCTTTATTCAATTATTTTGAGGAACATCAATTTTTTTTGGCAGATATATTATTATTATTATTTATCATCTAGTACTATTGTGCATTTTTGTCCTGTTTTTTTTAGTGTTGGTTTTCTTACATCGAACATTAATTTTTTTGATTCTACCTGAAAAATAGTTGAATGTAAACTACCAGGGAACTTCAAGACCGACGCCGCAGTCGATTTTGGTGTTGTGATGTTGAGAGCCTGCTATCATTTCGAATGTTAATTTATTATTTTAGTCAAATTATTTGGATTTTTATCTCAACCTTTAACTATTTAATTTTTTTTGCGTGTATTGTGATTTCAATACTGAAATTCTTTTGCTGATTTTGGCAACATAATATGATCTATAGGGTGTCCCAGTAATACCGCCTATTTTGAAATTTGAAAAAAACGCCGTGTCTCAGTGGCGGATTTCCCAAGAGGCGCAAGAGGTGCGCGCTTAGGGCCTCAAAATAAGGAAAATTTAATTTTTATTAATAATTAAATTCCTATTGTAATAAATACAGAAAAAATAACGATAAAATTCTAAGCCCTAAGATGCCTTAGATTTGCAGTTATTTTGATTTCAGTGCAATTTTTGATTTAAATTTTTGGATAAAAATTAAATATTGTTCAAATATTTTGAAACTTCATGAAAATATTACCTATGTTGTAATAAACATAGGAAAAATAATTTAAAAAATTCTAAGGCCTAAGATGCCTTGGATTTGCAGTTATTTTGATTTCAGTGCAATTTTTGATTTAAATGTTTTGATAAAAATTAAATATTGTTCAAATATTTTTAAACTTTATGAAAATATTACCTATGTTATAATAAACATAGGAAAAATAACTAAAAAATTCTAAGGCCTAAAATACCTTGGAATTGTAGTTATCTTGATTTCACTGTAATTTTTTATATAAATTTTTTGACAAAAATTTAATTTTGTTCAAATATTCTGAAACTTTATGAAAACATTAACTCTGTTGTAATAAACACAGGAAAAATATTGAAAAAATTCTAAGCCCTAAGATGCCTTAGTTTTTCAGTTATTTTGATTTTAGTGCAATTTTTGATTTAAATTTTTAGTTAAAAATTTAATTTTGTTCAAATATTCTGAAACTTTACGAAAATATTAATACCCTTGTAATAAACACAGGAAAAATAACGAAAAAATTCTAAGCCTTAAGATGCCTTAGATTTGCAGTTATTTTGCCCAATTTCAGTGCAATTCTTGATTTAAATTTTTTGATAAAAATTTAATTTTGTTCAAATATTCTGAAATTTTATGAAAATATTAATTCTGTAGTAATAAACACAAGAAAAATAACGAAAAAATTCTAAGCCCTAAGTTGCCTTAGATTTGCAGTAATTTTAATTTCCGTGTTATTTTTAATAACAAAAAAATTTTAAGCCCTAAGATGCCTTGGACTTGCAGTTATTTTGATTTCAGTGCAATTTTTAGTAAAAAAAAAAGTATTAAAAAAATAAATCGTCTGCGGTGCTGGTGAATGGGCCCTCCGGCCATCAGGGGTTCAAATCATTTGCTTTAGGGAGTGTAGGATTAGTGGAAAATCTTAGAGGGGGGCCTCAAAATTGAATTGCGCCTGGGGCTTCATAAGTTCTAAAACCTCCACTGCCGTGTCTATTTAAAAAGTTCGAATGTTTTTATGGCAATAAGGAGTGTAGAAATGGAGGTTATGTATGGATCACAATATCTGATAAATGGTCGCCTCGTGTCTGATGGCACTCGTTAGTTCTTTTGGTTAAATTTTCGATGACATTTTGGCATAGTTCCGGCTCAATTTCATCAATGGCGCGTCGAATCTTGTCTTTCAGTTCAGAAATTGTTCTTGGAATATTGGCATACACCTTTCCTTTCAAAAAACCCCAAAGAAAGAAATCTAAGTGCATCAAATCGCGTGATCTTGGTGGCCAAATCACATCGCCACCGCACGAGATTACTCTCCCTTCAAATTTCGTCTTTAATAATTTCATCGTTTCGTTCGCTATGAGGCAGGTTGTGCGGTCCTGTTGAAACCACATATCTTCGAGATCCATTTCAGCAATTTTAGGCAAGAAGAAGTTATGCTTATCATCTCTAACGTCTGAATTGTTGCCGAGACCGATGGCAAATTGAGGTGGAAGGATTCTGGTCAACACTCTCGCTAATTGTTGCAATGATTTCATTACACCGAGCTGCACGAACACGGACAGGTTTCTTCTGGGTTTGAATTGACCCAATCGCCTCAAATTTCTCTATTATTCGGACCACTTTACGGCGAGGGGGTGCGTTATGGTGACCAAGAAATCGACGACATTTTCGAACCGTCTCTGAAAAAATTTAAGCATTTTGGTAGTGGATTTTCACAATTTCTATGCGTTGTGCATCTGTCTAATTCTCCATAACTAAACCTCAATGTTCACACATGACACCTACCAAAAAAGAGCACTCTACGAGTCTACGACCAACACTTAAAAAATGACGCTAAACTCAAAATAGGCGGTGTTACTGGGACACCCTATACTTCAAAAGATTATTAATAGATAGCATCACTAAATTTGAATGTTCTCTTTAGCACCAATAATAATCTCAAGAATTTCAATAATAAGTGCAATTTATTAATCATTAAAATTTAGTGACGCCATCTGTTGACAGTCTTTTGAATTAGATTAGGAGTTCCAAAGGAGTAAAACCAACAATGGAATTGTCAATCTGAAATTATTTAGTAATTATCTACATAGAATAAGGTTCTTTCTTTTGTTGGTAAATCTTAGGATTTACACCTAAAACCCAATGTGTGTCTATGATACGTGTAGGTCTGGAGTAGTTCACGTTGTTTGATGGCGTCCTGGAGTCGACATTCCTGTTAACATTAATCGACGACACTGGAATCCAAGCAATGGAAGATTTTTAGATCTTTTACTGTTCCAGTCAACTAACTACTGTCAGAATTATCAGTTACATCTAAGAATATGTGGATTACGAGGTGGGTTCGTACTGTCGCATTTTGAAAAACCCCTGCATTTTAGATATAACAGAACACCTGGTCCCTAAGTACTGAATTTTAAGCAAAGGGAACTGACGAAACGTTCATGAAACATACTCAGATTCAGATTTGAGTCTCCAAATATCACATCTAAAAGGAGCAATTATCGTCAAAATCGGGGTAGTGCAATAAGCTTAATAAACGAAGAGTTAAGCCAAAGTAAGCAAAGATCAGAAATCACATGGTTGCATAATGTGGAAAAACAAATAAGAGATTTTGCACTGCGATAATGCGCTAGATGATACTTCTAATGCTTTTTTGTATAATTTTGATCAAAAACTTAAAATAGTTAGCATAAGTGCATTATAATCAATAAGGATTACTCCCAAATTCGATCAAATTGGTAAAATTGTTTTGGAACATTTTGAACAGAGAACATTATAATTTTAAGGTTTGGTAGTTTTTCTAAAGGGTTTTTTCTTTAACCTAGGAATAGCTCGAAAAAAAATATTCGTTTGTTTATTTATTTCCTTCCTTTATTTATTTCCAACTTTAGTATGGCCTGTAGACCGCACAATTTACATAAAATTGATGTTACAATTAACAAAAATATGTTTTTATAATCTTTTTCGTTAATGAAAGCATTAATTTATCAACCATTCTTCTAGTAACTTTACAGATTCACGAAAACACTGTTAATTACACTAATAAAGGCCGAGATCTGTTCGTAACGCATGAAGTTGTTTACAAACAAAATTTTAATTGACGATAAAACGGCAATTGAACAAATCTTTTTTAAATTGAAACAAATTTTGAAAAAAATTCCAAAATATTGTTGGAAAGTTGGATGGACATTTTTGAACAAATAGAAAATCTTTACATTAAAAACACGATGTCAATGTAAAAACACGGTCCTAATTTAATTAAAAGTAAAAGTACTTGTTCACAATACCTATTTCTTATATTTCGCCGAGTACGTCCTTTGTGCACAAGCACTAATTATAAAATAATAAAGTACTCATAATTATAGCAATGTTTAAAATTGCTTTCAAATACTACTAACAAAATGTTAAAAGTCTATGTTTTAATAAAATGCTAAGTGCTAAAATGTTAAGTAATTAAAATGTGGATGAACTTCCTTGAAACACTTCAAAGATTAAAATTTTTATTATAAAGTTTCAATTTATTTAAATTTAAGATTATAACAAAATTATAGGTCGGTTCTACAACCAACTTTACATAATATTTATCCGCCACTGTCTGCACCTGTAATTTTCCCGACAGCGCCAGCGTATTAAATCAGGATAAATATTTTCTTATTAATAATTACAATCAAAGTGCAACAGTGAAAGGAGGCAACTCAAACGGATAATTTCGCTTTTCCCACATGGCCGGACCATCCCTGTTTTCAATCAAGAATGTTTCCTTTACAATTTCAAGATAATATTATTTACTTAGTGGTGTCGTACACTAAAGTTTGGAAAGTTTCCCTAACTTTCGCGTGTGAACAGTGGCGTAACTATGTACTATGATGCATCAAAGTCAAAATGTAGGGTGAATCACAGCATGGAGCAAAGGAAATTAATTTTAAGGAAAAATTACCATTCATAATTTGGCACTGACAATTATTTAAGAACTTACTTTTATGAATTTGCAGATTTATAGAAAACTTTTACAAAATTTCCAAAACACTACCATAAATTCGACCTTTTCGTCAAGCGAAAGTCCTTTTTGCTACAATTTCTATACGGAGCGAAAATTTGCCGATACGCCGCTGCTATTTATGAAGCGTATTTCTTGGTTTATATTTTAACCTGGCAAGATAGAGCAGATATAGTAAATCAAACACAAGAGAGTAAATTTTGTGATATTTTGTCTTAACTCATTTATTCGCCCCACCAAGGAAAGCCACGTAAGTTTCTCAAGAAAAATTGAAAACCTCAAGTAGTTGTCGGTTTAACTTTTTAAGAATTTAAATATTCAATTTCACGCATTGAGTAGCACCTGAGAGATCTTTAAAGAAAAATTCATCACCTTCAATAGCACAAAACAAAAATAATACTCGATCACTTCTCTCGCATATGTTAAGAAAAATAGATATCTTTTTGAATTAATTTCAATAAATTTTCAAAATTTTGCATAATTTCATCCTTAATATGCAATAAATTTTATCGAACTAATGAAAACAGATATGAAAACGGAAAATTTGATTTACGCCACCGTACATTACAATATTACTGTGAAATATCTGATTTGACCCTTGAAAATCGTTCAGCAAGTAAATTTTATTTCTAAATTACAGATTTTAAATCTTGCAGGATTGGTGCAAAGAACAGAATCGTGGTTTTATTACGTTATGCAGGAAAATGCAAATAATTTTTAAATTTAGTTCATGTAAATGCAGGATATTGCTGCTATTTACATAAACTTGCATTATCCTTAATTGTTTTAACTTATTTGTATACCTATGTTATTTAAATAAAAGCAAAAATTGTGGCTGTGAAGAATATTTATTTCTTTAAATCCTAAAAATAGTTTGTTACATCATCCAAGCACAGTGTTTTAATTAAAATGTGTTGAAATGTTAACGCAATTAATTTTTTTTTAGTATATTTGGAATTTTACTTAATTTGGAATTAAATTGTTGGATTCTCATTGCCCATCAATATTTACTAATGATTATTGTTAATTCTCCTGTTGTTAATAGTAAAGATTTAACTTCGCGCTAACTTCATTTTTATTTGCTTTGCTAGGTAAATCAAAATATTTTAATTTATTCAAACAGCTTATCAATTCAGACATCCCTCGAGTAACACGGCGTACTTTAGATACACGAATTTTAAATTACAAAAAAAAATTGCGCCATCCTTGAGTTATAGAAGGTAGGTCTTGCTGACCAGTGGCGGATTTTCCAACAGGCGCAAGAGGCGCGCGCTTTAGGGCCTCGTAAATCAAGGGGCATCAAAATAAGCAAAATTTAATTACTATTAATTAAATTCCTCTCGTAATTAACACAGGAAAGATAACGAAAAACTTCTAAGCCCTAAGATGCTTTTGGATTTTCAGTTATTTTGATTTCAGTGCAATTAATTTTTGATTAAATTTTTTTTTAAACATTAAATTTTGTTCAAATTTTCTGAAACTTTATGAAAATATTAAATCTGTTGTAATAAATACAGGAAAAATATCGAAAAAATTCTAAACCCTGCTAAGATGCCTTAGATTTGCAGTTATTTTGATTTTAATTCAATGCAATTTTTGATAAAAATTTAATTTTGTTCAAATATTCTGAAACTTTATGAAAATATTAACTCTATTGTAATAAATACAGGAAAAATATCGAAAAAATTCTAAGCCCTAAGATTAGATTTGCAGTTATTTTGATTTCCAGTGCAATTTTTTATTTAAATTTTTTGATAAAAATTTAATTTTGTTCAAATATGCTGTAACTTCACGAAACTATTAACTCTGTTGTAATAAACACAGGAAAAATAATGAAAAAATTCTAAGCCCTAAAGATGCCTTAGCTTTCCAGATATTTTGATTTCAGTGCAATTTTTTACTTTTCTTTGATAAAAATTTTGTTCAAATATTCTGAACCTTTATGAAAATATTAACTCATTTGTAATTAACACAAGAAAAATAGTGAAAAAATTCAAAGGCCTAAGATGCCTTAGATTTGCAGTTATTTTGATTTCAATGCAATCTTTTATTTAAATATTTTTGTTAAAATTTTGATTTTGTTCAAATATTCTGAAACTTTATGAAAATATTAACTCTGTTCTAATAAACACAGGAAAAATATCGAAAAAATTCTAAGCCCTAAGATATGCCTTTGATTTGCAGTTATTTTGATATCAGTGCATTTTTTTGATTAAAATTTTTTGATAAAAATTTAATTTTCTTCAAATATTCTGAAACTTTATGAAACTATTAACTCTGTTGTAATAAACACAGAAAAAATAACGAAAAAATTCTGAGCCCTAAGATGCCTTAGATTTGCAGATATTTTGATTTCAGTGCAATATTTTGTATTTAAATTTTTTGATAAAAATTTAATTTTGTTCAAATATTCTGAAACTTTGTAAAAGTATTAACTCTTTTGTAATTAACACAGGAAAAATAGTGAAAAAATTCTAAGGCCTAAGATGCCTTAGAAATACTTAGAGGAGGGCCTCAAAATTGAATTGCGCCTGGGGCCTCATAAGTTCTAAAACCGCCACTGTTGCTGACAATAATAACCATAATACAATTGTAATTTTAGCACTTGGAACAAAACCTTCTCTTTTTATGAGTTTCTAACATCAAATTGCACGGTTTCCAATTACACGGACACCATAATATAATAGTTTACATTGATCTTGAATCTTGACTTACACGATTTTGACTTACTATGGAATCAATTAACCGTGTAACTCGAGGGATACATGTAGGTACTTTAAATTTTAGGTTAAAAATATATTGTTAATCTTTATCGTAGAAATTTGGTGTGTCCAAATTTAACTTCCAATTAATGTAAGTACTGTAGAATCAAATATCAGTCCGATCTCTTAAAATCTTAAAAGTATATTATCCAAAATGAGTAACCTGAGTTGCTTTTCACAATTATTTCGTAAATATTGCTATATCCGAATGAAATTAACTTGGACAAAATTTTTAACAAAAACTAGGTATGTAATTCGAATTGCTTGCCATAGAAGTTATGATTTGCGTATGGAGGCCAAACATAATATTTATATGATAAAATAAATAAAAATAATCGGTTAGCTTTTCGTTAAAAATACTCGTAATTGAAGTTTTAGAGAGAGACAAATTCTCTATTATATTTATTAGGAAATTACTTTTTTCTTACAGAAAATTTTCTTCTCTGAAATAAAGGCACAAGAAACGAATTGTGTGCTGCGTGCTAGAATTGGGAATGCATCCCATTTTTGGCTTCTATATCATCCGAACTATATCTTTTATGATAAACCAAGTCACAAAATTAGACCATGTATTGTTTACGAGAAAATTGCAAGAACCACTCATGTTCACCATTTTAGAAGTATTTTTGATTTTAAGCAATGAAGAAAATTCTTGCCTTATAAAATCCAGTTTAAATTGAATATAGTTACAGTTAACCTGGTCTTAACACGGTACTTGTTTTCGGTGCTAAATTCAGATTCAAGTTATGACGTAAAATTCGTCATTTCTGGCAAAGACTCTATTCCAATTTAAACTTTTCGTATAAATTGTCTCTTCACATTCAAATCGTGCTCTATTGCAATCAATTTCAATTTCTATACGGTTATCACTTAAAAATAAAGTAGGAACTTGAAATTTTTTCGAAGTTGATAGATCATTCCCGTGGCTATTTAATATGACAAACACGTACTTATCAGGACAAATGGATTAATTTATCAAAGAGATTTATTCCCAATTCGCATTAACAAGGATCTCGATGAATTATTAAATTAATCCAGTTCGATATAAATTGAATCTAAACCGAAAATAATTTAAAAATTGGAAACCTTAAACCACATTGCCCATTAAAAAGTTTATTTAGTAATCGCTTCCAAACTTTTATTAAATCTCAATCCATCGAATATGATTGAAATTCTGAATGAAATAGAAAACCCGGGGAAACCTCATTGAACTTAAAAATAAGTTGCACTTCATAAAAATGATTTCCTTTCACATTCTTTTAGATATTAATAATGATTTAGTTTTGCTAACATGGAGAAAACGAATTTTATTTGTATTAATCGATATTTTGTAATAAAATTTAAAATTCGCCCATCAAGCTGCTGCTCTTGAGGAAGGTTAGTCGTTACAACGTTATTAGACTTTTTATTGGATCACACACTTCTGTCCGTATTTGAAATAAGTAATTGCAAAGGTGAATACTTACAAGACAACATGATCGATACTTGCTTCACCGTGTTTATAATAAATTAGCCTTGAATTTTTATGCACTTCATAATTATTTACATTTGTTACAACATATGCCATTTATTTATTTTTCATTTAAATTTAGAAAATACAAGTCGGGTTTCTTTAATTATACGTCCCGTGACTTCAGCTTTGGCTAATCTTAAAACTAACAAATATGTTTAATTTCAATAAAACAGGGAACAATTTAAATGTCCTATTTAAACGTGAGATTTGATGTAGGTATTTGCAATAAATGTCACATCTTAAAAAAATAGGAACATAATATCGACTTTATTAAATCGAGAAGAACTGAATAAGACTTTTAATTAATTACTCTCTTTCACTTTTGAAACAAAAAACAAAAATTTACCAAGTTACAACATTAAAACGAAATGAATCATAAATTACCTGTTGATTCTTGAAATTTTCTAAAATTTTATTTAAATTTTTTAAGCTTGTTTCATGCACTTAGGAACTGTTTTCAAAATTATTTCGAAAAAAAGTTCATATTTTATCAAAAATTTCAGTGGTGTTTCAAATTTTGCGATCGTTTTTCAGAGTCGTGAAAAGTAACCGCTGCGTAACCTTTCACAACAAACACTGAGCTCGATTTTCAACCCTGCGCCTGCACAATAGGTCTCACTTACTCACTTCTATTCAAAACTTAGGATAAACAAAATTTTACGCAAACGCGTTCCTTCAGTTTTTGAAATTCTTGGAAAATTACTTAAAAATACGCGGGTAAACCAAAAATGCAGTTCGAGATCGCGTGGGAGCGAAACAAACATTTATTTAATTTAATTTTGATTTGTTTCCGTTGCATTTCTTAATATGTTTAAATTTTCATTAAAGTAAAACTGAAATTCAAAAGATTTATTCTACAGCTTTAAATCCTTACAAAACGTAAGAATATGCTAATGGCAATTAAAAGCTCAATTAAAGTTTCAATTTTAATTACAAAACAATTCTCAATTAAAAGTTTTCCTTTAATTTCTTGAAAGATGGGAACAAAATGGAAAATCATTCTCCCGCCATCTGACGAACTTTTCATATAATACTAACAGTTTTCAAATCCACCTGTCGAGCGATTTTCAAATGGATTTCTAACGGTAAGAAAATCGGTCGGTTTTGCTTCTCAAATTGTTTCAGATGTTGTATGAGATTGGAAGTTTGTACAAACAACCTAATAGTGAACACCCTGTAAAAAATAATTATATAATGGGGTACTTACAATGACGAATTCCGCTAGTTTTAAGATTTTCACCCGAAAACACACCTAACCAACCGAAACATAAGTTACAACTAAACGAAAATGTTGGAACATTCATTTCTTATTTATAACGATAAAACAAATTATCAACATCAACACCATTTTTATCTAATATATTTTATGACTATATCGGTTTTTATAAAGGCAATAAAAAACGCATTTTATTTGGAATATCTCTATAAGTATGAGTATTAGTTGATACTTCTAAGGTAGCTATTTTCCTCAAAAATATTTATGTTTGAAGACGGAAATGAACGTTACACACAACAATAACTTTTTACGATCTGACTTTCTTTTAATTTGCATTTTTATTAATAAATGTAATTTTAAGAAAAGAAAGGAGATCAAGAGTAATGAAATCTAAGGGTCTTTACATATTTTTACATTACTTACCTCCATTTTACAGTGCGAAATTATAAATACATTCAAAATTCAAATAATAAAGCATTAATTTAATAAAATATTAAAAATTTCATATTTGAGCAAAATAATTAGTACAAAAAGCTTTATTTTTACCTTCGTCATTCATCACTGGAAGCAAGATGAATTGAAAACAAATTTCAATTTTCGACATTAAGTTTCTCTCAAAAGAAGAGATTCAGAATGAGCCATACCAGTGCCGTAACTACCAGTGTGCGCGGTGTGCGAATGAACACGGCCCGTAAAATCTTAGGGGCCCGAGGCAATGTAAAGTAAAAAACGCCTATGCAAGCCGGAAACGGACAATTCGGCAACGGGAATCCACCACTCGAGCTTAGGTTAGTGTTAGGAAACGATTTTTTTAAATGAAGGGACTGTTAAAAAGAGAAATCCGTCGGTGCCGAGTTGTTGTGTACCCTTCCCTGTGCTGGGGGGTATTCCCAACAAATTTTCTCCTAGACCTTCTGGTCTGCGTTTTGCGGAAGATAGAAAAGCCAAATAAATAATTAGTTTTTGGCTTTTATTTTATTTTTATTTATTAAAAGCAAATATCGTTGCCATGGTTACCGATGATTCTCTTCAAACTTGACACATGGAATCATTGTAGGGCCAATAAGTGGGTTTGGGGGTCTGGATTTATTGTAGAGAGAAAGATAAACTCTAATTCGGACCCATTGTACTACCTCCGGTTTTCAGCTTCTCCCCGATCCTGTCTCTCCCCAAGCCACTCCATCTGGGCTTGGGAGTATAAAATATTCCGTTTGGTATGTAAAGCAATAAAAAGACAATTCAAGAATCAAACTTGCTTGGTTATCAATTTTAATAAGTCGGATTGTTGTTTACGTATACCTGGGGGGTATTCCATACCCCCCAGACCCCCCGGTTTGACGCCCATTTCAGGGGAATAAATTTGTTTTGGTATAAAATGTTTTAATTGATTTTTTAGTAAATTGATAATACTTAAGTTTATCTCTTAAGTGTTTTTCAATTTTCTAGGGTGGATAAGCCTACTAAACACCCTAAAATGTGACGAAATGAGTGTGCAATCTACGGTCTGGGGAGGTATAGACAATGGCGTAAATAACGATTGGGGGGGGGGAAGAGGTAGGAATGGTCCCCTTAAACTGTTTTTGTTTTTAAATCGTACACCTATCAATCGAGGGGTCCATCAAAGATTTTGCTCCCAGGTCTAAAATTTGAAGTTACGCTACTGAGCCATACATTTTTCCATATCTCGTAACCATGGCTTGGCGAAGGTGGCACAAGTCACGGGCACACAATGAAGTTCAAAATAAGCTACCATAAAAAATAGAAAGAACGCTTAACCTTCATCCGCTCGCGTACGTGTCAAATTGGCCGCAGTAAGATATTTAGGGTAGTTTGTGGTTATCTTGATCCGGCTGGTGGAGCTGTTTCAATCAGAATTTGAGAATACAAGCCCTTCCCACCTCTCCCATGATGCTCTGGAAGGAAATGGGAGAGAAAATTCACAAAAGCAAATTTCAACTCCAAAATACGCGAGCGGATGAAGGTTAAATATGTCCCTTAAATAATCGTTCGCTCATCTGCAGATTTTAAAATAACTAATCGGAAAACTGTGGGATCTGAGAGGATCTCGCCCAACCCCCTGTAATACTCGCCATCAGCCATGTAAGTAAGAAGATGTATTTTTAAGAATTAAATTTGTGGCTTTATCAACTTTGAAAAGTAATTTTTTGCCTTTCCGGGAGTAAAGTGGTCACTTTACTCCCAGTTTTGCGGGAGCAAAGTGCCACTTTTCTTAGGAGGGGGGGGGAAAGTAAATTAGCGGGAGGAAAAGTAAAATAGCGGGAGGAAAAGTAAACAGCGGGAGGAAAAGTAAAACAGCGGGAGGAAAAGTAAAACAGGGGGGGGGAAGTAAAAAGACTTACAAATTTTTATTACCACCATTTAAATTAACAGTTATATTAAAATTTGAGCAAGAATTAATTTGAAACAACCGATTAAAATCCACCGAAGTTGTTAGATTTTGTTGCTGGTTTGAAACTGGTTTGAAAAAAAAACAACGTCATTCATAATAGTACAATTTTTAGTTAAAAAATTACTTACTTTAGCCACCAAATATTGCTCGGACGGTGCCACCCTTAAAAAATTTGCCACATGGTCCGAAGAAAGTACACGCGATTTCTTCGGAACGTACCCGACGTTCTTCCTTTTTAGGAAACCCGTTAATTTGTGATAACCGCCAATATCAATATCCTGATGTACTTTCATCATCGCCTTTATCATTGAATAAGGAGACCACATGGTGGACGCCTTTACAATTTTTGCTTTTTCGTAGAAGAAAGCCAAAAAAACATCTTCCGTGTAGCAGTCCGCCACGTTTTTTTTGCCACACCACTTCACAAAATCATCGTATTGTTTTTCATATAACTTCCTCGACTTTGAAGGTAATGCTTCCACACAAGCCAACTTAGCTGCTTCAGCTATTTCAATATTAGAACTCATTTTAAATTTTAATTTACGATCTTTTCACACTCACTTTTCACTTTTCTTTCTTTCCTTTCAATCTGAATCTGACTTATGGGGCATACTTTAGCTTAGCTAATTAGCACCAACTTAAGTTGGTATTCCAACTTAAGTTGAATTACTCAATCAACACTTTGTCTGGCTTTAGACTGTATGGTTGGTAATTCTCGCTTATTCGAACAAATATTTGCTTTGAATTTCGTAATTGGCTTTCGGAAAGGCAAAAAATAGTATATTCGCGCTCGGGAGTAAAGTGACTTTTCGTCCTTCGGGTAATTTTTACCCTCGGCTGCGCCTCGTGTAAAAAACCTTTACCCTCATGACGAAAAGTGGCACTTTACTCCCTTGGTGTATAATATACTATTATTACTTTCTTATGCTGGTTTTTTTTCACATTTTAAGGGGAAGAAACAATTAAGTATTGTGTAGTTTATGTTCCTAAAAAATTCTTCCCTGATCTGAAAGGTAGTTTTAAAAATAATCAATCGGAAAACAGGGGGGTCTGGTAGTATGAAAAGTCATTAATTGTTGGAGAAAAAATTGTTTTTCTCAGAGTGGACAAAAGGATTATCGGACCACCATTATTTAGTTTCATCTAACCAAAATTACTATTTAATTTTCAATATCTCTGCGTCAATGGGGTTAAAAACAAAAGGTAAAAGATAACTGCCTACAATAGAATATTAATTTCTGCTTCATTTATGTTCGTTGTTGAACAGGAAATGTGAAATTTGTTTTGGTTTTACGAAAATCTTTGGTAGGGTAGGGTAGCGAAAATTAAATAACTCAAGTATGAGTTTCCCACAAGAAGAATCGAAATTGGGCCACCTCGTGCAGTTGGACCGAAGGTCAATCGCTTCGCTAGATTGATTCAAAATGAGGTTCTTAGATCAAAAATTTACTTTTTGGAATGTCAAATTTCATTCCGGCAATGTTGTGGTAAATAATTTGGCAAATAAAATGATGAAATTCGTTGCTTCTTGGTGATTAAAACTATTTTGATCACTATCGAATTTTGATATAATACGATGAACAATTGGATATAATACTGGCCTTATATCCTTTAACTGTAAACTATCTCTAAAATCTTCAGTTTAGTGTAGCATGTTGGGCCAAAAAATATAATATTAAACTTTGAATGAAGCATTTTTAAATATTATTTTAATAATAAATAAAATGTATCGTGTTTTGCATTTTTTGTTAAATCATCCTAGAGCTAATCGCATGTTTCTCTCTAGTCGCTCATGTGATGTTCAGTGGCGTAATTGTTACCATATTTTGGGGATGGGGCTGAGATGGTATTTATGAAACAAATAAATCATCAAAAATAGCATCCCAGCGATTTGTTGGAATGGACGTAGTATCATTACAAATTAGGTTATTTAAAAAGATTTGAGCTTTTTATAATATATATTGACTCGTATTGACTATTTATGATTGCGGACGAGCGAGGTTACCTAGTCTAAGGAATCTTTAGCCACTCGAGAATAAAAAACAAACATTAAAAAATATCATAAAATTAAGTATACACGACCCCCCCAGTTTTTCATCCATTTCTTCACATCTTCAGAATTACATTTTCACTTCTTGTGGCCGTTATGAATCAGCACAGAAAATTAATCACGTTTAGTGGGGAGCACGGAGAAATCGCCCCCTTCCCTTTTAATATTTTCTAAAATAATGGTTTCAGCACAATTCTGGCACCAATGGCCAATGGTTTATTGTCCGCCTAAATATCTGAGTCCGCCACTGGAAATAATCTACCAAAATTAACGTTTTTTAAATAACTTGACCGTCATTAGATGACTTAACCAAAACAAAAATGCAATTATTTAATTTGTTAGCAAAACCGTACTTTGACTTATCATTAAAGTTATCCAGTAACAAGTCAAAGGGTATATTTACATAAATACCAAAATAGATAATAATAAATAATCCGACCATAATCATAATGCATGGCTTCGGAAAATAAACTTGAGCTGATTAGACAATCATTATTTAATTATTTAATAAAGACGTCGTTTGCAATAGTAACCGTCATTTCGTTCAATCATTGTGATTCTTTCGAGTGGTGAAGCAATAAGCATTTAAACAAGATGAAGTTTCTATGGTTATTTTTAACAATTTTATATATTGAAAGTTGTGTGAGTTTTACGAATTTATATGGAGAGATAAAACAAGAACAAGTGGATGGTGATCCAGGTGAACCGTTAATATTAACTCCGTTAATAAGGCAAAACAAAATCCGTTTGGCTCAAAATCTCTCCCAAGTTCATTTGGACGAAGCTGAAAATTTAACGAGTTATGCCGGATATTTAACAGTAAACGAACATTATAATTCTAATTTATTTTTCTGGTTTTTCCCATCTCAAACTGATTTTGCAAATGACCCCGTTGTGTTGTGGTTGCAAGGTGGACCAGGTGCAACATCCATGATTGGTCTCTTTACGGAAAACGGACCAATTTTCCTCAATAAAAGGGGAAATTTAAAATCGAGACGATACACTTGGAGTAAAGGTCATTCGGTTATTTACATTGATAACCCAGTTGGAACCGGTTATAGTTTTACAAATGAAGGTGGTTATGCCCAAAATGAAACGGCTGTTGGAAATGATCTGTATGAGGCACTGTTACAATTTTTCCAACTGTTTCCTCAGTTGCAAACCAACGAATTTTTTGTTAGTGGTGAATCTTATGCTGGGAAATATGTGCCTGCAGTTTCATACACTATCCATCAAAATAACCCGACCGCTAAACAAAAAATTAATCTAAAAGGTTTAAGCCTGGGAAATGGATTAACTGATCCGGAGCATCAATTGAAATACGGCGATTACCTGTACCAAATCGGTTTGGTTGATTTAAATGAAAAACAAGTTGTTGAGGATTATGAAGAACGGGCAGAAAAGTTCATCAAACGTGGAGACTACGTTTCAGCGTTTAAAGTTTTTGACTCACTATTAAACGGAGATTTAATTAACTATCCGTCGTATTTCACAAATGTAACAGGTTTCACTAACTATTTTAATTACTTGGTTGCCACTGACACCAACAAAGGTATTGAAAGAATGGGTAAATATATTCAAAGTACTAAAACAAGAGCAGCGATTCATGTTGGAAATGTAACATTTAACGGGGCAAGCAAGGTTGTGGAAATGAATTTGGAAGGTGATGTGATGAAATCCGTTGCTCCGTTGGTTGCAGAATTGCTGAGCCACTACCGAGTGCTCATCTACAACGGACAGTTAGACATCATCGTGGCTTATCCTATGACTATTAACTATCTCAAACATCTTCAATTTAGTGGTGCCGATGCCTACAAAGTTGCTGAAAGGCATCAATGGCATGTTAATCACTTGTTGGCTGGATATGTTAAACAAGCAGGAAATTTAACGGAAGTTTTGGTACGAAATGCTGGTCACATGGTACCCACCGATCAGCCACTATGGGCATTTGATTTAATTACACGTTTCACCAAAAATAAACCCTACTATTAATAATAATTACTTCTTTTAAGCTAAATATTATAATTTTTTACGTTTAATAATAATAAAATTAAAACAGATTTTGGTGTTTTTGATTTCAAGAAGTACTTATAATTTAGATACTATGCATTGTGGTAAAAACTAGCAAAAATAGGAACCGTTAGTCATAATTGCGTTAGCCGTCATCAACGAAAACAAGCGAAAATGAAATAAAGCCGGCTCTATATTTGGGTTAGGGCCGATTTCATAATCAAAACGTTAATGGAGACTTAACTAAAAGATCATTGCTAAGCAATAGAAAACGTCCGTTCACTGCTCTAACAAGCCAATAGCAATCCACTTTTATTTTTAACGACTCATTAAAAGTATTATGAAATCGGCCCTCGGGAGCATTCGAATCTTAGATCAGTTATCATTAGAGTCCGGATAAAAAAGCATAAAAAATGAGAAAAAAAGTGCTTAAAAAAGCACCAAATAATACTAAAAAAAGCATCAACTTTGTTAAAAAAAGCACAAATGTTATTAAAAAAAAGCATAAACAAAAGTTCCTATTAATTTAATTTTTGAAACAATTAAGAATTTTTCCAAATTTTCTTTAGTAAAATTCATCCTTCTGTCACTTATATAGATTTTTGTAGGCAGAAAAACTTCTTTCGACATCTACACTAAATAGGTGCAAATTTGAATTTTGCTACAAGTGGGGTTCCATTTCAAAATCTTCAATAGTTTCTCCAGCTATTGTTTTAGCTATTATAATTTAAGATTTTTAATCCTTCTTTTTTCTCTAACACATCTTTCAATTTCTTTTTTATGTTGTCGCATTTGCTGCTTTTCGAAAGATTTTATAACATCAGTAACAAAGTTACAGTGGCATTTAATAAACGCTAAATTTGCTCTAAGTTCTGGATTCTTTAATACATTTTGGCAATCTTTTATAGATTTGCTATCTGAATTTTCTAATTCATAAGCAACATTTTTAAAATTTTCAAAATTTTCTGCATTTTAAAAGAGAAAGATGCATTTAAAACATCAAACTTTGAAATATTTTGTAAAATAAGCATTAATGAAGTATAAAAAGGCACGAAAAGCACAAAAAGTCAAAAAAAAGCACAAAAAGCATATAAAACTTGATACCAAATGACTTCTTTTCAGTTAAAACACAAAATTTTTCTAAAAATTTTCAGCTGCTTCGAATTTTCAGAAAAAGCATAATAGCTACAAATCCGGACTCTAGTTATCATTATCAGTGTAATATAAGATCGATGGTTGGAATACCCAACCGGATTAACCTAGTTAAGTTCGTGACTCTAACGAATTTCTGCTGGAAACAATTTCTTCATTTACAGCACCTTCAATACTTGAAATGTAAGCAATTTTAATGCAGAATATTAAAGATTGCTATTTTAATTGTGTCATGACATATTTTAAATTTTAATTAATTGTATGATTTTAATAAAAAAATCGCTAATTTAACATAATCAAAATGTTAACCCGTTATCAAAATCGATTAAAAATTATTTCAAGAGTAATCATGACCTTAGGAAAATTCTCCTCTTTATCTCAACATTTTTTCCGCCCACTACTGGACATAAGCCTCTCCCATTAATGGAGGTTTTCGGCCTTAACTCACCACGCTGGCCAGCGGTGAGTTACAAAAAAGTTTGGTGTACAAAATATCAGTCCCCTCTCAGGAGTAACAGGAGTACATTTTAAAATTCCAAGTTGAAAATTCAAAAAGAAATGGCTACAGCCCTGAATAATATACTTGGATACAAATTTCCCAGTTGCGCATCTTGTTAAAATTTTATAATCAATGATTTAGACCTTTTTTCTTTTTAAGGTAAAGCCCGTTCTCACGAGTCAAGTTTAGTTGACCGATTTTCACTAAACAGTTGTTTAACTACCTTAAAACAAAGGTTCTCACTACAGATTTCATTCAACATTTATTGATCAACTACAATCGGTTAATTAAACTTGACTCATGAGAACGCGCCTTAATACTAACTATTTTGGATGTCATTCAAGAAAATTTACCAAAATTCGTACTAATTTACATTTACTTTTATTATCATACAATTTGAATGCAACTACCGAAAATCTGCTTCTAATAAATTAACATTAGTTAATTCCTTGCAGAAATTTGCCAAGAAAATCTTTGGGTTTCGGCTCTTGGGTTGGTCTAAAATAATCCATTATATGACCTTTCTGTTTCCATATTTCTACCGATTCCTGAAGTTCCAATTGACCCTGAAATATACCCAATGATTTATAACAAACTCGTACTACAACGAAGTCAACAAAACACCTTTATAACAAGCATATCGATAATCCGAACGTCTTTTAAATCTTCGTTTTTATAGAATTCTTGACGTAACCGGTCTTTACATTGATCGAATGACTTGGGAATGTCGTATTGCCTCACTAAAATTGGAAAAAATTTTAATAATTGTTATATAAAATTGAGGTTATGTTACCTATGTATGGCAATTGTCTGTACCAAGCCCTATATAAATTTATAGCTCTTCTTCTTGCTTCTCTAGAATTCAAAGATAACAATGGTCTTACTTGTTTCGCCCCCCTTTGTACTACACCAGACATTTTTACAAAAATATTTCAATCACTGAAAAACACCTGATAAACGTCAAAATTTTTACAAATAGAATGTGCGCGACAGGTCACAGATGGCACTAATTCACTAATTGTCAACAAAAACATAACCTAATTTTAGTTGGGCACACTTTTCAACAGAAAGTTATAGTAAATTACAAAATGAGGCACTTACTTTCTAGAAGTCTACAAAGTCTGTTTAATAGTAAACAAAAGTTTTACTTAGAAGGTGCCTGGCAATGCAGTGTCGGTACACTAGCACAAGATGAAAGCAATACACCCAACTTGGATATATACGAGATAAACAAATCACATCAAAAACTGTTAAAAGTTGCTATTATTGGAATGCCCAATGCTGGAAAGAGTACATTTATTAACCACTTAGTTGGTCGAAGTGTAATAGCTTAAATGAAGTTTATACGAGTCAATGTTAAAATGTATTTATTTTGTAGGTTTGTGCCACATCCTCGAAAGTACATACCACTCGGTCGAATGCAAAGGGAATATTTACAGAAGGAAATTCGCAAGTGATTTTTATAGACACGCCGGGTTTGGTTACAGATCGTGCAGTAAAAAGGTTAGCATGAGAATATCGTTTACGGAGATCTTTATTGAAGTGTGTAATTTGTAGGTACAAACTGGCAAATAGTTTCGTAACTGGAAGTAGTAAATGTTTAGAAAATGCCGACATCATTGGAGTTATTCACGACGTCAGTAATGAATCCATCCGTGCAAAATTGGACATCAAAATTATTAATTTGTTGCAAAGCCATGTCACCAAACCAAGCTTTTTTGTTTTTAATAAGGTGAGTTTTATTTAAATTTATAGGGCAATTTGGGAAAACCTCTTTAAGTAATCAAAGATTCTCATTCTTTCGGCCTCACTCTGTGATAAGCACAGCGTCTCCGCCGCGCATATCAGCGCCAGTCTTATCATGGTCCTATATATTATCTTTATCTTGGTGGATCTCGTCAGTTTCTTGTCCTTTAACAATGTCTTATTAGCATAGTACGCTTTGTTACCTATTTACACTTTTCTTCTTTCTTCTCATCTGTTACCGTTTTTGTCTATCTGTACTCCTAGGTAAACAAAGCTATCCACCTCTTCAAAATTTCCCCTCTATGTTCAGGTTGTATCTTAGACACGATTTGCTTTTGTAGTCTTCCAAATCCTCTTTTCGCCCGGTTCTTAGCTTTTTAGCCATTCTATCCTTCTCTCTTCTTTCCTCTTACTATAATTTAGGCCGATTTAGGCATATCTCATCGAATCACATCTTGTTTTTTTCATTACTTCTGTACCCTAGTTCCTCTCTTGCGCTGTTATTCATACTCGATGTGATAAAATTCAGCTCTTCTTCCGTATCATCACATCTTCCTTTCTTTTTTATTTCGTCTTACAAGGGGAAGGCGCGATATTCGGGTAACAGATTTTTTTTATATTAATCGTACTTAAACATTAGTACCCCGACTTTATTTTGTGAAAGTAGTAAATCGCAAAATTCAGCCATTTTCGAGAAAAAAGCGTTTCAAGTAAAAGGTCGATCGAATCCCGACAGAACCAATTTTTTTTTCTTTCTTTTTTAATTTTTTTTTCTTTGTTTTGATACATACTACACTACATACAAAGATAAAATACACATAATTAATTTTAAATATATTTTACTATGCGATAAAGAGATTTTTATGAATATGAACGAAGTATGTTTGAAATTAGCATATTAAAAAAGTTTTGCAGCATAACATAGAAAAAAAATTAATAACGTGTATTTTATTTTTGAATGTAGTGTATTAGTATGTACCAAGATAAAATTTTAAAAATTAAAAAAAAAAAGAACTTGCAAAAAATAGCTAATAAGGGATTTGAACCTGCTCTAGTCGCTTCGTTGTTCTCAAACCTCTGTTCCTAACCACCTCGGCCAACTCGGTTATTGCATATTGTGTTATTTTGCAAGATATACAGGGTGTCCCCGCACTCACTTTACATAACTTAGGTGGTGATAGAGGACACTTTTCTAAGAACAATATTTAACAAAAATTTTTTTCTAAATTCAAACCCTCGAGAGTTAGGCCTCTTTAAAGCATTTTTTTTAATTTCCACCTTAACGTGGCCATAGCTCCGCAAATAATGATTTTTCAGTAAAAATGGTTTAGTGCTTTTTAAAAGAGCGTGAAATAATCTACAAACTAGGTTTACACCTTTTATTGTCTAAAATCAACGGCTTTCGAGTTATGAATTAAAGTAAGCTAAAAAATGTCGAAAAATTTGAGCTTTTCTTTTTTTTGGTTTTTTTCAAAACCCTGTATCTTTTAAACGAAACATTTTACAAAAAATCTGACGCCCCATTTCGGATAGGAAATTTAACGGACTACAACTTTTGTCTAGTAAAAATTTTTGAGAAACCAATCCATTTCACAAAAAATCAGAAAATAATAAACAAGGCAGCCACAAAACAAAAAATTAAATTCACAAAATTTTTATTGTTTTTGAAAAATTATTTTATTAATTGATTTTAAACTATTAGATTATTTAAGTACATGTTGAAAATGACCAGCCTCATTTTCAATACACAGTCGTGCTCGTTTTAAAATATGCTTTATAGTATTATTTATAAAATTTCCTTTTTTGTTAAGAGCCATTATAGCAGGGGTGGTCAACAAGGTCGAGGGATTGACCGGTCAATCACGAGGCCAATTTTGGTCAATCGGTGAGTGTGAAAAGTGTCAAAAATTCGAATTTCTGCGATTAAAAGTGTCGAAATATCGATTTTTTTCGACAAAGATCTTTTAAGACAATAACGACTGTGTATTGATAATGAGGGTGGTAATTTTCAACAATTACTTTATTAATGTAATAATTTAAAATTAATTAATAAAATAATTTTTCAAAAAAATAAAAATTTTTTGAATTTAATTTTATATTTGTAGCTGCCTTGTTTGTTACTTTCTGATTTTCTGTGAAATGGATTGGTTTTTCAAAAATTTTTACTAGACAAAAGTTGTAGTCCGTTAAATTTCCTATTCGGAATGGGGCGTCAGATTTTTTGTAAAATGTTAAAAAAAAGAAAGCTCAAATTTTTCGACATTTTTTAGCTTACTTTAATTTACAACTCAAAAGCCGTTGATTTTAGGCAATAAAAGGTTTAAATCTAGTTTGTAGATTATTTCACGCTCTTTAAAAAAGCACTAAACCATTTTTACTGAAAAATCAATATTTTCGGGGCTATGGCCACGTGAAGGTGGAAATTTAAAAAAATGCTTTAAATAGGCCTAACTCTCGAGGGTTTGAATTTAGAAAAAAATTTTTGTTAAATATTGTTCTTAGAAAAGTGTCATCTATCACCACCTAAGTTATGTAAAGTGAGTGCGAGGACACCCTGTTATAAGTAGCACTTTTTATCTTGTAATATGCTAATATGCTTGTAATATACTGAACTTCACACACTCCTTTTTCGACAATGGCTGAATTTTGCTATTTACTACTTTCACAAAATAAAGTCGGGGTACTGATGTTTAAGTACGATTAATATAAAAAAAATCTGTTTCTTATCTCAGTGTTTGTCAATTTTTCGATTGCTATCTTTTTCTTGTTGTTTTCTAACTTACTTATGTATTTTGTCTTCTTTATTTTTATCTTTGCTATCACCAGGTAGTGGTCCGAGTCTGCGTTGGTCCCTCTGAAAGTTCCTACATCTTTCTTGGAAATCAGAACATGGTCTATTTGGTTGCCATCAAAATTAGTACAATTATTGATGTAATCCCGAAATTACCTATACAGCTTAAGACTAAGTTCTGCCGGCTAAATGACTGACCTGACGTCAAAAGTTGCATTTTTCTGCAGATTGTATTGATTAATTCAAATGTCTAATATCATTAACCTATTATTGCAGATTGACGACCTGTCTCAAAAACGAGTATTACTGGAATGCGCACGACTTATCACAATGAATTGTATCGATGGTAAGCCCATGTATGCCAAGAAAAATAAACGCGCCATGCTAATAAGTGACAATTGTGGATGGCCCCACTTCAAAGAAGTTTTTATGGTATCTTCACTAACAGGTAATTAACCTTCCTGTGCAAATTCATAACTTACTATGTTTATCTGTAGGAGATGGAATGGATAGTGTGAGATCATATTTGTTAAACAGTGCAAAGCCATGCGAATGGGAATATCCTGCAGAGGTTTTTTCCGATCAAACTATTCCAGAAATTATAATAAAATGTGTTAAAGCAGAATTATTAAACAATTTACCTCAGGAAATTCCTTATAAAACAGTGCCTTGCCTCGAACTTTACGAAGTTACAAAACAAGGTAATTGAATTTTTGTTATTCTATTTTATTCTGTTATCTCTGGAATGGGTACATCCTTAATTTTTTTTTCAATCAGCAATTCTTGGTTTTAAGGGCAGTCAGCTGTTATATTCTGAGTTTGGATTGGATCTTATGTCCATTACGGACGCGCATGAATTGTTTAACGAGATTCCCACAACCTACCGTTCACTAACCACTACTTTATATTAAAAAGAAGCTCTGATAGGTTTAGAAACGTTGTTGTTTTTGTTTTGTTTCTTTATTTTTTAAATAAATTTGTGGTCAGTGAGTGAGAGGTCGGTAGCTGGAATCTCGTTAATTCATTCATGCGTTTTAGGTTACACACATCAATTAAAATTAGTATTCTAATCATAATTATTTTTGAAGGTACTGTTAATATATCGGTCGTGGTAGAATGTCCCACCAAACGTATCGAGAGCTTAATTTCTGGCGAACAACATAGAAGATTAAAACATATAACTTTACTCACACAAGATGTACTTCAGCGGGTTTTTAAGAAATTTGTGAAGTTAGATATTAGATTGTATGTTGTCCCCAAAGAATAGATAATAAAAATATTTATAAATAGTGAATTTTGTAAAAATTACCAAATGCCATAAAGTAGGCTTCTTCCAATCCTTTATTCCTTCCACTTTTAGGGTAAAAACTTAAAAAACAAATTTTTGGTTGGGGCACAACTGGGTTACAATAGCCATTGGTATTAAAATGGAAACAATATTGATCAAGAATAGTTGAATAGGAATAATAACTAAGAAATGATTATAAATTAATGTCTATCTTCATAGGCATAAAAACATTACGTACGCCACTGTATTGTATCCTAATAAATTCACGCACGTCACTGATGATTGCTTGCGCTGGATACAGCTGAACAATGTAGTTTTTCTTGTTTAATTAGATGAGTTAAGTACAAAAAATGAATTGCTTGATAAGACATAACTAATTATGATAAATTAGAGCAAAAAATAATCGATAGTGACTGTGATAGTGAAACTAGAATCAAAAGTTATTAGGTACGTAACCTCAAAATTCATCTTAAAATATACAAAGTTTTCTACTTTCCAGAATCAACGATTAATTAATATTATTCAAAAATGAAAACCATTGACGAGGAGATTCCAACAAACTCTGAAGGATGTGAAATTTACACTTACATAGCGATACCGATTAATAGCCTTAAGCAGGGCAATGATATTATTCAATCTGTAGAACCTATGGAAATTGCATCCAATGTGCTTTACAACGTTTTACCTCACGACATTACAAATGAAAAAATTCAAACGTACACTTTAACGGATCAGTTTATTGAAACTTTAAGAGCGAACAATCAGGTAAAGATTACCACATTTCGTGGAAGTTTATCTCGAAGTAACCATAATTATTATTTTAGGAGCACATTACAGGAGTAATTGAAAGTCAGGAAAGCTTAAGGCCTACAGTTATAGAACAAATCAGTAACACCAGGAAGTCGGTTATCTTGCAAACGAATTTAAATGAAGATGAGGCATCCGATTATAAGTGTAAGAGTTGCAATAAAGTGTTTAAAACGCGTTTGAGTTACCAAAAGCATTTAAAAATACACAAGGAGAAACCCTACAAGTGTTACGAGTGCTCGGCAAGTTACAACTACGAGAGTAATTTGAAGTTGCACAAAATTGTACACGAAGACAACGTCACCCAATGTCCTGTGTGTGAGAAATCATTTAACAGAAAGGCCAGTTTGAAAAATCATGTTACTTTTCACGAAATCGAAGAGACTTTTACATGTTCCGAATGCTTGGCTGAATTTGATTCCGAGGTAGGTGACTTATAATTTTTCTGTATATTGATTAGATTGAATGATAATAAACAGTACATAAAAATGTACTTTTGTAAAAATTAGAATTTTTTCAATTTTCTTGGTGCATGGAATAGCTAAGCTATTTTCATGTTAAATTTAAGCTTTCCAGGTGAATATTTTGATGAGTCTGTAAAATTCATTATCATGGATGAACCGTCAATTTTATTAGTTTTTAAAACCAAATGTAAAAAATAATTCAAAAATTTTAAATTAGAGATTTTATGCTCACATTTTGATAAACTTCCAGGAAGAGTACAACAAGCACATTCAAAACCACAAAAGTGAGGCCCAATTAAAGTCACTACAAAAATCGTTAACTTGTTCGGTTTGTGACCAACAGTTTGAAAATCGTGCCAAGTATAAGGAACATTTATCATTTCACACCGAGGTGAAAAAATTAATGAAGATTAAAAAAACGCGTAAAAAACAACAAGTGGTGAAAAAAATCCCATCAAACTCCCATGTATGTGATGTGTGTAAAAAGACATTTTCCAAGTATTGCTTGCTTCTAAGACACAAGAGAACCCACACTGGTGAAAAGCCATATGCTGTAAGTACCTAATTATTAATTTGTACAGGGTTGAAAAATTTCGTTGCTTTTTGAAGCCAGATCTTCTTGAATTTAGATTAGATAGACTGTAACAGGTTAAATTTACTACTTAGGGGTCAACTGACCTCGCCAGTCGATTTTTCTCATCAAAATGCATAAGAATTAGTAAAAAACAGTAATTTATTTGCAACATTTATGGGGTGAAGAAATTTTAAGGGTTTAAATGTTATGCTTTTTGCATACATCTGCTAACATTTCAATGCTCTCTTTTTTATTCTACAAGACTAATTTGGAGGTGTCGAATGCGAAAAACACTAAAGGTTGGAGGGGAAACGCTGGCAAGCCACACAAAATTTCGTTCCTCCCTTTCCCGCTACTTTGGCTACTAAATCGCTACTTTGGCGAATAAAATTTGTTTACTATTTTTGTAGTGTTCCCAGGTTTAATGGGTATAAATATGGACGTATGTGAATTGCACCGATGGAAAGAAATTAATCCTTTTTTTTTGGGTTTTGACCGAGGGTCATATGTGGATTGCACCGATGGTCAGATGTGGATTGCACCGATCCCCACATGTGGATTGCACCGATATAAATACTTAATCCCTTTAAGTAAAAGACTTACCAGTAAGCTTATATGGCTTTTTTTCTTGTTTTATTACTGAAAATGAAACAAGGACGTATAGAAGGAGTCGCCCAAAACATTACTGAAAAACTTAAAAAAACAGTAATAGATGCCAAAAATACTTTATTTTATTTAAAAAAATTAGAAAATTACTAAAAAACAAAAAAAAAACACCAATAAATGTTCAAAATCCTATATTTTATTTAAAAAAATTCGAAAATTACTTCGCTTCACATTCACTTATTAATGTGACAATAATGATTGCAAATGCTTTTTATAAATTGGATCCTGGTAATTGTTTTGTTTGAATACAAGTCTATCAAATGTTGTAATTTGGCTTGTTTACTAACTGTAATGGAATTAACAGTGTTAGCTGTGCTAATGCTGTTTATGCTTATGTATGTTTTGATTTGCATACTTTGTAATTTCTCCAAAAAGGTGTAAATTGGTGGGTGAGGATTGTAAAACTGTGAACTAAATACGTTATGAAACGATTCACAGGCATTCGTAGTCCGGCACATACTTGATGTGCGTGCTGCCCAGAGCTTTGGTGGAAAAAGTGAATCCGCATCAATATAGGTTCGAAAGATATAATCGGAATAGGTGTTCAGTCGTGCATCGTCTGGCATTATCGCAATTAAATCTTCACTATAACCGGCATCAACTTCGTTTGGATGTAAATATTGCAAGCCAAATGAGAAGAGCAACCATTGACCAATTTCTGAAAGATTATCTCGATATTCTGTGACCAAACCTACTTTTTGTATTTTCCTATACCACGCTTGGCTTAAGTGAAATCTACATCCAATAAGTTCAACGTTTTCCCACACATGTTTAATGCTTGCATGAATAGCAAGTTCGAAATCAACAGTTGCTGTTAATGGTTTAAAAATTAAATCATTTTGAGAACATATATCCACTAACGATTGTAGACAGTGTTGGTAAGTTGGTTGTTTTTTGTCTTTCAAAAGACAAAACGCAAGTGGTATATAATACCCATTGCAATACCCATGAACAGTAAATAATTGGTTGAAATATTTAGTGCAATAATCGAAAGTACCATCCATGTAAATATTTTCGACAGCGCACAAACACCTTAAATTAGTCAGACAGGAAAATATAACTAAATTTCTTTCTTGTTCGTTAAGCATTAGAAAATTTTCGCCGTTCTCTGTATTAATAATTATGGAATCCAATGACGAATGAACGTCCATTATTGATGTTGGTAACGGAGGCTGTTCTTTCCGTCTTACATCATAAACAGCCCTGGAGATTATCTTAGCATCTCGGCGAGTAATATCAACTCGAGAAACTTTTGTGTGAACGATGGCGCTCGTAAGAATGTCGGAAGGTTTTTCCGAAGTATCTTCAATCGCTTTTCGTTTGGCTGCACCACTAACAATTTGCCGCCTTACTTTTTGCTCATCTATTTCATGATTATGTTCCAAATTTTCTCTTACTACTATCCTTTGATCATTTTCTCCCACAGTGTATATCGTCGGGTTGTTGGTAAAAATGACCAAATGTATAGGATTTCCATGTTAGTTGGTCACTTTTACCAACAACCCGACGATATATTAGCTGAACATTCACGTTTGCAACATCGCCATTTAACTTCTCCGTTCTTTAATGCAGCGTTTAGATAAAATTTATATCCGCCGCGCACTAACAGTGTTCTTCCGCGCTCACTTAACATTGCTTGAATCGTTTCCATTTTTCAATGTAACTAAATACAGGAAAAAAACGGATTTAAAAAAAAACAGTCGATTGACCATAAACTAAATATACCAATGTGTAATACATACCTGTACTTATTACTGTCCCTAATTTTACTTTCGTAATGCAGATTTCCTTTTTGCTTTTATTAAAAACGTTTGATCAAACTTTATTGTTTTCCAATCTAAATATTAGCGCACTTTTGTACGAATAGTTTAGATATGAGATAAGAAGACTGTAAACTTAAATAAATTAAAACTCCGGCGGTAAATTCAATATTTAAATACACTGGTCCATATACCGCCACTATCTTAGAAATCAGGTCCGTAGCCAGGGGGGGAGGCATTTGGGGGTACGTGCCCCCCCCCGGAATGTATGAAATGTATTCATTGCAGCCAATCAAAATTTATTTAAAAAATTATGGTCCAATAGAATGGTAGCAAATCGTAAAATTTTAACTAACTAACCTAAATTCTACTGGTGAATCTATCTTTCAAAAAATTATATTATAAAAAATTATAATAAATCCTCTAAAAAAAAATAAATAAACCTAACGTAAACCTAAATGATGGATGAAATGAGGGTTTCCAATTATTGCTATAAGTTTTACAATTTAATGTTATAATGTATAAAATGTATTCATTGCAGCCAATCAAAATTTATTTAAAAAATTATGGTCCAATAGAATGGTAGCAAATCGTAAAATTTTAACTAACTAACCTAAGTTCTACTGGTGAATCTCTCTTTCAAAAAATTATATTATAAAAAATTATAATAAATCCTCATTTAAAAAAATAAACCTAACCTAAACCTAAATGATGGATGAAATGAGGGTTTCCAATTATTGCTATAAGTTTTACAATTTAATATCTAGCAATGAAAACCAGAAAATGTAAATACGGACAGACATCTGTATTACTTACATACCTCTGTAGTAAATTAAGTACCTCAATCCTTTAATGGAATTAAAAATGATTACTTACTGACCATCGGTGCAGTCCACATACTGACCCTAACCGAACCCGGTGCAATCCACATGTCAGATTATGTGACCCTTTGACCATCGGTGCAATCCGCAATTGCCCATAAATATAGATAAATTGAAAGTAAGTAGATAAAATTAAAGTCATATCGTTACTTCATTGGCTAAAAAGTCATAGAAATCCCTCATTTTAAATTAATATCCTTAAATATCAAAGAACAAACACATGCAAAACATAAAACGCAAGTTAAATTAGGAATTTAAACAAAGACTGAATTGAAGGTAGTTTAATCGGTATCAATAATTTCGTAGCAGTCAGGAATCAAACCTGTGACTGAAGGACTTTTTATTTTAAATCACCAACTATCAGTACAAAATATTTATAAGGACACAACTTGATAACAAAAAATAATAACTTAAATCCCGCATTCATTTTTCTTAATTTTCTCATTTTAGTGCCAGTATTGCGATCGCGCCTTTGCACAAAAGGGAACCTTAGACGTTCACATAAAAATTCACACTGGATTGAAGGCATACCAGTGCACAATTTGTCAGGCCAAATTTAATCAAAGGTGTAATCTAAGGGCTCACGTTCGAAGAACTCATTTGCACGCAAATATCTCGGAAAAAACCTACAGTTGTCAGCTTTGCGCGTGCGTTTTCACGAGAATTGCATCTTTAAATGCTCATACCACCCGGTACCACAGAGGTGATAAGGAATCCCACGATATTATGGACCTCATGCAGCAAATAGACCAACTAGAAAACCAAATGAACAATAAAAGCAATCTTTCACTCAGTGAAATCTCGAGAAGAAATACAATTCAAAACGATTCAGAAAAATTTGTAAGACTTGCCGATTCAAGTGTTGAAGGTTCTATACAATATTTGAGGGTAAAACAGAAAAAAACTCTTGAAGGATTGTGGTATGCCTGCTCCTATTGTGAGAAAGAGTTTAAAAAACCTTCGGATTTAATTCGCCATATTAGGATCCACACCATGCAAAAGCCTTTCAAAGTGAGTACCTAATTTTTTATTCTAAATTTTTTATAATTGTTAAATTTTAGTGTAAGCATTGTAATCGTCGGTTCTCATTGCAATCGACACTTAAGAAGCACGTAAATGATCATGCCAATTTACGAAGTTATGAATGTACTATGTGCAAGAAGACTTTTAGTTCCAAGAGTGGTTTGAAAAATATCTCCAGGTTAGTATTTTGCTTACATTTTAGAGTATTTCCTTATTTTCACTCTATTTTAATAAAAAAAAAACCATACCAAAATTGGAGGATGGTCAGCCACCGGTTCCCCTTGTAAGCAACAGAGTTTAATAATAAATTTTTGTTAGGGTTAATGATAAAAGTGCGCCACCGAAACTTGCATGTGGTTCTTGCATGTCATTTGTTTCTGAATTTAAAGCCAAGCGCATTAATATTGAAAAATTAGATACCCAGAAGATTCTAAATAATTTAAATATTGAGATTGAATTAAAACAACCAATTGTGGAAACTCCTGAAGGTAAAGCATTATTATTTGATGCTTGAACATGTTATACATGAACATCACATGTTTTAGGTTTGGTACCCATTATTTCACCCAAATCGAAGATTTATTTGGACAGTGCTAACTCCAATAAGCCTAAGTTGCACAAGTGCCATTGTGGATCTGAATTTTTTCGACTGAAGAATTTTCAGCAACACATGTTGACTCATACAAGTGAAAAGAAATTTAAATGCTCTATCTGCCCCAAGTGAGTATTCTGAATTCTTCTTTCCATCACAAAATAATAATGCTGGGTAGACATTTAGGGACCCTAGATAGCAGAGATAACTGAAAACTGGGGAAACTTAAGTTTTGCATAATATACCTAATGATGTAACTCTTATTAAATAATTAATTTTTATTATTGCTGGTTGCTTATAAAATTTTTGTTTTAGATGTTTCCACAGTTCAAGCAAATTAAAGGAACATTTAAATTTGGTTCATAATGCCGAAAGAAAGTTTCTGTGCAGAATATGTGACAAACGTTTTGTTTCCAACTCCATTTTAAAGAGACATCTGATCACACACAGTCATATCAAACCTTACATCTGCCCTTACTGCAAAAAGCGTTTCAGAACCGTCCTACATTGTCGTCAACACATCAAACTTCACAAGAAAGAAGTCTTGGTAATTTTTACAATGTTATTTGAAACCTTAACATTTTATTTCATTTACCTTTAGTTAAGCACATTGGCAGGACCTGATGCTAACAAATTTACTGCTAGTTTTGTGACAGAGACACTTCCTGAAAATTTGTTTGCTAATGCGTTACCTGATGGTACCTACAATTTAGGTTTAAATTTTGATAATTTAACCGACTCCACTGATATACCTGGTGGCTCTAATCTTTTGTCTGAAGTTTCTGCAGGAGTAGAACAGAATGAAGGCGATTCTAGAACTCAAATTTTATACACTGATAAAAGCAGTGGAGTGATTGTTTCCACACCTTTGGATATTTCTCAGGCACATCAAGTAAGTTGTCTTTTCAAAATTTAAATAAGTGAAAAGAAGTTAAAAATGATGAAAAAAATTATAGGATGGGAAGAGTAAACTGGATCAACAGTTGTTTTTAACGTCCACTGCTTTGCCCAGTTATGATGACTCAACAAAAACTATTACTGCAGATAATTTAGAAAATGTAAATGATTCCATTACTAATTTACCACAAGAAAATCCGACGGTTTTCCTAAATTTTGACGATCTACAATTATCTACTTCTAATCTCTATAGCTCCTACCAAAATTTGAAAGTTGGTGCTAGCAATTTTTTTGTTTTTTTTTTAAATGTAATACAAAATTTTTGTAGAATTTTGACCAACTATTGGGAGAAATAAGTGAAATTCCAGACAACAACATTTTGTTGACCTCTGATTCTAGTCTCAGTCAACTAACCGATTCTCAATTGGATTCTTCAAATTTCGATGGATTAATGCCGTTTGCTTTCAACACCAACTTATCCTTAAATAACGTCACTCTATCCAGCACAAATCCCTTCCCAAACGTCATTCTTTCAAATGTTGGTGAAGATGCAACTGACCTTAACCAAGCTCCACTTCCTAATCTACCTTATGACGTCAAAAAAGGTTCTGGGGAAGAAGAATCAGAGAAAATGATGGAAACAGAGCAGGAAAATCCACTTTTATCCAACCTTCTTGAAACTTCATCCAGCAGTGAACCTATAATTCCAAACACAGAAGAATCGATTTTTGGAAACGTCGATTTCACCTGCTCTACCTGCAAGGAATATTTAGATAATGTAGGTGATTTAATGAGTCATAACTGCACTAGAAAAGTTTCTCCAGAAGGAAGTGAAAGTGGTGGTTTACCAAGCTATGAAGATTCCATTCAAGTAAGTGCTTTTTTCAAATCAAATTTTATTTTTCTATCATCTTGGAGATCTTGGAAATTGGTCTTGCATCCTTCCTTCTGTGTTTCCTATTGATTTACAATTCCTCCTGCTTGGATTTAAATTACAAATGTTTAACATTGTAGGCAAAAAAGAAGGTTAAAGGTGGTCGTAGAAATAAGAAGGGGAATAAAACCACCACAAATAAACTTGGCCTACAAACTGCAAATAACAAAGACAAAAAAACTGCAACCCCAAATATTTGTTCCTACTGTCAGAAAGGTTTTAAGAAGCATTCAGATTTGGTAAGATATCAACTGTTGTAACTTTTTGTTTGATTAATTCGCCTTTTTAAGCTAAGACATGTTAGAACTCATACCGGAGAGAAACCCTTCAGTTGTGATAAGTGCCAAAAGACTTTTACACTCAAATCAACGTTAGAGACCCATCAGAGGACTCACAATCCAGAATCACATCAAAAATTTGATTGTGGAGTTTGTGGTACGAATGTTAGCTCTAAGGCGAGTTTGCGAGTTCACATGATGATGCACACCGGTGTAAAACCTTACCAGTGTTCCGTTTGCCTTGAAAGTTTTAGAACCACCGGTCACAGAAGATCTCACATGAGGACCCACTTAAATAACAACAAAGCAAGCAAGCAGTCAAAATCGGCCAAAGTAACTTCCATGCTGCAATCTGTTATCACAGAAACTCAAAACAATGAGGAAATGTATGAAGAGGTTTTATTATTAAACAATTCTCAACCTTTCAAAGAAAATAAGGAACTCACTCTACATGACTCGGAGGTTCTCTTCCCCAATCAAACAGTTCAAGTGGATTCCTTAATTTTGCAGCAGTTACAAGAAAGCTGTGTTTTGTTAGAAGATGGAAACGAAAGAATGCCACCGTTTATTCAGGTTGATATTAATAACTTTGGAGAAATAACGAACGTCAAGTCGATTCGAGACATTCAGGAATCATTCAAAGCTGCTGAGCCAGATAAAAGCAGTGAAAGTACTTATATTACGAAAAATGTATCCCTTGAACGAAATTTTGAGTGTGATATTTGCCATAAAAAGTACACCACTAAATCTGTGCTTACAAAACATAAGAGAATACACAATAAGTTGCATTGTTCGAAGTGTAACATTAAATTTACTCAGACTGAAGAATTACAGGAACACTTGAAAATGCACAATGTAGATCGGCCCTTTGCTTGCTCGCTCTGTGACAATAGATTTAGTCTCAAAAAAAATTTAATAACGCATATGAAAAGGTGAGTTGATTCATTCTGTATTATGCTTGCATGAAAATGGTCTAATAAGATCGAAACATGTCCTAAGCTATTGTTTTTAAAACTTCTGTTATTTCTCTCGTATTGTGATTTTGTGAAATGTTTCTAATTTTTGTTTTTGGGTAAAGAATGTGCATGCATTTAAGTAAATCTTGCAATTAAATTTTAACATTTCAATTATTAAAAGTTTGAATTTTTTTGAAACTATTGATATTATTATTATTTTTTTATTTTCAGAATTCACAGCGCTACTTTTTCGTGATAACTGCTAGTCCATCTTGTTCAATAAATTTCTAATGAAGTTATAGGAAATTAATTCTGTATATTATATTGTTGAAATGCTTTTATAATTTTGTAAAATAAATTATTTTTAAGTAAATACTTGAATTTTTTAAACATGTGTGAATTATTTTTGGTTGAATATCCTCGCACTGGAAATCATTTAATGAAGGTCTAAAATCTTGATGAAAAATTGGTAAGCTCATAATGAAATTCAAGATTATTTGAGAGCCAAAAAACCATAATTATTCAATTTGGAAAAACTGGATTATAACTTTAGAAACGTAGATTAGGTTTCATTTTTAAAATCCAGTTTCATTGATATCTTCGTTGAAAGATGAAGAAAAATTTTGAAATTAAAATTTATATAAGTTTAATTTATAATAATAATCTTGCCATTGTTTTCCTTCACATGGATTTTTTCTATGCCGAAACATCTTATATCTTTAGTTGTTAGGTGAGAGAGTAGTTTGTTTAATTTGGTTGCCGTTTCTACATGATCAATTTTTCCTCTTACAGTCCTGAGGATGGTTTTCAATAAATAAAACCGAAACGTCGACTGACAGCTTATTTGTTTTATTTGGCGTCTCCAATATCCTGCGAAACTTTCGTATTCATAAGTTTAATTAATTTACAAAAAAACTAGTTCAAATACATTTTTGCAGGGCCTCATTTTGCTCACGTCTGCTTTACAAAATAAATAACTAACAATAATATTAACATAATTATCTGGTCTAGAATAATCTAACAAGTAGATTTGAAATTTTTACTTCTTACAGTCCAAGTAAAAATTGGATTTTCGATTGTAACACGTATGAACTTTTGCTTGTAATTGCGTCCCATTTAGTCTTAAAAATAAAGAAAAATAGGCATGTGAAATGCCCGAATACACAAAAATACAAAAAAGTAAGTTCCTTATTAGTTTCTTTTTTAGTTTTAAGACATGGATGTCGGATTTGGAATAGCGCTCGGTTTTAGACCACTTTCCCCTACAAATTCAAAGATTCAAACCAACAATATCTTATTATATTATAGTAATATTTCTGTAAAATGATCTGATCATGAAATATTTGATAAACAAAGAAAAAAATCATTTCTTTAATAACTCAGCTGAGTAGGATAGTGGAAAACCTCAGCGGCTTTAAATATGCAGCCGTGGGTTCGAATTCCAGACCTACCTCTGTTAGATAGCGTAATTACTAATTACCTATGGATACATTTGGATCAACTTTTGATTTTTATATTCCAATTTTATTTAATATGCAGTGGCGTAACAAAACAGCGTGAAATTTAATTGATTCACATTTTTCTGATTTTATAGCGAGTAGTTTTTTTTTAAAAAACTTCAAAATTCTTCTTCTGTCTAAAATGTCTGTTCTTCCTCACGATTGATTATTTCTGCTGGTTTTTGTGTTTCTTGTAAAATGCTATCTGATCCTTTTCTTTCCATTTTATGCATATTTCTGAATTTGCTGCACTTTTTAATTCCGTGATCTTCATTGCAACAGATGCATCTTATCTGATTGATAAATTTTGTTACATAATTTTGATCTATATTTTTGGTGGTGTAATTTTGAATTTGTACGTTGAATCTTCCTCTATTTTTTGTTCCAATTTTACCATTATTTCTTCGTATATTTTTTCGGTTTTCCAAAATTTGTCATCATATTCGTCTTCGTTTGCCCATATTTCGTCATGAAGTTCTTTTATTGCGTTCCATTTTCTTTCTAAGTTTCTTAAAAATCTCTCGTACGTGATTTGTGGTCTGTCTTCTAAAAGTTCGATTCCTGCATTTTTGATTTCTCCAAATAAGGAATTTATCTTCGAGTATTGTTTCTTGTTTCGAATTATTTGACTTGCTTCCATTTCTGTTCTTCTCTTGAGTTTTGCTCGTATTTTTGTGATTTGCTTGTTGGTGCTTTTTGCTTGATTTGTGTTGTCCCGCCACTTTGCTTTCCTTTGCTTGTTTGATTGATTGAATTCGTTACTTGATTCGCTTGTTGCTTTTCTTTGCTTGATTCGTAGATTTTCTTTGCTTGATTTGATTGTTCAGGCATCGTTGCTAGACCCTGTGTGCGTTTGAATTGCTTGAATTTCTTCGGCTTGTTTGTCCGGCGTCGCTGCTGTGGACCCGGTGATTGTTTGTTGTCGCTGTTGGACCTGGTGCTTAATTGTTGTCGCTGGTGAACCTGGTGCTTGATTGTTGTCGCTGCTGGACTTCTTGAATGTTGTTGAAAATCTTGAATCTTGTCGCTGCTTCTTCTAGGCGTGAAGGACCATGATCAGTAATCTGGTTGTAATTGTAAGTTAAATTACTGAGGTTTGTTGCTACCACCAACTTTCGCTAGCAGTAACAACTGCGGGAGTAATAAACACAAAACGAGTTTGATTTAATACTGATTTATTATAAAATTGCTATTCTATTTATATACAGTTAACAATAAACATAATACTAGGTCAGTGCATACTTGCTATCTTGTAATTCCCTTGTCATCTTTTTAATGTAGGTTATTATGACTATTCAATTTTGTTTCTAAATTAAATTGCAAATCCTAGTAAAGCACTTATTTTTGCTAACACCTATTTAACCTGATATACTTAAATTTGTTTATTAAATATATTTCATGATTGAAATTACAAATGCCAAATTTGTAATTTTAAACAGATGTTAATAATTTCAGAACTTTGCGATGATGACATTTCGCCTGTTGCACTCCTTGGCTGGTTATGTTATGTATTAATCCTTGAAGTGACTATCGGCTAGCACTACTGCATCATCAGCATAATATGAGTTTGCTTAGGGTTCTTCCATTAATTTTTATGTCTTCCTGTGTATCCTTCATGAGCTTCTGGAAGTTGAATAGGAGTGGAAATATGTCTTGCACCTCGCTTAGTTGATGTTTCTTTTTGTTAAACCGTCATCCAGTTTTACTCAAACGCCTCATTTTTTATCACCACTAATAAAAACTAGTTAGCAGAAAATCATCCAAACTCAAAAGATTAGCTAGGTACTCCAAATACTCGTTTCAAAAATTGATATATAAAAATTAATAAGTATGAAAGTTTTTCATTACTTAGGTAGGAACTCATTGGGGTTGGAAATAGAATAAATAATGAAAGTTTTAATCTCCCCAGCGGAAGCGCGCATTGATGCTTTGTCGACTTCTGTATCGTCAGAATAATGATAAGAACGTGCACTTGTTAAATTTATGAGTAATTAAAAACGAAAAAACAATTACCGAAATCGTAGAAAAAAAATTAGGGCAAATAAGATAAAGGGGGTAAGTAGAAAGTAGGCAACAATATCAGTGCTAGGGTATCTGCAGGTCTCTTGGGAGGAATAGTGTAGGAGTGAGGAGCCATTGTGACTGACAGATCCTGGCATGTTCAGATGGAAGGCCCTCTTCTTGCATACGAATAGCCTACTTGAAGTGAGACTCTGTCAGACCCGGATATTTATGAAACCATTCGTTGGCTAGATGCGCAGCTTCCGCGCTTTATGCAGATAAGATACTTTAATTGGGCAACTTGCTTATAAAAGGATTTTGGCTTCTAAAAAGGTATACAATCTTAAAACGTACTTTATTTCGTATAGCCGAAGAAATATGTGCGGATCGATGAGGGTTTAAAAAAAAATATCGCTTCTCGACCTAATTATAAACTTTTGGTGGAAAAGTGTGTCGTATAAGTAAATGGAGCTTCTTTATTTCTTTTGCACGGACAAACGAAAACGAGGATTAAGAATTCTTTTTCTAAGACGAGTTATAGGCACTTTCTTCCGTAGTTAGAATTAATTGGCCATTTCGGAATCCATCTATTAGCATGCTGCGTCTATCTTCCGCTTTGCATTCATAGACATAAAACAATTCAGATAAGTAAAAGTTACGACCAAACAAGGTTTTGCCTTAATTAAGGCCCAAACAAACGATTTTTAAAATCTGCATAACTAAATTTTTTATCAAAAAAACTATATTTGTGGATATTCCCGAAGGAAAATTTAATTATTGTAAAAGATGTAATTCAAGAATGATTAAAGCCATAAAAGTAATTAATGTGATTCATAGTATAATTTAATTGTGGTTAATATGAGGGTAATTAGAAAATGTTATTATCATGGGAAACGATAACTTGTTATACCTGTAACTTTTAATGCTCTTATTTGCAACGCCCCATACGTCACCAATTTCTAACCAAATTACCACCAAGAATTTGCAATTAATCTCAAAAGTTTTTCTAAAATTACACTCCTGGCGACTTTTTCTATAATTTACTGGATTTATTAAATTACTTTCCGTAATTGCAGACATGGAATTTAAATTTTTAAATTGGGATGTGAGCAAATTAAATTGAGCTTATAAACAAATTGTTGAACAAATTGTGTTTAATAATGCAAATTGCAAATTGGTTGAAGGTAGGTGTTGTTGGATGGGAATGGCGTGTATATCAATCGCACTGCCAGTTTGCTGATATGCGAATATCTACTTTATGAGCCACCTGTTGCATGTGCTCTTGCTCAAACTCTTTTGCCCTCCACCAAACTAACGATTTCAACCCCTCACTTGACGAAAGCTTTAGTGAAAAACTGTAACAAGAAAAGCAAGTATAAAGTGTGATATCGCTATGCACTTGAATGACTTACTTTTATTCATCTCCTTCTCGTTCGCGATTTCGCACATTTTTAAACTTCATTATTATTTATATCAAATTATTTGTTACAAATTGGGTTACTTGGTTCAACAGGTACTTAGAAAACTGTTTCGATTGCAAATATTTGCATATTTTAAGCTTTTTAAGTTAATTTGCATAAGGGAAACAAGGCACAGCCTAATAGAAAAATTGATAAAAAGTAGAGGTTAATTAAGAATAAAGCAAATCATAAAAACATTATAATGATTGAAAGAATTTGTTATTAGAAAATAGTTTTCGAGTTAATAAGAAATTTAAAATTTATTTACAAGTTTGAACATTCTATTTGGTTGAAATGGAACAGGAAATGTCTCTCTTGTCGCTTTGGAATTGCTAGGAAGGTGTCAAGATAGAGTCAATTTAAAGCCCAATTGGATCGGAGTAATGTAACCTTTAAAAGATTGGTCAAGTTGGAACGACGTTCGTGAACATTATACGGGAAATAGCTGGACATGGCTGCTCATCAGTGGAGGGTTTCTACTACTATCGAACGGACGAAAAGACCATTTGCTATCTGGACATCAATATGATGGTGGTTAGTAAATGACGATGTTCCAACTGCAATTATGCCTTAATCTCAAACGTGCTAATTAACATTTAGGTTTACTACAATGCGAAACAATATTATTATTTTATGTCCTTTATGCATGTTGATGTAAAATTATTTTTGTATTAATTTAGCGATATAGTAGTTGCAATATAAGTTTGAATAAACGGCACATCGAAAAGAGCGAGAATTTGCATAGAAATTGTAAGGGGCTGATGGAATCATGTCACAAGGTGATCGTGAATCAGGAACAATAGCCAAGTTTTCACTAGGGATAAGTCGTTTTAAATAGACGCAACATTGCCCACGATTCGTATAAGAACATTTAGATAAACAAAAAAACATTTTGTTTATGATTATCGTATTTTTTCTCATTCGAATAAAAGCTTTTACAAAAATTATTCCTTTTAAAGTAACGACGGAAAGTTTTAATTAAAAAAATTGATTATAAGTTACGTTTAAACAGTTGTAATTCCAATCACGAAATAATCCTGTCCATCACAATATACGAATCGTAGGAAAACCCACATCCCACAATAATAGCGATAGCACCGTAAAGTTTCATTTAATACAGGATATAAAGTCCATAGGCGTTGGACGTGTACGATATTTACCCTAAAAACCGTCATATCACCTTCTATCTAACGTTTTGTTTTCGAAATTACAAATTCCACCAAATTATAAGCCACTTTTTTAATTTTAGCTTTTAAATTAAAATTTGAGTCGGCCATTTAAAAATTTTATATTTTAAATGTTAAATTAAACAGAAATTTGAATATTTAACCAAAATACAGGGTGTCCAGAAATTTATTAAAGCAACATTAAAACAACAGTTACAATTTTGTTATTCATATTATACTATCTAAAAAAATATAGCGTTAAGTGCAATTAACTTGGCCTGATAATTTCCATCGCCCTGTCCATAAAATTTGATAATTCTTCATGAAGAAGTAGACAAATAAACTAATTCTTCAGAAGAAGAAGTTTATTTGACGCAATCGATTTTATAATAGCATCTTCGATTGCTCGTTTATGTGACGTCCTTTTCATCCGGACGTTAAGAACCAAAATTCTATAGAACCATGAACTTTATTAAATGTAGTAACATATGAATTTGGCACAATTCAAAATTCTAATTGGCCAAAATCCAATTCCTTAGACCCTTAAAGGAATCAAAAGTCAGATCGGAATTGGAATCGGAAATCGAACTTACAGGGTAAAAAAACACTAAATTTATAGACAATATGTTAATATTTTTCAATAACCCTTGGATTCAATGGATTAATTATGTCTACCAGTACCCGTGGAAATCCATAGATCCTCTGTGTTTTCAATTCTGCTTGTGTAGGGGACACAATGATCGAGAAAATCAATATTAGTAGTCTCAACTATAAAACGGGGCTAACTTGTATGATTTCCATGGTTGAAGGCTTCTAATTATGCAGATGTTTTCTCCTGTTAGAGATGATAACATCAGAACCGAAAGTTGAAATAAGTTCTATCCCTGGAATTTTGGTATCCTAGCAACCGTGACAGGTAAAACTATGTGCCATAAGAAAATGTTTACAATTAATTTTTACAATTTATTTTACCTTATTAGGCTTACCAAGAGGGTCAAAAATGGGACCAGCGTCCAATTGCGCAGCAAATATTGCTTTAGGAATGGCAACGATACGAGGAAGGACAAGTTTGGATGCCGGTATAGACTACTATTCCATTAGTTCAAGATTCATTATTGGCTAAATCAATTAAATGTGGTTATTTCAATTTTCAAAAATAGAGAACAAATGAGCTGATGAATTCTATGAAGTTAAACCCAGAATTTTAACTCCGTAACTCAACCAGCGATCACCATCACTCCACTGCTGTGGCTAATTGTTTTTTAAGTCTATTTAGTTCTTTTTGTGAAAATCTACCATGTCTTTTGAATGAGAACATTTACCAAAGTTGATCCACATTTTAATTTTCTCGCATCAATGGAAATAAATAATAATTAATCCAGCAGTCACCGAAATACACCCAAATATAAGTGGTGAAAATTGAATCGAGTAGCAGAAATTGATGGATTTGGAAGTTTGTTTGGATTTGGAAGTTTAGCAAAGTACATATTTTTCGACTAAAACTGTTTAATGTCTTTGCTTTTCCTTAGTTTGTCTTTCAACTAGAGTATGCCCCTCATGTGTATGGTCTCCTTAATATTATTATGAAAAGTTAAATTCATGGTTGGAAAAGGTAAAACAAAAGTCTCTAAAATACTATCACTTTAATTGTGGTGTAGTGCTGGAAAAGTTTTCCCACGAGATGTTCCTATTTGCCGTGAGGACAAAATCCTTGCAATATAGAAGAATTACCTGTGATTTATGCTTTGTCCACCGGTTGAAGTTCGAATGAAGTTCTGAGTTGTTGTTTATAGTGATCCAAATCGAGGTGCAATTTTAAATTTCGCTCCATTTGAGATGTGTCAAATTTGAAATGATGAGGTACATAATTATTTCAAAATCTAATGTAGAGAGATGGGAAATTTTAATCGTGGAGACACATGGTAAAAGAACGCGTCCTTTTTCGACAATGAACATATATAATCGAACCTTTACGGGCAATGGAAATTGCTAGATTTAGATAGTCAAAGATTTTTGTGGCAAAAATTGAACGATTTAGGATTGAATGACATGTGGTTTCAACAGGATGGTATCACATCACATGCCACACATCCAATGAAATGATGGCTGTATTGAATATTAAATTTGAAGATCGCTTAATTTCTCGGAGTTGGTAATATCAACTGGCCACCAAGATACTGTGATTTAACACCTTTAGATTTCTTTCTTTAGGGTCATGGTAAATCAAAAGTATATGTTAATGATTTGCAATCAATGGAAGACTTGAAAACAAATATTGAAAACGTTATCGAAGAGTTACAGTCTGTTATCGATAATTTTATTCAAAGGATCGATATCTGTAGTAGGTCACGTGGAGGTCATTTGGATGATAGCATACTTCATATTATGTAATTCCAATTTTAAGAAACATTTCTTGTTTTCTTAATTAAATTACTTTTGCACCTCGATTTGAAGACTTATTTTTGGTCTGAAATTACACAACTAATTATTATGGTTTGAATAGGCCCTTCAAGAATTTTCCTCTTTATCAATAAATTAAACAAGTTCGACAGTTTCAACTTATTGGGTAGTTGATATCTTCTGTTTAAGGGGAATTTTATTGGGAATAATATTGGAAAATGTGGAATTTGAATGCTTTGGAATGCCTTAAATAAATTGTTGTCTTGAGATTTTCTCTCGTTTCCTTTTCGTTTCCAGTATAACCAGTATAAATTTGAAAATTTGCAGATTTTTGCACCTGGATCCCCAAATGTAGTTGGCTGGAAATACTATGTAGCAAGTATCGTGCGAAAAGAAACATTCAATAGGTCAAACATTTTGCAAAATCATAACCAACTTTTTCCTTCTATCAATTTTTCTATTTTTAGAAATTCCTAGTTTTTCTTATTCTTTTTCTTTTCCTTTTTTCCTATTTTATCTATTTCCCAAATAGTTCTCCCCCCCCCTAAACCGCCGCGCCGGGTCTTTATCGCTGCCATTATTTTTAAAACAATTTATAATGTTGTTAGAAACGACAATTATCCACTAAAATTGCCTTGGTTTTTGAATATTTGAAATACTTACTGCTTCGGTATTTGAAATTTGAAATACGTTTTGGCTAGGTTTATCAAAAAACTTTGTTGGTGCAAATATTCAATTATTTAAAACTTTTGTAATAAACTTTTTAAATCACAGACATACAATACATAATGACTAATATGGCATTGTGCGTCATTATAATAAAAACAAATCTATCAAGTTTCAACGTGTACATTTTTTGGCATTAGTGTTTTAAGTTACATTCGGTCACCTTTGTTGGTTATAAAATCTGCTCCTCAAAAATTCTTGCAATAATTGCAGAATTTTAGAGGATTTTATTTAAGAAACGCGAGTGATTTTCTTATTATAATTTTCGGTAATCAAGGAAAACTTGGTATTTACAATTTTCGCTGTAAACCAGAAAGTTATTATTATGTTGTGCAATTTGGTTCGGTAGCAATGACATTTTATAAATTAATAAATTTTAAGTGATAAGTGTTTTGAAACAATAATCCAGTGTGGCCCCGAAAGAAAATGGAAAATTTATTGAACAACTACTCAAGGTTCATGAGTTTATTTGGAAAAAAGGTAGGAATTTTGCATTTTTATTTTCTAATTTGCTACGCTTCTGTCAGTAAAAATTTAATAAGACCTCGATAAGACCCATAAAATAATAACACTATAAAGCAAGAAATAAAATGAGTGTGGTATAATAACTTCCTCTAGCTTGGTCATATTACATAATATAAACATAATTATTACAAAACCAAATCAATAGATTAATTAGTGGACCAAAACCAAACCTTAAAATTAAACAATTTAAATCTTCCTGTGGAAAATTAGTTGATTAATTTTGGGAAAAGTACTGTTGGGGATCTCTTCCCATTTTCTGTTTGTTTCCAGTAAGTCAAGATTGTTCTCTATGAGCCCTTCATTAACCGAAACTCAACCACATCTAATAAGTGGTTAGAGTTGGGAGGGATACATACAAATTTGATGTTCTTGATCTTACATTTACTGACGACCTGATAGTTCAAATAGGAATTTAATTTATCCCCTATCACCACTTTTTCCAAGAAGATTGTAACGAGCTTTGGGTGGCCCACCTGTTTGTTACTCTTCGTAAACACTTCTTGCCTTGTAATTGTTAAACACTGACCCACAATATCTTTCCTTCACATCGTCAAAATAATTTCGTATATCCTATGGTTTCACAACTGCTCATTTGGTCGTAGTGTTTTTGACCAACTTAGGACTGACTACCTATGCCTCTTTAAGAGGGGCATTTAAATTTTGATGCGAAAACATGTTTCAAAAGATGGCGTGCCCTAAAATATTCTAAGAATCTAAGAATCTTTTCACCAATACAAAATTCTAATAATTTATAAAAGTCATATGAATAAACGATAACTAATTTAGGGAATGAGGAAGTTTGAGCTTTCAAAGTTAAATATTTTTAAAAATATTCAATATTTTCAAATATGAATATCTTTTTGAAATATACTTGTAAAATTTGGTGGTCGTATAGATACCTGCTGTTTGCTTTGGGAACAATATTTGCGTCCACACACACTTCGACTTCTCATCTTTTAACGTTATGGATTTATGTGATTGATAGCTCGTTTGCATTGTACCGCAAAACCAGGGTGCATCTGATGAGACTATGCCGTTTGGCTAAAGTCGAAATCAGCTGATAATGCAATGAGGTCTTTGTTGGTCGGTGTTTTCGATATCCTTCGCATTCCATGCGTTTTTTGTTGTTGAGGTCTGGTCTATCTTGACTAATTACACTTGGTCTTACGTGTGTGTAGGTCCATTGTGGTGATGGATTTGCGTCTCGAAGAGAACCTTTTCCTATACTTGTAAATATTCAACATTGGAAGCTCAAACTTCCTCATTCCCTAAATTAGTTATCGTTTATTCATATAACTTTTATAAATTATTAGAATTCTGTATTGGTGAAAAGATTCTTAGAATATTTTAGGGCGCGCCATCTTTTGAAACATGTTTTCGCATCAAAATTTAAATGCCCCTCTTAAAAAGGAAAACGACCAGTTTTTTCCTGAGATCACCCCATTTTTGAATTTCTGTAATTTTTTCCCTTATACTAATCAAGTATGAACCTTAATGTTTCTCAAATCCACTAAAATAAAATATTTTATTCATTTTAAAATTTTTTATGGAATCATTTCCGTTTAATGTTTATAGTCTTCCAGGTCTGATTTTTAATGTAATCCCATTAAATTTTTAGCCAAAAAATAATATCAAAATGTAATATTTCTTGGGCAAATTTAATAAAGAATTTGAATTAAATCAATGTCCATGGTAAGAAATATAAATTTTACTTTCTCTCTCGTATGGCTCCTCTCTGGTTGATTAAATTCCAGTGTACTGGAATCAAAAGAATTAATTAGGTAAAACATAGAACTATTTTTGTAAAGGCTTAAAATGTTGAAATTAAAATTAGTTTCGAAGCAATAATGTCTGATCTTCAAAGATGACCTACTCTCAGCGCTTGCATTGCTGGTCATATTTGAAGACAATTGCTTCACAATTAATTTCAATTTTGAAATTTTAAGCCTTTATACAAAAATAGTTTTATGATTTACCTAATTAATTTTTTTTTAATCATTTAAAAATATTTTTTCTATTCCTGCATGGTTTAATGACAAAAATGTGCATTTGGAATGCTGGAAAGTCCCTTTCATAATATATTATTTGCAAAAAAAGTGAAAATGTTTGTATTTTCAACTTTTTTTTACAAAAGTTGGAACTTGAAAACAATTAGAGATATGCAAATTCTGCTTGGTAGGTATATTTAATAATCAATAATGTATAATATCTTTTTTTAATTTAAGCTTTTAATTAAAAACTAATAAACATAAAAAGATAAATATTTCCAGCAAAGTTCTCATGTATTATTAGCTAAAGTGAAATGAATTTCATTTAATTAACCATTACCAAACCAAATTCCACAGGGTAGTTCAAAACAACTTAGCAATCATATTGCTACATATTTAAAACTAATTTTAAATATGAGAAATGGATTATCCATAAGAAAGGTATTTATCGATTATCTGATTATCACCAGCAATAATGCAGGAATATCAATCGTGGATATCGATTTTTGGATTTCAAATTTTGGGTATCCTTTACTAATTATTTTTAGAGCGAATGTAGAGATGTTGAAAAAGTTTGAAAGAAAAGAGACATGTAAAATTATTTAAAACTGTAAAATGTGTGATTTATATAATTCGATACTTTTATATTCTGGAGAAGTAGAAATTTATATTTTATATATTTGACTTACACATGAACGAACACATTGGAATGAATATACAGTTGTGGTGGAATGAAAGTATAGGAGCATCGCGACGCTTCTGTTTGAGTGATCGACCCGAAGCGAGTAAAGCAAGCTATTTGAATGCATAGTTGTCCGTCAGTCAGGACGACATTACCGCAAGAACCCTCCATCGAACAGGACAATAAATTGTCATAAAACCGTCAGATCGTCTGATTTGACAGCCGGGGGGTAATTAAAGAGTGAATTTATGAGTGCACCGTCTCCCGCATCCAGATACCTTAGGGATCTTTCTAACAAAATGATTCTCTTTTGCAGGATATTTTCCGATATTATAAATATCGAAGAGCTTTGTTAATTACATTGTATTTTAGAATTAAGTTACATTTTTATGATGGAAAAGCTATTTTGACGACCTCTTCAATAATAATTTTCGTAAATTGAAAAAAACCATTAGTAATTATCCTTTTATCTTTTTTAACAGAAAGTATATAAGTTACTACTATCCATTCATCAAGGTTTGTAGCCAACACTAACTGAACTCAGCTCATGATAATCGTTCTAGAAATCAGCACAAAATGGCCTCCTGTGATTTATTTGTATAGTTTATTGCCGTTCATTCCGCCCGATGACTTTTATGGATATTTTTTCTGTGACACATGGCTATACTTGTAACAAACGGAACTAGGAATTCTTTCAAATACATTTTGGCTTCTTTAGTTTTGAAAAATATTTTGGACAAGGATTAAGAAAATCGATCGATATCTTAATTCTTTTTCTCATCGAACAAATATTGGAAGCGGAGGAGCAACTGTTAGTTTAAATCGTCTTGCAGCATTTAGTTGGAATAATTTGCTGCTCGGAAAGTTTACGGGAACAAATCATTTTGAGATAAAGGAGACATAGCGAAGTTTAATAATTGTGAAATATATCGAGTACATTTGAATTACGCAGCAAATCAATAGTGGATATACGAAATGCAAATACTGTAGAATCAAGAAACATAAATCAGGGTGACATTAGTAGATTCTTAGCCGAGTTTACTAAAGATATCTCCCTAATACAATCGCTAGAGTATCCGAATTGGATGAGTTACAACATGACTTAGCTTTAACACAGAGAGCAATTATTAGCACTAACTAAAACTTGGTTAGAATAGCGACGACCTCTGTTCACTATGACGTCATAAATAATGAAAATGTGGCAACCCTTTCCCCCAAACATTTACCTTGCAGTCATGCGGTTCACTTAAGCTGGAAGTTTATTGCATGCTTGGATGGTTTCAGGATCTGCGATCTTAACTATAAACGTGCTCATGTGTTCTCTACTTGCAGATTTGCTCAGCTTGATTTAGGAAGGTTTTACAAGTTGAGAGATAGGATAGGGTTATAATAACTTATTGGTTTAGCCATTTATAGCTATTTGCTTTTAGATGATTTGGGGTTAGGCTGCACTCTTAAGACGTTTATGCAATCGCCACTCAAATCCATCGATACCTGATGCTCGCTAGCTCACTCTCCGTCCTACTAACTGCTTCCAATCTCAAATTAATTTATCGATATTGCCTAACTTAAAAATGTCCTCTTATAATTGCTTGACTAAGAATGAGCCCCGGTAGACAAGGGTAAATGTAAGATACGATTGTAATAAAAATTACTAACGGTGTGTGCGAAAACCTTAGTAACTGTTATGGTTTTTGCTTGACTGAAAAATATATTCCGGGGTATAAATAAGAATTTTTAGTCGTGGGATTGATTCTCACGCCGAGTTTTCCTTTTATTACACCATCGAGAACAATTTAATAATATTTGTAGATCGGCATAGAGTAAAATTTCTGTATTTGTAATTTGCTTATCGTATAACAAATTTTAATCTTTATGAATTTTGTTTAAATCGAATAATTTTATCAAATGTTTGGATACAAATTTTAATTTGCATTATCGAAACTGAGGTTTTTCCTTTCTGGAAGTTATTGCTTTTGAGGCCTTATGCATACAGGGTACAACGCAATTTCCATGTTAGTATCGTTTCGTAAATTAAATTACTAAATTTGCTTTTAATAATTAAAATTATAACGCAGCTAACGATATGCGAAAACTGACATTCGGAATGTTACATTATCCTGGCGTGATTTCAATGGTGGGGCACTAATATTACGGTGGTTGGGGCATGTGCAGAGGTTACTAAGGGAAAAAATAACGAAAATTACCAATAAGAACTAAGAAATTGGGAATACAAAGAAAAAAAATGGTTAGAAGCGGTAGAAAGAGATACAGAACGTAAAATATGGACAATAATAGCACAAGACAGATGCAAGTGGATGGATGGAAATCTTATAAAGAATATAATATTGCACAAATGATGCATTACCTTCCACGTGACCTTGGTCAAATTTTTTATCCACTAATCATCTCACTCATTTTAATTTTCAATTGGAGTTCAACACTTCTTCTCCTTTTTCTTCTATCGTTTACTCTCGTGAAAGTGTGATGACGCTAGAGAAAAGGGTTTGAAAATAAAGGGGATAATGGGAATATTTCTAAATGGGTACATATTTTTAGGTTAAATTCCGAAAATATCGATTTTTGTAAAAACAGGTGGAGACCAAATTTGTCCAAAATTTGAATCTCTGCAAGTTTGTTTCTCTTCATTTATGCCGTTAAGTTGAAAATAAAAGAGATAATGATATTATTTTGAATTTGTCGCTTTTCTCGGGTCCAATTCCAAAAATATCGATCCTAGAAGAAAAATTGTAAGGACCAAACTTGTAGAGAATCAAATTTCCTACAATTTTTGATCCCACGGTTTTTATGTAAAATCAAAAATGGCCGAGTTATTCAAGAAAAACTGTTTTTTATGAAAAAAAACATTTTTCGAATAAACGCATAAGCAAAATTTGGTCGAGATTTTCAATTTACACTCCCAGTGACCCCCCCCCCCCGAGACAGCTGCGAAAAAAAAAAACACTAAGAAATTATTCACGGGTAGGGTCGGTTTTTTTGATATAATGACTGGACTATAAGTATTATATCTTTTTTGAAGTTCAGGTTGTTGATTGGTTCAACGCAAACTAATCCTGATATTTTTAATGTTGACTTTAACATTAACATTGTTAAAGTTAAGTTACAATCAAATTTACTACTGTCTACTGTTTTGTACTACTGTTTTGCAGGCTGGTGGTCTATGTCGATCATAATTAGCTCAGCCTGCGGCCTCGCATTTTTTTATTGGCAATATTATAACACTTAGGTGTTTCAACATCATTGATTGGTTCCTTGTAAACCAATTTCGATTTCACAAAACTTTTAAAGACTCATTAAAAATTAAAATGGATTTCTATTGGCTTATTTTTCTACTGGTTAACTATCACCTTTTAATTACTAATAAGTGGTTGCTAATAATAATCTTAAACCTTAAGAGCAATGTCCAGTGCTACCCCCCTATACAGTGTGAATATTTGTGTTTTATGTCATTTATTTCCAGGTATTTACAAAAATTTAAATAATTGAAGGGCTCAATGCAAAAAGTGATTAAGTCACATTTTTGAGTTTCTGAGTTATAGCTGTTAGAAAGTTTTAAAAGGTTCCCACATCTACATTTTTAATGATCACCATAGATGTAATTTTTTAAATAAAAACTATACCTTTAGGCAATATAATAACATAATAACATGTAATCAAAAATTTATTCAATAACGAGAAAAAAAATTAAAAAGAGATTGAATATTTAGACTTATAGTCTGTTTTTTTTAAGAAACGAGTAAAAAATTTCTTTCCAGGTGGATAACGTGAATGTTAACCAATGAAATTGGTTGAAATTAAATTTCAATTCAACCTTGCTTGAAGGACGTGGAAAAATTATTTTAAATTAGGTATAAAAAGTATGTTGTTGGTTCTTTTTCAAAAACTATTAGAAAAAATATTGTTCGATACGCGTGGAAAAGTATCTTTTTCCATTCTCGGCTGCGGTTTACAACTTCGCCTCGAATGGAAAAATATTACTTTTCCGCACTAGTATCGAAAATATCTATTTTTACTCGTTTCTTTAAAAAAACAGACTATAAATATAAAATAATATAAATTAAATTTCAAGCAAGGTTGAATTGAAATTTAATTTCAACCAATTTCATTGGTTAACATTCACGTTATCCACGTGGAAAAGAAATTTTTTACTCGTTTCTTAAAAAAAACAGACTATAGGTACTTTTTGGTCCAAAAATGGGTTCAATATATGAAAATGAGGAACTTTTGCTTTATTTCCCTCTCCCTTAAATAAAATAGGTATCGAGGATTATGCAGTAAAATCTTAAAAAAATTAGAAATTCCAGCTGTACGCCAATCTTTACTTCCCAAAAAAATTTTAGGTTAGGAAATCTGGGCATGTCAACAGCAAAAAGTGGCTAAGTCCATGGACTAAGCCATTTTTAGACACTTAACAACTTCTTGCACTGAAATGACGATCGATTGAAATTTTGACTTTTAATTTTTCACGTAGAAGGACGCTTCTTGCCACAAATCTGATCTCGCCAACGTATAGTACAGGCAAATTCGTATAGATTGCCACCATTAACTCAATTTCACAAAAATATGCACTTAGCTAGATTTTGCTAGCATTGCAAAATCTTTCAACTTTCTTTTATGTCAAAACGCTAAAAGAAATTGATTATTTACTTATTTGAACATCGCGTAATTCGAAAACTACGGTTGGAAGGGGGGGGGGAGATTCCCATTTTCTAATTTTCGAATAACATGGTTTTCCAATAAATTAATCAACTTCCTTTAGCGTGCATATATAAAAAAGTGTTGAAAGATTTTGTAATGCTAGCAATTATTTAAATTTTTGTAACGTCCTGGAAATAAATGGCAGAAAACACAAATATTCACACTGTATAGGGGGGTAGCACTGGAAAGTGACAATTCCATCTATCCAATACAATATAATCAAGAGCCAGAAAAACAAGACCACAAAAGAGTCAGGTCACCGTAGACTGCAGAGACCACAGATCTCTTAAACAAAGATGGACTGCCATTCCTTACGGATGTAAATCCAAAAAAGAGAAGACTATATGGACGCCGCCATTTGTGGTGCAGTTCTTGGAAATTTCTTCTTGGTTAATGTCGGTACTAAAATGAGTGTGTATTTCACATTTCAGCAGTAAGATAACCTCATATTTTGTTATGAGCAGTTTAAATTTAAATTACCCTCAAAAATCTTCAACTACTATTGGCTATAAAACTTTTGCATCACAAATGGCGGCCTCCTAAATGGACACACTATTTTTACTCTGAATAGCAGTCCATTTTATTTTAAGAAGTCCGTAGCAGAGGTAATACCAACAGCAAGATAATCCGATACTGTAGGTCGAGCCATCCCAGCGATTGAAGACCTCTGGATAAGTAGGAAGAGGAAAGTTTCCTCATATTTAAACGTCATTTCGTTACGCATTATAATTTAGGTATCCAACGACTTTCAAATATTTCTTCATTTGGAAAAATTTTTTAAAGAATTTATCTCAAAAGATTTTGTAAGTTGGTACAAGATTTTTGCAAGGGTTGTTATTATATAAGAGTTCACCTTCAGTTTCGATTAACTTCCTTGGAAATTAATGAAAATTTACAATGGCGCCGTATAATTTTAAAGAAAAGGTTATGAATAAAAGGCGACAAACGACCACTCCTAAGAGTGGGGACGTTAGAAAAGCTAGAATTTCTGATGCTCGAGAAAGAATTACAAAACGTCGTAATTTTCGCAACAGAAATGGATTCAAAATTGAAGAAACTATTTCTCGTATAGCATCAAACATCTTCAAAAAAACCGATAGAAATGGGAAAATCTCTCTGATGACTACTAACAGCAAACAGAACATACGTTCAAAATCAGAAAAGGTTCTTCAAAATCAAAGGAAAGCAGTTCCAATAAGTGAAAGTAGAAATCTCACAAATTCGTTTAATATGAAAACCAAGCTGGGTGGTCAACGAGAAAATCAAAGGAGAATTAGTTTGTTGTCATGTGGTGTCTTCAAGCGGTTAGATACGGTTCCAACTCCACCTAGTTATAGAATTATAGTTTCCAATTTACACAAAGGAGTCAGTCAAGACGATTTGCATGAGTTGTTCGGAAGGATCGGCCAATTGTTGAACGTGAATCTGTTGTGTCCTGGTACTGGCGAAGTGATTTATCCAAATTTGGTAAATGCTAAAAAAGCAATTGAAATTTACAATAACAGATTATTCGATGGTCAACCCATGAAGTGCCAATTGGTATAGTCACGAAGTCGAGGTTTGGTTTCATCTGCGGAAAATCGTTTGGTTAATGTGTGAATGATAAATGAAAGGCTCTTTTGGATTGTTGTAGGAAAAATAAAATTTTGTAAATATTAACTAAAATTTCGTTTTTGAATTGGTGTTATTTTTATTTTTGAAGTTAAATATTTTGGCGTTAATTGCTAAGATTATAACAACAAATGATGCTACACCCTATACATCTACATCATAGAGGTTGTTGATATTTAGGGTGGCTAACCTTTATTTCATCTGTCGAGTGCCGGGAACTTATGGCAACTAGGTAGAAAAAAATAACTGGTGCCAGGTAATTCAATAAAACTGAGAAGAAATCGTTTTAATAATATTGTCGTTATTATGAGACCTATGCCACTAATAGAAAAACTAAAATGGAAAAGCACGAATCACTAAATCTCGAAAAGGAAACGCTTTCAAAAATGTAGTAATTTTGCCAGTACGAACAATTTTTTTTTTCGAACTAGTTTATATCGGATGGTGCAAATCAAACTAACAATCAGATTGCTACAACGCTAACGTGATATTAATTCAATAAATTTCCTTTCAATGAAAAATTTACTGTAATTTTACATACCTACATTATTTTTTTCAGTAGCAGCTGCCCAATAAGCATGAAAGAAATGCAAAAATATTTTTAAATATTGCAATGTTGTCCAGTTTAACAGTTAGTTGAGGTATAAAAAATATAAGTTTAAAAAAATCGTCAAGTAGTAATAAAATTTGCTTGGATTTACAAAAGCTCATTGGATGCTAGAATTTGAAATTAAGCAGTAAATTCGTGGTGGAAGAAAAATGTTAGTTAATGCTTATGGCTGAATGCATTTAAGGGATCATCTGCAATATTACATGTATGATACAATCGAACTAATCGGGGCTGTTCTATCAATCAGTTTCACAGTCTCATTAGTACTAATTGATGGGAGACCCGCGCCTTAGTAATTGCTCTTAGGATTAGCTATGCAGTTATTGCTATGGTTTATGAGATCCATATCTGAACTCAATTTAATAACGGCAATCTTCGTGTTATTACAATATCTAAATTTGCATTCAAAGTGTTATATATAAAATTTAAGTAGGCAGGTACAAATAAATTATTATTAAAAAAGCTAAAATAGCTTTTAGGCGAATTCAGTTTGAGATTATTAATTTGGCAATAATGAAAAATAATTTGACGTAGAAATTTTATGACGGAATACTTTATAATTAAATTGTTGATACATAATTGGAAAATCTGGACTAAGTGAGCTAATATTATTTTTGTTCAACGACGACTTCCATTAACAACGTACATAGTGACCGGAACCGGTCCGGGTTTACGATTTGAGCTCGGTGTAATCAGGATGTAACGACTGTCCGGCGACATCTGCAGAGACCGTCTTGTGTTTATGGGCTGTCCGACACCCATATTAACACATCCAATATCCCACGGACACGACATTACCCAGATATGAATGACGTGACCAGGCCGCTCTAACCGCGAACCTCTTCAATGAACCCTATAGATCCCTATCGTCCTGTAATTTGTACATACAGATCTACCAAAGGATCCCATTATGTACGCCTAGTTGATTTGATTACGGAATACGGAAGCAAACATAAACACGTACAACTTTGTATAATGTCCTCGTAAAATTTGTTAACGAAATTGTTACACCAATTACCGACACTCTCATCTGCAAAACTTATCTTTCCCAAACCTCAGTACCGTACCAACTTCACAAAACTAATTTCTTAATTGCCCAACCATTTTTATCTTTTAAGATCCATACAACAGATTTTAAATTTTTTATAAATCTCGCGAGATTTAAGTACGTCTTAATATTTAAAGAAAAACGCTTTTTTCATATTTATTAAACAAGCCGAGAAAGATGAGGGATATGAAAGTAGATGTACGCCTTTTCTCAGTTCTTTATTTCACCCCAGGTTCCAATAAACTCGATCTATGCTACCACTTAGGTATATACCGAAATGGAAAGAGTAAATTAGCTATGCATGTAAATTATAAAATATTATGATACACATAAACGTTAAATAAACCATTTTTTCATTAACTTTTATCAAGGGTAATTACCGCAAAATTTTTCTTCCATAAAAATTTGGGCGATTGTAATTTCTCCTTAAATCTTGTAGATTTCATTAAAACTAACAGGAATTTGTTCCGTCATTTTATTTAACGGACGGGGTGCATATTAGCCATTTTTTGATGATTAACTGGGCAAAGCCAGTTCGGGATGCAACTGGGTTAAATGATAGGGTGGCAAATTTTATGAGGCGGTAGTTTTTATATTAAAAATCTGTACATACATAAATACAAATACAATTTGGTTTTCTTTTTCCTTCAAATTCAGGATTTTCCTTTTTTTTTCGTTCATTTTCAAGCACAGTGGTGGGAACAACCCCATTTAAATTTTTGTGTAAAAATGCAGCAGACTGCTGCTGTGCAATTGACCAGACCAGAAGTGTATCCTGATGCCAAGTCAGTTATAGTTTACTAACTTATGGAAAATGCTTCAAGTCCCAGATTGATTTTGATCAATTCTTAACTTAGGTCACGAGGTAGTTTCAATAATTTATTTTGCAAGTGACTTCAATTACAATCGCAAAGAAAATATCGAATCATTGTACACTTTTCAAACTTATTCTTGAACTTCAAAATTTCAAGGCGTCTAGCGCAAAACTTACGTTATGTTTTATAGTGTAAAGAAAATATTTATAATAATACTAACTTACACATTACGTTTTACATTACATCCACAAAAATATATTTAGTTTTCTTATAACCAATTAAATTTTCAATATTCTACATACAAAAACAGTTCATGGACTTTTTCACTTGTAAGCAGTGGCGGATTTCCCAACAGGCGCAAGAGGCTTAGGGCCTCGTAAATCGAGGGGCCTCAAAATAAGGAAAATTTAATTATTATTAATTAAATTCCTGTTGTAATAAACACAGGAAAAATAACGAAAAAATTCTAAATAAGATGCCTTAGTTTTTCAGTTATTTTGATTTCAGTTCAATTCTTGATTTAAATTTTTTGATAAAAATTTGATTTTGTTCAAATATTCTGAAACTTTATGAAAATATTAACTCTGTTGTAATAAACACAGGAAAAATAAGGAAAAAATTCTAAGCCGTAAGATGCCTTAGTTTTTCATTTATTTTGATTTCAGTGCAATTTTTAATAAAAATTTAATTTTGTTCGAATATTTTGAAACTTTATGAAAATATTTACTATGTTGTAATAAACACAGGAAAAATAACGAAAAAATTCTAAGCCCTAAGATGCCTTAGTTTTTCAATTATTTTGATTTCAGTGCAATTTTTGATTAAAATTTTTTTTTTTAAATTTGATTTTGTTCAAATATTCTGGAACTTTATGAAAATATTAACTCTATTGTAATAAACACAGGAAAAATAAGGAAAAAATTCTAAGCCCTAAGATGCCTTAATTTTTCAGTTATTTTGATTTCAGTGCAATTTTTGATAAAAATTTAATTTTGTTCAAATATTTTGAAACTTTATGAAAATATTAACTCTGTTGTAATAAACACAGGAAAAATAACGAAAAAATTCTAAACCCTAAGATGCCTTAGTTTTTCAGTTATTTTGATTTCAGTGCAATTTTTGATTTGAAATTTTTGATAAAAATTTAATTTTGTTCAAATAATCTGAAATTTTATGAATATAAAATTAGTTCTATTATAATAAACACCGGAAAAATAACGAAAAAATTCTAAGCCCTAAGATGACTTAGTTTTGCAGTTATTTTGATTTCAGTGTAATTTTTTATTTAAATTTTTTGATAAAAATTTAATTTTGTGCAAATATTTTGAAATTTTATGAACATATTAATTTTTTAGTAAGTAGTACCCACAGGAAAAATTATAAAAAAATTCTAAGCCCTAAGATGCCTTGGATTTGTAGTTATTTTGTTTTCAGTGCAATTTGAAGTAAAAAAAAAAAGTCTTAAAGAATAAATCGTCTGCGGTGCTGGTGGATGGGCCCCCCGGGCACCAGGGGTTCAAATCAATTTCTTTAGTGAGTGTAGAATTAGTGAAAATACTTAGAGGGGGGCCTAAAAATTGAATTGCGCCTGGGGCCGGGTCCGTTAAGTTGGCCCCCCCCAGTTAATATTTTTTCTCCAAAAGCTAGCTCCCGAATCCTTATAGCTAGCACCAGCTAGCACCCAAGTATGAAAGCTAGCACCATTATAGTTTTTCCACAAATCGATATTGAAACCGGGGGGGGCCAACTTAACGCTAGCCCCCCCCAGTTAATATTTTTTCTCCAAAAGCTAGCTCCCGAATCCTTATAGCTAGCACCAGCTAGCACCCAAGTATAAAAGCTAGCACCGTTATAGTTTTTCCACAAACCGCAACTGAAACCGGGGGGGGCCAACTTAACGTTAAGTTGGCCCCCCCCAGTTAATATTTTTTCTCCAAAAGCTAGCTACCGAATCCTTATAGCTAGCACCAGCTAGCACCCAAGTATAAAAGCTAACACCGTTATAGTTTTTCCACAAATCGATATTGAAACCGATGCTTTCGGTCCTGACGGACGCGCATGAATGGATTAACGAGATTCCATTTGTTTATAGGATAGGCTGCCGACAAACTGCACGAATGTGTAGATAGCGAGTTATTATTGTGGGTCAAATGTTACCTTACTATAGAACAATACTTTGCATAATTCTAGCGCATTTCGTTACTTAAAAAATGAGTTTATCTGAGGTTCATGTCGCTGCCCCCCCCCCAAATCGAATTTTGGGGTGAAAATGGTGTCAATCGTTAGAGCTTCGTTAGAGCCTAAATGAGCTTCCATTTTTTTCGTTTGAGCCTCAACCGTCGCGAAGATAATCGCGAAAAAGTTTGGGGGGGCTGTAGACACGTTGGCCCCCCCAAATCGAATTTTGGGGTGAAAATGGTGTCAATCGTTAGAGCTTCGTTAGAGCCTAAATGAGCTTCCATTTTTTTCGTTTGAGCCTCAACCGTCGCGGAGTTATTCGCGAAATATTTGGGGGGGCCGCAGACACCTTGGCCCCCCCAAGTCGAATTTGAGCTTCCATTTTTTTCGTTTGAGCCTCAACCGTCGCGGAGTTATTCGCGAAACAGTTGGGGGGGGGCACAGATATGATTTTCTATTTTCGTTATTTTTAAGAATTTTTGGATGAAATTGGTGTCCAACGTTAGAGCTTCGTTAGAGCCTAAATGAGCTTCCATTTCCCACATCCTAATTTCATTTTCTAAAAAGTTAAGGGCATTTCAAATTTTCGATTCCTCCGAGCAAGTTGCGTCCGATAATCCTCACATTTAATTTTATTTTACCAGATTAAAACTTTTGTTTAGATTAAAAAATTTAATCCTCCTTGCCATTATAATCTTCATAATAAATAAAAATGGAAAAATTAATTTTACAAAAGTTTTCATACTTTTATGTTTCAATTTTGTTTCCCACTATTGTAAAGTATACACGCCCATTTCTCGTATAATAATGTAAGTTAAATTGTAAGAATTTGTAAAAACTGCACACATTTCTGAAAAACTAAAAGGGCCGAATACGGTATAATTGTATTTTTACATTATATTATATCTTTTTCATTACTTACAGGACGTAGACACGTTTCCCCCTCTCTAAGTCGAATTTTGGGGTGAAATTGGTATCAAACGTTAGAACCCAAATGAGCTTTCATTATTGGTTTAGGATTACTTTTTGTAATCGAAACAAAAATTTTACGCTCTAACGTCTGACCCTAATTTCACCAAAAACTTCAAAAATATAACGAAAATAGAAAAACACGTCTACCCCCCCCCCAAGATTTCGCGAATAACTCAACTACGGTTGAGGCTCAAACGAAAAAATGGAAGCTCAGTTAGACTCTAACGATGCTTTAACGTTTGACACCAATTTCACCCCAAAATTCAAATAAAGAGGGAAAATAGAAAAACAAGACTACGACCCCCCCCCCAAAAAAAGAAAATTACCAGCAAGAAGTTAATCGTTTGTGGAAAGAGGCAAAGCTTGAAGTTCACCGATAAGAATGCTCTATATGCAGCAAAAGCTTTGCCTCCTTCCACAAACGATTAACTTCTTGCTGGTAATCTTTTTTCTTTTGGGGGGGGGGTCTTAGTCTTGTTTTTCTATTTTCCCTCTTTATTTGAATTTTGGGGTGAAATTGGTGTCAAACGTTAAAGCAACGTTAGAGTCTAACTGAGCTTCCATTTTTTGGTTTGAGCCTCAACCGTAGTGGAGTTATTCGCGAAATCTTGGGGGAGGGGGTAGACGTGTTTTTCTATTTTCGTTATATTTTTGAAGTTTTTGGTGAAATTAGGGTCAGACGTTAGAGCGTAAAATTTTTGTTTCGATTTCAAAAAGTAATCCTAAACCAATAATGAAAGCTCATTTAGGCTCTAACGAAGCTCTAACGATTGACACCAAATTCATCCCAAAATTCGATTTGGGGGGGGGGGGCAGCGACATGCACCTCAGATAAACTCATTTTTTAAGTAACGAAATGCGCTAGAATTATGCAAAGTATTGTTCTATAGTAAGGTAACATTTGACCCACAATAATAACTCGCTATCTACACATTCGTGCAGTTTGTCGGCAGCCTATCCTATAAACAAATGGAATCTCGTTAATCCTAAGGATTCGGGAGCTAGCTTTTGGAGAAAAAATATTAACTGGGGGGGGCTAGCGTTAAGTTGGCCCCCCCCGGTTTCAATATCGATTTGTGGAAAAACTATAATGGTGCTAGCTTTCATACTTGGGTGCTAGCTGGTGCTAGCTATAAGGATTCGGGAGCTAGCTTTTGGAGAAAAAATATTAACTGGGGGGGGGGCAACTTAACGGACCCCCTGGGGCCTCATAAGTTCTAAAACCGCCACTACTTGTAAGAGATAGTTTTGTTCAGGTCTGGATTAAGATACATTTGACTTTCGATTTGTTACAGCACCAAGATTCCTTGATGTATTTCTATAAATTAATACTCTTTTATTTCATTACGAGTATATTAATTTTTCGTGCTAAAAAAAAAATATTAAAACCGGTATGCTATTAAAAATTTATATTCGCTTTTCACAAATCTGCATTAATAAATAAAAATTTTATTATAAAAAATGGCAAAACGTAAAACATCAAAATTACCTAAAATGTCATTCTCTGTATACTCTTCAATTTAAACAATACATTTTAATGTATTTTTTTGATATATCCCTAATACGGATGTTTTTTTATTGCCATAATAAAGAAATGAGATAACATTTTTTATTAACGACATTTAAATTGCAATATAAAACGGTTTTTGAGATTATTACTACTGGTGCTTATGTAGGAAGAATATAAATAAATCAAATTTATTTACGTATCAGGATTAAAATAATTGCTTAACTGTTGTTGAGGGTTAATTGATTGAAGTTTGTATTATCAATAATTTATTAAATAATAATTTATATTTTACTACATTTATAACTTTTTATGTAATAAATGAGGGTATTTAGTAATTCCAACTTTAAATTTTAACAATACAACGAAAATTCAAGGGAAGTTGCGAGTAATACAAAGAAATTTGAAATTAAGAATTATTTGAAAAGAATTAACTGTAACTTTACCTATCACGTTTTAGTCTAAACGTTATAAATTAGAGACATTTCAGAACATTTTTATTGAAATAATGGAAAATATTAACAAAAAATAGAGTTTGAAATTAATTAAAACTACAAAACGATCATCATACATGCATTTAATCCATTCAATCATGTACACTTCTGGTACTTTGCACTCCTTGTTTCCAATATCCATAACCTCTCCTGAGACCATCCGTCCATCTGCGGCTTCCTTCGTGTCACTTCGTGTCACTTCGTCTGCAGATTTGTTTAGTCCAAAGCTTAGAGTCCAAAGCTGCAAATTATCCATAATTAATTTTAAAAATTGATAATAATAACTTAATTATGAAATAATCAAATTGATTGCTGATATAAAAGATAAGGAACGGCGTTCTGATTCGTGAAATGAAAAATTGTAAGTTTTGATTCGTGAAAAATATAAAAGTACCGTTCGGTTCGTAAAATTCAGATTTTAGAAGTTTCTCTCAAATTAGAAAATACTATAATCCAAAATTGAAATTCCTGAGATTCATTTTAAGCTGCTTGACTTTGAAAAATTAGTAGTAAAAATTTTCCTGCGAATCATTTGGTGATCGAATCAATCATAAATATCTTAAATGTATTTTTCCTTGGTTCCTCTTCCTTAGTTTTAATTCAATAAATACCCCCCCTCAAACGATCAATTAATACCACAAAAGATAATAGAAGTGATATTAAAAAACAAAATAAGATTTGAGTTTGAGAAGACCTAGTAAGGACCATGTAAAACCAGACCAGTAAGGCCAAATATTAGGTATGCTAAAAAGTTTCGGGCCTAATTAGACAATAAATGACATTAAAGTCGATTATCTCTAAAACTACTTATCTGATCGCATAATCATAATATAATATGTCATTGGAAAAATGACACTTTTAGCTAAAAAACAAAAGTAGTATCATTCGATTCGGCTCATGCAGTTGTGAAAAATTGCTGATTAAAGATGGAAGTAAATAAAGAAAAAATTCGCTACATTTTACAATTTTTCTTCGATCAAAGAGAAAGCGCTGCGCAGGCTTGTGAAAAAATTTGTGCTGTTTATGGTTCAGATGCTCTATCGAAAACAGGAGCAAAACAATGGTTCGCGCGTTTTCGTTCTGGAAATTTCGATGTCAAAGATGCACCACGCTCTGGTCGACCAGTAATTGAAAAAGTTGAGGAAATGCTAGAAATTGTGGAACAAAACCGTCATGTAAGCACTGTAGTGATCGCCAAGAGTCTAAACATCAATCGCCAAACAGTTGAAAAAAGCTGAATTCAAAAAGAAGTTCGATATTTGGGTACCGCATGATTTGACGCATAAGAATTTTCTCGACCGAGTTTCCATCTGCGAATCGTTGCTGAAACGTAATGAAATCGAACCATTTTTGAAGCGGATGGTTACTGGAGATGAAAAATGGATTACATACGACAACGTTGTGCGGAAAATATCGTGGCCGAAGCGAGGTGAAGCTCCCCAGACGGTGGCAAAGCCCGGACTCACCATTCGAAAGGTGAAGCTGTCTGTTTGGTGGGATTGGAAAGGTATCCTCTATTATGAGCTATTACCAACTGGTCAAACGATTGATTATGCACGCTACTGTCAACAATTAAACAGATTAGAGCAAGCAATTCAAAAAAGCGGCCAGAATTGATCAATAGGAATGGTGTTGTGTTCCATCATGACAACGCCAGACCACACGTATCTTTGGTGACCCGAGAAAAACTGGAAGAGATTGGCTGGGATGTTTTGATGCATCCACCGTATAGCCTGGACCTTGCACCATCAGACTCTCATTTGTTTCGGTATCTCCAGAATTCCCTTAATGGTGTAACATTGGCTTCATAAGAAGCCTGTGAAATTCACTTGGCTTAGTTTTTCACCGATAAACCAAAGAAGTTTTACAGTGATGGAATAATGGTTTTGCCCGAAAAGTGGCAAAAGGTTACCGAACAAAATGGAGCATATTTAGTTTAAATAAAGAATTTCAAAACATAAAAATTTGGTGTTTGAAAAACTATCTAATTAGGCCCGAAACTTTTTAGCATACCTAATATAACCACCGTATAAAAATTCTACTGTTTGGATACGTACATTCTTGCGGACGTCCTTTATTATGGACGACCCCCATGAGCTTTTTAAGTAAATAAAAAGTGTATTGGACTATGCCAAGGCAAGCAATTAAAGTTTTAGTGCAGATTAGGGCACCTACAGCTTTATTCAATGTAAAATAGAGATGATCCTGTCATACCAATCGAGGAACTTCATTTTTAAATAGTATTTGCAGAATATCCATTGGTATCTTTCTCTCTTATAATTTTAACGGGGTGGAATATGAGTTAATATTTATTTTGAAAAACTATTTTAAGAGAAATCGTAGAATTTATAAATAGCTGAGACATTTTGACAGTCATATCATTGCTTTGATTATTAAAATTTGAAAGTAGATCGATATTACTACTTATTCAGATCTTGCCATTGATCTCGTAATTCCACTCTTCTTATACCGATATATCCATTATTTTAATTACAAACCTCGCAGTTCCAACTCAAGTAGATATTACAAAATCAAAAACTCCTGATATTGGGGTCAGGGTCACTGCTATTATGATTTCTTACTGTTGATAGATTCTTGGTTTTGATCAATATCAAGACCAATCTTCGTATAATTTGAATATTTCTAATATAATTATCATGGCCACCACTATTTTTAACATAATATGCACCAACAAAACTTGTAATGAAAAAAATTTTAAATGGGAAGAAAACGGGAATAACATCATTTCCAAAAATACCTCCATTACTAGATATGATAGAAACAAAACCTCATTAAAGCTCAAACGTTTCGCATAAACTTTACTTAAAATTTTAACTTTGGTGCAGACATGTATAACTCTTGTTTATCATCTAATGCTACCTCTTGAAAGTCTTCTTCTTCTTCTGCTGCAAGTTTTTGAAAATATTGCCTCTTGGGTTCCATTATAATAGGTGTTATAAATAAAATGAATAAATTATGGGTTTATAAAAATGTGAGCAATATAAAAATGCTATGGAGTAAAGCATTGTTAAATACTTTTTGTGATTTCCATAACAATTAATTTATAAATTCCATTTTATGACAAGTGTATAGGTGCAGAGTAAATAAATGCACATTAATAGTGAATAGTAATGAAATTTCAATAAAGATTTGAAAAGCTTAAAAACAAAAAACATTGTTAATGTGAACGGTAATACATTTTGATATACTTGCGCTGAGAGATGGAATAATAATTCACGCCAATTCCAAAAGCTATTTACTTTATTTATGTTGTGTGATTCATCATACACTTTGATTAGTTTATGGCTTTTATAGCATAAAATTCGAGTTACGCTGATGCAAACATTTCACTACATATCATTGCAACGGTCAGCCTAAAAACTTCTATAAATCCTCGCCCTACATTATACTCACTTCATTATCAACTAAATAGCTTGAATCATCAACTAAATTTTATTAAATCAATACTTTTATTTGTTGGCAAAATATTTAGTTAACCTTTTCTGAAATAATAATTGTTCCAACTTAATAATCCAAAAATTAAACATGAGGGGATGAACGAAGCCCATCATTAAAACTACCATGTGTTACAATCATAACAAAAGATTATAGGTTGTTATAACCGCGATAATTTGCAATTGTTGCGTAGGATAAAGGCATTAACTTGATGCAAGTACTAAAGATATTTTATTTGGTAGCTTTAGCACTCCATAATCCAATATAGTTTAATTAGAGACAATCGTTAGATGAAAATGCAATTTCAATAAAAAATAATTGTTCTATTATGCTTACTTTTAATGTCGTCTACTTGTTACTAATTGCATTTAAAAATATTAACTGCGCCAAAATAATATTTATTTTTTCCCACTCCCAAGTCAAAAACTCGGGGAGGAATTTTAATGCAATTTCAAATAGGAAGAAATAATGTTGCCTTATATTGATAAGCGCAAGAGCAATTTGGACCATCAATATCGTTCACTAACCGAAACGCATTTAGCAAAGGAAAATTTACGTTAAGTGAGTTGTTGTCAGTAGTGACATGGAAAGTCAAGTAAATCTGTAATATTATTAGCAACCACTGTCCATTAGCACACAGCCAAGAACTCTATAAAAACATAATGTGTCCTTAAAAGCCTTTGTATGCTGAACAAACCTTTAATCCATCGACGCCACTTATACTTCAAAATATTATCTAATACCCTTGCATATTTTTTTATTTTATAAAAACCCTTAATGTCCTTTAATTACGAACACCAAACAATAAATTAAGCACGGATTAAAATTGTGTGTTGGAATATTATAATTTTAAATTAAATTTTGAAATTTAAGATCGTTTTAAAAAAGAAAATTTGATGTTTATAGCTATCTTGAATAATTTTCCTCGTTATATAACTCATCGTTTCTCATTAAATAGCTGTGGCATGTTAGGGTACAACATATTAAGAGCTTCTCGTTTAATCAGGATGTAAGCAATGTGACGGGACATTGCGGTAAACGCCATGCTACTCGAGTCCTGAAAGTCGATTCTATTTGTCTTATATTTTCTTACCATTTACAATTCAATTTTTATTTGTCTTTACAATTTACTTTAATTGTTTCATTCTTTATATTTTTATATAAAATTTTTTATATGATATAAGTAAGTCCCTGACGAGATTTTATTGTTTGAATAATAGTAAAAATATCTTTGCGATGGGAGGATTATTAAGTTAAAAATAATTAACAAAATTATTAATAAACATTTCATTTTAGTTTTTTCAAATTGATTCGAAAATTAAATAAACTTACTGCAAAAATTGATTATGCAATTAGGTAATAAATTTTAAAATGCAAATATTAATCTAGAAATAGTAAATATAATTTTATTTTTATAATTTAATTATTTAGTACACAGGATTAATTATTTCACTATCATAGCAATGATGTGCTGTTTTGCTGGTTGAGTTATTAAGGGCAGTAATTCCGATTTCGAATAGTTATTGGACTTCAGTTAAAAATTTTATTAACTATAATAAATTAAGAGTAGCTAACAGGATTCGAAAATTATGAATAAAATAATTATTGTGAAATAATTAAAACAAATTATTGGGTATTTTCCGATTCACAACTAGCGCGACCCAATTTGCATTTGGAACCCTGCCGGTACTTCTTGAATTCTTCACTCAGTTGTTGCATGAGTGTGACAGTAATAGATCATAACTGAATTATGTCGAAATCGAAGTACTAAATAATATACCTCTTTACATTAGTCTTAGTCTACCTCTAAGTCGAGAAATCTCAAGCAATCGTCCTTTCGTATGGAAAAGAAAAATCTATGGAAAATGTAGAAGGGCCTGTTCGATATGTTAAGGTTTGAAAGGTTTTATCAGTTTTCAGAGCAGATAAATGGACGATTTTAACATTGAAGCACTTATCCAATGTTGTGCGGTTCACTTCATTTTGCGGTACTCTTTCAAATCAAATAAATCCAATCCAATAGTAATCTTCTAAGTTTATAGCCTTCATTGCCTCCCCAATCCCCGTGCTCAAGTTTTTCTTGGTATTTCTCGTTTACTTTTGTAATTTGGAGTCTAGTCCCATATTTTCTTTGGCTATCGCTGACTGCTCATTCTTTTTTGGACATGGCCCAACCATCTCAATCTCACAGCTTCAATTGTGTCAATTATTGTGCCCTCTGCTATTATCATGTTCCAGAATTCGCTTTTTCTAATATCTTCCAGACCCATAGTTCTGTGCCATACGTTATTATACTTTCTATAATTGTTTTGTATATTTATCATTACTTTAGTCTCTCTTGTTATCATATCGTTCTAAAAATTTACTTTCAATATTGTTTAATGGCTCTGCATCTTTTCTCCATTATATTCACTATCTCTTCAGTGCTCTTACCAACGCTGGTAAACGTAACTCTAAAATATTTCAAACTTTTCGTATGTCTTAATGTCTTCTTCAATATTTAGGTCTTCTCTCTCTCCAGTTTCCAATTACAGTCAAAACTCTCTAAATCGACCTCCCTTTAATTCGAAATATTCTCTAAATCGAATTATTTATTTGGCACGTCCAATTAACTTACAATCCAATTCTTACTCTCTAATTCGAACAAATTTTAATACATTATGAGAATTCGATTTAGAAAGTTTTGATTGTATTAAAAATTGTTAAACAATAAAAAACTACCATTATGCTGGATCAGTATCTTAGGATAAGTAAGATTAAAATTAACCTAACGTACGCTACGTTGACGATATCCGAAAAAAAAGACAATCTTCAATGATTTTTGAATAATTGAAGTAAGTATAATATCAAAATTACATGAAGATATCCACTGATAAGATCAAATTCCTAACAACTTCAAGAACCCGAAGAAAATCGATGCTTACCATAGAGAAAAACGTAATAGAACAAGTACTAAACTTTAAATACTATTTGGAGGTAGAAATACATGGACGAGGAGATTTCGAGAAGGAAACCACGTCCAGGTACGAAAAACGGCGATGGGCTCAGTTTGCTGAAGAGACACAATCTGGAAAAATTAATATCTAAAGGTAGAGATTTATTTACAATATCCGGAAGATCGCTATCAATAATGGTTATACGCAAGATATGGTTGACAATCTCATCAAAAAGAGTTGGATTATGCGAGAGAGAAGTTTAGTTACTGCCTCTCTTGCTCCCCTAATTGATGAGAATCCTTATATAAGGATTGTGTAGTTTGTGGTATTTTTGTATTTTCCTATGTAAGTTTTATGTACTTGAAAAAGAAGTGGTATATCCCTTCGAAACATGTCGTAAAAATAAATTATTTTATTTTAATTAGTGAAAGCAATTATTTGCCGAATATTGTGTTTATATTGTATTCAATATGCTTCACATCAAACGTGTCACGAATAAATTCGTTGATTTCGTAGAGAATAAATCATGAATATATATGGCATACCTGAGACCCATACACTATAAAGGTAAGAGCCGGTAAGAGCACACACAGCCAAAACAAAGTAAATGGTAAGAACAAATTAAATGAAAGTCCTAAGAGCTTTTACAGGAAGGCACTTACCGATAGAATTAAGAACTACCGCATAAGAGGAGAATGTAACACAACGATATCAACAAGAAGAAGGGTCTGGAATGAGCACATATTATCAAGTATGGAGCAGAATCGACTCCCGAAAATTGTCAGAGATAGGATCCGCTACAGTAAAAGGTCAACGGGAAGACCTCCTAAACGATGGATAGATCCCAAAAAAATCCAGGTTTAAACAGGTCGCAGACCTAAACCAAGCAGAAGAAGAAAACGAAATTAACCTGCCCATTCTTCTTCTTCTTCGAGTGCCTTATCCGATTCTGCATGTTGGCGATCCTCCTGGCTAAGCCAAGAAGACTTTACTAGGGAAATGTTAATGGGGTGGTTTCCCATTGCCTTCCCCAAAGTCCACAGATCGATTTTGAACGTTTTAGATCATAGCACATATCCGACTCAATCAGGATTAGAACCGCGGTTTCTCGCTCTATAGTGTATCCATGTTTGATTTACGCCAGACTGTTGGTCTTGCCTGCCCATTTGGAATATCGATCTGAAAAGGCACCAAGTTTCGACATACGCAATATTTTTCTTATAAATTGAAAATTGTTAAATTAAGCATTACTCTCAAAGTCCTGGTGAACGGTACGAAGAGAAGGAAAATGGGTTTCTTGTTGATGTTTACAGGAGCTGAAAATCTTCACATATTAATAAGTGTCACCGCACAGAAAGGAAGGAGGTATTCAAATGTGAAGATAGGCACTACAGAAACTTGTTTTCTTTCTGTTCGTACCTTAAGGTCCAATCAAACATAGCATCATATTGTCCCATCCAGTAACGGTGAATAGTGACATCTAGGCAAAATCTCCATATTTATTTGAACTTCTGTTGTTCAAATATTCAACTTATTATTCTCGGAAAGTTTCTAAAAAGCTATCTCGTCCCACTATCTTGTTATTTTTACCGTCATCTTGCTGTACCGTTTTTCCAGCTGCGCCTGACCTTTATTTACTGTGAGTTATTTGGTATTTAAAGTTTGCGGCTTACTTTTTATTTTATTACCGATTTATTAAACTTGACTTACTGACCTGGTCTTTTATTTCACTTGCATTAACACCATATAACGAGAGACATAAAATATGTGGCAATCATATTTGCTGTTTTTTTACGACTCTCAAATGCACTGCTGCTGAAATTTCAAAATTAAAGTTTCGCAAAAAAATTTTATTTACAAATGAGTGCTACATAAATACTACCCTGCTGTAATATTCCTTTTGAATAATTTTAAATTATCTCCTTGTGTTTTGTTTATTAAGTTTTCCTGCCCTTCTTTGCCCCACTAATAATTTGCTATCTTTTATCGATTAAAATGTATATTACTTTCATTTTCAACAAGCCATAAATTTGAACGATTTGCATGACCTTTTTCAATTTTCAGTAGGAAAAGTTACAATTCCTATTGTTAGCGCTTTTCGCATTTTTAAATGTGAAAGATAAAGGAAAGTGTTTTTAATATTTGCAATAAATTTTTCTTTTAGGGAAATTTTCTGATGCTGTCGTAATAGATGGCCATAACCATGAAATGTGTTGATTTATTCGTAAGCCGTCTGCAGGCAATATGCCGTTTTGAGTAACGAATAAATTTCACAAGTTCCGCGATCAAATAAACAATAATCATTACTGTCTGAGTTGTTCAAGTCGTTTAGCAGTTCTGATAGCGAATCCCTTACTTCCCTGCCATTACTTTTCACTGCATTTCCTACATACAGAATTCTCAAAGTGCACGTAAATACGAAACAGAGCACCCTTCTATCTACAGTTGTAGAAAAAGGAAATCGCTTTCAAAAAGTTTATTAAAGTCGAAAAAATGAGATCACCGCACCACCGCAAGGTTGCAAAAATAAATTAATAAGTTTTTATTTATTGTGGAATAAAATAAATATTTTGTAAAATTGTTTGATCTAGAATGATTACAAGACACTTTGCAACCCTTTCGGAAAATATTGAATAGTAAAATCAATTTTGCAAAGGAATGCGTCAAACCATTTATTCGGCTGACAAGTCTTTCCTTGCGACATTTGACTGAGATTCTAACGATTTTACGAGTTTGTAAATTGTGAGATTCCTCTGCAGTTTTATACATTTAATTTAATTTAAGTTGATAAAAAAAATTTGAAGCGATGACCTTGTCGCACAAACTTTAATATTGAAATGAAAAGTTTGTTGTGAATGAGCTTTTGCGAATGCTCATTTCCTATTCTTGTCTGATAGAATTATCCGCTTGCTTCACGAATTGGTAACAATTTTCGAGTCAAATTTAGGTGCGATAACACAAGCAAGTAGAGCACGTGTATGAGACACATGTAGAAATCACACTGAGCCAATAAACAAAGCGCGGGTGCGGCCAGATAAATTGAATAACACTTGCAAATAAGCACTCCGTGTTATAATAGTGTGCGTGTTTCAGCAGTGTTTCAGTTTAGGCAAGACAGGCGATATATCGATGCAACAGCCGCCGACTATTACCGTGAATTTTATGATATCCCCTAATTACAGGAATGTGTCCTAAATCACATATGAATTTTGTTACTAGTGATAATCATTTCCACCGGGTGCTTAATATGTGATAACGCTCTTTATCTATCCTTGTTTTTTATTCACTCTCACTTTTGCATTCCAATTTTATCTAAAAAGACATTTTCAAATGTATCGACAGTAGTAACTGTTTCAAGAATAAACATTTTTTCGTATTACAATCATTTTATTTTCTTATCTAGTTCAAATTTGAATCAAGCAGCTATTCTTTCAAATCTGATTTACTCAAAATGTCCCAATACAAAATTCATCAGGTTAGCATTGATTGATTTGGGTTCATAAAATGAGAAAATAGAAAATTTACAATCAGATTTGTTGACAATTTATCTGAAAATTTTAAAGGTTATTTACCTGTTTGTCTGAATTTTATTTGATTTATTCAGCGATCACACCAAGCCATTGCTGCTTGTTAAGATTAGGAATTAATTTTAGCGATTATTGATTCATTAAGAAAATTCTGATTTGCTTATTTCTTTCTTTAGGTACCTAAAACACTTTTCCACGATGGTAAATTTTATTGAATGACCGATTTCAAAAAAGTTTCTTTTATCACAGCCTAAATATTTTTTAGAATTTGCTCCATTATTACTTATTATTACATTACCGTCGCGTCGCAATATTCTGAGTGCATTTCGATAACCTTTCTCCATTTTGAATTTAAATCAAAAACAGTTTGAATCGCTGGTCTCTTGTTTGTGGTACCTACCTAACTTGTTTGTATATTATTTATTTTAATTTGTACTACTGAATTAGTTTTCGAAATATGCAGGAAAACCATCGCTGATCCTGACGTGCAAGATAGATTAATAAGATTTTCATTGCCTCTATTATTAATGATTCAATTCTTCTTCTTCTTAAGGTGCCGTCTCCTATCGGAGGTTGGCGATCATCATATGAAATTCTTCTCTATCCTGTACCATGCGTATTAGATCCGCGGCACTATGTACACCAAACCACTGCCGCAAGTTTCGCAACCATGAGAATCGCTTCCGTCCAAGGCCTCGTTTCCCCTTAATCTTGCCTTCCATTATGAGTTGTAGGAGGGCATACCTCTCGCTTCTGAATATGTGTCCAAAATATGCCGCCTTTCTCTTTTTAATCATGGTGAACAATTGACGGTCCTTGTTCATGCGGCGAAGCACCTCTTCGTTGGAGACCCTTTCCATCCATGAGATTCGAAGCATCCTACGGTATAACCACATTTCAAACGCCTCGAGCTTGTTTACTGAGGACACTTTCAGCGTCCACGCCTCTACGCCATATAACAAAACCGGAATTATGTAACAATTCACCGCACGGCAACGCGTTTCCAGTGAAAGATCGCGATTGCACAGGAGTTGCTTCATTTTTTGGAAAGCGCCTCGTGCCATTTCAATCCTTTTTCTTATTTCTTTATCAGAGTCCCAGTTTTCTGTTAGTAAACATCCCAGGTATTTGAAACTTGTTACCTTTTCCACTTGACTGCCATTGACAACAATTGGAGTATCCTGAGTTTCAGCTTTACTGATGACCATTACCTTTGTTTTATTGATATTCATGTTGAGACCAAACTCGTTGCTCGCCGTGTTAACTTTATCTAGAAGGTACTGAAGATCAGACGGGTTGTCAGCCATAATGATAGTGTCATCTGCATATCGTATGTTATTAAGCCATTTGCCATTTATTTGAATCCCTTTATCTACGTCTTCCAGTGCTTTTTTAAAAATATATTCAGAGTAAAGGTTAAATAGCAATGGTGACAAAACACAGCCCTGTCTCACTCCTTTCTGTATTTCAATATCTTCAGTTATTTGACGACCCACCTTCAGATGCGCCGTCTGATTCCAATACAGATTCTCAATGATACGGAGGTCTTTGCTGTCGATTCCTTTCTGTTTCAGAAGTTCCATAAGTATGTCGTGTTTCACGTTATCGAACGCCTTCTCATAATCAATAAAGCAGATATAGAATGTCCTCTGCTGATCAAGACATTTCTGTACAAGAACTCCTATGGCAAACAGTGCTTCTCTAGTTCCCATTCCATTTCTGAATCCGAACTGAGTCTCACCTATGTCCTCATCAATCTTTCGCCATAAGCGATTATGCATTATTTTTAGGAAAATCTTTAAAGCATGGCTCATTAGACTTATAAGTCTATAATCGCTGCAACGTTTTGCATTAGCCTTTTTTGGTAACGTGATGAAGGTTGCTCGAAGCCAGTCCTTTGGCAAGTTTCCGGTGTTATATATTTGGTTGAAGAGATTTAGCAGTGTATCGTCTGATGAGTCTAAGTCTATCGGTTTAATAAGCTCTACCCCTATATTGTCCGGGCCCACTGTCTTGCCATTTTTTGATTGATTAATAGCTTTTCTTATTTCATCTCTTAATATATGTGGTCCATGTAACTGCGCATTTGCATCAGGAGATGTTGTTCTGTTTTCATTGTAGAGTTTCTTTATATAAGTCTTCCAGATATCAGCTTGACTTTCTTCCTCCATCACGACTCTGTTATTTTCATCCACCAGTTTAGCTATAGTTCGTTGTCGACCAGTGTATGTCATTTCTTTTATTCTTTTGTGTAAATTGAAGTTGTCGTGTTTGCTTTCACATTTGTTCTTGAGCCATTCCTCCTTCGCTTCTTTTATCTTTTTTCGCACTATCTTGTTCTTATTGTAGTACTGTGGTGTGTTCTTGTACTTTCTTCTGTCTTCCATCAGTGCTAATATTTCATCGGTCATCCAATCCTTCTTTTTAAGTCTTTTATATAAACCCAGTTGTTCTTTTGCAGCCACTTCGATAGTATTTTTGAGTTTGGTCCACATTTCTTCTTCTGTTTCATTGATGTATGCAATTCTTCGTATGTCGTTATTAATTATTCTATTAGCGCATGCGATCCTGATATTTTCATCTTTCAGCTTATCAATATCAATTTTTCTTGTTTCTTTAGTATAGGAAATTTTCTTTAGTTTTAGTCGGATGTCGGCGATTAGAGGATTGTGATCTGAGTTTATGTCGGCACCCGGATATGTTTTAACGGTTTTTACCGCGTTCCGGAAACGGTTGATTATCATAATAAAATCGATCTGATTTCTTATGATGTTATCCGGACTATCTCGGGGAGATCTCCAGGTATATAGCCGTCTCGGTGGTAATTGAAACCATGTATTGGTGATAATGAGATCATTTTCTTGGCAAAATTCTACCAGTCTATCACCTCTTTCGTTTCTTGTTCCTAGCCCGTACTTTCCTACAATTTTCTCATATCCACCCTCTCCAACCTTTGCATTAAAATCGCCCAGTACTATGTTTAAGTCCTGTTTCTTGGTTGACTTTAGAAGCTGTTCAATTTCTTGATAGAAATCTTCGACCACTATTTCATTTTTATCTGCTGTAGGTGCGTACGACATTATTATATTAACGTTGATAGGTGTTCCTCTTATTTTCAACAGCATGCATCGTTCTGATATGGGTATGAAACTTTGAACACAGGTATTGACTTTCTTTGACACGAGGATTGCTACTCCGTGTCGGTGATTTCTGTCTTCCGTAGGGCTTCCAGAATAGTACATTGTTACATCTTTGTTATCGAATTTTCCGTTTCCTGACCATCTTACTTCACTCATACCGAGGATGTCGATATTCAATCTTTTCATTTCTTTTATGGCATTTCCCAGCTTTCCGGCCTGATACAAAGAGCGCACATTCCAGGTCGCAACCCTTAACGGTGCCGTGTCTGTGATGTTTTTGTTGTTGGCCAGTCGCCCATTATCCACGCGAAGCCTGGCTCCTACTTGCACGTGCCCGGTAGTCCATTTCACACCCCCAGGCCCGGAACCCAAGTGGCTCCGATCGCTAGTCGGATTGCTCGGCATAACCGTATCCGTTTTAGACAATTTCATGACGATTTACAAGGGGCATTTTTTTGTCATGGTGGGGCCCCAGGTCCTTCCATGCGTTTTGATTCAGCCGCCCAATATGGAACAGACGCTGTTTATAGCCGCCCATTCTGGGAACAGTCGCTATTATTCACCATATCTGGCTACTCCTACTTGTTTAGCCTGCAGGTCAATGCAGTTGCCCAGGGTGCGGCACGTGGAGCCACAAGTATGAGTTGGGTACCCTGTGAGAGCCAGTCACATGAATCCTTCTCCCGTCATGACGCTTGAAGTGACCGTTCAAGTGGAAAGGTACTATCTCTACAGCGTACGCTACACCCCAATGATTCAATAACTATATTCAATAATATTGCTCGTTTTCTACTTAAAAACCTAGTTACCCCGGTTTCCCCCATCTTCCTCCAAATATTTTCCAGAACAAGCGAGAAATGAATTAAAAAAATAATATTATAAAGTAGTTTTTGAAATAAAAATTTCACTATGAAAGAGTAACTAAGAAATAGTAGATTACTAATTTGGTAATCTCTTAAAACAACCACAGCAGTGTGGCTTGATGTTCTCGGTGGTTGAGTTGCAGAGCGAAAATTCTGGGTTCAAATCCGGAACTTCATAAATTTCTGTAGCTAGGCACTTTGGTATACATCAACACCCTGTGGGTATAAGTTCATAGCATAGTATTCAGCCTCTTTTTTTTTTCGCCCAATGGAGGTTTGGTTTGACCATAACTCACCACGCTGGCCAGACGGGTTGGTGAGTAGTCCGCAGATCGATTTTGGACTATAGTTGTTTTACATCCGTTAGCAGCTTGCTAGGCTAGCATTCAGATGTGCCAGTAGCCCTGTTTTTTGTTAACGGTGGCAATTAGTCAACTCAGGGGGACCGCCGGCTTAACGTGCCCTCCGAAGCACGGAGACTTGGTCATAAGAAAGTTTGACTCCCCCGGGTTTGAACTCGGTACCCCGCGTTCACGTCCAACTGTGTTAGCTGCAAGGCAATGACCGTCTCTTCGGTCATTGCCAAAAAAAAAAAGCTGATAACGAACGAACATATTATTATCTTTACTATCCTAAACAGTAACGTAGCAAGTCAAAACCGGGCACTGGTGAAATACCACGGGAAATACCCTTCATTATTTCACAAATTGGTCAAAAGATCAAGTTTTGTAATATTTTATTCTTTTCTTTAAAATTTTTGAAGGACCTATTTTTTAACCCTGTTTGATATACCGGGTGACCGTCCGCCGACGTGAACATAGGAAAATAACATGGGAAATTGATTTTTTTTTAAATTTCTGCTTCCCAGTATAACGGATTAGAATGAAAAGAGTATCAATTTAAAGAGGTTTATTTTCCACGTCTAAAGACACCCAGCACTTGACGGTTTGTTCTTTGATCATTGTTAAAAACTCAAAATAAAATGACAAAATAGCACTTTTAAATAGATATTAGATGCCTTGTTTAAAATTCATTGCAAGCAGGTCTGATTTTTAAACAATCGCTTATTTTAATGCTACATTTTTAACATTATTAAAGAACAAAACATCAAATGTTGGGTGTCTTTAGACGCTGAAAATAAAACTCTTTCAATTGATACCTTTTTCATTGCTATCCGTTCTGATGGGAAGCAGGAATTAAAGAAAAATTAATTTCCTATGTTAATTTCCTATGTTCACATCGGCGGCCGGTCACCCGGTATATATTTCATGCGTGTCGGCCATGGCGCCGAGCCCCTTGGGAGTCCGGGCCCAGTTGCCTGGCACCACTCGCAAAATTTTTGCAAAAAAATATAAAACAATTTGCTGATTTATTCGAAGAATAACCAAAATATTCTTTTTAACCCCCTGAAAATCACCCCATTGACAAGTAGAATCTTTTTGTTGTTTTGACACAGTGGCGGCTCGTAACATTATGAAGCAGGTGTGCTGCAATAGGGAACTTCAAAAAGGGTGGGGTGAAATTGTTATTAGTCTCTCATATCTCTCATATAATCGGTTTTGAAACGCTTTACAACGTTATCCGAGCCCAACTACCAACTTTGCAACTTTGCGAATTGGTATTTGGTTTGTTAGCATTTTACATTTTTTACTTAGACGAGGAGCAAGCCCGACGTAGAACCCCCAACCTGGAGGACCAGAGAGACGGCCAGAATAAAGTTCTTACTTCGCCCGGATTCGAACCGGGCATTTAGCGTTCATAGTCAACTTATTCGACCACTATGCTCCGACCGTCTCTTGTTTTTAGTAATTATTTAAATGATTTTATCGGAAAACATGCGGAAAACTGTACTTTCCGAACTCTTCTTCTTCTTGTACTCTTCATGAGGTCGGAAACCATAATAAGGCGATGTTAAGACAACCCATACTTACGGTTTGTTGTTGCTACTCATAAGCAAATTTATCTTATTTATTCTTCTGCTGCGACCACAATCCAAATTAATCTGCCTCTCAGTTGGCCTACACGTTATGCAATTACCTCAAGAGCAAACACCAAGATGATGCCCATCTAATCCGATGCAGAAATTATTTCAATTGGTGGATGACGAAACGTGATTGAATAACAATTATTGTAATTTCCAATTCAATAATTTATTTAATCAAATTAATTAAAGTCTGCCTGCGTTCTTGGCAATTCGAAGTACTAACATTTTCAAAAATGGTTAGTCGATCACAAAAATTTCTACCAACACACAAATAAATTATAAAAATAATATATTATTTTTATAATTTATTAGTTATCAGTTAGGTGTCCTTTCAGAAACAATCCTCCAATACTTATTGATTCCAGCTTCTTTCGTCCTTACTTTGATCCATTTGTTTCCATTTGTTGGGTATCGCACAAACATTCACTAAATGTTTTCATTGCCTTTTTCCACTCTTTCACATTTCCAAATTCAACTTCTTATCCAAATTTTCTCTGCTTACCACCTTGTTGTTTATCGATTGTTTAAACTCCCATCTTTCCCTTACATTTGCAGAAATAACTTTTGGATTCACCTTCGAAAGTTTCGAAAATTTATCATCAAGTAACTTTTTTCACACCTTCCCTTCGGAAGGTTTATTATCAACTTTCCCTTACCTGGACTATTTAATGACTTTCCTTTTCAAGGGCTTATGACTTATTTTGTTGATTTTCCAACTTTTTTTGTAACAACCGGTTATTATAATAGAATCCTCTTGTTATTTTTCTAAAAATGCCTACTTCTTACTCTTCATTAATTTTCTGGTCCACGTAAATGGTTCCTGGTAGTACAGTCATTATAGACTTTGACCCGTGAATAATTTCTTAGTGGTTTTTTTTTTCGCAGCTGTCTCGGGGGGGTCACTGGGAGTGTAAATTCGAAATCCCGACCAAATTATGCTTTTGCGTATATTCGAAAAATGGTTTTTTTTTTCGTAAAAAACGGTTTTTCTTGAATAACTCAGTCATTTTTAATTTTACATAAAAACCGTGGGAACAAAAATTGTAGGAAATTTGATTCTCTACAAGTTTGGTCCTCACAATTTTTCTCCTACGATCGATATTTTTGGAATTGGACCCGAAAAGAGCGACAAATTCAAAATAATATCATTATCTCTTTTATTTTCAACTTAACAGCATAAATGAAGAGGAACAAACTTGTAGAGAATCAAATTTTGGACAAATTTGGTCTCCATCTGTTTTTACAAAAATCGATATTTTCGGAATTTAACCTAAAAATATGTACCCATTTAGAAATATTCACATTATCTCCATTATTTTCAATTTTACAGGTGCAATTAATAAGACGAACATTGTCGCTTTTTTCGGGTCCAATTCCAAAAATATCGATCCTAGAAGAAAAATTGTGAGGACCAAACTTGTACTTGTTTTTTTGGATATAATGACTGGACTATGGATCTGGATACCTTAGCAACGTTTACTTACTACATACAATGAATTCGACATTTAACTTATATTTTTTCCCTTACATTATTACCTGGATCTTTGACCACATGATCAACTTTCCTTCACTCACACCTTGTTATCCTTTGTTTCTTGGAAACATGCTATTCGTGGCAATGAAAGCATGTCCTTGATGACGAACCCTTTTTAAGAGGCTTTATATTTTCTACATTTATTTTCAACTTTGCTCATTCACATAACCATTATAAAGCATTTATGTGACTGCCGTTTCCTCACTCAGCCTTGCAGATTTACGCGGGTTGACCTGGAGTTGTCCAATCTGGGAGCAATCCCAGTTTCATTTTGATTCTGGTCGCAGACCCCTTTATGATAAGTTATTTTCTCAATAATACATAAAAATCAATTTATCTAAAATGTGAAGATGTTATTTTTAAAATTTAAAGTTCTGGAAAATCTTTGATTGTGTTTTGAATAATAATAAAAGGAAATTAATCGTTAGCCGCAAACTTTCTGAAAATAATGATTTTCTTGAAGATTAAACAAATATATTGAACTTTTACGCCCCCTGAAATACCCCGCCTTATTAAACAGAATTTTGTCATTATTTTTTCTGTTTTTACAAGTTAGTGCTAATACGAGAGTCGTTAGGAGGATAATAAGCGCCTGTGGCAAGCGGTTTAATTCCCCCCTCGTTCGAACCAAAGATTTTTAAAATGTGAAATATTTAATTATATAATTTAAAACATAGTTAAACCAAAATAAATTTCACCTTATTTATTTAACCAACGAATAAATAATGAAGCAGAAATATTCTATTGTAAGAAGTGACCTTTTATTTGTTTTTTAAATATCTGCAAAAATTACTTTTTTCTCCTTGCCTCCCCACGTTAGGTTTTCCGATTGTTTACTTTTAAAATTATCTTTTGAAGAATAATAAATGAAAAGTTACCAATTTATTTGTAAACTTTCTGAAAAAGATCAATAACTATATTGTGCTATTTTGTTTGTAGATTAACCAAAATGTACTTTTTACACCTTCTAATAACCACCCCCTTAATAAATAGATTGTTTTTGTTATTTTTGCTGGACGTACAAGCACAATATTGGTATGTTTATAAATTTGTAGATAATGTAAACAAATTCTATTTGCCTATTAAAAAATTTATATAAAATTCATCGTTACATTCAGTTTATCTCAAATTTGGGGAAATTGAGCTTTAAATTAATGTTATATCAAATCTGAGATTGCTTTTTGAATAATAATAAAAAAAATTAATTGTTATTTACAAACTCTCGGAAAAAAATCAATAACAATTTATAGATTTGTTTCGTGATTAAACAAAATATTTTTTAACCTCCACTGAAAACTACCCCCATGAGAACTAGAACTTTTTCGTTATTTTTGCTGTGTTTTGCAAGTGCTGTTATTATGTTAACAAATTCTCAGTAGATATATTTAAACGAAGTTAGAAAAAGTAAATCTTTAAATCCTAACTTGACAAGTTTTTTAAAATTACTCAGGAAGGAACCTAATTTTTTTCAAGAAATTATAGAAGACATAGTGAATTTGAATCCCAAACCCACATATTGGGTGAATGTAATGACCAAATAGTTGATTGAATTTACATTTTTCATTTCAATACTTATTACATTTTTTTACTTATAAAATTTTTGATAAAGAGAACACACTTTTAATTTTACATTCATATCACTTTAAAATTTTTCCATCATTGCAAAATTGATATATTATTAGAAAATGAAATTAAAAAATTAATGAGTGCATTTAAAATCCATTATTTCTTCTAGAATTTTATAGCAAATGATTAATTGGTTCTGTATTTTTGTTAAGCAATAATTTTAGTTTTCGTATCCACACCGGAACTTCCGAAGTAAGTTTCACGGTAACGTTATGACGTATTTTGATATACGGTGAACGTTATTATAAGCGCTAGCTATGTATACGCCTTTTGAGTTTATCTTTATGTAAAAAATAAATTTACAATCACAATAAAACATAAAATAATCAAAAAAATTTCATAAACTTATTTAGAGGAAGCGCTTTTCCTCATTCAAGCTTTCTCAAACCAGAAATTATATTCTAAATTTTCTAAAACTTTATTTTAAAAACAATTTAAGTTTGAAATTATTAATATTATATTTTAAGGTGACAACATTTGAACGCGTAATATTATTAAGTTGAAATTATTTCGTTCAGAAGTCCTTAATTTGTCAAACTTCAGTATAATGAGGAAGTTTTACCTTCACAAAAAGTTAAAAATTTGAAGGTTTCATTGTTTTTAATCTATTTAAGAATTAATTATCAAAATGAATGTTTCATTTACTCAATTCCATCATGTTTTCGTCAGCATTTTCCAATTTTTCACGTTATAGCTCAACGTGGAATCCAAACCATACCAAGTTATAGTTTGAAAGTATCTGTGATTGGAACTATCATTGAAAACAAGAAATGAGGAGGATGAACAGACTTTGTGGGTTGTGGATCACCCCCCATGAACTTTAACAAATTACTTCCTGTTGCCAGAATATTATTATTATTATTAATTGATAGTTGCTTTATTGGTTTTTTATTAAATTGTTTACATAATTTTCTTGCTTAAATTTTATCTATTTGCTTTATTAAACATATTTGCATTATTTCTATGTTTCATTTAAAGTGAACATCTATTTAGTGTGTGCAGTAACTAAATCTATTGATATAGCTCTAAAAGACCAATTATTTAATTCTCAACCCTTGCTAAGTTCTGTGACTGAAGTAATAAGCGGAGAAACGTGACGAAGACCGACGCTTCAACGTTGATCAAGATGATAAGGCGAAAGGTAAATTGCATCCTCTAAAACTTTAAAACTTCTAAAGAAATTGTGAAAAATTTCAAAAAAGTAAAAAGTGCCACATGATGAAAGCTTGCTTGAAAAATGTACTTTAAAAAGAGAATAAGTCGCTAGTACTAAAACAATTGTATGAATTTTCCACTCAAAAAAGCTACATTTACAAGACTTAAAAAATAAACTTCAAGTTTTCACTAGAAATTGTTGTGCAAGAAAAGCAACCCTTAAAATAAGCCAGCCTTTAACCGACAACCCTTGATACTCTCTTATTCCGTCAAGAACTAACCACCGACATGTTCATGTAGCCGCAAATTAATCTCATTTCATGTACTTAATGTTTCCTACCTGAAGGAATGATAGATATATCTGTCTCTTTAACAGTTAAAAGTAAATTATTGTCATCAACAATTACTTTAAATAAATTTTGTTTTCCTGTTTTTTACAAAAGAAACTGAATGGCGAAAATTTTCAGCATTGTTGTCTGTTGTGCGAAATTTCATTGTTACAATGGAAATGGGCTAAAATTTCATAATATAAGAACAGAATACAAACATATTTTAATGCACAGGACCGCACTAGGAAGAAATTAATCCGAAGGCTTTCTAATGAAATTTTTTTTAAATTTTAACTCGTGAATGTGATTTAGTCTTTGGAATCATCATTAGATTATTGCCAGAATTTGTCTTATTTATGTTAGAACTACAAATACATGAATTCAATTAGAATGATAAGCAATAAATGGATAAATATTTTATCCAAATCAATTGTGGCACGTTTTATGCGGAGCATTTTGTAAACTATTGTGGTCAGTTAATTATTAGGTACTGCTACCCAGTAAGTAAATTAAATTTTATTAGGTGTATAAAAGAAACTTTCTAGGAAGTAACGCATGTTTATATTCCGCTCCCTAGGGAATAATGAGTTACTTTTATTACTATCATATCTGTGACGTAGAAATCAACTTTTACTCCCAGGCGTACAAAAAAAGTGCATTTAAGTGTGGAAAAGATTTCTTTTAATTTGCACTATGTTTTCTTAAATAGTTTTTCTTTCACCTTGAAGTAAATGGTACATAAATAATTGCATTATTTAGAGACGATTAGATTTTCAGTATGCAATAGACATTTATCATGGTTGGGACGTAAAAGTTTATGTTTGCAAAAAAGAAAAAAATAATTAATGATAAATTATTAATCAACAGTTTCAGGGAATGTAAGAATTGTGCAAATAATTTTACACTTTATAATTCTTGAAATTGTTTGACGATATCAAACAATTTATTCGCATATAATTTTTATCCATCCAATTACCCTTTCTCGTATTCAGCAATTCTGAAACAATATTTCATGGGATTGAAGAACATAAAGGGAGCGCTCCTCACCTCTAGCATTTCAGTCCGAGTTAAAGCGGTTTGATTTGTTAGCGCAGTTAATTGAAATCCAGGGGCAATTACATAGTCGACTATGATACTCTATAACTTCGCATCACCATTTCAACCCCCTCAGCCACCACAGCAATAAAGGACAAGAGAAAAGTCGTCAGTTGCGTAATAGGATTGCTAAAAAATTCCTTTAATTTGTGCAAAGTAATTAACATTTTTATGTTTACTTTTATCGTTTGGATCGATTGACAATTTACACGAATTGTTTTATTTATTTTTATCGTTACAAAAATGCGGATTTAGAGAACTTAATTATATACTTTGAGACTTACGTTGAATATATTCTGAAAAGACGCTTCCTGGAAAATGGCAGTCAGGAACAACTGAATGCAAAGCCTGATTTACGTTTTTCCTGCGACAGATTTTAATGTTATTTCGAGTCACAAATTGTTTAAATAGCGTCGTGACTCAAGGCGGTGACGCTAACTGAAACTCATTAGAACAAGAAGAAGATTCACCTTATATTTATTCAAATATTATTGAAATGAATCCCAATTTTACTTTGCAATTATTTTCAACTCTTATATTCTTGTTGTTTAACTTTTCCCGAAAGTTTAGTGTCTCGTTTTACTTTGGGCAATTTGGAATGACAGTAATAATTTTTATGGCTAATTTGCTTTATCCAAAATAATTTTGCTATACCTAATTTGATTTAGGGTAAGTTAAGTTTTGGGATAATGAAAGGGAAAAATGTTGTGCTAATTTAAATGAGGAGCAATAAAGCAAATAATGGATAAGAAATAAACACGGTCTGTAGTATAAGAGAACGATATTAAGTTTATCCATAAATTTGATTTAACAGTAAACTGAGTAAAACTCGGCTGCTTCAAGACTTTTGATGCAATTAAACATGATTTGTTCTAGCTCATTTGCAGCGGGCTCTGAAACAATTCACTGATGACGAATGGCCATTTCAGCTGAACAAAGGCTTATCTGAGCGATTGTTAACTTAGTTCTGTTCAGCTTTAGGCTGCATTGCGAATCGGAATTGTTATTCAACTTTAAGAGTCTGGTCGGTCTATTTTATTTAACTTTATCAATTTATTTTGAAAAAAGATGTGAAAAATTCGTTTATGTATTTTTTTCGTAAACACTTTGGATAAATGTGTTAAATTTACAAGAATCGGTTTCGAGTGTCTGTATTGCAGTCTTCAAACACTAGTTTGAGCGAGAACATGCAGAGCTTAGAAATGACCTCGATTTAGCATCCCTTTAGTGTCACGTCCCATTTTGAAGCCTCTTCCCAAGGGAGCGCGTATATAGAAGCGATAGGAATTCTCCACAGTGTCTCGGCCATCTTATAACTCCTCATCGTCGCACATCAGGAGCTAGCATCTGTCGGTTCGGAATCAACTACCCATCCTCATTTCCAATATTGCTACGGACACGCAACGGTCCAACGAGGTCTCTTGTCGTCGTCGTCACTCACCATTACGTGGCCATCTTTGTAGGTTAAACTCAACTTTATTCATCTGCAATACCCGCAAACTACTTTGCTAACTTTGAACGTATCCTCCAAATTGAACAAAATTAATAATAAATTTTAATCAAATTAAGCTAAATCCATAACTCGACAAAGTATAGGTACCATTATAGGTGCGGGTATTTAAAATTGCTTTTACAAATTAAACTTTTGTTTGGAATATAAAAGAACGTAACAAAACAACGTGCTTAAGCTTAATTACTAAATAGTGCCTTCAAGAGAATTCTGTATGTCGTTGAATGGAAAAGCTAAAGAAAGCATTCACATAGCGAAAGCGCTATAAAATTGGTAATTTATTGGCCTGAGGCCCACTGAAGTGAATTGATGAAAGGACATAGAATTAATTCAACAATTAGCAAACAAAAACGTCGGTTCACATCGACGTTACGTTTTGCCAATGCTCATCTTGGCAGTTATTGCCTTTAATTTGCAACTCCTTCCGAGGAGGTGAACGAGGAATGTTAATTAAAAGCCCGTCCTCTCTATCTCTCGTCTCATCTAATTAGTCCAGCTATAAGAGATGTATGGATCACTCACGACATTTCTCCAACTTTTCTGATAACCAAACTTTTTTAGACAATTTGAATTAAACAGATAAAATTGTGCGAAAGTCAAACTGATTTATGCTGGGGAGCTTAATGAAAATTTTGCATCCACACATAAGTTTTCATATTTATAGGCAATAATAGAGTTGTAGGGTTTAAGTTTACGAATACCTCAGAACTAGCAGTTTCAAATTGCTTAAGATTGTTGAAACTATTTGTGGAACTATAATTGGCAATATGGTGGGAATACACCAACAGCCTAAACGATATAGTAATTGTTTTACTTTATTATCTACAGGCTATAAACACTATTAACACCAACGGTTGCCCTTACACCTACATTGTTTAGGTCATAACTTTTCACAAAATGCAAACTCGCGTTTAAAACTCAATTTCATTATAACAGCTTTCAAAATTTTTATTTCAATTTATGAATTTATAAAAAAAAACAAATTAGATTTTAAAATTTTTAAATAAATTTTGGTAGGTAAACTAAATATCTGGTTAACATTCGTTGTACATAAGAAAATTATCAACGCGTTTCAAATGTACACCGTAAGGACGCTGCATTACTCCCCTAATCCCCCAAAATTTAGCATTTGGAATGCAGCTAAGAGATGTGGTGCATATGCGCAAATCAGACCTCTTAAATTGTTACCATTTGATATCACCATCCCCACAACCGACATTGAGATGTGGTTTGCGGTGAGTTTTTAGGTAGGATGGCAAAGTATGCCATCGACACATTGATGAACATTAAATTAAAATTATTTATTCTTAAAAATATTTATTCACGTATACATAAACAGTACATTTTTTAATTTTTAGCTTTACTAAACTTTTTAATTTCGTAATTTTAAATCAGAGATATACTAGGTATTTGAATTTACTAAATTAAAACTTAAGATGAAAGGGTAAACAAAATCCCGATAAGTTGGATCAAAGCAACGAGGACGTTTTATCCTTGGATAAATAGTTCGCATTGAAAGCTCGATTCTCAAGTAATTAGATAATTTTATGGTCGTTTTAGCACATTGAATGTGCGGTCCAGAACATTTAGGTGTGGTCCTTTGGACGCGACCAAAATGGCGCAAACCAATAGGTATATGTGCAGATCGAGACAGACCACATTTGGATGTAGAAAGAATTATATTTGGTTTGGGAATTAACCTAATGAATTATAACGAAACGTCAAGTTTTAGTATAATTTTAATTGTAATTATTTTTCTAAATTATAAGGCCTTTGTTTTTAAAAGCATAGATTATTTAGCGGTAAAAAAGTGCACAAAACTTTCTTTTCAATGCAAGATTTTGCTTGGTACTTTTTATTAGTGCTCATGGTCCTATTTTATAAAATAAAAGTCACTTCTACTTCCTTGCCTACTAAATAACCTCATCAAATCTTTTTTGAATGATAGCAACTTTAGAAGGAGTCCATTAAGTTATTAATTAGCAGTATTCAAGTTACAAGTACTAATGATGATACCATACGCCATTGGCGCTGGAAAACAAGATCAATTTTGTTGTTGTACCACTCATAAAAAAATGAAGATCACCGCTTTCCGAGATTCTTCACAAGATGAAGCAATCATCCTAAACTTTCAAAAGTTAGAAATGCTTCCTTAGGCACATCAATTGTTGTAAACTAATAATCATACACCATAGTTCCTCTGAATCCCATACTTTGCTTTGGATTCTTTTGAATCCAGATATAACTTAAATGTGCCTCTCCATAGCATACCCAGCCGGAGGGGGAGGTAAACAACCCATGTAGAATGAACGGCATTTGTATGTCTCCATTGTCAACTTCATCAAGGAAAATAAAATATTAAAGGTAGTAGGTGATTGAAATTTTAACTTCAAATTTTTTGCTTTTAGGTTATCCTGATGCAATTTGAATGACGAAACTAGGATTTGCCCAACAGCTTGAAAGAATTAAAGTAATCGAATGCACAGATTGTAACCGAGGGGGTAAGTGAGATTGTAACTGCTGTACTTATTTTAACTTGATGAACACTTGAGACTGCGTATATTTTATGACGATTTACTTGTTTATATTTGATAATTTTTATTGACATTCTCTCAAGATACCTCAGGGCATTGCCCCGTCCATATTATTTATGATTAATTTATAAGTAAAGCCAACTCCTGTTTATATTCGTGTTTTATGTTGAGAGACTGGCAACCCATGTAATTTTTGCATAGTAAGCGAACAATCGCCTTAGTCACAATCTCCTCACAAAATAATCTAAATCAATCCAGCTCTGGTACTTGTGGGCGGGTTAATCCTCAGCTGGTCATATAAACAACAGAATAGAACATCGAAGTAGTGCTTCATGCGAAGCCGTAGGTTGTGGATTTCTGAAAAATAGACCGGTAGCTTGGAGAAACTCAAAAAACCCAAATAGTAATCAAATACTTTAATTGACACACATAAATTGTGAGATGCTATCACAATAATTCCAACAATTGCAATGTAAATTACTGTGGTTAACAGACACATAGTAGCAATTATAATGATCACGGAGTTATAATCAAAAGTGGACCCAAATTAAATTTACAAGCATCAAAACAAGCGGCAACCACTATGGGTTACCAGTAATTTAAATACGAAAGCCAAAAATATACATCGGCAGACGAGTAAGAAAGAATTAATTTACTTACATAAAACATTCTGGTAAGTTTACAATTTATCTGGTGACAAACGTCTCCTTCTACTACGACCGACGGCTGGCTTCAAGAGGTAAACTCTGGTACACCTGTAAACTTTACACCAGAAGCACTTGAACAACTTCCGCGAACACTTCTGCAGATTCGTAACTGGACCTTGAGAGAGATGTTGATGGAAATGTTACGCAATTCTGGACCATCCAGATGACAAAGGAATTTCCCTAGTGATCATCCAAAACAACAGGACCTTGACAAGTGGAGGAAATCCAAAATGGCTCCACAACTTGCGCATCAAAAACTTCGTAGAAAGTTGCGCAATAAGAACCTCATAATTATAACAGATGTTATAAACAGGAGCTTTAGACCAAGGCTGGCCAATCCCAGGCTCGCGGGCCACGAAGTGGCCCGCCAAGACATTTGAATTTACCCGCCTGAACTTCGGTCGGCCAGCTAGCCGGCGCGCGATGACACTGCTTCGGGCCGGACCTATATAAAACCTTTATATGAATATGTATTTGGCCCAGCGCCGCCGCAGTCTATGAAATTTTTCCCACCCGGAAAATCTATTGGCCAGCCTTGCTTTACACACTACACGACAGACGACAGCTGAGCTACTTATTTCAAACGACTGGCATGACAAAAATAGTAAAATTGGACCAAAAACCATTTTTCCAAGCAAAATATCGGCAAGTAACAACGTCGCTCTGAAATTACGAGAAGAAATTGAATCCCACATTTGTAAAATCCAGCCGCGTTTATTCCAAAAGGTCTTCCAAAATTTCGTCAAAGGGTACACGTCTGCCAATAGATCCGCGGTGGCCGTTTGGGTGACATTTTATATCATATAATTATTATAAAATTTAAAAAATTAGGGAAGAATTTCATTTAATTAATATATTTTTATAAAATTGAAAATTCTAGTTCATGTTGACATCCTTTAATTTTGCAAGTTTTTCTAAAAAATTCCACGTTTTTTATGCTCCCATTTTTTAATATCAATTATATTTTTGAAATATTTCTTGTGCTGTCCTGTCGCAAAGGGATAATAAAATGTCTTTACAGTGTTTTTTGAATAAAATTTCTGTATAATATGTGTAATCACGTAATCAGTATTCTTCAATTACAGTTAAAATTCTAATATTTTAGCTCCTATAATAAATCGGTTTTCCCCAAATTTACAATAATTTTAAAATAATATCACACCTATTTTTGAAAATAATTTTTTAAGATTTTGTTCTACAGTTACCACACATGCATGCAATTTTTCAATGCAAAATTCATTTTCTTTTCCTAAAATATTCTTTTTTAGATATCTTTATGTACGAAAGAGCACCAAAGTAGATTATTCCTACAGCTTAACGTGGAATCCATACCACAGCACACATAATTTGGTAGGTACTGAGATTCAAACCAACGTCCTACGTTTAGACCAGGGCTGATACCTTTGAAAATGGTAAAAAGTGAAAAAAAATAATAGTAGGATGAAACCCATTGGAAAAGGAAGATAATATAAGAACAATGAAATGAAAAATAAATTACGGGCGATCTGAGGTCGGGAAGTGGAAGGGGGTGAGTTTTTAAGGTAAAAAAAAAGGTTTATCTCGATTTTCGGCAAAACTACAAGTCCTATAGAAAAAAGTTAAATGGCAAAGTTGTAGGTAATAAAAAGATCTACAACTTTTGTATTTACACTTTTTTCACATAACCTCAAAATTTATGTGAGAAATTCAAATAACTAAGTTTTTTGTTTTTTATTTTTATCTTTTACAAAAAGATTTTTTTTTTCACGAAATTTGGTGAAAACTTACCTTTTTATGTCTCAAACACACTGTAATTTTTTTTAATTAAAATATTTATTTTTTCACCTTATTTTGACCAGTGGCGTAGCTAGGTGGACAAGGGCCCCGGTGCATAAAAAAAATCGGCCCCCCTCCCCCTTTTTCCACACGTTTGCATTAGAAATTTAAATAAAACCAGCTCAGGGGGCCCCCTGGGCTCCGGGGCCCCGGTGCACTGCACCGCTTTGCCCTATGTTAGCTACCCCACTGATTTTGACTTAATATCGAAAAAGCACCCTAATTTTCAATCGAAAATTCTCACGTCAAAATATCTGCTTTTTTAAAAAAGTCGGTGGGCTTTTTGTTTGTTGAAATCTCTACTTTCTGATGTTGTAAAAAAGATATACATTACTATGGTAAATGTTCTCAGAATATTTAAAAATGTTATAATGAATAACAAAATCAGTATAAAGTACTATCTAAATTCAATAGTACGAGTACCATTTACATGTACCTATATTTATATTGTCGTATTATTTTTGAATGAAGAAGCAAAAGTTTAATTATTGAAATTGTTGATTTTGTATTATGAAAATTTGAATTTTTGAATGTTTCGCGCGGCCACTAGGGGTCTGGGCGAAACCGGCAGGGGGCCGCAAGGATAAGAGGTTGGCGCGCCGACCACCGATTTGGGTGGTTGCGTTTTGCTTTTTGGCGATTGAGTTATAAAGAGATTGTTTTTTTTTATAAATAAAGTTGATTTAATTTTGTAGTTAGTGTTTAATTCTTTTTAGATTTTCAATTTTACGTCATCTGTCGCAAGTAACGTGGGGCATCTGGTGAGCATATCGTTTTGGAAATTGTGGAAAAGTTAAGTTGATGAATGCTCACTAACGGAACCGACTTTGAACCCTGAGATTTTTGAAATTTGAGTAACATGGCACATAGCGGACGTATAACGATGGATGAATTTAGGAGGCAAATGAACGAACAATTTGCAGAAATAAAAGAAATATTCGAAGAATTAAAAAAGTTTCATAAAGTTAAAGAAGTAAAGGAAGAAATAATTTTGGAAGAAATGTGTTTGAAAGGCGACGCTGATAATAAAGTCCTTGAATTAAAAGAAAAAGTATTAGTTGAAGAAAGAGATAAAGTTATCAAAGAAGGAAGTGCCACAGGCGGCAATGTTAAAAAAGTCCTGGTAGTTTCCAGAAAGAAAATGAGAAAAATCAAATGGAGAAGAATTCAAAATAATAGAAAACTGAGGTCCAAATCAGATCAAGATCGGTATAAAACAAAAGAAAATAAAAGTAATGCTAAGGATGAGAGATCGGGAGGAAGGTCCGGTAAAGAAGAGATATCCCGGTTAGTAATTTGGAAGGATGTAAACGAGATACCGTCCTTAAAAGTGGTATGGTTATTTGAAAATAAAATAGAACATGTTGTAAACAAGATAAAGAAAATAGAGAAAGAGAAGAATTTTGAAGATAAAAGGACGAAGAAGATAGAAGTGGTAGTGCAAGCATTGGAAGTCGTCTTGTTAAAATGGGCATTCCGACGAGCGAGACGAAAAAGCAATGAAGTCACCAAACCCTAATAGCCAATGGTGAAGGATGGGAGAATTGGAAAATTATGAGAACAACTGCGTTAAAAATGGAAATAGATTGAAACGAAAAGAGGTAAAACCTTAATATTTAAAATTTGAAAATGTAAATTTGATTATAAGACAATTGTGTAAATGTGATAAAACTAATATGAATGCGGTGCTATCAAAATGAACAAACAATTAAATTTTAAAAAGAACTGGACAATAAAACGTACAAAGATAAAAATTACTCGCGATAAAAGTTGAAGTTAAAATTAAATAAAATTTAATAATTCAAAATATTTGATAATAAAGTGATAAACGATAATTTTTCCGAAAAAGCAAGATGAAAATTAAAAATGTGCGACATAATTTAAAACAGATTAAAAAATTTTTCGGATAATAACGAAGTTAAACAGTGGGCCCTTACGATAAGTAAATTTTAATTGTAATTACACAATGGAATGAGGAATTTAATAACAAAATTGATATTTGTTAAAAGAGTTGGCACTATAAAATTTGAAGTTTAAAGTTATGGATTAAGTAGGAAAAGTAATTTGTTATGAATAATGATTGAATATTTAGAGAAGATTTGGAAATTTAAAATTATAAAATGAGTATAAGAGAGAAGTTATTATGGATGATTATAGAATATTAAGAAAAGGTTTTGAAATGCTACCGCTTAAAAAAATGTAGCGATGTAATGGAATGGTTATGGTGATATAAAAATTGTAATTTCAAAATAATAAAAGTAGTAGTGAAGAATTTAATTGAATAATGGTCAATTGGAAGATTGAATGACAAACGAAGTTATAGAAATGCGAAGGAGATTGAAAGTTGTTGGGAGCCACTGAATGAAGGGGGAAAATCCAGAAAAATGAAAGGTTTTACGGAATTATGGATAAATTTGAAGAGTTGAAGTTGGAAAAATTTTAAAGAAGAGTTATCGGAAGATTAAGAAGAATTGGTCCAGTATGATTAAGATTTAATTGATGATTTGCATGATGGCGTTCAACTTGTAATTAGGTGCTGTAAATATGATTAACCTAATTGATAAATTTTTTTATTTAAATTTTAATTTAATTTTGTAAGATTTGCAGGTTGGTTCTTCATTCGAAAGATACGACGTCGTGTACCTTTTTTCATAATCCTATATGGATTTTTCAAAAAGTTAGGAAGGATTTAGATGTCGTATTATTTTTGAATGAAGAAGCAAAAGTTTAATTATTGAAATTGTTGATTTTGTATTATGAAAATTTGAATTTTTGAATGTTTCGCGCGGCCACTAGGGGTCTGGGCGAAACCGGCAGGGGGCTGCAAGGATAAGAGGTTGGCGCGCCGACCACCGAGTTGGGTGGTTGCGTTTTGCTTTTTGGCGATTGAGTTATAAAGAGATTGTTTTTTTTTTATAAATAAAGTTGATTTAATTTTGTAGTTAGTGTTTAATTCTTTTTAGATTTTCAATTTTACGTTAATATATTAAGAGATTTTCTATGACATAAATGTAATTAGAAAGTCATTTTTTAGGGTGGCCGAGAAATTCACTTAAAAACACTAAATCCGCTAGGTGCCGCGACTGTAGCGCGAATTCCCCATAGCAGCTGAGGGGTTGAAATTACCCATAGTTTGAAACAATCCCTTTCTTTAGGGATCCAGCAGGTTATTAAAAAAAAAACATACATACACGAGTTACTATAAGGATTTCAAAAGACATTTTCCATTCGACACAAAACTCAAAAAATAGAAAATTTTAACATACCGACTTTGTGAAATAATGTTCTTTAAAGTTGACGCTACAACTAGAATCCAAATTTGGGCTTTAAAAATTTAGGATGAAAAAAATATAGGTAAAAAATCTCCAAAAAAATTTTTTTTCGCGATATTTTTTTTTGAAAATCACTCACCTTGTAGTTTCAAACTTAGGCTTTTTGAATCTGTTTTCAGAATTTTTTTAAATTTATTCGTTTTTAAGATTTGTGTCGAACAAAAAAAACCAATTTCTCGGCCACCTTAATATTTAATTAGAACAACTATTTTCACATTCGAGTTTTTTCGTTTCTTTGCATTTTCTGAGAACATTTACCATAGTAATGTATACTTTTTTTACACAATCAGAAAGTAGAGATTTCAACAAACAAAAAGCCCACCGGCTTTTTTAAAAAAGCAGATATTTTGACGTGAGAATTTTCGATTGAAAATTAGGGTGCTTTTTCGATATTAATTCAAAATAAGGTGAAAAAATAAATATTTTAAATAAAAAAAAGTACAGTGTGTTTAGGACATAAAAAGGTAAGTTTTCACCAAATTTCGTGAAAAGAAAATTTTTTTGTAAAACAAAAATAAAAAACCAAAAACCGGTTTTTACCCTTAAAAACTCACCCCTTTCCACTTCCCGACCTCAGATCGCCCGTAATTTTTTTCATTTCATTGTTCTTATATTCTCTTCCTTTTCCAATGGGTTTTATCCTACTATTATTTTTTTGGTTTAAAAAATTATCGACCCTGGTCTAGTTACAAAAAATGACGATTTATTTTGTTCGATTGTGCATCTGTACATGGAGAAATATTATTGGCAGGTATACAGGTGATTCTGAATTAATGCCAAAATGAGGAAATTGTGACCTAAAAGTAGCTCAATTGTAAGATAGCCTTTGACATTATCAGAAGAGAAGTGTTTTTGAGAAATGCTTTTTTCTGAAAGCGAAAAATGTACTTTTATAAAAAATCTCAACAATTTTAAAAGTTACAGTTAAGTATTAGCAATCCGGGCCTGCAATATTAAGTCAACCCTCAAAAGTCGTATATAACATTTTCTAGACTGGTGGATGATTTCCAGCAGTGATGGACGACTGAAATCCAGCCAAAAACTTCAACCTCTCAGATAAGTGGCGTCAATATTAAACATGATTTCTTGTTTCTTATATTCCACGATATTGCAAGCTGTATATCATGCTTATTTAGACTCCCCGTGAATCTAATTTATCTTATGAAAGAGCGAGGATATATTACATTGTTAAAATTACTTCTTTGGTTCTGAATTACAGAATATTGCGATACAAGGCTTTATTTATCACTAATTTCACCTATATGAATTAATTTTAACTCCATTACAAAAGTTTATAGTTTATATCGCAATTTTTGTATGGACAATAAAATATGATTTTGGCGCCCCATTCTTCGCGCTTCACTATTTTAAGCAACATCGTATAAAATCTCTCCGCGTACGTGTAAAGTAATGTCATAACGATTGTTACGTCTTAGGTTTATTGGCACTTTTCAAAACATGTCAGCAACCTGAGCATAAAATCACAAGACTATCATACGCAAAAATTATTACTTTTATGACTTTTCACTCGTGACGTGCCTTAACTTACTACAACCTCATTCCCGATATACACTCGAGAAATTTATTCAAAAATATTTTTCTCATTTTTTGACAACACTAAAAGTAAACTCAAGTTCTTTTTCGCTACTTACTTGCTTGCTTATTTTGGTGTACGAAACGAAATTTTCCAAAGAGGAAACGTGATGCATTAAAAGTTTAGCAACATCAACGGTTTGAGCTTATACGTTAACCTTTGAAGCCAACATTGTTGAGGCTTAGCCAGTAGCTGTTTCAGGTATTGTAGTGTTCCATAATCTATGCTACAACACATTTCGAAGAGATCTTTGAAGTGGGTGCTGGGATGAGAGCTGGACAGCTGCGGTCGTTCTGTGTATGCGACCACAGTCTTACAAACAGAATTATTGCAAGTGACTTGCAGGGAATTAGCATTGTCAAGTTTCATTACTCTCTGAATTGTAAATTACGTTGGATTTTGTATTGTCTTTGATGATATTAATGAAGGAATTTATGTTAACGGTGTTGGTGTTCATCTTATTCATATATGCATCACTTTAGGCGGTCAGTTGATAAACTACTGAAAGTTTTCAATTCTGTATATAATTAAGATGAGTTATGGAAAAACCACGTCCTCTCCAATTTTATCGATCGGAACGACGATTAATATAAATTTATTTACAACTGCGTCTTGTACGTAGTTTGTATAATTACGAACAAGGATATAAAAAAGGGGAAAAACATAAAAATCTTTAATCCTATGTGGCACATTCCTAACAATCTAATAGCTTACGGACGTAGCATTAGCAACAACGCCTGGCGGGTGTCCACCGTTGTAATTACTTACTTGACCAGGACTCTGAGATATAGAGGAGTTAGTGTAGCCCCAACCCGCCCATAAATATGTGATGTCCTGTAATATCATGTGCCAGCTGGAGTAAATTGTTACGAATGGTCCAACCAGAACATTCGCAGCCACTACACAAAGTAGAATTGCTCTAGAATTATTTCGCACCATTGTTTGTATTCGAACATTACACGGGCGCCGATGTTATAATTGCGAAATAAATATGACGTTACATAGGATGCAAACAAAGAGCAAATTCTAAAATATGTTCACAACCGAACACTAAAGATTACCATCTAAGTAAGTAACGTAAAGTTGGACACATAAATATTGTTAACTGCAACTTACGCTTAATTTCCAACTTGGCGGGGAAGTAGGTCAAAAAATTTGATCAACTTCCATCATCCAAAATTTTTAATTACTACGTACATCGGACCCAAATTACCCATTGGAGAAGGAGTCTCCACTAATCCACGTGATGGATGAACAAGTTTCCAATTCCTCTTCAACATAAATGTATAATAGGTAAACCATTTTAAAGTTTGTTTTTGTAATAGTCATATATTTTTGGTTGTAGTTACTACTTATATGAGTAAAGGGGACACAAAAGCAGTAGCAACATATCACATATTTCATCGCTTTAGGAGGCGCCATTAGTTTGAGCTGAGGCAGCCATATTTTCTCGCAAGGCTGAAAGTGATGTCTTTAATCGAAATCTGGCGTCACAAATCAAGCAAACCTTTGACAGTGTCATTAAGAACTGGCGGTTGTCAGCCATTCCTCATGTAAGTTGGACGTATATGCTATAGCATCACTCTTACCCATACCACTATTCAGCAGGACCGTATCGATGTTTCCTGAAAAGTTTTTCCATATCGGCATTCTAAATATTTTAGTAACGTATTTTTAAATTGCTCAACGTATATTATTACATATTGGAAAATATTTATGAAAGTTTGGTTAAAGTTTTAGTAAAGTAAATGAAAAGATGTTTATAGTAACAGTGCGTCTTCCATTTCCGTATTATCTATAGTTACTCTGATACGGGAAGTTACGATGTTTACCTCTGGGATCAGAAAGAGTACGAACGAACTGTTCCCGACTGATGTCCAGATACCCGTTTGTTTATGAGACGGCTTAAACTATGTCCAGTCTAACTGTGCTCATATACAATGCTATCTTCAGATCCCGATGGAACTTACAACTTATTGAGGGTCTTGCTTGCTAAATGGAAATGCTCTACACAGGGTGTACGTTTAAACACACCCAATAAGGTTTTACGATTTAACGATAAACAGAATTTAAAACGGAATTATTGTTCGAACGTAACAATAAATTGGATCGTTTTTTATAAAATATGCAAATTCGTTCATATATTGAACGACGAGCAGTATACTGGAATTTTTATGCAACGATCAGCGTCAGCAGAGTTTTCGTGTACTATAAATCATACTGCCGTTACGTGTTGGACAAGAAATGATTAAATGGATTGCAGAAACACCCTGTACAGCATGAGTTCATGTATTCGATAGAATAGACAAGTTATTTGGGGAGTACCTCGTCCAATATCGCGGCTAAGGTGAAATACGTCCCATGACCGATATCCTAATACCGTCCAGGGAAAAAGGGCAGTTCGATTATTGTCCTGTATGAGAGTAAAGAGAAAGATACAAGACCTCTGGGAATGCACTGTCACTTTGTGTTGACCGGTACACACGGTTCCAATAAGAACTATTTGTATTATATATTTATTGTCCTTATCGATGTTTATGGACAAATTTGTAGCAGGATAATAAATCGATTATTTTTGTTGGTCAATTTAAAAAGTTGGGTTTATTTAAAACAAAAATGGTTTTTATATTAGTTTGCCTTTTAAAATTATTACAGGTTATATTTCATGGTAAGAAAACCCTTGCCATTGTATTAAAACTACGAGGCTTTGTATAATATTCATACAACTCGCTCTGAGGGTGAAATAAAAATATTTCAATACGTTGTGTTTTAATCCTTAAAAGTACTCATCTATTACATTGCGGGACTGGGTTGTGGCAAGTGATTCATGTATTGTTTCCTGGTTTAGGACCCCCCACTCATAAAACAGCAAAAATTATTTCTTTGTAACCGACTACACATATTTTTTAGATTATGAAATTAGGAAACGTAAATAATTTCTTGAAAAAATATTCTAGCAAATAAATTTACTCCAATGTACAGAATGAAGTTTTAAAAAATTCACTAGACACTGTTTTGCTGGAAGAAAACGGAATGGAAAACAATCGTTTCACTTTCACGTATTTTGCGAGAGTATTTATAAAATAGCTTCATTTTCAAATATCGATTTTATCATCAATTTTAAAGTCTTAATTACTCAAATATAAAAAGGATATAATGATTTATAACTTAAAATATAAGATAATTGATTGAATATTTATGAAAGTCTGGTCGGTGTTTCCATTCATAGTTACACACTTATTTCGATTTCATTAGATCTCATCAGTGACGTGTGGATAAATATTTTAAGTTTTATTCGGTCGGTTACGTTTCACCTACTGTACAGGGTGGCCCTTTGAAAACGAAACAGGCGGGATTGTGACCAGCAAAATTTTATTTTTCAGGAAATGCAAAAACATGTCAATTTTATCATCGAGGGGGACAACTTTTGCGACCAATGTCACTCCCGTATTGTTTCATCTCTTCGCGCTGTGATGACAACCCCTGAAATGTTAATAGGGATGATATAGCAAGTGACACCTCATTTGAAAGGTCTTGCTTCCCTGAATTCAGCGAAATAATTTTTTTGAAGTTTTATCAATTATTATTCAACAAAAAAATTGAAGCTGCAAAAATGCGAAATAAATCCGATATTTCAAGACATTTAAGAATAAAAAAGTGAAAAACGCTTGGACAGGTTGATTTTAATTTCAAGGGGGTTACTTTTACTGCTATTCATAAACATTGACAGTTCAACCCTGAAGGTAAAGGGCAAACCACCCTTACAGTCTTGAATGCAATGAGGAATTGAAACAATTCTTCCATTGAAGAAGCTGGTGGTGAACAATTTGAACACATAATTTGATTAAACTGATCTTTTTATCAGACCCATATTTTCATTCAAAATTCTAAAGGTGGTTTGCCCTTTACCTTAAGGATTTTTTTTTTTTATTGACATCCTAATAAATTTACAATCTGTTTTACAACATTTAGTAAATTGTTTAGCTTCTACATTGTCAAAAGAGGTTAAGTCCAATGACTTTACCACCCTTCATTACTTATATATTACAAATAATATTATGTAAATCTACTTGGAAGATCCCACGGGTGATTTCTTTTTAGTCTACGTTGAGTGTTGTTTATAAGAAGGTCCGAAGCCAACTTATTTGGGTGATAACTTAGTTTATCTTTATATTTTTCACTATTCGATTTTATTACCTCTTTCACTGTTTGCATTTCCAAGTCTCTGTGTATAACATCATTTGGTATGTACCATGGTGCGTTTACGATGGTGCGAAGCACTTTTGACTTGTATCTTTGAAGGATTTCAATATTCGAATTACTTGCCGTTCCCCACAACTGAATTCCATATGTCCATATGGGTTTAAGAATACATTTATATAATAGTATCTTGTTTTCCAATGATAACTTTGAATTGCGACCTATGAGCCAGTACATTTCTCTAAACTTGATACCAAGCTGCTTTCTTTTTGACCAAATGTGTTTCTGAAATGTGAGGCGTTTGTCTAGATGCATACCTAGGTACTTCACTTCATCAGCCTGTGGTAATTTGCGACCATAAAATGTTACCGGTGGGCAGTCCTCTCTTTTTGTAGTGAAAGTAATTTGTACAGACTTTGTGTCGTTTGGTCTTATCCGCCATCTCTTCGTCCATTTCTGGTAGATATCTACGCTTTCTTGTAGGTCAGCTGATGCCTGATTTCTAGTTTTATGAGAAGACATGATTACTGTGTCGTCTGCAAACGTGGCGGTTGTCGTAAACCCAGTTGTTGGCATATCTGCCGTGTATAGCAGGTAGAGTACTGGCCCCAATATGCTACCTTGAGGTACACCCGATTTTATTGCGTAGAGATTTGAGAATGATTCCCCATACCTAACTCGAAACATCCTATCCAAAATGTAGGACTTGAGGAGCAAATAATATTCAGGCAGCATTTGTTTAATTTTCATTAATAAGCCTTCATGCCAGACCTTATCAAATGCCTGGGAAATGTCTATGAATGCAGCTGTGCAGAATGTCTTATTTTCAAGACTTTCATTTATTTTTTTCACCACACGATGTACTTGTTCGATGGTGGAGTGGTGTTTTCTAAAACCAAACTGATATTCTGGAATTATATTCTTCTCTGTCAATATTGGCTGGATTCTTTTTAATAATAATTACCTTAAGGGTTGAACTATCAATGTTTATGAATAGCAGTAAAAGTAGCACCCTTGAAATTAAAATCAACCTGTCCAAGTGTTTTTCATTTTTTTATTCTTAAATGTCTTGAAATATCGGATTTATTTCGCATTTTTGCAGCTTCAATTTTTTTGTTGAATAAATGATAAAACTTCAAAAAAATTACTTCGCTGAATTCAGGGAAGCAAGACCTTTCAAATGAGGTGTCGCTTGACATATCATCCCTATTAACATTTCAGGGGTTGTCATCACAGCGCGAAGGGATGAAACAATACGGGAGTGATATTGGTAGCAAAAATTTTTTTGAAAAAAAAATTCTGCTGGCCACAATCCCGTCTGTTTCGTTTTCAAAGGGCCACCCTGTATTATACAGAATAACGACAGCGGCAGTGCAAGAGTGGCTAGGGCCCATAAGCAAATATACATAACGGCCCTCTAAAAAAAATATTTCGTAACTTTCGTTCGTAACATTTTATTGATTACATTTATTACTATTACTATTGATTACAACCTAGTAAAGCCAGGAAAAATAATGAAAAAATTCTAAACCAAAAGTTGTCTTTAATTTCCGATGATTTGGTTTCGGAGCGATTTTTGATTTAAATTTTTGGATAGAAAATAAAGTTTGTTCAAATATTCTGCAACTGCATAAAACTATTGATTACAACCTAGTAAAGCCAGGAAAAATAATGAAAAAATTCTAAACCAAATGTTGTCTTTAATTTCAGATGATTTGGTTTAGGAGCGATTTTTGATTTGCATTTTTGGATAGAAAATAAAGTTTGTTCAAATATTCTGCAACTGCATAAAACTATTGAATATAACCTAGTAAAGCCAGGAAAAATGAAAAAATTCTAAACCAAAAGTTGTCTTTAATTTCCGATGATTTGGTTTCGGAGCGATTTTTGATTTACATTTTTGGTAAAAAAATAAAGTTTGTTCAAATATTCTGCAACTGCATAAAACTATTAACTACAACCTAGTAAAGCCAGGAAAAATAACGAAAAAATTCTAAACCAAAAGTTGTCTTTAATTTCCGATGATTTGGTTTCGGAGCGATTTTTGATTTACATTTTTGGTAAAAAAATAAAGTTTGTTCAAATATTCTGCAACTGCATAAAACTATTAACTACAACCTAGTAAAGCCAAGAAAAATAACGAAAAAATTCTAAACCAAAAGTTGTCTTTAATTTCCAATGATTTGGTTTCGGAGCGATTTTTGATTTACATTTTTGGATAAAAAATAAAGTTTGTTCAAATATTCTGCAACTACATAAAATAATTGATTACAACCTAGTAAAGCCAGGAAAAATAATGAAAAAATTCTAAACCAAAAGTTGTCTTTAATTTCCGATGATTTGGTTTCGGAGCGATTTTTGATTTAAATTTTTGGATAAAAAATAAAGTTTGTTCAAATATTCTGCAACTACATAAAATAATTGATTACAACCTAGTAAAGCCAGGAAAAATAATGAAAAAATTCTAAACCAAAAGTTGTCTTTAATTTCCGACGATTTGTTTTCGGAGCGATTATTTTTTATTTAAATTTTTGGATAAAAAATAAAGTTTGTTCAAATATTCTGCAACTGCATAAAACTATTGATTACAACCTAGTAAAGCCAGGAAAAATAATGAAAAAATTCTAAACCAAAAGTTTTCTTTAATTTCCCATGATTTGGTTTCGGAGCGATTTTTGATTTATATTTTTGGATAAAAAATAAAGTTTACTCAAATATTCTGTAACTGCATGAAAATACTGGTTCTAATCAGCGGCGGTGCAGGAGTAGAAAATATACAAAACGGGCCCATTTAAAAGAAAAGTTCGTAAGGTTTTTACTTGCATACAAAATCTTTCATTTTTGTACGTTCTATAATAATAATTAAAGTATTGCTATTGGGTATTGTCTAATTATTTTAATAACGGTATATGGGCAGGTAGGGTGGGCCCCTTATGATCCCGGGCCCCTAAGCATTGCTTACATTCGCTTACTCATATCACCGCCACTGGATAACGAGATCTAAGTTTTTCAACAATATACGGCTTACCTCGGAGAAAATCATTCAGATGGATTGAACACTGGGACTGAACCCCCAATGCAACTTCTATAAACTTTCAAAAAATCATGGTGAATCTGATATTCTGACTGCATTGACTGCAAGTAGCCCCACAGAAAATAATCGAGAGGTGTCCAATCGCACGACTTTGGATGCCAATTAAAAGATCTATTTCCCGAAATCAACTTATCGTCAAATTTTGATTTCAATAAGTAAATGGTTGCGGTTACCGTGAAATGAAAACTACCCGATGAGCAGCAACCCCTAATAAGAGAGTTGACCCAAACAGAGATCATAGTCTGTCACAATACGGAGATAACCTCTCCAGTTTATGTATGCGAATATTAAATATTAAATTGTTAATAATGAAAATGGTGTCAGCCTTTCCAAATCAATTTGAGCACCAAAAATTTAGCAAAGTCTATCTCTTGTATTCCAAACCAATTTTGAATTTTTATCTAATAGTAATAATTAATTATCATTCTTAAATGTTTCTGGAAATTTGTGCTTGGATTACTATTAAATTGAAATAAATTTTAAAGCATTAAATAAAATTTAATTAAAAGTTACACTCGAAAAGTGTTTATTTAGGGAGACAAGTAGCTTACATAAATGTAACTTCAAGTTTACATTTACCTAGCAGTTATTGTTTACATTTGGCAAAATATTTAGAAAATGATAAATTAAGTGTATGAATAGTTGCAACCGTAATTTTGTAATAGTGAAGATATATTAGTAATAAGGATTTTGGCCTGAAGGGTTATAAGGATAGTTTGAACAGGAAGTTCCTTGTTGAATCATGGCCTCCCCAAAAGTACTCGTTATGTCGTATAAATCAAAGACAAACGGCAGACCAGAGAGTTGACTTAGACCGTGTGTCTCACTATAACACATGCAATGGCGAGTCCTTGCGCAATTAGAGACACAGTTTAACATCCTGATATATGTCGCCAAGCGGGACTAATGTTATTTATAGTATTTGCTACTGTATTATGTTGTGTTGAATTCTGCTTGTTTAAGTTTTATTAGAATACATAAATCTTTGTCTTCCATGCACTTTACGCTTCAAAAGCTGTTTAAATTTGTTGTTTACTAATTAAAGCAAACATGCATTGCAGAGGGGCAAGAAAAGTTTGTAGGTCTTGGTCGAGTCGACGACGACGGTGACGCTAAATGAAAACGAACTTCGGACGAAATGGATTTCCGAGTCCATAATTCGTCGAATGAGAGTCCATTTCTCATCATCTACTTAGCTTACAATATATCGTCAAAAAATATGGATGTTCTCAAAATAAGTTAGAAAAGTGATGACCACCTCCAAACTTTGAACATTTCAGACTTGATGTGTAATATTTCGCGGTAAACATTTCCCAACTTCATTATTAATCATTGATTTATCGAGATATGCGGAAACTTCAAACATAGCTTAAAAGTTTAACTTATGAATGTGTTTTCGTCTTGAATTATGGCAGTGACGTACCTACACATCATCATTATCATAACAAATATTTTAACTTTATCCATTCATTCGGAGATGTGCGATTCCAATCGAATGTTCCAAAAATAAAAAAAATTTAATTGTTAATCATCGGCATCAGAAAATTATGAAAAAATTAAGTTTAATATGAAGTAAGCAAGGGAAGGTATAAATGAAATGTGTTCACGTGATGAAACATAAATTATATTCCAATTTAACCAAAAGATACAAATGATTTCTCCTGTGTGCTTTTAGACAGCCTGTCGGAATTATAAACTGCTTTTTATTATTTTTTATTTACACTCACCCTGAGGGACTCTGCTATGCAGACACTGGCGAAATGGGAGCTATAATTGACGTGAAAGGAATGCTGAAGCCATATAGAAAAATAAGATAAGAATTGTATGACATGTTAAATTTCAAATTCTATTTCAAAAACCTAATAGATACGTGAGTGTAAGGAAACTGTAAAAGTTAACATCCTTTCCTTTAAGTACTACGGTGCCGTTTTGAGGAAACGTAAAGAAAAATTGTTTTTGTGAAAAAATAAACTTGCATATTGCTTAATGCACATCGAGGGAAATTCAGGAAAGATTTGGTTTTCATTAGACAAATAACAACTACACGTACACCTTACAATACAACAAAATGAGCCTTGTTTACAGCTTTACACATTTACGAAATGAATTACATTACACACCGTATACAGGAAACAGGAAAGTAGCTGATTATTTACGACGTATTTTCCTTAATTTACATTTTTCTTGGCTTAAAATGTAAGTACCATTAAATTTTATTAACGTTCCCATTCTTCTTTAAGTAGATGAAGACGAAATTTTAACGATCATGAAAAAAATTAAAGAGGTGGTATAAAAAACATAAAAAAATGTAGAACGCACTTTTATTACTTAAAACCTTCATGAAAATTTATACCTCTTATTGATTAATAAAACCTAATTTTCCTGAATATTTACAATCAAAAATCTTTTCTTTAGTTCTGAAATAGTTTAATTTTACTTATAGGAAAGAATAGTTTGAATAATTAAAGCAAAAGTTTTTGCTGCATTTTATGTTTATAAATTCAAAAAAGTAAACAAGCAAGCTTTAGAGAGACAAACATTACAACTTCACAACTTCGAAGAGTTGTTGAATTGAATAAAATATAAACATTAACTAATATTAACACCACATCTCTATTACAATCGCTCTGAACGAAGTGTAGGTAAAAATACTACACAAAACTACGGCTTAACATAAATGGAATCACTTGCGGCGCTTATATGCTCCTGCATCATTGGGTTGAATTAATTAATCCAAACTTTGTAATTGCTGTTCTAATTAACGGTGATGTTAGGTGGATTGCACTTAAAGAACGAAAAAGTTTCTATGGCCTATTCAAATGGTGGCTACAGACCTTTATTGGTCTTCCTTTATAGCAGTGTTCCCCAAACTTTTTTGTCTCGTAGACCCCTTGCCATGATTTTCGGTTTTGCGTAGACCTCTGCTGCTCTCCTTTTTTTAGGACATTATTGGCAACTGCCGATATTATGGTAAAAGTAACAAATCTATAATAATCTAACTATTTATTTAAATTAAAATTTACATTAAATAACTAATGGAAAAATAATTTTTTTAAATTTTAATGGGGGGGATGAGCCTGGTGCCTTAACAATAAATTTTCAACATTTGGTATCAATTTAGTTAGGTTTACTCTCAAATCTCCTCTGTTAGTGATGTCCAGTCTGTTCTTTATTTTTTGATTTTTTTACAAAAAATTAATAATTAAAGTTGTAGACCCCCATTTACATCTCATAGACCCCCAATTTCTTTTTTCGCTGACATAGACCCCTTGCAAGTCGTCATCGACCCCTAGGGGTCGATATAGATCACTTTGGGAAACACTGCTTTATAGGATCCTTTCTGGATTTCCTATGAACCGGAGTCTGGGTGTATGGAATACCTCAGCTGTAAATAAGCAACAAGAAAGCTTTGCAAAATTAATTACGATGCAGATTTGATTCTTGAAAAGTTCCATACACTCAGATCCCTTGGTTTCACATCTATCTCTGCATATTTTCGTGCACGGGGGGGGGGCACGTGCTCCCAGTGCTTCCTTTTTGCTATAGGCCTGTTTCCCGGCTAACCCCATAATTATTAATTGATCTGATAAATCGATCGGAGGATCCAATGCTACAATTTGAATTGAAATGGAAATTTAATTTGTATTTAATTGAAAATATTGTTTAATGCCTAATTGGCTTTGATGCAATCGCCCCTAAATCGATTGAAAATTAAATTAAAAGATTTCGTTGTTTTAGGCAGGATGGAAGGATTGAAAGTGAGTTTCATAAAATTTTAACATGCGTTTAAAAAATAATTTTTAATTATAAACAACGATACATTTATGTTGTAGCTATAGTCATAATTATAATTGAAGGTTAAATTTAATGCACTTTGGGTGCATACGCAAGACCTTCCTGAGAGTCCTGATTCAATTAATCTGTCTTCACCTCGATCGCGTTTGCATAATAAGTTTATTCTGAGTGTCTAAGCAAATTCGTATTAATTCTCAATTTATCTGGCGTTCCAGTTGTAAAATTTGAAAATGCCCCTCTGCCAAAAGAAAATAAATCATGTAGGACTTTTTCGATTGTCGAGCAACTGCAATGTTAACATTTATTATAGAGAATTAGATAACAAAACCCAAGCGTTGTGTTTTAAGTAGTTTATTGATGACAATTCGATAATCATATGATACTTTAGTGTTTTAGATATGAAATGATTGGATAGTTGGTTTATCTGTTGATCAGTTTATTTTACGATGTAATTAGGTATATTATGAGCTTTAGGTCCAATATATTCATACGCGAGTGCAGACCTACAAAATGATCCTAAATAATAATTTCTAACTTATTAAACAGTTCGTATATTTCGCTCGATTTGATTTTCAAATATTATTGCATGAAATTAATCAAAACCAAAAATAAATTTGAGTTATTGGTCGTTTAATGATTTTAAATAAGCAATTAAAATTTTTTACAACACAAACAATCCTTCTATAAGGACAATGTGTTGCCAGCAATTATATCTGTATCTCCAATATCTCCGGAGTCGCCTAAAACCCCGGAATGATAGACGGTGCTGTAGCAGGTGGACTAAATAGCTATAAATAAACAACACCCATGCTAAATACACAAGTACGGCCGGAACGTCCACTCGTTCTTCTGAATTAATTATAATGCATGGTTCAAATTTTGTCTTGTTCTAGTATAGCTATCCTTTTCGTAGTTTTCTTGCTCAACATTACTAAAATTTAAAAGAACTATTGTTTTTTAAAAACCAACTGCACTCTTGGATTTGAAAAAAAACGACCGTGACAGGACTCGAACCTGCAATCTTCGGATCCGAAGTCCGACGCCTTATCCATTAGGCCACACGGTCACACTTTACGAAGTGAAAATAATACTTGTTTTGTAATTAGCATCCTTACTGTGTCCGTTTCATAATAATAAATCTGTCCTTTTGTACGTTATAGTTCAATAAAACTTAAAATTGAAAAACAACTGCATTTTTAAGAAAACCACAGCATCCTCAATTTTAAAAAAGTCAACTGGAGACAGGATTCGAACTGGCACCACAGACAGACACCTGGTGGAACTAGGAGGCTACACAGTAATGTTGCAAGTGTGTCGATTTTACAAATATGATCACGACTTTATATATCATGACGAGGCGGGCGTGTTGAATTATGAACTTAATAATTATTTTTGTATTAAGAATAGGCCCTTTGGATCAGGAGGGGAAGGGTTGCCCCCCCCCCAATATTCTTTAACTACTAGTTGCATTGCATTAATGTAGTGACCTTCTTTTCATTTTCTGTGTAAAATTAACCACAGTATCACAAATACAAAAAGGCGTTTCGACATAACATAATAATTACCCTTACATTCAATATATTTTCTAATTGCATTTGTTTAATAAAAACCAATTTCTCTGAGTTAGCAGCTGGAATCTCGTTAATCCGTTCATGTACAATTTTAATATATTTGCGATTGCATTAATTGCAAAGTAATTCTTTTACGAGGAAAGGTCAAGACATCATTTTTGTTCCCTTCTTTTGGATTTCTGTGCTAAAACCTATAAAGGACGTCCGCAATTTTTTTGCCAATTTTTGCCCCCCCCCCCACCCTCCCGAGTCATTCCATCAGAAAGAAAGAAGTTGGATGCTCGAACATGCGCGTGCGGGTTTATAATAGAATTGTGATTAAAGCTCACATTAGATTATAAAAATTATAAATCCGCATTTGTGTAATAAAAACCAATTTTTGAATGGACAACAGTAATTTCGTTAATCCATTCATGCCCATCTTTAATTTTAAAATTACTATAACTTGAAAAAGTCAAGACATATTTTCTGTTCGCTTCATCGTTTCCATGACGACATGCAAATCTTGTCGATGTCGAAGCAGAATTATAGTAGTAGCTCGATTATGTGAACTAATAGAAACCAAAGAGGTTCGTAATAATAGAAAGTGTTCATATAATCAAAATTGTTTTTGTTTAGACATATTGTAATTCATTAAAATATTGCGCGACTTTCTTTGAATTTTTTCTTGCAGATAAACTTTTCTGCAGTGCTTTTCCCTGCATATTTGTGACGCCAATAAGTAATTAGTATTAGAAATATTTCCCTCGTTAAAAAATAACCTTATTGGATGTTTCCCTGGCTTCTTTTGTACATATTTCATTATTTACCCCCTTTCCAAATCATCATATTCTTCTTTATTATCATTATTGCTACTACTTTCCTGTTCAATATGTACAGGTAATTTGGTGTAGTGGTTAAGGAGTGTAGCCATAGATCTTAAAAGTCATAGGTTCGAATCCCGATCGCTCCCAAATTTATCTGTGCCGTAAAAAGGATATTTCCGTAAATAAATAAATCAAAAATAATACACTTCCAGGTGTCAATTTAATTTTTGATGTATCCTTAATTAATATGTTTACACTATTTTTCTTAATGACCCAAACTGTAGATTTCGCAATACCATATTCTTTTCTGAAAAATATGTAACACTGTTTCTAATATTTTCTAAATTGTTTATTATATCGATTTTATCTGCAGAAGATAATTCTTTTCATTTTATAAATAATAAAACACTACTTTGTACAACACTGCTAACTGGAAGTTGAATGTTACAAACGTTATGAAATGAATAAACATAATGAAAATCATTACTTTTACGGTGATACCGAATGAAAAGGACAAAACTTACATATTATAATGGTAAATGCGATATTAAATTATTCACGTAGTGAATAACAGGCCCTGACTGGCTCCTTTGGGGGCCCTCGGCTAGAGCCTGATCATGGGGCCCCTTACCAAGAGGGAAGATTTTTAAAAATAACATTTTCTGCTATTTTGACACTTGGAAGGTATATAAAAAATACTAACCACTTTTTCTCCAAGTATAAACCACTTTTTTGAGGCCCTTGGCAGTCGCCAACCAGCCGACCTAGCCAGTCCGGCCCTGATCGTGTATTTAAAATGATTTTTAAAGGCAAAATAAGTACTGACTACTCTAACACCATGTTCAAAATAGCCCCGGTCTCTTTTCCATAATGCAATGGAATTTTTCAACTCCCGACGTTTCTTGCGTATAAAAATTTTTCCAAAATTAACCAAGTGGAGCGGCTGAATTACTTCGTTACATGTGCCACGGCTTGCTCGTCGGAAATCACCTCGCACGGTTATTATCTAATACGCGACCTTGCAGTGATCGAACTACTTTTGTAAAACTTTTACCAATCTTCCAAAAACAGCTCTTCAAATTTCTCTCAGTTTTAATGATTGCTAAAATGAAACTCACGTCTTTCTTACCAATTTTCTTTAATTTCTTTTGGAAGAACTCAAAATAATTTACAATTTTCTCAGTACGAAATTTAATTGTGACCTTCCATCTTGGACAGCCGTATGCAAGACTCTTTACTTCCGACCCCTCTCTCTTAATTTTGAAAACCGAGAAATGCCGCGCAAATATTAAAATTAAAATTTTTACAACAAAATTTTCTACAAAAGCCAAACTGACTCCTTCCTCTTGAAGAAGTCCTAATTGGGATTTAAAGGTATAAATGCTAGTGGTGCAGGTCTATGACGATCAAAGTTGACCTTCCCCTTGTAAGTTAACTATAACTGATTTGCACTATTCATTTAATCGAGCATGATCTTGTTCACTCTTGCGGATAGTTTACTAGTTTAGATATTCACGTAACCGAGCCGCTTCCGTAAAAATTTGTGTACCTACTTAAATTTTTTTTAACTGATTGTGTCATTGTACATGAGTATAATTACACGTACAAATTTTATTTCTTGTAAAATATTGTCAGTTAAAATTTGTGAGTGGTGCAGTGAAGGTGTGTGCGTGTGATGTGAAGGAATGGAATAATGGGCATTTTCTTTGATGTGGATGAGAAATATAATTAACGGTGAGACGGTGAGAACGTATCATTTCTATATTTTATTCTAGAATATTTTTACTAAAATAAGTAGCAGTATTTTGGCATTTACTAATTTAAACTATGTAATAGTAGTCTAAATTAGCCGATACATAATAACAGTACCAACATTGCGTCGTTTTCAAAAAGATTTTGTATAATGTTATTGTGTGAAACCAGGCCCGTAGTCAGGATTTAATTTCGGGGGGGGGGGACACTTGTAAAAAACCTTTTGTAAAATTTTCGGTTGTTCCCCTTCCATTTTCTTTGTCTTTTCAACATTTCGGGGGGGCACGTGCCCCCAAGTGCCCCCCCCCCCTGGCTACGGGCCTGTGTGAAACTACAGTAGGTTTTAAGTAAGATGAAGGGTTTCTCCTTTAAGCAGTGGTGGTTCGTGACCTTTTTAAGTAGAAGGGCACAAATGGAAAGAAAAATATAAAACCATACAGTAGAACTTCGATTTTGCGTTATTTTAAATTAATGATTTAATACAAAATTATAATGGTTGTTTTTTCGGTTTAGGATAGGAGGACATGTACTCTTTTAGGCAAACCATAACAATTGCCTTCAAGAGGTCCTTATTATTGTGCAATATTTCATATCTCTACCCTCATTCTAATACCACGTATGAGAATTTTTAGCAAAAATTAGATTTTGATAGATTCTTAATCAATTTTTCACCCTCTATCCATCGGTTCCATTGTTTTTGACAATAGTACCTGATTAAAATTTTTACAAAAACTTCGACGACAATAATACCACGTATTAGAACCCATTTATTACAATAATTAGAGTTCTAATACTCTATCTAAGTGATCTAAGTGATCCAATTAATTTTCGCAATTTTTTTAATTTTAAATATCTTCTGAAACATTCTTAATGAAGCAACATTAAAACCTTTGCAAAAAAATATCAACTTAAATCGAAATAATCAGTTTTTTCACTCTCCTGAACAATTTTGATTTAGTCTCATACGTGGTATTAGAATCAGGGTAGCGATATGGTAATGTAATACCATAATACTAATTAATGCCAGTGTATTATTTCATATCACTATCCAAGTTCGAATTATCAATTTTTTATTGTATTGTCCTATAAGGGCTGCTTAAAAGTCAAAGAAGTGGGTAGGTTGGATAATTATTCTAAGAAAACTAAAATGGCGGAGGGGGCTTCGCACCTGGCGAGTATAAGTCAATAAAATAAAAGTTAATTTAACATGTTATTCTCATTATGTTCGGGAGATTACAGATTGCAGTAAAAACACTTTTAAGCACCAAATTGACAAAAAGCGTGGGGACAAGAACCTCGATATGAATTGTAGTGTGCACCTTGGGATTGCATCCAGATAGTAGTAATACACGCAGCATATTCTGAACGGCTCGAATAATATGAGCTATCTGCTCCAAAATCAAGACCCTTAAGTAGAGTGTACGAGAAAAATTGAAAAACTATTTATTGGTGACGATAACCAACGAAATAGCAGGGTATGCAGGTAGCTTAATGGAAAATAAGAACAAAACTCAGGTTTAACCTCTTTCATCCGTGTGTATAAAACGGGCAATTAACGTTGAGAAGAAACCACATCGTGACGATTTGTTGTATGAAAAAGATTTAGGTTGAAATAAAGCATAATAAAAATTATTGTTATCAAAATTGGATAGAGAGCGTTAACTAGCAAATAGGCCAGTTATCACACGGTCGGTTCGAGTGTTGGACGTGTAATTTAATCCTACAACTGCACTGCAGAAAATCAAACAAGAAGATAGATACATGCGCCGGTCCTCCAGAGAACACAGAAGGTCAAGGGCAGTAAGGCAAAGCCAAGAAATGAAAAATGACCGCACGGTTTAAAAAACATAGGTTCATGAGGCGAAGGTTACATTCAAAAATTCAGAAAATGGAAAGATCTCATTGTCGCAGGCGCCACCTTCAGTGTTTTAACCGTAGTTGTTGACGGTGGTAGCTAAAGTTTTGAACCAATGTGAACCCAAGAAGTCGTCTTCCGAGGTGGCTCGTGGGCGAGCTTAAATCTCGATATATTCTGGTATCAAGGTCTTTTGCTCTCCTTCTTTGTTCCAATTGCAGAGGTTCTCTATTTTTCATCAATGTTTCAATATTTTCTTTCAAGTATCAAATTTTTTATTTGGAGTACTACTTGCATCCATTTGCGGATTTTCTAACTTTAGTGTTTGAAGTTCTCCATTTGCCACTCCAATTTTTGCGTCAACTGCTCGGAATGATGAAGCTACAGTTAATAGAATTTGATATTTTCGGTCGAATTGTAGAAGTCTGCCTGTGCATCTCTTTTGTTCAGTAGACTCCTTTATAAAATTGTCAGGATCCACCACTGTATATTTTAGATTAACTGGTTTATTTACATAACCCCCTTCCGTAAACATCCGTACAGGAAGTGTTTAAGGTTGATAAATTCAGTGAATATGAGGCACCAATTTAACTAAAAATTTCTGAAAATAAAGAATCTTGAATGAATCAATTTTTTTGAAAATTAAAGAAATAAAAGAAACTGCGAATTTTCGCAACAGTTCGTAACTTCTGCGCCAACCTATATAATGCGTTTTGTTAACTGGAAAATAATTAGTATTTCCTTTTTCACGAATTTTGATGGTCGAGCGATCACATAAAAAAATGTTTGATAGGAAAGCTGTGAAAGAAAATTAAAACGGTTTTTAAAAATTTTAAAACACCTGAAGAAGGTTAAACGCCGCTTAACACAAATTTATCTACGTTTAATTAACGCCATTCCTCATCTTCGAAACTTTCACACTTATACAATGAAGAAACCACCTATCAGGAATACATAAATGTGTAGGAGGTTGCACATTTAATGGCGTTGTTATAGCATCCGCACGACTTTGTGAAAATATCCAAAGAAAATTATAATTTTGGTGCAATTATAAAAATTAAAGCATTAAGGTAGAAAAAGCAAAGAGATAAATGGTATTTAAGCTCTATAAAAGCTAAAAAGCGTATAAAGAAAAGTCATTTTCAGGAAGTCACGTCATGCACAAACGAGTAATGAAGACGCAGCTTTTCAGCCAAGCGCAAGAACTTTTCGTTTTACGGGCACTCACTTTCCACAGAATCGAAACACGCGAACAAACTTTGTCTCCAAAAAACTTTTATAGCAAAAGGAAAAATACAAAATTGTCAGCTTTTATTATAAATATTTTAAATGTAAATGTAAACGATATGCACTTTATTTAAAAATTTTATCCTGGAACAGTTTACGGGTTCGTTTCCACTTTTTACGAGGATATTGAAAATTTTTTATTTTATCCGCTTTTTTTATTTACTCTTTATGTAAAAATTATACAATTACAGATCATTGGTAATTTTCTTGTTAACTCTATTTTCGAAAAAAATTAACATAGCTGTTGAGGATTTCTTTTGAACATTGGAAAATAAAAACTTGGCTAGGCAATAAATCAAAACGTAGCTTGAAAGTTTCTGGTACACCCTTTAAAATTCCTACTGCACTGATAGAAGGAACAAATTTCAAAAGGTATTTTCCATTTTGATCAAAGTAGGATAATTAAATTAAAAGTTGTAAAATTGAGTTTCTTACTTTAAAAAATTAAGGATATAAGTTCACGTTTACCTATACGAATTTGAAAAATTAAAGGTGACAAAATTGTATTATTAACTGGAAAGTGTTGAAAATTCAAGTTGAGAAAATGAAACTTTTATAAAATTTTGAAAATTTGTATTGTCATGTTTTAATATAAAATGTCATGTTTTGCAACAAAGCTTGTAATCTCGAATTTTGCCACAAGTTGCTCGACATCTGAGAGAAGATGATCTCCTCCTCGTGTTCCTGGATTCCTTATATCTTTCGCTAGGATACGAACGCTCTAGCTCTTCTACCTTGCCGACTCTGGCTTGTGCTGCTTACTGAACTCAACTGAGAACTAAATAAACCTCGCCGTCGTTTTATATGAATAATTTTTGAAAGAGCAATGATTTTTTTTATTTCGCTTTAAATGAAATGGTGAACGGTTAAATTGAATCCGAAAGATTTGAATATTATATTGTGCAATAGTAAAATGTATTAATTAAAATCTGTTTCACCTCCGTAATAATTTAAAATTTAAGCTTATAGCTCACGTTTAGGACATACGTTTAGCAACCTTTAGTCTATAGTAAGGTTTTTGTATTCATTGTCCAAACGTCCCAAGCTTAAATTGCGTTTCATGTGGCTTAGTTTTTAGTACAGCGTCCACCTTAGTTGAACCGTTGTTTTAATATTATCAGTATACAGAATAATAATTGGAATCGGTCAGCTCTCGTAATCCCTCCAAACGGCGCTCAGGCGGAGAAGAATGGAGGATTTGCAATGCAGAGGATTGTGAGCGTCACAAATCACTTTTACTGCGCGGTGTGTGGCGTTCGGACTCGCTAATGCCACCGAAATGTCTCAGATCTGAACACAGTCCGATTTAATAACCGACCAAAGCTTAATACCTCCCCTTACTTATCTTACTGATATCTAAAATGCCATGAAGGGGATAAGCGAGATCCAATAAATCCTTTTTATTTTTAAAATTAACGTACGAGAACAAAAATTTATTCTGGTTAACGTTGAGTTGGAAGAAGGGAGGATTGGGTGATGAGTAGTAGGTACCTAGTAGTGGTCAAGACATGAAAGGAATCCTAAGTAGCCTTTGTGCTTTCAAGTAAATACGTACATTATTTTATGAAGTAAACCAGACACACTAACAAGGATGTCAAGAATGTAGCATAGAATTGCCTCTGTGCAAGTTCATAAAATGAAAACACCCATCAAGGGTTGACAACATCCTTACACCAGAGATGAGCGTCGCTTATAATACTTTGTACCTTCGTAGTACACAAACGTCACAGTTACTTTAATTCGACTTTAATTTTGAAAATTAAACGTAAACAAATTATTTAATTAACTTATAGTAAATGTATGAGGTCACTGTGGGTTTTAACGGTCTTTGGTCAACTGCAGCTGACAGCAAGCAAATTTCCTCGTAAACGACTCGTCAAAAGCTCCCTATCTGTGCCTGCCAGCTATTCAGTGTTCTTGGCTTCGTGTCCGCTCTAACTAAGAGCTAATTAGGATAAGAAAGGCCGGGATATCGCACTTCTTACAGCCTTGTCAGTCAAAGGAAAATAAGACCTACAAAGGGATTGTCTGAGTGATGAAAGGAAATTAATTAGTCTTGGATTCTATCGGACATCTGTAAAATCATTGAGAGCACTGACTTTATTGATCGATTCCTACACAATAGAAGCTTTTACCATTAGAGAAAATCAAAATTTTATTATTAGAAATAAAATAAATCACATCATTAAAAATATTATTTTAATTTTCAAAACTACATTTTTTGTAAAAATTTGAAAATTACTTAAACTTTATCTTAAAAATTAAAATTTAATGGCAATAATATTAACGGATTCAAGTGCAGTTCACGAACATTTTTTTTTAATAATTTTCCACTAAAATAAACATTCAAAAGTTTATCTGCTTTTCGCTCTAATAAAGAATACCCCATTAATCTCAAATGAATATTTTTGAAAAGATAATCAAAATTTAACCATGAAAATTGCGCAGTATTTGATATAATAAATTGATAAAATAATATAGAGGCGGTCGGAGCATAGTGGTCACGCGAGTTGACTATGAACGCTAAATACCCGGTTCGAATCCTGGTGAATTAAGAACTTTATTCTGGCCGCCTCTCTGGTCCTCCAGGTTTGGGGGGTCGTGGAGATGAGCGCTGTTGTTACGTTTTACGTTTTAAATTCTTTTATTAATTATTATAATATTACAAAATTTGTTCGACCATTCGACGCATAGCGCCGTTTGGTCTTAACATTTTAAATTTCTTACAACAATTGGGGCCCCTCGAGTGAACATATCCCCAGGTATAACACATATAACCTGCATCATAGAGGTTTTACAAAAATTAAATAAAATCCTTCTTTCTTGATTGGATGTTGTCGTACTCAATAATAAAATTCTCATTTCTGATGTGTTTATTTATCTTGCAATGCAAAAAGCAGTCCTAGATTACTATAGATATAGATAAAATAAAGATATACAAAACAAATGATACAACGAATCACAATGGGACTAGGGGAAAATTCGTAAATTTTTTTATTGGAATTTAAATTCATGACCCATTTTTTGAATTAAAACAATTCGAATAGATGAAAAAAAATCGTATTGAATAATTAAAAAAGTTATTCTGCAATTACTTACATTTTAGATTCCTTATTTGGAGGCTTTCCATTAATTTTTTAGTTAAGATTCAGTTTTTGAAAAACCTAAATTTAACTTTTCTTAATTTCCAATTAAATTCCAATTTAAGTCCAATTCTAGAAATTCCAATTTCTACCAAATAATGCACCAAATGTTACAAAGTTCGAAAATTTCTTTCTTTCTATTTCAAATCTTGAATTTTTAAACAAATCACTCTACAAAAAGATAAAGGACCCATTGTGGATAGGAAATTTAATCTAACTTGATAGCCTACTGCTAGAATGTCTAGAACTAATGAATCTAATTCTTTAATTGATTAACAAATTTTAAAAGAGACGGTTGGAGCATAGTGGTCGAGTAAGTTGACTATGAACGCTTATGCCCGGTTCGAATCCTGGTGATTCGCATTTATTCGCAGTGAATTTTTGTTTTCTTATCAGGTAATTAGCATAACTTCATATTAAACTTAAAATTAGCTACTACAAGGCGCAACTTTTTAAATATTCAATTTTATTAGGTACCATTTCGTTGTTGAAAAGAGACCTGTTTGTTGTTTGGCATCAAGAGTGTGATGCAAATCAAAAAAACATATCGGTGTGACCTAGGTTTTGGACAAATTTGATTTCATACCGAGTCAAAACGATGAAAAATATTGTAGTATATAAAAAAAATTGTGAGTAATTTTACCAGTAAGGTCGCTAGACTGTGGAAGAGTGATTTAGTAATTTTAGTGAAGTTAACATCCAAACCAAATGACGAAAAGTTGCACATTTATTGGAATACTATTCGCAAGAAGAGCTTACATTTCGACGCCCCCAACGAAAACTATAGTAACTCAAAAAATTGATTTTTTCAGTTACTATAGTAAAAAAATCTATTATATCGGTAAGCATTTGCCTAGAAAAATATCGTAACTTTGTAGCAACTCGAGACGACCAATAGTAGACACTGATCCTTAGAAATTATGCAATTCTGCAATTTATAGTGACTATATTTAAATATTGAATTGCGTTTTTATTAAAACTAATTACTGAGTTACTATAGTCTTCGTTGGGGGCGTCGATTTGCAACCCGTAAAAGTCTTGAAATTTCTGGTTGATGAGATGTTTCTAAAATTGTGCAATAAGTTTCAGACTTTTATCCAAAAAGAGCAACTAAGATAAAACAGCATTTCAAAGACCCAGTTCAAAGCCTATTAAATACAATCCAGATGAAACTCTTGTTCTATATATTGCTGGGAGAGCAAAAACTAGAAATGCAAACATCTATCTCTATCCTAACTTCATCTTTCTGATCTCATCAAATGATGAAATGATCTCATCTCCAAAAAGAGATGCTATCCATCAGAATGATGATAAAATTGCTTTGAACAGAATAGAACTGCTTGACCAGCAGTCTGGCGTAAATCAAACACGAATAGACTACAGAGCGGGAAACCGCGGTTCTAATCCTGATTGCGTCGGATATGTGCTGTGATCTAAAAAGTCCAAAATCGATCTGTGGACTATGGGGAAGGCAACGGGAAACCACCCCATTAACATTTCCCTAGTAAAGTCTTCTTGGCTTAGCCAGGAGGATCGCTAGCATCCGAAATCGGATAGGCACCTGAAGAAGAAGAGATTAAATTAAATGACCACTGTGAGTCGAGGCGATGGACCAGCTCCCCATCACCTGTAAAGAAACACAAAAGCTCATTGAACCATGAGCAAGTCTCGGAAAAGACTTGGAAAATGAACGGATAAGCAGTAAAACTGTAGCTTGGTTCTGATTTCGTCCTGCTACAAAAATTCAGGTGCTCTTGATTTCTTTGCTGTTTCTGACAAAACCTGCTAAAATAATTATTATAAAACCTCAAAATTGAAAACTTCTCCAACTATCCCCAGTCTACCTAATGTATAAGATTTTAAAAACGATTTTAAAATAATAAATTAAGCCGAGTTCGGCTCTAATCCTGCCGTGAGTTTGAAATCGAATGGATCAATTATTCAGGGTCGATTCATTTGGACTAAAATTAAACTTCTTCTTCTTCTTTAACTTCTTTGAGATCATTTTGACCTGTAATACCAGCAACTGTGTCAAGCTTCCTTGGCACTATTGATACTGTGAGCATAAAGTTGTTTTACATCTGGTAGGTAGCTTGCTGGGCTGGCCTTCAGATGTGTCTGTACCCTGGATTTGATGTTAATGATAACAATTCATTAACCCAGAAGAACTACAGGTCCGAAGCACGGAGGCTAGTCATTTAGTTGATGGCGTTAGCTGTAAGGCAATGACCGTCTCCTTTTTTTAGGCAAAATTAAATTAATCGTAGTTAATACTCGACCTAGAAGGGGGGATTTATATGATGGGAAACTGAATGTTTTAGAAACAAAATGTTGATTTCTTTCAAGCTAAACACAGATTAAAGATAATTAACCCAGTAATATTATTACTTTCATGTTTAGGGTCAGTGAAGCTTATTTGAGAAATCCTTCAGTTAAATTTTGTTTTGTTCTCTCAACGATCTCAAATTCTGTAACTTTTTGCTTGCGAGTGAATCTTTATTTTTAGCATAAATACCAAGAACGTAGATAAATGTAAATACATTTCAATATGATAGAAACTCTGGAGCATCCTGGAATTATTCCAAAACTTATCCTCTTTCCATTAAAAAAAATCAGCCTAATTATTAGAGCTGAGATTTTAGGTACTAAAAATGTTTGAAAAAGGTAACTAAAAAAGTGCTTAAAATGTTGATTTTAGGTAAGATAAAGTTTATTTAAGGTGATTTTAGGTAAAAAAAAGTTTAGCTTTAGGTAAGAAAAACTATAGATAAAGAAAGTTCACTTTCGGTAAGAATACTTAAACGTTAAGAAAAAAATTTTCTATAACAGATTAACATTTTCTCAATATTCTCAGAAGTTAAACTGTGTCTTCCTGTCTTCTGTCACTTAAAATGGTTTTGTAGAGAGAAAAAGAACGCTCTACATCACATGAAGTAGTAACTGGTGCATATTTATACGTAGGAGCTCAAATATTAACAGGTAAGTGATGTTTTCCCCTCAAAAGATTTTGGATATTGACATTAAAATTTCTTATCCGAGATTTCTACTTGTAACTTTTTTAAATTTGTCTTTCACTGTCTCCTCACAAGTTTCCAAATGAATTTTTACTTAATTAAAAATGGACAAAGATTCAGTTAAGGAAAGTCCTACTGTTTCGAGCTTTGTAATGCTTCATGCCAAATATTAAAATTTGTAGCAATATAAACTAATTGAGATTGAACATTTAAACTTCTTGTGCTCTTTTTATAGACACAGCTGCATTAGGATCAAATTCCATAACAAAAAGTTTAAAAAGGGCGGTAAAATGTTAAAAAAGATGCTAAAACAAAAAAATACAAAAAAAGGTAAAAAAGGTGAAAACAAGTAAGGTTCATATTAAAGGAAATTTTTTGAAACGGATTTTACCTTTAATTGATTTTCATTATCAATATCCCTTATTAGAGGCGGTCGGAGCTTAGCGTTCACGCGAGTTGACTATGAACGCTAAATACCCGGTTCGAATCCGAGTAAAGTAAGAACTTATTCTGGCCGTCTCTCCCTCGGCAGGCAATGGCAAACCACCGGGGTGTAATCTGCCAAGAGAAACCTTGTCTTAGGGTAAAAAAAGGACTTAGTACGAAACATATAAAGTACATAAATCGTCCCCAAATTAAAAGGTTCACCAAACCCTCTTTAGGGTAAAGGACCGAGAAAGAAGATCCCTTATTAAAAGGTAAAAAAACTAAAATCTCAGCTCTACTAATTATATACCTACTATCCATTACTACTACTATCCATACGAAGTTTCTTCATTCTTCATCCGTTCTTGCCGCATTATTTCACCGAAGTGTTTTATTATTTTGTCTGTTCTGTGAGATTTTATGAATTTTCCTCAACTAAGGTCTCTGCGTTTAATATTTGAAACATAATGGTGGTAGGTATAAATATCAACTCAAAACCACCCCATTTACCCAGTAGCTGATCAAATCTAATCATAGTTTTGGCCAGCGTCCGCTAAACGAAGAAGGCTACTCAAGAGGAAGATATGATTATATAATTATAATTTAAAATCAAACATTATTTTATTACAGGTTTATTTTTATTGCCTACAATGCAAACAGCAACAATGGCATGATGTGATCCACACGCTAGCGCTGTGGTGACATCGGAGGTAGGACAATAAAATCCAGAATAAAATCCTACTTGCAATACAGTGGCTGCTTTAAATTCCAGAATTCAAATAGTTTGACTAAAATAAAACCGTAAAGATACTCGAGGAGTGTGAAGTTATTTCTGCAAAATATTAATAAATAATACTGGTGGGGCAGAGAAAAGTCATTTGATGGCAAAATATAATTTATTAACAATTATTATGTTGTATAAAATTAGAACTAGGTTGACCGCCCATGGCAGCTGACGGAATAAATCTCAGATAATCAAAATTTCTTAAAACATTTTTAGTCCACTTATTCTTGACAGCATAAATATCGGAACAGAGTTGCTTATTGCATTCCCACATTACCAGTCCACCCCCAATTACAAAGTTAGAGTTACTGGGTTCTTGCTATGGACAGGTTTTTCATTCGGTGGTAAGAAAAAGTAGGCACAAATTGTATGTTTTTTTGAATTGTTGGTAGATTAAACCGTAAGAATAATATTATTCTTTATCGAGAAAACTAATCATAGAAGCGAGGGGTGCTATAAAATGATGGAAGATATTAATGAAAATATGTAAAGCCATTATTTTAAATGGCATACTATTTTTTTCATTGATAAATAATTTGTTCTATAAGTAGGTAAATAATTTTAGTTGAAGTGTATAAAATAAGAGGGAGTGTGAATTAAATATCGATGTTTGGAAAAAAACAAGATAATAATGATGATGATGAGTAAAAAAGTTTTTGTTGGTTGTAGAAAGAATCCACAATCATTTGTCAGGAATATAAAGTGTTAAAAATGAGGGTCTACGAAGCAGTAATAAGAACCATGAAGGGAAAAGCTCAGAGGCACCTCTAATTGTTTCATTGATCGCTCTTTTTAGATCAAATGGTAGAACATTTAACCCCTGTCTAGCATTTGTCACTGTCTTAACGAACATTTCTTCCACAATTGCCGTAATTTTGTAATGATATATGTTTTCCATTACATAAATCTTTATAACTAATTTATTTCGCGGTAGACGGGCATAATTCTTAACGACGTAGCAAAGTATTATTATGCGAATAAATACTGAGAATGTCAGAACTAAATGCTGTGTGGGATCACCTTGTGTAATGAGGCTATTTCGTGACGCTGTTCATATCGCGGACCCCTTTGGGGAGGTAGTGAAGGGATGCGAATCATACCTCATCTCAGAGACGCCCCATTACGGCCTGAATTACGGCCAGTTCCTAGCGTACAGATCTTATTAGTTGGTGGTATTTAATAAGGAAATGTTTCTAACTAAATCTGCTATACCAAAGGATAACACCGCACTTTATTGCCACAAGAAAGGGAAAAATCTCATCTAGATTATTTGCATAAACTGCACACAACTCGCGATATTTTTGTTTGCAGAAGCGTCCGGCTAAACAATTTACTTTATGAAAACCTTCTGCAAACCTAAGATAGGATACTAATAATGAAAATAATCGGTTCAAATTAACAACTTTCCAACTCTTTCACTCCTACTCTTTTCTTTACTCCAACTCACATTTTTAATTTCTATGTTAAAATATGTAGCTGCTAATTACAGATAAGCCATTTTTAAAACCCATTAGCTTAAGACCAAAATTGAAAACTCCTTTCGAAAATAGTAAATAAAATCTTTAATAAATATTCAAAAGTATTTTTAATTTTCAAATTAACATTTTCGACTATCACTTCATCATCAACTTTAACTTTCAAGAAAATTTTATTAAAACGTTTATGACGAGCAATTTGCGTTTTGCTTATTTAAAATTGGTACGTAATAAAAATTAGCTCGCTAGTATAATAGAGCCATTATCATCAACATAAGATTAAATTTATGGTAATTACATCACATACATACATGCAACTAAAATAATTAAATTCATTGTTCAAATTCTAAAATGTTATTGAGTTTTCTTCTTATTGTTTCAACACTTCTTGTGCAAATTTAATATTTTCTTGGTCCAAAAGTGAGGGGTCTACAAATTTTCCAGATCGATTTGTCTCTGTATCTATACTTCTCAATTCGTTTTATTTATGGTAGTGGACAGTACCACAACAGAGCTCTTTTACCTAAGGGTATACACGTAAGCTGAGACTTTACCTACCCACTGATGTAAACATCCCCGAGGAGAACAGAATTATAGGATGTGTAAGCATATATGTATTAATATTTTGGCCATTATTCAAAATGCTATTAAATTTGCTGTTTAAGTTTGAAACTAAAGTTAATAAATTTTCGTTTATGAAATACCTGTAGGTTAGCAAATAGCCAAGATTAATAAGGCTAGAAAATTGACCAATAAAATGTGATTATAGATAATAGGTCCGGTCTAGATTTTACCAACAACTAACTTCTATAATTAAATTTCAATAATTTCCACCGCATTAGCACACAAAAATGTAATATTTTTCTTAAAAGTAATTAAATTGCTGTATTGTTCAAAGTTAACTTTGAAGATCGTGCAATAATCATTGTGTTGAGATTTTCAAATTAAAATAATAAGAAAGAAATAAAAATACTCGGGTAGTCCCATATAAATCTTAAAATTTAATTTTTACAAATAAATATTGACAAATTATAATTTAATAATTTAAAGGCCCCTTCAGACGATCAATATAATATTGTCAATAAAATATTGTCAATACTGTCAATCAATATTGACACAGTGCATTTGATTCAGACGATAAATATTGATTGACCCTCACACGTTCAATTATATTGACAATATCAATATATTGACAATATATTGACAATAATATTGATCGTCTGAAGGGGCCTTAAAAGTGCTATATTAATAATTATATAATATTAAATTGGGGCAAATTGTTACTCCATTTTGCACCACTGGGTATACTCTGGTTTGAAACTAAAATTTGGCACTCTTCACATCAGTGAAAGTTTTTTACAAGTATTTCCTTACAGTATATCAAAGAATATAGTATTATTTTTCTTAATTTTAGTTTTGAGCAAAACTGCAAATGAAGATTTTGATGTATGTTCTATTTAATCTTATTGGTCATAATTTTGAAATTTGCAGGTAAATCATCGCTGATCTTTCCAGATTTTAAGTCAAATGATATCTCTTTTTTTAATGAAATATGTCACATTTTGTCACGCAAATGTCACAAAGTGGTGTTTAACCACTTCAAGCCCACATTAATTATGCATGGGTACTCAGTCGTCGGCGAGGCCAGCAGAAAATGCATCTTACTTAAATTCATCCAATTAAGAAAGTCAAGGGAGCTTCACTTGCGGTGGCTAAACCGTGAATTTTAGCATGAGAACAGAACCAGACTGTTCAGGCCGGCTAATCGGCTAATTGGGGCCAAGTGTAAATAAATTTAAAAAAATCTTGGAGTGTTTTCAATTGGGTTGGACAGGACCGTCGAGAGCCACGTCGGGCCCCGTGGCAAGATTTTTCGCAGCCCCCTTGCTCTTAAAAATTTCATGTATAAAAAGAAAACATCAAAATCTTTGTATTTTTATTTAGGAAAAATAAGTATAGAATATCGGAAATAGGTAAAATGAAATAAAAAAAAATAGAAATCAACATCTTTTTGATATTGCCTTATATTATTATTTAGTTGGTACATTTGTTTTTTTTTAAGAAAGAAAAAAATGTACGTACAGATTTTCATTTTTATTTGCACGTTGCACCGTTTTGAAAAAGCTTCTATCAAATTAATACAGTTATTTTTACGGACCCTTCCGGGCCCATGAGGATGCCCGAGCCCCGGGGACAAATACCCGAGTGCCCCCCATCTAGTTGGGCCTGGGGATTTAATTTGGGGCCAATTTTCGTCACTTTCGTGACTAGGTCGACTGCAGTCGCGATATAAAATTATGTCCGAAGGATTTCGTCCCTAATAGTTGTAACATCGGCAAATTACATTGGTGGTTTTCAGTTACTTAACTTGCAAGGTATAGTTTGTGTGTTTGTGGGTCAAAGGTCACTTCTTACAATAGAATATTTCTGCTTAATTATTAGTTCGTTTTTGAATAAACAATGTGAAATTTGTTTTGATTTAACGATGTTTATAATAAATTATTGTATCAATAAATATTTAACATTTAAAAAAATCTTTGGTTTGAACGAAAGGCAGGGGGTGAGTAAATTAACCAGCTTGCAACAGGCGCTTTCTACCCTCGTTATTGCTCTGCTTCTTGGTATCCATACACCAATCGCTTATTTTAACCAATCATTTATTTTAGTAAATCCATTCAGTCTCAGTGGAAAAATATCCATTTCTTTAACAAATAAATACAATTTGTTTAGCTATTTTTATCTTTGAATCATCAGTAGAGCACGGATTTTAGGACGTAAAAAATGTTAAAAAAGGCACAATTTTAGGCTACAAAAATCATTGAAATAGGCACAATAATTAAGAATTTAGGGGTTTTTAGGCAATATAAATATATTTTTTATTACAGAAACTTACTAACATAATTGTAAAAAAAATTCGTTAAAAAAATTTTAATAAGGATATAAGAACTATAAGGATGGAAAATACTATACACATTTTTATGGAAGCTTTTTTCCCTCCTAAACAGATGGTGTTATTAATTTTCTCCTCTATTTGCAAATAGAGGAGATACTGATTTGGGGGTTACTATTATTTTTAATTAACAAATTTTACGATTTTTTTAAAAAACTCGTGAGATTTTGGAAAATTCACTTTTTTTACCTCCCTCTCCCTCTTATTCGACCAGAAACACCTCTGCCATTTACGGTTTTGTATTTAGAGGGTACTTATCTAATTTTAAGCCATAAAATTTCAGAATATCTGAGATCCGTGGCTAAAGTAGCGCTGACCCAACGGCCAGACTTCTACGAGATAAATAAATACAAGAACTCATAACAACTCAGATTACTTTGAGCAGTGGCGGATTTCCGAACAGGCGAACGCCTGGGGCATCATAAATCAAGGGGGCTTCAAAATTCAACTTTTTTAGATCATTGGTATCAACGCTGGTATAATGCATACCATATTAAAAAACGTATAAAAAACACTGTAGGGTGAAGGGGTAGTGAAAATATTTAGAAGATGGCCTCAAAATTGAATTGCGCTTGGGGCCTCTCAAGTGCTAAATCCGCCACTGACTGAGAGATACAAATTTTAAAAAATAGAAAAACAATTTTTTTTTAACTTTTAGTAACATAAACGGGAAAAATGATTGGTTTAGGCTTTTTAGGCATTAAAAATCTGTTTTAGGTCAGTAACATCGAAAATAGGCATTTAGGCAAATTAAAGTAGGGTTCAAAAGTTGCTGGAACGATCTTTTTTATGTTATAACTCAAATATCATTTTAATTTTAAAATAATAAAAAATCAATCCATTTTCCTACATCAAACTATCCATAAAATTTTTAAAAATGTATTCAATTTATTTTATTTTTCAAACATTTAACCTTATCGGTTTAACAAATGTCCACATTGCGATTTGCGACATTTGCAACGATAAAGTTTTCTAATAATGCAATATTTCGAGAAAATTTTTAGTTGTTAAGATTATTTTGTGCGTGTAACTTAAATATTTTAAATTGTGTGTGGTATAACTTTTCCAAATCACCCAGTTTACTTGCATCGGAAGACAATTAAATTATCTGTAGGGCCAAATCAAAATACACCTAAACGTGAAGTGAATATAACGAGATTTAAACTCCAATTTACCTGATTTTGGTAAAGATTTATCAAATATTTCCACATCTGCAACCAGAAGTTTTCAAGGTAACGGTAAACTGTTATCTAGAATTGAACATGATTCATATAATGAAGAAGCTCCCAGGGATCTTAATTCCGAGAATTCAGAAGCAAGTTCCACTTATTCAGCTAATTCAAGCAAACCAATTTTCGGATGTGCCAGTCGATAAAGCGCATTTGTCTAAACATGAGGGTGATAAAATGGTATTACCTGAGGAAAATCGTTTGCCCAACAAAGAATACTTTGAATCTGTTTTGAAAAGGTTCTACCAAAATGATAATATTAAAGTCGATGAAATCAAAGGTGGTGATAGGTCTTCACTTCAAAAATCATTTATGAGTGAAGTAAAAAAATGTACAGTCTCTGGTTTCAAGGAAAATGCGAGTAAGTAATATTATATCACAAACGGTAATGATTTGTACCATTTGCCTTATTCTAGAGTTACAACTTGATGTAATCATAAAAGGGTTGCTTGCAAAAAATCATCAAGAATTGTATAAATCAGATGTTGCAGCCAAAAATGAAGAAATAGTATATAATACAATTTTTCCGCATTTAAATGTTTATTGTACGACCCTTCCAGTTCCAGTATGCTATTCCGCTAAAGATGAATACATAATTGTACAGGATTTGTGTGGAGTCAACCAGGACTACAAAATGTTTGATAATCAGAAAGGGCATATCGAACCAACTGAATGTATGGACATTCTGCAGGTATGTGTTTCTTTTTAATCAAGCGAAAACTTTTACCATCTTCTTGTTTTATCAATTTTAGGCTTTGGCAAAATTTCATTCAGCAACGATTGTGTTGAAATATAAAAATTTTGAAGCTTTTAACAAAATTAAAAACCTTACCAAGGAACTTCTGTATAGTAATCCAGACTCTCTACTTTTAAAACATCAACAAGATTGTTTAGAAAATATTATCTCAATTTACAAGAGGAGGTATCCCACGGAAGAAAATGTAACAAAAATTGCAGCCTTGGAAAATTTAATGGTAGTTGCTAAAAACGATATTAACGATTTGTTATCCAAAGAACAAGATAACAACGTATTTTGTCATGGTGATTTGCTGCTAACAAATTTCTTATATAAGCTAAATGAAAGAAAAACTTGGGATGGAATGATTGTAGATATGGACGTAAAATTCATCGATTTTCAAAGAGTTCTTTACGGTTCCATTGCCAGCGATCTGGTATATCTCTTATTTATCAACTTAATGCCTGAGGATTATATTCAATCCAAGGGATATTTTTTATATAAATATCTCTCTTACCTCAAAAAGAATATCAAAGATTGCGGTGTTACTGTTGATCCCAAATTAAACTACAAGTGGCTGGTAAATGAAGTTGATCGATTCACTGAATATGGAATTTTAAGTGCGTTATGGGTACTACCGATGTTTTCCAATGATGATACCCAGGATAGAAACGAAGTAACAAAAGAGAATATAGTTTTTAACAAGAGGATGGAGAGATGGGTGGATTATTATTCTAAAATATTTGAAAAACAGCGCGTGGTATAATTTTTTGTGTATTTTTATAGATTAAATTGCTTTTAATAAGAAATTGTGGGTTATTTCGTGATCCCAATCACATATCCGTACCGTGGTTGGAATTCCACGTTCAGCTGTATTCTCTCGGCGATCAAAATACTGACTTATAATTTGGTCGGCCGAATTATTCCGAATGTATAATGGTTTATCCATAAATGGAACACTTAACCCATTGCATAATTAATTAGAATTTTTTGAAAAAAGTTGTCGAAGTTAAGTTTTTCACAATTTTACCGATTTTGAAAAACGAGATCGAAATCGAATTGCAAACATGTTTGAAATGGAAGGACGGCTTACGTGGTAAAATATTGATTTCTATTTAATTTCTTAGCAATTTTACAATTTTTCACTGAAAACACGTTTTAAAGATTAACGAGTAAGATATTTACTCTCTTCCCACCCGCTAACATCACAGGAGCGCGGTTTTAAAATTATCAATTTTCAAGATTTAATCATCTAATTACCTTTACATTAACATATTTCATCAGCTTGAATTCCTTTTATATAAATTTTCAACAATTTTTTAATTATTTAATAATTATTTTATCATCTTGGATATAATAGAGAAATATTGTGAAGAGATGGCGCTGAGAGTATGGAGAATTGTAGTGAAAAGCACGAATGGAATGTATGTGGGAACATTCCGCGACAGCGTGGTCGGCGTATACCAGCTTCCAACATTAGGAATTCAGAACGAGAAAGAGTTTTCACTTGTCGTATTTCTGTATAAACAACTGCACTTTTATTTTAATCTGAGCGATTGTTCCAATGTACACAATTTTCATTTTATTCGGAAAACACCGATATGAAAATCATCCGTAATTAACAAACCATTGAAGTCGCTTTTCCGTACGTTCTCGCTAATTGAAATTTTTCTTTTATGTATTTGATTCTGCAATGTTATTTTTGGTTTCTTGTTAAACTTTCCTATCAAATTTAAAACATTCTAATGGGAAATTTGAGAACAAAAGAAAATTTTTAGTTTGTTTTTACAAAATAAGGTCACGTTTGTTTGTAGGTTGCAAAAGAACATTGTTGATATTTTGCTTGGTTGCTTGGTACAATAACTGAATATTCTTTTATCCTACCCAAAGGCGAAAACTTAACCTAAAATTGTTTGATTAAAATAAAAGAAGAAATAATACATAAGATACAAGAAAAAATACAATTTGTTTGAATAAATTGTCGAATATAATCAAACTGGAGGAAAAATTTATGTACATCTTTATAAATAATTTTCACATTTGTCTGAATATTTTAGTCACGATGTATGGTAGGGCAGGCGTAACCGTAAATTTAGGAAAATGGAAATACGTATAGAACTCGAAGTGTTTAGCATTGGTTTAATTAGACATTTACATTTAGTTGTAGATTGTTGGCAGTTATCAGAACAAACGTGGGACGCTAATTTATATTGCATATTTTACACATAAGTACGTGTGTAATAAATTAAATCGTCTTCACAAAAACCAACTCGTTAATATGCATGCCAATGACTAATAGATGAACAAATGCGATTATTGTCAAATAATTAAGACTGACTTCCACTTCCCTATTTTGCCACGCAATATTATTGCAAAAATAAAAGTTAGATTTTCAAAAACCAATTCTGTTTCAATTGATGTAGTGTAGCCAGATTATTTGTGCCGTGGTTCGGATTCCACGTTAAACTGTAAGTTCATCAAAGCAGAAGACAGGCTGTCATTTTTTAAAACTTAATCGGTTACTGTTTTTACAATTAAATCAAGAATAAACCGACGTTTATTAGAGACTACTAAAATTAAAAATATCGAATTACAACATTATAAATATTTACCCATACGTAAGTAAAATAATAGAATGTTTTATTATATTGTAATGTTTCATTCTGTTACAGAATCTGCCGTTGGGATTTAAATCCCTCGGTAGATTTATTCGATGAAGAGTTTAATACAAATCGTCCAGTATTTCTTAAACAGAAATGTCGTTACTATGATCAAAAATTCTATTGTTTAGAATTAATTCATTTTTAAGAAAGACATTTGAAAAGTACGTAATTGGTGCTTTATTTTGTTAAGTCGTAGCGAAGCGGAGACTTTTAATTGTATAAAGTAGTCACTAGAAAAACCATTTTAACTCATTATCTTGCAATTGTTTTTGTTTATGACTTCATGACTAAAATTTAATGGATTATAGATGATAGCTGTAAAATATAATCATGAAAAATGTTTGATGTTTGATAAACATAAATAAAAACATAAAGTATATTTTTGGAAAATCTAATTGTTGGTTTAGCCAGGCCCGGACTGGCTAGGTCGGCTAGTCGGAGATCGCCGAGGGCGCCCAACCCAAGAGGGCCCCGAAAGGGCTTCAAAAAAGAGTGATTTATACTACTCAAATAATTTCGAAGTGTCAAAATAGCGGAAAATGTGATTTTCAAAAATCTCCCCTATTGCAAAGGGGGCCTCTTATCAGTCTCTAGCCGAGGCCCCTCAAAGGAGCCAGTCCTGGCCTAGGTTTAGCTGTAGGTTAACTACTAAATTTTTATTAGTATAGTAATATAAAGTAAGCAGATAAAGAAAGTAAGGTAAAGAAAGTAATGTTTTGGGGATAAGTCCCGAAAGTGACATTTTTTGGACTAATTATAAGCCGTCAAGTAAAATAAATAATATGCTGACATAAATATGCGCTTTTTATAAGTGTACGTTAAAATCGCAATTTAAACTGTTCAACAACGAAGCCCTTAAATAATATTTAAAACAATTTAGCATATTAGGCAAATTTGGTTCTTCACTGCTTTTTGAGTAATTATGTATTAATACATAACAATTATTATTATGTAATTATTACAATTACATAACTCGCCTTCGGCTCGTACTGCAATTGACAAACTAATTTTTAACAATTTTTTTATTTTCAGTTTAAACATGCATAAAAATACTGCATTCTGTAAGGTCAAGGTGGAGTATATTAATTATTTAGACCTTAAAAACAAAAGCACAAGTTTATGTGCATTTTATATCATGCAACTGAAGCATTTAAAATAAAATTCATTAGAAGCACTAATTATAATTGTTAATTTAATATTTGTTGTTGTGCCTGCAAGAGGAACTTCTCGACAAAAACGGTGGAATTTGCTGTTAAATTGTTCTGTTGTTAATTGGTTTTCATTTATGGTAAGTTTTAAATGTAACTTAAAAATATACATATGGATTACCATGGTTCTCCTAAAAGCTCTGTACAAATTAATGTTGAAGGAAAATAGTAATAAAAAATATCCAAAGGTTTTGCATATTTTACAAATCTCTTTTTTTATTTGAATTAAGTTAAAATTAAAATTTCAAAGGTTTCTGAGTGAATTTTATATCTACCTTTATTTTTTGTAATTAAATAATTATCACTCATAATTATCAATGATTTTGCAGTTTATGTACCTTTTTTAATAACATTGTTTTATTGTTGTATTTCCTTCGATTCGCTACTGGAATATATGAAATTCAACGTTTGAAATTAGCAAAATATTATATCATTAAAAGTATAAAAGTATAAAAATTGGAAAAAAGTTATTCTCTATTCTTAAATTAGTTATTTACTAATTCACATATAATTATTTTCTTATTAATTTATTGTTGGTTGTTTATTAATAAATATAAACACTAACAAAAAAAATAATTAAATATGAATATCACTTTTGTCACTTTATAAGCGAATAACTACTAATTTAATCGAAAATAATTTTATTCGTCGTTTATAATCTCGGCCATATGACGAAAAAAGAATGGAAGGAATCGGTTGGCCAACAAACAAGGCTTAAAATCTGTAGAAACCATGTTGGCTTTTTACAAAATAATTTCAAGAAACTCCAAGATGTAATTATGTAATATTACAATAGAGAAATATTGTTCAAATAAAAATTGGAGAATTTTTACAAAATTTTCTTGTCCAATTACGTTTCAAGACGAAAACAGAAGTCAGTCTGCTATATTCTTTTACCCAATATCTTTTATGTTCGCTGAGTTATGGGCACTTTAAATGGCAAATCTTACAAAAATCAAAAATTTAGTTCTCCAAATTTTGAATAAAATAATTCTTAAATATTTAGGAAAGAAAATATGTTAAACTATTTTTTTGTCAGATGATCGATAAATAATCATGTTTGATGAAAAATCAATTTCCTTTTATCTTTTGTCAAAAACTATTAATAAATTATCATTGTTGACGAAAAGCTTGTTTTTGAATATTTAAAAGAATTTGAAAAACTTCGAAAAGAAATGTTTTCCTCAATTCTTTTTGCCAAAAATGATTGAATATTTATTCAAACTCCTATTGTGCAAATTCACACTTTTGTGAAAATATTATTTGGTAACAAAGTTAAAAGGTACAAAAATTTATTGTTAATAATTTAGTTACCATTCTTCTATTTCTATCGCGAAAAATTTGAGATTGACATATTGATGAGTCGCCTGGTGATTCCTTACATGAAAAAATACGTCGAAAGTACTTTGAGCTGAGTTTGTTGTGGCGTTTCTCGATGTATCACAGTTTTTAAGAAATACATTCAAGTTTAACAGGGCATGTAAAATTTATTAACAATAATCAAACAATAAACAAATATACAAGTTACAACAACTTCATTTGTCACTTATTCCATCACAAAAACAAAATTGAAAAAATTCTTAAGCAACATTATAAAGTTTTGATTTTGAAGATTCCATTTTTGGGATTTGTAAGAAAATTGTTCTTGAATATTTATTTATAGTACGTTTTGATTTATTTATAAAACTTCCAGCCTTCAATGGATTTATATCGCATATTCTTTATGGCTAGGTCACATCGGCATATTTTTTATATTATTTTTATTATATTTTATACCTATTTTGCAATTACACTGAACTTTATTCTTAATGAATTGATTGTGTTATAAAATCTTATGACATGGTGCACCATCTTGTTGGAACTACATGTCGTCCAGGTCAAAATCATCCCACTCGTACCAGAAAAACGAAGTAATCATATGCTGTCGTAGCGTTCTTCGATAGTAACCAAATTTCGTTTGTCAGAAAAAATACTAGATTGTCCTGCATAGATACCAGAAAGCGAAGTTATACTTATTTGAAATTTAAAAAATCCGACACTAAATTAAGAAGGTAAATAAAATTTTAAGCACGAAGCTCTCTGAAGATATAATCAAAATATACTCCTAAATTTAATAATGATCAAATACAAAGGAAGCTTGGATAAAATTCAGGAGTTGATTGGTTTAAATTTTTAAAAATATATTGCTATAAATGCAGGGATCCGATTGTCTTATTAATTCCTATCATAAATTGGAGGTAATTATGTAAAAGTGAACCAAACAGTAGTACTCATCTTTAATATATTGGTTGGTTCCCTTTTGCATAACTATGTCTAATATTAATTTATTTTAAGTTATAATTTTTAAGTGTCTCTAAAATGTAATTCCGACATGATCAGTTTTGTAATTATTTTTTTTTAATTATTGTAAAAGTGTCGAAATTTTCCTGTTTCGTTGTTCTTCAGTTAAAGTGAAAGAAATAATAATTTTTATTGTGCGATTTAAAAAATTAATTTATATGACAATTTTCGCCCATTCCTATTAATTACAATTCAGATTATTTTGTCAAGTGCGGCCGTTTTCGTAATCAGGTATTCTCAATAGCTTTATTTCTTGATGCATATTCATATTCTGATTTATTGTTATGCATTACATCTATAGCTGAGCCTCTTCCGTTGCGAGATCTTGATAATTTCACACTGGTTTTACTCAAAAACATTTTAATTATAAAATTTTACTCTCAACTTTTACATCACTCATTTAAATTATTTCCTTTCGTGTTTGCAAATTTAAGAAATTTTTAATTAATTCAATTTGAACAAAGCAAATTTTGGATAATCAATTTTGGGTAAGGAAATAATATACATTACAGTTTCAAGTAACGTGTAAAAAAAGACAGTAAATTTTAGACAACTTACTACTAGAGAAAATTCCGTCAGTTTGATGTCGTCGATATATTTACTGCGACTTCTTCCTTCCGCTTAGCATTTCACGAAATAGTTTGTTACTTCTTTTCTGTTTTAACGACTATTTCAGTGTGACAGCCCAGATCATAATGTGGCGTCTATAAAACCAAACAATTCTTTTATTTACTTCTTATTTTTGCAACATTTTAAACTTGAATTCGCTTATATGAAAATTTGCTGTAAGAGTGTTTGCTCACCCCGAAAGTTTTATTGTTCGTTTATGAGTCATGACTGAGCTTAGCTGCCCTATGTCCAGCTAAAATGACTTTGTAATTGCTTTATTGTCCTGAAAGCTAAGACTTGAATTTTAATTATTATCATTATTTTGCTTCTAAATGACATCTTTCCAAATGGCTTCATTTTATTATTCCTACAATTTACTTCAACAAAGATTCCAAAATGGATGAAGAAAAATGGAGAGCCAAAAAATGATTCGCAACGAAGAAAACGCTGTTGTTTAGTTAACCAGAAAATTTTGTAAATCTAACCTGCTTATCTTGAAGTAATGTAAGTCTCCATCGTGGATGTTGTAATGCAAATTGTTGGCCAATTTAATCTTAAGAATTACATCCGATTCCTGTTAATCTGAGCACGTTTCCAACGTCTTATTGCTAATCACGTTATTTAGCAGTTAATCTTGGAAACTAAAATTGCTGGAAAATAAAGAATGGGGAAATTTATGATCGGAAAAAAATGTTTGGACAAATTGTTTTTCATTGTGCATCAAAATTTAAAATCTCAACTTGCTTTTATCTAATTTAGTAATTTACATGTTGTCATATTGTTTCCTGAATGTTCATAAAATCCACGCCTGTCTGCCATGTTATTATTTATAGTCTTCATAATGGTTCATTGATTCTGGGGACTCACTATTGAAATGCTCGAACAAAAACTCCGATAACTTATAGTCAAATGGAAATGTGATACTGATCATCAGGGCTTTATATTTCAGTATCTACAAATGTCATAAATTACTAACTTTTTAACAATAACTCTTTCCAAACGTCGAGTTGAGATACTTTTAATGGGCTTTTATTAGTTTTGTTTGAATAGTTATAAAACTAGTAAAAATACGTTACTTAGTAGTTGCAAAAATTATTTCCTCCAATCGTTAAAATTTTCCATTTCCATGATTTTCATTTAACTTTATAAATTGCTTACAATTTGTCTGAATTTTGATCAAAATTGGCGTTCTCCTATTGATATTCAAATGTTAAGATTTTATTTCCGACAGCCAGATATATAACAATAAACTCCACCGAAATGAGAAGGTCAAAGACAAAATATAAACCGAATCAAATTGCATTCTCATTTTTTACCCGATTTGATAGTTTCTCCTATTTTAAATAAGCAAACTGCACTTATCGTAAAAATTTTAAACACATTCATTTATGATCAATGGAATTCCAACAGCTACTATAATAAATGAAGAGGAACACAATTAAATAATAATAAAGGTCGATATCGCTCAGGAAAATCTGTTAACTTCTTCTGAACCAGAATGAAAAATTTGTACAATATATTTAAAAAAAATGGTAAACATGATGATAAACAGAAAATAGAGATTTTAGATAAATAAGAAGAAAATGGTGAAAATTGGCTTACATCTCAAAAGAATAAGACCAAGTCGGGTATTGGAACGGATAACGAATGATGTATAGTTGGTGTTCATTTCAGAAACTAAACCCAGGAGCTCCCCAATCACCATTTTTGAAGATTTTCGATTTGGTGCTTTGTGGAAGACTCATCAGATATTTTAATTCAAGAAGATATTTTTGAGTCCCTACGAATTTAAATTTGAAAAGTCAAAATCGATTAGTGAAGACTCATCTCTCTTTCTCGGCTAGAGAAGAGACAGTGAGTGTCTGAAGTTATCTTCGATTTTCCAAAAACTTATGACTCTTTGAACCACAAAATTCCGTTGATGAAAATTGAGAGGTACTGGGAATGAAGAGGACTGCCGTTGGAATGGATTGAAGATTATCTTCAAAATGTGACGATAATTGGACACCATCAAAATTTGGGTCAACAATAATTATAATACAATAATGATTTACCACAAAAGAATCATACATCAAAAATCTACAAATGAATTTCTTATTACTTATGAACCTCGAATTTTGAAATACTCTGTTTACTACATAAAATATGACATACCTAATGTTTTTTCTTAACAGCTTTTTGGAGTTATCTAAAATGTACTTACTCTCTTATACTCCTATATTTTCTAATTTTCTTATTAATGGTATGAAGAACATATCTAATCAACTTACATTATGAACAATGTAAGTTGTTAATGACTATCATTAGACAAAATTTAAATAATATTCAATCAACTTCAATTTTAACAAAATTAAGCATCAACTATAATATTTTAAATTGCATGTACACTTTTAAACACTTCTAACGTAATTTTTCGTGAAACCGGGATGGGAGTGCCAGAAGGAACACTAATTATATATACATAAGAATTATTTTCAGTTAAGAAAGTAATAACAGTTTGCATAAACGTTAGATCCAAACTGTAGGTATACCATAAATAGAAAACTAAAATGAGAGATTCGTGGTCTGGCTGAGTACCTAAGAGTCAAATTAGTAAATTAGAATCCAACGTAATGGGTTTATTTAGTCCTTATTAATTATTAATATCTACCACACAAAAATTTTAAACTCCTTGCAATTTAGGAGGAATTGTGAGGAAAAAATAACTTTCACTGACGCGCATGGTGGATTATCGAAATTCTCAGTATCTACATTGGAATCAAATGAAAATTAAGTTTTTTAATCTTTCAATATTGAGCTTAAAAATTTAATTACTTACTTATGAAATAATTTTTAAATTCAATGTTAAAAGAAAACTAAAATACTGATATGTTTACTATCAGGTATTAACCACGAATCAATTCATTATCAATATTAAAAGATTGAAATTACTTTATTTATTTGAAACATTGTGGAAGTTGAGAATCTCGTTAATCCATCTTGTGCGTTAGTACAATTGTTGTTTTCCTTATGATCTTATCTAAATTGGCAAGGGGTGCCAATGTTTGGTGCTAACATTATTTAATCTTATTTGTTTATTAATTGGGAATCTTCCATTTTTGGAATGGTGATTTTGAAGGATTCTTGCAGATAGGGTGAGTTGATTTGTTGTTACTATATTTATTTTGACATATTCTTATTTTAATTATGTTTGCTAAATAATGCTACTTTTATTTTATTTAATAAACTGGGTTACCAAAGTCAAATTTTTTTGCAGAATATTAATTTAAAACTGAATTACAGTTAATATGGAATATCTGGAGATCAGCTAGTGCCGATTTTCATCTCTACGCTGGTGCTGTAAGGTTATCGCCAATCGGGGGTGATTTAAAATTGATTGCAAAATAGTCGTCCATGTTATATAGCGGGTTGTTGACCAGTATCTTTTGTAGCTTCTTTCTTAGTACTTGTATTGGAAGTTCATGTAGTTTTACAGGTGTTTTACTTAGTTAACGATCTAACTAATAAACTTTTATTAGCTAATAAAAAATGATTTATTCCTAATTAGCAGATCCTGATGCAAGCAGTGGCAGATTTCCGAACTGGCGCCTGTGCTGTGGGTCCTCAAAATTAAACTTTTTTGTACCACCGGTATAGTGCATACCAGAGTAAAAAACATGCTCATAGAATGCACACTGCAGGGTTTAGGGGTAGTGCAAATATTTAGAGGGGACTTTAAAATTGAATTGTGCTTGGAGACTCTCAAGTGCTAAATCCGCTACTGAATGCAAGTAAAATGAACCGCTGCTAATGCATCTGCAACTGAGAGAAAAAAGATGTATTATGAATAGAGACAGGATAGTTAGGCAAAATAAAACCTCAAAAAAGGCAGGCAAAAAGGCATTAAAAACAAGCATAAAAGGCACGAAAAAAGCAAATAAGGCACGAAAAAGGCAAAAACCCCAAAAACTGTTTGAAAAAATTTTTATTAAACCAAAATTATACAAATATTTAATTTTCTTTATTCTTGTGCCAACTATAATTACTAGAAATTTCTCTATATCATCAACCAAGTTGGTTCTTCTGTCACTAAAAATTTGTTTGAAAGTAGAAAACGATTTTTCCACGTAGCAAGTCGTAATAGGGGCAAATTTTAAAGGACTTATCTGATCTGGACTTATCTCTAAATCAAAATCGTTATTCGAAATTGAGTCAATCCAAATTCTTGTTTGTTGTTAGAGTGAATTTTTTCCTTAGTGGTTGGTACGTGACTCAGGCTTGCGCTGGAAAATGTGGAGGGAGAATGCTAAACAGTCTTGACACCTAATTCCACCAATTAACATTGGCCGCTCCCAATATAACCATTAAGGAAAAAATTCACTCTGAAACCTATTTCTAAGTTATAAGAGGATTAAAATTCCTTTCCATTTATTTTTATGAGTTTCAATATCTTCGAAATTTCCCAGAAAATTTTAAATTTTAAAATTAAGAAATAAATTTAAAATAAGCAAAAAACTAAAATTTTGATTCCAAAAGGTACTAAAAAGGCAAAAAACAACACAAAATAGGCGAAAAAGGCAAAATAAAATATGCATTTTTGAAGAGTAGGTAGGTACATACTCTGAAACGGATTTTAAATCGGGTCTGCCTGAAATATCTCAATTTGAAAAAAAAAAAAAGGCATTTTGCCTAACTATCCTGTCTCTAATTATGAATGTTGGCCAAACCACCAAAACATTTCTTCGGAGTAAAACTTTCAACATCTGCAGAAATTGATCTACTCTTCCTCACAGATCGAGCAAAAGTCAATGACGCTTGGTTGGAATGCCCTAATACATCCACGATAATCACTAAACTTAAAAGAAAAAGAACTTAGGGAACCTGGAGTCCTGCTAAAACTGCTTCAAGAAATTCCTCGACCATAAAAATGCTGCCCATTGATCGAGAAAGGTCATCTTGAATTATTGATTATTATAGTTGCAGTTGTATACAAAAAATTTCCCTTGATGTTCATTAAAATACGTCAAGGACTTACATTTTAGAAAAACTTGTAGGTATAGTTTTGAAAAAAAGACACTTTTGGAATCTATATTGATAAATAATTTGAATATGATATAAAACAGAAATGAACTCTGTGATACCTAAGTAAAATTTTTAACAAAGGAATATTAAAGAAGCTTAACGGCCCCTTGGAAAATAAACGTATTTGAAAATTATTGTTATGTCTTATTGCTCGGGTTGATGATTATATACGTAGTTAGAGTAACAAATAACAAGTTAACGTATATTTGCATATTATTTTAATTTGAAAAAATGTGCAAACTGTCAATTTGAGAAAGCAAATGAAGTTAGAACCTCATTTTCTCTTTAGTTGTTTTTATTAGTTGAGTCGTTTATTATTTGATATCGCATATAAGCTTAATAAAGCCATAGCATCACACAACACTGGCAAAATGTAAAGTGAAACGAGCATAGTTTTCGAATAATACCGCAGCTTCGCAAAACGATGTATTCTTTTCATTTCCAGACAAACTTACGCCATCTAATTTTCAGTTAATCTCATGGAAACAAGAATTAACGGCGTCGTTTGCAGGCATATGAAGCGGGGCTTCATCCCGAATCGTAGTAGATACAGAGCCTGCAAAACTTCGCCCATTAACATTATAATACACTTAGCACGTGGCTGACAAGACGATCCACCATAAACAAGGTGTATGAATTTTGGAATATTTTAAGTAGGTATCGCTAAAATTAATTAAGTTTTGGTCCATTGGCATTGGTAGAAAATCGTGTAGGTAACGATCCGGAAAATTGATGTCATCGACAATTATTTATTTATGATTGATGTAAAATAAATAGGCGAGTTGGATGATTAATAACGCCTTACGTAATGGTTTATAAAAGTTCAGTCACGATTCTCCACTTCTTACATATTAGAAATACGACGTTATCTTTTTCAACTTTTAATACATTCACTCAAATGGTCACACATTTTTATTAAAAGTATAAATCATTGGAACAAAAGCTGTGTTCTACGATAAGTCACCTTAGCCCGCCCCTGCAGAGAGACCGCGGCTCCCGGCAATGAAGGCTGTCATGGCAATGATGGACGTCCGCACATAAAACTGACGAGTGAGTCATGGCGCCTTCACAAATGGCTCTGCGGAGCCTCGTATATCACTTTTATTACACCCATCTTCATTTTCATATTTCATATTTGCATTTTCTGTGCCGTTATAAATCAGAGAGTTTATGGCTAATTAGGCCTTTGTGTGCGGGGTCGGGCGACGGAATAACGGCTTATCGGACGCTGCTGGGGCGGTTATGACGTGGGGCAACGGCGATAGCGGAGGTTAAGAGCGGGTAGCTGAAAATTAAAGGAATCGAGGAATACAAAATATAAACGACGTCGACGTCGAACCTAACAACGAATCATAACTTTTCTCTCCGAGAAAGATATGTAGGGTGTAAGTACGTTATGTTCGTTCGTAGCGTTTTTCACCTGATGATGAGAAAACCCACCCAAAATTATCACCAATTGTCCGTAATGTTGAACGTGCCTCTGCAATTATTATTACGTTTCCAAAAAAGGAAGAAAATTTGATTGGGTTTTAGTCGAACGAAGGCAATAAAGGAAGGGGTGCGTTTTGTTATAGACGGGGTGCGTTTGTTGGAAGGATTTATAGACAAACACAAGCGACTGAAGAGAGCAAATCTGCGTTCGAGGCTCACATTAAAACTATGATATACGTGCAGATTTAAGATACGCAGCAATTCCAGTCACGGTCTCTAAATTTATATCAATGTCAGTTACCAATTATAAAATGAACGTTCAGAATAAAGTAGTCGTAAATTTGAACTTTGCTTACAAATATAATAGATATTAAAGACGACATTAGGGATGAATTATTATGTATTTTAGATTATATCGGATAATATAACGAGATTAAAAAGTTTCGACTTGAAGCAAATAAGTCATTTTTCGCCTGCATTTTTTGAAAATGTGCTACTATTATAGGTCACGTGACATATCCATCTACATAAGATTACAAGAAAAACTACTCACCACCTCGTTGTATACCTATATTAAAAAAAATATATGGCTGGCAATATTTCCAGGTTCCATAATATATGTGTAATCACATCATCAACATTTTTTATCGCTCCAAATCTACTTTTTGAATTCATCAAGTATTAATTATGTTATTGTGTTAATTATCGTTTAGTTTCATTTTTGCTCTAAAAGTGATAACTATAACAATACATCTCTATTGTGAAAGCATTCAATATTAACATAGCAATATGAGTATGAAATAATAGAAATGTATAGTTTTTGCTAATGAAGAATGCAGTAGTCACGTGTAATGTGTTTATTATTTATTGTTGTGGTAATGAATGGTATAACTCACAGCATAATTACACTCATAATTTTAGTTTATGCTATAATTTGAAATTTAGTGCCAAAAATGATTAAATTTAAATCATTTAAAATTATAATGTGTCGAGACGACCAATGAATATAGTACGTACTGGAGAAAATCCCAAATTATTCACCACTAAACTTGCAGATTTTTTTTGCCGATTTGAATTTTTCTGAAAATTAAAAAACGCTCACAAGGCAACACTTCGTTCTATCGCTATTGAACGGAAAAATGATTAAAATACTTTCTCAAATTTTAACTTTATTCCAAGTTATCGCTCCCAAGCTATGCGGACAGCTGTTAATTATTGACCTAGTGGTCAACAAATCCAACGTAGCAAAATAATAGGGTAAGGATCACCCTCTGATCTCTGAGGATCGTTACGGTCTTTTTAGTTTCAAATCTCGCACGTGAAATTTAAATTTTTTACCTATTTATCAAGCAATCAACTAACCAAGTAGCCAATTTGTAAGTGTTTAACCACTTCATGCACACATTAATTGTGGGTGGTGAAAGTTAAACAAAGATGCGATACATAGGTACATTAATACATCTACAGTACATTAAACAAGGACACGGTGCACGTGGGAGTGGGCATGTCAGATACGACACTGTGGACGAACTGGTTAAAATAACCTATTAGGTTAATTTGCATCACGTTGTATTTTTGTGCTATGCCGAACAAGATTAATAAATCGATCCAGATCAGGGATCGTCACTGCCAGGATAATGTACAAAAGAAAATGCACAAAAGTTAAATCTTCAACAATCCAATTTGTATAAAACAAGCTATATGGTTTGAGAAAAGGTCTTTAATAATCTAACAAGTAGATTTAAAATTTTTACTTCTTACAATCCATTATCATAAAAGTAACAAAAGATTAGGGACGTCATTAGAATTGACGTATATTGAAACAATTTGCTACAAAAATTATAAAATCAAAGAACACCTTACGGGATTACATGTTTCAGTCTAATCCACGTTTCTACATGTGACATTGATATCATCAGACCCGTACCGCCCGTACAGGTTTGATGAAAATACAATTACAATAAATTATTAATACATAGATAACTATAGGTTTGTTCGTTTGTATGAACTAACTTGCTCGCTTCAAGTTAGTGCAAATGAACTGTGTTCGTTTGGCTGCTCAGTTCATGACCGAACATGAACTTCTTGCTCGACCTCCATAGGAGGAGTAGGCAGTGTAAGTTAGAACACTATCTAACTTTTGTGGTGGGAGTATTTTGATCTCGAAAGATAACCCAGTTCAAGTTAGTTCATACAAACGAACAAACCTTATGTTTGATGGTGTGGTGGTACAAAGGTCAAACTGAAAATTAATTTATCACAAAACGGCAGATACTGCAAACAAAACAGTTTACCTGCAGAACAGCAGATGAAGATCCACAAAAAGATGGAATAAAACAAAATAACAAAGTTTCACCGTGACTTTCAATTCACATAATAAAATTAAAACAACCTCCAATATTACCTTCTTCTACTATTTATCTTCTATGTACATTTGCTTATTATAATCTTATAATGTAAAGGATATTTCCGTATATAAATAAATAAACTAAACTAAACTAAACAATCTATCCTATGGACATAAGCGTAAATTTTGACACAGCTCACACGGCATTAAGTTCAACCGCAGAGAGATACTATGGCTCAATCATACTAAATGTAATTTTGTAATGTTTTTAAGTCAAAATAATGAAATTCAAATATTAAAAAATAGTTGATAGAATTAAGATAGTAAATTTCAATGACCAAATCGAGTCAGACGTACTTAGAAACGAATGAAAGTAAAACGCATGACTAGGAGATAATACACCGACTGTCGGCTTACACAGAAAGTGGCACGCGCCATGAAGCGCTGATCAAATAATAAAATATCCAGTGTATCTCCATGTGCGAGGTATTGACCCAAGAGACATCAGCAACTTTTCTGGAGCATTTAATATAAATTCCAACAATTACTAAGAGGGGGTCAGTCGAAAAAGTGGAGTTGAAGACTTCACTTCCATGTGGTCATAGTCAACTCCTGAGGTTAAACCTATGTGTGAGACTGCGCATATGGTATAGGGGTAAAGTTGAGAAACTCATTCAATCATCAGCCACAGAGCTAAACCTTAGGTACCTTTGTTCTTTGTGCTATAATTTCCTTTATTTCCACAGTAACTTTATTTTCATTTGACTTTGTTTGCAACGTAAACAGTTTGCTACCATCGCCCAGCTTTCATTTTTTGGATATTTTTTTGGAATTGTGAATGTGAATTATTGTCGAATAATTCATATTTGAGCCATCTAAGATTTGCTGACGATGTTGTTTTGATGTCTGGAAGACCTAGATGAGCTTAAGGACATGCTCCGCCAACTCAATCAAGCGTCCAAGGAAATAGGTTTAAAAATGAATATGGATAAAACCAAGATTATAAGCCCAGATGACGTAAATTTCGTTATTGATAACCACACAATCCAGAATGTTCCAGAATACATATAGGTATCTGGGTCACCTAATAAAACTTGGCAAAGACAACCAAACTGCGGAAATAACAAGAAGAATTGGGCTAACTTGGGCAGCTCTTGGAAAGTTAGGACACATTTTAAAGAATTCAAATATACCAATTAAAGTGTTATGACATGTGTGTCCTACCGGTAGCCACGTACGCCTTGCAGACGATGGCTATAACAAAAAAGACTGCAAATTGCCTCAGAGTGACCCAGAGGGCAATGGAAAGAGCCATGCTCGGTATCTCTCTGAAAGATAAAATCAAAAACGATTTGATTAGAACAATGACAGGGGTGACAGACGTGATGTGACGAGTGGCAGAGCTGAAATGGTGATGGGCTGGACATGTGGCAAGACAGGAGAGAGATCGCTGGACACTGCATATTACGCAGTGGCGACCAAGAGAGACCAAAAGAAGTGTGGGAAGACCGCAAAGAAGATGGAAAGACGACATAAGAGAGACAGCGGGTGTGATTTGGCAACAGCTGGCACAGGACAGAGGAAAGTGGAAGGAAAGAGGAGAGGCCTACGTTCAGGAGTGGACAGAAAATGGCTGAAGAAGAAGAAAAAAAAGATGATATAAATATAACAACAAACCGATGCAGGAGTTTCACCCCATTGTAGAATGATAATAATGGAAGTTATCATTTTTAGGTAACAAAATGGTTTAGCTATAAACGAGGCTATAAATGATAAAATTAAACATTTCCAAAGTGAAACTTAATTGCTCTATTGCAGGGTGTGGTCATTGGATAAGGAACGAATGGACTTGCAAAGTAAATCATAGGAAAATTGAAAAAATACCTAGGAAACAGAAAAAAGACTTAATAAGAACCATTGTGGTCCTGGGTAAGACCTAAAACTGCATCCTAACTATTCTTCATTAAAAGAACAAACCCGGTCTTCAAGTAATTATCAAGTGATTATCACAGGATTACAGGATACGATACAGTGTATCGTCTGAGAATAATTAATTCATTCTAAGCTAATTTTAATTACAAGTCTGTCCATCATAGGTGGATTTCGCTGAATTAAAAGGGACCAAAAGAGATTGCATCTGTGAAAAGTACAAATTAATATGAACTTAACTACACATAAAAGATTAACTACCTGAAATACTCAAATTTTGTAGAAAAATTTTAACAAAATTATTAGGTCGTCGTCGTCGTCTGCTTCACGGTGTAGGCCGCAGGCCTGTTCCGATTTCTAATCAGCCCACCTCTTCCTTGGACGTGCAACATCTCTTCTCCCACTTGGATCATATTTCATGGCACTCTTTGGCAAACGCTGATCTTCCATTCTCTGCACATGCTCCTTCCATTGACGTTTATAATCGTAAACCTTGTCTTTCACCGAAAAGATCTTCAATTCCTCTCTGATATCCTCATTTCTATTATTAGGTATTTTAGTAAATTACCAAGACCAAGATTTAAAGCAATCGATTTAAGGTCAGCTGATAACCGCACAAAATTCCTGCAAATTTTGATTCAATGGGAGCCATACGTGAAGCGGCACAAATTCAGTTAAGAAATAAATGGGTAATGTTACACATTTAAGGTAAAAATAATGTCTGCTAAATTTTTAATTAACGTTGGCGGAATTCTCCCTTAGTATGTGTAAGATATGATTAAAGTATGAATTTTATTATGCTATTGATGATGAATTTTCATAAAGAATTTATTAATAACGATAGTAAAAGTGATTTCAATAGAGAGAAAATTTATTGCTTTTTGATTTAAATCTTTTTTTTTTTTATATTATTCATACCATAGTAGATAATTTTATAATAACAATGTTTGAATTAAATATTATTTTCTTATTTCAATTTTGCTCCCTCCCTAAGAAAATCCTATAGATTATGTGGGTAACTTGTTAAAAATTGGGTATTTGTTTAAAAAAACATGGGAGCAAAATAACCAGAAACTTCTTGAAGTATTTTGTGACTTAATAGAAAAACTTTTTGAAAAATAACATTTTTTAATTCAAAGTTAGCCAAAGGTCAGTTCTAATGCAAAATTACGTTGGTTGCGGAGATCATCTGCCGAAAAGATTCCAAGATGTTTTTCCGGAGATGCTTCATTTCGAAGGTTTAATATGCACAAACAAATCAGGATAATCGTGTAATTACGCTTTAAACTTCCGGAGCGGTCGACTTGGTTTCAAATTTCATTTCGGTGAACTTAGTTTGAATTTAGTATGGTTCATAAAATGAACATAACAAGCCATTATTAAATCAATCTAATTAAGTTTTTCCATTTCATTTCAAAATTTATTTTCCACTTTATTATGCTTTGTTTGTTTATTATCTCAAATAAAGACAATTTTAAGGTCAGTTATTTATATCGCAAATTATTAAAAAGTTTGAGTTAACTCTCATCGCGAAAATGGAAAATGTTTGAGATCAAAACTAAATTACTTTATTTTCACAATTATATTGTGGAATTGTTGATTTTGTAAAAACCTTTATAAACTTTCCTGCATCAGCTACAAGAAATAGTAAAAAAGATGTTCGATGTTGGTAATAGAAAATACACTTTAGTTTGTAAGAAAATTAACTTAACTCGGTGGTTTTAACTAAGTTAATAGTTCGTGTACATCAAACTGTACACCTCTAAGTAGGATTTTCAAAACTTATAGATTAACACTATCGCAACTTCTCGTTTGCGATCAAAGCGAAATTTTTTTAAATGATGGAAATTTGGGATTGAAATTAGAACAAAGTTTTTGCAAGAACATTGTCATGGTTGTATCTACCTGAAGAAAAATATTAGTTATGCATAATGCAAAACAAGATCGAGCATTAACTTAAACTTTGGTGAAGAACATAAGCCGAGCTTCATGTTTCAAGAAGTAATTCTCATTCGTAAGGGTAAAGCTTGAGTAGTTAGTCGTTCATATCCCTTAATTCTGACGGGGATTCTGAAAGACACGGTAACCAAGTCCGTTTATTTTACTTGTTTACCACAAATCCTAAAATTTACAAAAGTTACACAATTACGCAACACTTACGAATGATTCTTGAATTTTCTCCCCAAAATCTGACACTAAATTTTGCAACGTTTCAAGTGGTAAATACTAAAATTGAAAATTAGATGAATGGAAACGTGCTATATTTACTAATAAAGTAAAAGGAGACGGGACTAATGAAAGAAGACGAGGAATCGTCAGGTTTTCCAATTTTTTGTGTGGAAATTGATTGTCGCGTTAGGACTTGTTCTAAATAATGGAGTAAGTATTAAACAAAGATGCATTTGTTATTCCAAATTTCATTTAGGTCAACATTTCAATTTTAATTTAAACTCGCGGCAGACGAGTAAAACCATCAAACTTGTTAATTACCTGTTTGCTGAAATTCCCTTGTGTATTTTCTCTAGTGTAATTTCCAGAATTGTCGGTATCAGACGAGCGTGGTATCTGTAATTTCCTCTTGCTAAGGGCGCTTTACAATGAATGAGTTCAGGTAGGTACAATTTTCATATTCATCTTTTTAAGAATAATTTAACAATAGTTGAATAAAAATGACAACGATTTTCACCTCATTGCAAAAATCCATGGAAAATGCTGGCAGGAATTAAAGGTTTTCGAGTTTCATAATTTAATATATTTAATATTAAAAAAAAAAAACAATTATTTTTAATTAAAAACAAAGCCAAGCTCTTGTTTGATATTAACTGCATCAAAGTTAAAATGTTGCCCAACTTGAAAAATAAATTTGAATTGCTTCATCAAATGTCAGGAGAAGTTAGGAGTTTATCAAACAAAACAGCATAATTTTTTAAATATCAACGTGAAACTTTAGCATATGTTCGTGAATGTTATAAAGTTAAATGAAAATCGTATTAAATATTTCTTTTTTTGTTTAAATTAATAATTAATATTTTAAATTTTCTACCTTTGATAAAGGAAATTTTTTTTAAATATTTAACGAAACTCATTATTTTATTTACACGCCCACTCTTTTAGTAACAGGAAAATCGTTTGTTATTTACCAAGGATTATCTCAATTTTCTAGCTTATTGCAGCTTGAACCATAAAGTGGAAGAGTATTTTGTAGGAATGCTGTGATTCCGCACTCTCAAGTTACCGTGAGAAATGCACTCGAGGGTGTTGAATAAAACATGAACTTCGTAACTTTTGAGCGTGGTCATATGTCCATCTTATTGCAATTTCCATTTTTAGGACGACTCGGAACGCGTTTACGGCTTCAACATTTTTTAGTAATTTTTTCATCCTGACGGACAAGTAAGGATTAGTCGTGGTGCGTTTGCAGTGAATTGTCTGAAACAAAATTGAAGCGTTAGATTTGAAATCGTTTAAGGACATCGACATTATCCTTAAGCTATCAGAAAATTTTAAGGATCCAGGAGCTGTCTGTCGGGACGATACGACACAAGACGAGACGAAACGGAGTGACAGGCATCTAATCGATACTTCATGCAGCTGTCCGCAGTGACGTCACAACCTGATTCCTTCTTTTGATGCTATTTGATGCAATGAAATAATTGATTGACCAAATTCTTTCGGCCGCTATTAGAGACGTTATTAAATTGGAAATTTCCTCAGTTGAACATTCCTAATAGTGACCCAAAAGAAGTCGATCGAATACAAATTATTGGGGACCACAAATGAAAATTTCGTGTTATAAAAAATTGTCAAATTTTAAGAGTGCAAATGACAAGAAGGACAAAGCAATTCATTTCGTACAATTCAACTATTATTCAGCAAATAATTAACGTTGTTCTAGTTTAGATCAGTAACAGTAGAAACCACATAACGAGGATCTGACACCAGTTATCCATCCACAATAGCCCAGCATTCATGAAGATGACAGATTCATCACATCCGACGTTAATAATAATTCTAACAATATGGATTGTTTAAGCGACCGCCAGTGGACAGATCATCTGTTATAAAGACGTCTCCGTCGTAAGCGTCTCGTAACAATTTCTCGAGAAATTCATGTACAAGGCAATTTTGATAATCTACATCAGCGTCTTAATGTAAACAGTAATTTAAAAAAAAGTTATGATGGTTTGTATAACCCAAAAAATGGAGCCGGGTTATATCGGATATGATGAGTAGGTATTTTGGAGGATCAAGGATAGTGATCGCATCAGGGATCATCGGGATGTCAGTTGACAATATACACACAGGGTTGATGCTATTTTAACCCTATTGAATGTGATCATATACAGTGGCAATCCTACCGCTCATGTTCTGTCCGACCATGTTACACTCGTAAACTACATGTTTATACCGCAAAAACCGCAGCTCGCAAATCGCCATTCACATCAGTGTCAGAATGTGTGTTTACCAATCTGCATTTTAAACTGATTGACGACTATGGCTTGCAGTTATATTGCTTAATACTAATAACGTAGTTTAGTAATCCACGATTTTGCTTCCATCCAATTTTATTTCTTTTTCAAACTCGAAATGTAATCAAAAAATGATGAGGGTGCTTACAACATAAAAGTGGAAAGAAATATCACCTTAACATTTACATACTATGATCCATTGAAATGTTTATATACAAACGTAACAGGGGCGGACTGGCAATGTCAGCAATTCCGTTATGGACCTTTATCATCTACATAATTCATAATCTAATTTGCCAACCAAATTAATTATAAACAAGGTGGACCTAGGATTACCACATTTTCTAGGCTTTTATGCGTTTCAATGTGATCAACTTTTATAACTGTATAAAATTAGATCAAAATTTGAAGCATTCGGATTGGCTCTCAATTATTCAAATAGATCATACGGCTTCCTGTTGCACTACATAGTATAGAAGCCTAAAACTAAAAATTTGGTCAGGTTCTATTGATTCTAGATAATTTGATTCTCAGTAAACGTAAAGTAAACTACATGCATTTGTACGACTGCTATATCAACATGTTGCGGAATACTCCCCCCCCCCCAGGGTCAGGAGGTTAAAATTTTAAATGAATAATCTTCCTCAATTAGATTTTAGCAAAAATTATATAAATAAAACTTTGATTATATGTAAAATAGTATCGGTGCAGATAGGCAAACCTTTAGATCAGTTTTGGGAACACCTGGCGCAGTTCATCAAGAGATGCCGTTATTTAATTGGAAGGAATCATAGGCCATGGTTGCTAAAGGCGACTAGTTTTTATCCAGCGTTTAGAGCAGCGATATTGTGGATTCTGTCACACATTGATTGCCTGGAAATTAACTGTAGAAAAAATAGAAAATATCTGAATAAAATTTAAGGTAGGGTGACATAATATTTGAAATCCAAAATCAAGTAGGTCATCCTGAGAGGATGAATCCAACAAAATTAAAGAATAATTAAAAAATAAATTTTGTTCAATAGTGAGGAGGAGAGTAAGTGAGTAAGTAGTAATCAGCCTCAAAATATATGAAAAAGTCGAAAGTTTGATTGTAACTTACTGACAAATAGGTTGATACATCGCAATAATCCAAGGACCTATTATACCATCATACACTGAGAAAAAAATTTAGTTGTTACAAATGAAACTACAATTACTGTAAATAAAAAATTCACTTAAATATGGGACAGCTGCACTATTTTGCTACTGCTAATATACTGGGGTTCCTAATATTGATTAATAGCAGTAATACAACTAAGTTCAGATACACTTGTATACTTGGATTTAATAAACACTGTATATTTGTGAGAAAAGAATAGTTACCTATCTCAATTAATATTTTCTTTTAAGGGAAGTAAAAAGTTGCATTGCGCTTAATGAACAATAACCTATGTATTTTGTGAGAAATACACCGGTTATTAGTTGTTAATAAATAATTTCTCTGTATATTTGTGGGAATTCATACTTTATTTTATGGCAGTTTGAAAGTTATTTAGCCACTAATAAAAATTAAAAAACATTGTGCCTGTTACAAATACATTACTTTATTAAACATTAATAATTCTTTTGGTAACAAATAACATCTTTTACCTGATGCTAGTAAATTTATTTGTACTAATAAAACACTCCACAAAAAGTAAAAATCACGATGCTGGAGAGGTATCTTATACTTTTCAAGGCGGTGTCGACGTCTCTCGACTTTATCTTCAATTTCTTCAAAATTCTACAAGTAAACAGTACATATATTAGTACATTTTTTAACAAAACTAATAATAATCTACATTCATACCTGTACATGAAAAATAAAACTTTCTTGAACTTCACTTCTTGTTGGTCTCCAATTGTGGTTCTGAGGATGCTTTGGAAGATTTAGTATTTTTAATGGTTACCGGAGAAAACAAGTATGGTAACACTAATGCAGCTAGAATGGATTGATCTGAAAATTTTTAAAATTAATTATATGCCAAGTTAGATCAATACAAAATATAATACCTAAATCAGAACCTAACCCATCAATCTTTATTCTCCTTTCTTTTATTTCATCTAAAATCGCTTTTGAAATTTTTGGCCAATGATTGTAAATTATGGAAGTTTTTTCAGGCATCAGTTGGTTGAAATCAGATTCAATCTAAAATTAAAAAAAAAAACTAAAAATTCAATTTATTAAACATCATTTCTGGCGACTAAATATGAAATAAATGGCGCCCATATCGTCATCGGACGGGCGTCATAACGGTTTAATAAATAAATCGGGATAAACCGCCAAGATCGAATTACAAGTCAGTAGTTGTTAATATAAAGTAAAATGTTTAAATAATACATAGTAGGTACTTACCTATAAAGCTGTCGATGTAATCTGTTAAACCCCAACTTTTCAAATTTTCCATAAAATTGAATTCCATTATAAATTAATCAACATACACTTTTTTAACCCAACTGCATACACAATGAAACACAAGAGCACAATGATGAACGAAGTACTTTACACGAATAAGCACGAATTATACTTTAATATTACGAATCAGCGTAAAAATCAAAGCGTGTAATTCCCCCAAGTATCTTTTATATTTGCAGCCAGCGATTCATTTATTTACTACTAATATAAAGTTCTAACTAAACCGGAATATTAAAGGCAATTAATCAAATAGTAATAACAATAATACATTGTATTGTGGTTAAAAAAAGTTTTATTATAACAAATACACATGTCCAAAAACACGCTTTTATTTATGATTGAAATACACGTTTGTTATTGCAATTATAATTTTACTTATAATAAATGAATTTTTCTTAGCCAAACAGTTTATTTGAAATATTTTTCTCAGTGTAGGTATCTTCTTGAATCGGACAATTCTACAGAAGAAAATTCTTCCTCTTTCTAGCAGCAATTCTCTAGAGAAAAATCTTCTAGTGTGCCTTTATTATTAAAGACCTGTTATTTCCCAACATCTGCGCCGTTTCTTTGGCAGTGATAGAAACTGTCAGCATATAAATATTGTGGTGAAACGGAATTAGATTCAGCTTTGTGTTAATGGTTTATCACAGATTAAGGGATGTTTTTATCCATAACAACATGGTCGAGCACGGTTTTGTTGAATGAAGGTCGATTTATGTTACCGCTGACACAAGCACACGATTATTATTGAATGTTGGTGAAATCCAGTAATTTATAAAGTTTACGGCGATTTAAACCTAAAAAGGAACAAATTTAATTGTTTGCATTCAAATTTTGACCGCGAAAGTTTACCTATTTTGACGTTCGGTATGGCTCAAAATTTCGTTTTGTGTAGTGGCAGGTTGAAGTTTCTAAAGATAGAAGGTAGACAATGTTGGCGAGAGCTTGGCGTGCGACTGTGAAGCCAGCAAGGCGTATTTTTTGTGAGGTCCACCAAAAGTGACCAATTTTCGAGTTTTTCTTGGAAAATCAAGTGTTTTTCAAGCTGATAATTAATGCAAAGTGTCGTCTAAAGTAGACGAGTGTTTTTAGATTGATTTGGAAGTAAAATCTTCAAATTACGGTGTTTTTGAAAAAGCACATTTGAAAAGTTTGATATCACACATGTGGATGAAAATTTTGTCATTCCGCCATTGATGAATGATCGAATGATTTTTGTAATCGCGACAATTACGTGCCTATAATTAAATGTTTAGAAGAAGGAATTCAAATTCGTTGAAATTTGAATTGAATAATTTTACTCACCTAAATTTTGAGGTTATAGTTATACAATTTTTTGAGATTGGTTCAAATCGGTTGCGTTTTGCCAACAAACTTTATTATACGATTGCCGATCGTCCTTATCTGGATATTTATGGAATAATTGTGAAGATTTGGAGTCACAATTCAAGTTTTGAAGAACGCAGATGTTCAAGGAATCAACAGGTTGCCGAATGACAGGTGTCAAGTGCAAAAAAGCAGCGGTTCCAAAACGTCGACAACAAGTGCCGCATCACTGGTAAATAAATGAACTTTGAATTTTATTACACCATTTATTTTTATTGTAAATTTATTTGTGTCACACGATTACACATAAATAGAAACCTGGAGTATTTTGAGTTCGATTTGCAAATAAATGCAAATACGAAGGGTTTTCTATACCACAATTTTACACTCTGCTACCAAAACGAATTTGTTCGTAAACACCTCATGCTCGACCTGTTTTGCTTATTTTAAAATTGAATTTATTTATGAGAATTAAATTAGTCTTTTTTCACGAAGCTGAGTTTAATTTTATTTTCATACAACGAACCGTACCCAGATTTAATTTTTTAGTATTGTCAATAACGACAATAAATTTGATTAAGGCAATTCATGAAATTTTGTTCCTAACAAGGAAAATTCGTTTGAGCAATTTTAGTTCGGCATCAAGGCCGTACATTTTATTTTATTTTGCGACCCGAAAAGGAGAGAAGAGCGAACCCAGCCCTGTTATTTGTCTCCGTACAGAAATTATATGCGAACCGACGCATAGCTGCCACGGTACTTTAGTGTTGAGGTATTGTCCTGAGTTAGAAAATAATTTTCAAAGTTAAGGGTCGTAGGAAATATCTCTACAATATTTTACATCCATCAGGTAACTTGCTAAACTTGCCTTCAGATGTGCCTGTATCAGGGTCGTAGATAAGGGGGGGGGGGTTCAAACCCCCCATGGGAGAGCGAGATATTAAAAAAAAGGGTTTAAAAATTTTTTTTTGCGTAAAACCCTCCCCCATGGCATAGAAAAAACTTCTTTTTTTTCGGAGAACCCCCCCCCCCATGACCAATGTCTAGCTACGGCCCTGGCCTGTATCCTGGTTTTTTTATGTTAATGGTGATCAATCCTGTAGTAGTAGTGTGTGCCGAAACATTTGTAATTGCCTCGTTCTCTTGTTTGTTATCGGCGGAAATTGCTATGCCATCAACGTAGAGTAAAATTTTCGTGCCCTCTAGGCATAGGCGCAACTAGGGGGGGGGGATAAGCCCCAAAAATATCCCCATTTTTCGTTATTTTTACCCCCCCCTTACAAAATTGTTTGAAAACATTTTTTAGCCCCTCCCCAAACTTTTGACCCTAGTTGCGCCTATGCCTCTAGGTTTTATGTACAGTGAAACTTATAAGCCGAAACTGTTTTAAGTAGGTTCCGGTTTACACAGATATTTTTTACTCTTATACACAAGATTTACATTGCAGCATTTTGCAGTGTCCAGCAAAGTTGTTTATTTAATTAAATTAGGATCCAAATTTTGGTGATCCAAAGAGGCTATTCAGGTACAATATTATAGATCGAAAAGGCATTCATTGAAAAATAAAAGTAACTAATTAACCTAAATTTAGCAAGACGTAAGTAATTAGCGTAACTTAACAAAATGCTAACCATATATTAATTATTTTTCATTAATGTAACTAATGGCTAGCGATATATTTTACCAAATCGCTCCTGCTAATTATTTCAGAATACTTACAGGTTGAGCAAAATTTCTAAAACTTTTGTACTTGTCAGAAGTTTTTCAAATCTGTTATACATTCCTGTAGTAACTATAGCGAAATCGGCAATCAAACCTTTACGTCCTTATAGACATTTGATTTTTAGGGTGACAAGCTTTTCTCGTCGATTTCGTACATCAAAAGCGTCTCCAAAATCATGCACCAAAAATCGTGAAAATGAGCGTTCGTAAATAGTATCATCAGGTCAACAATAATTGTAATTCAGGTTCATTCAGGTTTAACCATGTTTCATCAGTTCGAATTGCCAGAAAAGAGAAGCTGAGAAACAAGAATTGAATGCCGAGTTCCTCTGCAGCTCATTGACATCCTTGAATGATCCTTAATCGAAAATATTCAACTGGTTTCCATTAGATATAGTTAAAATCTCTAAAACCTAAAAAAATTTGCATAAAAACTTTTGTGCCAGTTCGCCCCTGATATGCAAAATGTAAATTGTGATTAGATTTAAATTTGATATATCTAAATGAACAGCTAAATTTGGCAAACGAACCAAACGATATTTGACAGATATGATCCTCTTTATGATTGCCTAATTAATTTCAGTAATTCATATACTCAACAACATTGCATAATATAGGATATGTTTATGTAGGTTAGATATAAATTTAAGCGATTATATTATACATAAATTTATCGAATAACTAGTAAAGAAAATTTTGCTTCTTAAGAACCAGTTTTGCCAACTGTAAGAATAAAAAGGAATCAATCCGCCAACGAAGGAAACATAAATATTCAGTGAGAGACAACAGTATTGGGCAGATTCATGGCATCAACTGACTAAAAATAAACTACACGAACGGATTCTACAAAATAGCACCTAATTCACGTCGCCTATTTGACATCACTTGGCTGTAAATCGTGCCCATCTCAAACAGTGGCGGCACGAATTATGTGTAACACAAGTTTATATAAGCATATGCAAATTTAATTTTTTTCGTCAACACACTTGAAAAAAAATTTCCAATTAGTTAATCCAAACTGATATTTATAAAAAATCGAAAATATAAGAAGTTTATTTTGTTTTATTTTTACTAAAATTGGCTCGCTCGTGGAAGTTGTATGTCCATCAACATCGTTCCAAATAAACCCGAGAAGTTTGAACGAAGATGTATGCTATCGGTCATAGATCCATCAACAAACTTCTCCATCTATTCGTCAAACACATCATTATATCAATCAACTTCTAAACCTGCATTTTATCATCATGCTATACAAAAATTTTTTATTGAACCGTCAAGTTTAAAAATTTTACACTCGTCTTGTTTTTCAACAATATACCTTGATAAACATCTACTTTTGGCCGCTCTATAAACGTTTTATTTTAAAAGTGTAATAAATTTACAATACAAAATTCTTTCGAATAAAGAATGCAACTTCTATTCTCATGTCATTAGGTTCACAATGATATGTAGCTCGTTGGACTCATTCATCAGTCTTGTACATTTTTGCCAACGCTTTAATTCAATTTTTTGAGTTGATTTAGAGTGCAATGCTAATAAAACATTTTTTATTGTTTTGTTTTTTGGCAAGTCCGTGTTTTGCTTTCAATTTCTTTTTTGAAAACGCTGAGAGTACTCGAAGATTGCAGAGAAACCAAAGAATGGTGTGGTTGCCTGGGCAACACACATTTGAGTGACCGTTCATCAAGCGGTTGGCATGGGAACTAATCTTTGACATGACACGTGACAGGTATTGTAAGTATTCGTTCTTACATAATCTTAGGAGGAAAAGTGGCATTAAACGAAAAGTAGCCAAGTTTGGTTAAGAAAATAACGTTGAGACAACAAATCGATACTACAACTGCGTCTTAGATTAAAGGAAAGCACTGCACCTGTCAGTCAGTCAATCATCATCCTCCCTCGTCAGGTTTTACTTGTATCGATTTGTACTACCACTGAAAAATTATCTTACTCTTCCCCTCACTTTTTAAATTCAGATTATACTTTAGAATTTGAGATTATATTCGGTATAATTATGAACTGTTATTTAAATTATTTGTGTTGTTGTTTCAACAGTGAGGGATCTAGCTTTTTGGGGTTCTGAAACTAAATTTGATTTTGGGCCACTCTATAATATAACAATATATCAAGGATATAGACTTTTAGGTTTATTGGGTTTATTGGTTTCGTTATAATTTATTGTACCACCAACAATATAAAATTAAAATATGTTTAAGTTAATTTTAAGTAATAAAGTCAATTCTATTCTCACGAGGCTTCATCTAAGTTTATAACTATCGTCAGATGATTAATTAATAAGCTTGAGCAAAAATAGTTGAATTATATTCTATTTTTCAAATATTTCGTATTTATGATATTGTAAAATAGTCGATTGGGAATATAATTTTTTCGACGTGTAAAAGAAACCATCACTTAATATTTTGGGTCACTAAAATATAAAATATAGTACAATAAATAAAAAAATTGACTACGTAAGAATACCCAAATAAAATTGTCAATTACTTACATCACTAACATTGAAAATGTCGAAGTCTGGGACCTGAAACTTTGTATTAATCAAATACAATAATATTTTTATTTTTGGTAACTATTTCTTTTAATATTAATTTTTTCTAATAAAATTTTCGTGAAAATCCGTTCAGTATTTTAGTAGGTAAAATCTCGCTAGTCAATTCATGCGCGTCACAGTAGCGCAATGTTATATTATGACCTCTGCTGCTTATGGAGATAGGAGCTTATTGTGAAATTTTCGTTAAAATTGGTTCAATATTTCAGTGAGAATCTCGTTACTCCATTCATTCCTGAATCTTCAATTAACGTTTGAATTTTTTTTGCCGTCACTTTCTTGTCTGTGAATGATTCCTCCATTCTAAATCCATGCAAAATTTCCCTCTTGCATCTCGAACCAGAGTCCTAAATGTTGTTATAATAACAACATCTTGTTATTATTATTATTATAACATCTTGTTGTTATTTATAACTTCGTTAATTATGGTTTTCCTGATGGCAATACTTTTGATATTATTCAGGTAATAGGAATAAACGTCGTTCAGGGCAAGGTAGAGCAAGGGCAAAGTAGTAGAGGGGACCGGTCTCCCTCTTTATTATATATTGTCGTGAAACGAAATGAAATCCAGCTTTGTATTAATAATTTGCCATAGATTAAGGGATGTTTTATCCGAAATAACATGGTCGAGCATGGTTTCGTAATTAAAGGTCGATTTATGTTACCACTGACACAAGTTAGCGCAATAGCGTAAGTCGCCGCTTTATGATCAGGAGGTGCTGGTTCGATCCCAGCGGGAGTCTAGAAATTTATAGGCAGAAATGACAGTGTATTAAGTCGCTGGTTCTGTTTCAAACTAAAAATTGGGGTACGGCTCCAAATTTAGTTTAGTAGCGTTGTCTATGACGACAGAAATTTTGATTAAGGCAATTGATGCAAATTTGTTCCTGAGAGAGGAATTTCAATTCAGCGACAATAGTGCGGTAGCAAGGCAGCACATTTGTTTTGTTTGGTGACCCGAAAAGGAGAGAAGTACGAACCCAACCCTGAGATTTGTCTCCGTACAGAAATCGTATGCTTAACGATTATATAGCTACCGTTGGTACTCTAGTGTTGAGATATTGTCCTGGAGAAAATAATTCAAAATAAGGGTCGTAGGAAATATCTCTACAATATGTAGACCATGTAAAGACTTACGGGCTCATCGGTACACGAATGTGCACACAACGCCATGGACAGACAGCTATGGAGAGATACGGTTGAGAACTGTTTATCATGAATTATTCTAACAAGAAGGAATAATGGTAATTCATTCTGCTCCTCCTTTTGGGAGGTTGCATAACCATAGTCCTCTGAAAATCTTTGAGATGATATCAAAGATCGAACTGTACTGTTGTTAGTACTTGTTAGACTATCTTCTTCTTCCTTTTTTTATTTTAGGCTTAATTCCAGTTCTTTCAATTGTTATCTCTGTATCATTGGTCAAAGTTGTTTCTCCGCCTCTTATTTGGTCTCCTAACACTTCTTTAACTTGTCGGTTATTTATTTATCTCCTGCTTTCTTCAATATTCTGTCACCTGCCATTCTACATTGTAACAAATTTTTTCATTTGTTATTTACTTCCTCCTTGAATTACATTTCACAATATTCTTCGATGAGGCTCTGCATTTTTATTTAAATCAATCTTTAAATGTATGCATTTGCTGCCAGATTGTTGACAACTTGTAGGTGTGGACAAATATTATTTGGCCCAATGTCACTATTTCCTCGTACCAGTCATTTGAAACAAGTAGCCCGGCTGTCGTGTAGTATTTTTGAGCTCCTGTGGAACATCTGGACGAACATCATTATTGTTGTTTTGGATGGCGAGTGGGAAATTTTTTTTTGTCTGGATGGTCCAATCTTGCTCATCAGTTCCAACACCATATATCTCAAGGTCCAGTTCTAACATCAGATCTGCAAGCTATGTTTTTGTGTCGCGAAGTCGATCAAGTATAACCTTTCTAGAATTGACACGTATTCCAGATTTCCACCTTTTGAAGCCACACATTAGAAGCGAGCACCTGTCACCATTTTACGAGAGCTCGAGATATTTTTTTAGGCTTAGGCTGAGGTTGGGTTTATACAGATATTAAATAATACAGATGTGTAATAAGAAATACATTATTTTTGTGGTGTTAGGAAGGATGTCATATGTGTGGGGGGAGGGGATATTTCTTGAAGATATTTATTATATTACTGACTTCGTTGACTTTTTATGATTACTATTTAGATTCACGTATGATTGCAATCCTGATGAATGAAGCAAAGGTAAAATAATTGCGATCGTCACGTTTGGTGTTAGTATGCCTGAATTAACAAAGACTAGGGTTATGATCTTCATTCATGGATGCATAATATACCGAACAGCTTTAGCCTTCAGGTATAATGAAATTTCTTTGAGTAGGGCAAAAGTCAAACAACTATGAACTTGGGCGTACTTCTGAGTTACGCCAAATATTACTAAATAATTATTTATTTTATTCATTCAGTTCCAGCTGGTAATCATTGAATAATTTTGTCTTTAAAATCATTGAATAACGAAAATCTGCAGAATATTGAGCAATAGTTTTCGACTTCCCCTATTACTTCGCAAATGAAGTTAGGGACTAATAATTATCGACAGTGATTTCCCAGAAGTTGAACTGTGTTTCCAACAATAGTGCAGTTTTTCCACCAAGTTTCATATTATTTCGTTTCTGTAGCCGACCGAGATTACGCTGTGTTGTTGAGGGTGGAACGAGATTAAGTATCATTAAACTTACGATTACCTAGTTTATTTTAGGACATTTTGTCATTGTCAGGATCACCAATTTTTTTTTTTTATTTTCAGTATCTTACGAATTCGCAAACATAAATCCGTCGATTTTGTGGGTTACTAATTACAGAACGCAATTTGCAGGCGTAGTTATTACTTTGCATCTTACTGAAATACTCGTAGGAATAGCTTCATAAGTAGAGTAAATATTGATTCCATGTAAATATGGTAGACGTAGAAAAGTTAAGAGTAGCAAAAAAGTATTATTGGCGATCTCCAATTCTCTTTGATGTCTTCTGTGAGTCTCACTTGTGCGAAACTAATAATGCGAATGTTGTTGTCGGGGTCACCAATTTAGATTGAACTTTTATTTAAATAATATTCCTTTGTATGTTTACAATATAATTAATTACATGCTTGTATAAATAAATTTCGAGTAGGAAGCTTGAGGAAAGAATAAAATTAGTTTTCCTTCAAAAATTAATTGTTTTGGCCAATAAGAACTATTCTTTTATTTTTCAATCCAATATTTCATGTTAAAATAAAGGCAAAGTAACCATGCATCAGTGGAGATGAAAGTTGTTCCTAGATCAGCAGGTTTGTCCGAGGGAGGCTGTCTATTGTGGTAAATTATTGCTGCCGCGCCTACCGATAAGATGCTTTAATTAAAATGCTGTCTACTCGACGATTGATGCAGCTTTGAGGTGAGCAGCTTATTCATTTGTCGTTTACCTTTCTTGTAACATCAATAAAGCAAACACAAGGGTAATTATTTTTAATTGCAAAATTTAAATTTATTTGCGAAAAATCGAGATTAGTTTTCGACACTTAGATCTTATTAAGAAAATGACAGATGAAGATGAGAGCGTAAGATGGCGAGTGGAAATGATGGCTGTGGTGAATTATAAAACTGTCAATACCGCCTCGAACAACTCATTGTTTAAGAGCGTAAGAAAATGAGATATGAATGAACAAAATCTCTAGATAAAGAAGCTGTCAATTTTCCAAGATTTTTCATCATGCACCATCTGAGAATTGAAGTTCTTATAATGAACAAAAACTGGTAATGATGAAGGACACTTCATTTCAATAGGAAAAGATAAAGTGTATTGACTTTCTAACATCAAATTACTGTTACCGAAAATTAAACAAAAAGTTTAGGCTTCGCTTTTCGGAAACAATTTTTGGATAGCAATTAAATCTTTTGATGTACCACATTGCTTGCTTTACCTATATATAATTGGATCTAAATTTGACTCAACATTTTTATATAGTACATCAGCCAAACCAAGTAAAGTAAATCAGTCAACTGTAAAAATAAATACGAATATAAATCACAAAATGTGGCACATATATTGGTCGCTTCATGTCATTTAAATCCTGCATTACGACTACTATTCCTAGACTGTCGTAGCTCATATCTTTGTCACCTGTTCATATACACAGATAAAAAAAACTTAAGCTACTTACCACGTCTAACAACTGTAAAATAATTCAACAGGAAAATTTTTGTTTTTCGCATCTTGACGATTTTTGTATTCTGGACGATGCCTAGGTTTCTTATAATAATTATATCCTAAAGTTTTTCCCAAACTATAGGATAAAAGTGCTATGCAGGTTTTATTTAATCGATGGATAAAGTGTAGATATAAAACAATGCATTGTGCACATTCATCGTGTATAATAATTTTTCAGGTAATACCCATGCAGACACGATTGTCCACCATTTGAAATTCTCTAGAGGTAAACTATTATTAAACATTTAAAGCGTTAAAGCCATGATTTCATAAAGTTGGTTGCGTATATGTTAAAGCTCTTGTGCAACTATAAACCAGCTTTGCGAGTTTCCCCGTTTATCATCAAAAGCCGTAATATACATAAAGCGTAAAGCACATTGTAGTAGATCTACTTGATACTTAACAATATACGCACATAGATTTAATTGTTTCTTCTTTTTTTTTTAATTTCGTATTCTTCTTCTAACTATTAAGAATTATTTTATTTAATATTTCTTATATTATTATGATCAAATAAAAATAATCCATCACATCTCGTCCAAATGTCAAGGTTTTACTTGATGAACGACATGTTTGTTTTACGCACCCTGTACAGCAGAGAGCGCCATCTTTACAGTGCGATTAGTTGGGCGATAAAAAAAACTTAATACGGTTTATTCCATAAGTGAAATTTAACCAAGTTTATCTAAACTGCTGGTTTTAGCATAATATGTTGCTATGGTTACACAGCTTTTTATTTAATGACGTACAATAGTTTTCGTTAATGTTGTTTCCTATCTAGTTTCTAGGCAGGGTTTTGATAAAATTTGAATATCATTATCAATGTGCCATCCTTCTTGAAGTGACCAAGTTTGAAAGACTATCACTTTTACGAACCACTTTGGATGGTTATCACTACTTGATAAATAAAGTTATAAGTGTATAATTTTTGCACTTTTAATAAATTATTAATACAACAATTAGGCGGTTGGAACATAGTGGTAACGCGATTTGACTATGAAATCTAAATTCCCAGTTCGAATCCTATAGTGAAATAATAACTTTATTCTGACCAAAAACTTAACTAACATTCGACGAGACAACGCTCCTTTTAGAATTAAGCACAAACTGACATATCAAAATTTACCTATATTCCGACAAACACTGACGGCAGACAACGACGAAGATGACGACAATGATATTAACAATGGCAACGCCACCGGTACGGAGTAACTGATATACCTCTAAATTACCATATTATATTATCAAGTATTTTTAACCATTTAGTAAGTAAGTTTTATTCTAAATACTAAATTAAAAAAAAAAAAATTTTTGTTTCTTTTTCATTCAAGCAGGTTTAGTTTTTCCTGCAACTACCAAATTAACACTGAAAAAAATGAATGGGTACCGATAACAATATCGTTCTTGTTCAAAAAATATAGTCAATATTATCATAATTTATTGTAAATTTCACTAGTACCATAATTTCATGATTGTTACTATAATCATATTCAATTTGTTAAAAGTCAATGTAAAATATTGTTAATTTTACAAACAATGTTGTTAATGTAACCATTTTCATTTTGTTAAAATACCCATAACTAATATTGTCAAGCAAATCATAATATTTTCGTAATTTTTGCCAATAATACAACTTCATTTATGTTACCGAAACCAAATTAATATTGTTAATAACTTATGAGGTGGTTTTATTCTATTAATAAGATTAAAAATCCGCAAGTTTGCATTTTTAACGTTATCATGTGCAGTAAGGTGTTACTCATATCACCAGTTTGGCGCCTATATTAGTACAGTTTTTTAATGTTGTTCAGATTGTTCTTGTGTTGTGCGTCGTTGATTACCTTCCAGTGCTAAATTATTTGTTTAAATGTAAGTAACTTGATTATTTATTAGTTATTACTTAATTTATGTTTTATGTATGTAGTTTTTACATTAGTGAAATTATAGTTATAAAAAAATGGAAGTCAAGGAAGTTGAAAGTATTTTGCAGATATTGTTCCAGTACCAGACCAAACGACTTTTTATAATGAACCAAATTCTACCAAAATCGAACCAATTTCTACCTACAATTTTGTGAGTTTTGCTTTTGTTGAGTTTTGTTTTGGTTCACATACTAATAAAATTCTGTAACGCACAGTTAATATTATTATTACCTATATTATATATTTTTTAGAACCTCAAGTCTTTCTTGGAAGGCAAAGAAGAACAACGAATTAACAAACGCATAGATTCATCAAAAAGGCGGTAAACAATTAATTTATAGGTACAGTTTATGATATAATTCTATTTATGTTTTGTTCATTTTAGAGTTCCCACAGAGAGATTTAACCAATTAGCACGTTCAATAAAACAATTATTTCCCAAAGAAAATATTGGCACGTATTACACCCCTTACACGTGTGATACTACAGGCAAATATAAGAGGTGCGCTCGCGGAAAATTGTTTGACAAGTACTACAACCGACGAAGACGCTTAAGGGACGCTGGCTTGTTGAAAAAAATAGGACAAGAGTCTGAAAGCAAAGGTATACATAAAGTTAACATTAATCAAATACATATTATTTAAACAGATTTTTTTCTAGAAATCGCTGAAGCGATACCATTATTAGAAGAAGAAGAGACCAAAATATGGTTACAACATAATACAGAACCGTGGCCAGAAATTTACAATAAATGGAAGTTTAACTTTTATTGTAATTTTTAAATAAACAGAAAAACTAAAAACACCGTTTTTATTTTAGTTACAATAATACTTTGTTATTTTAAAACCTCTAAATAGTCCCTTTCCATGGTACAAACAACCACAAGATATAGTTAATACAACAATATTCAAGTGTTAATCTTAAAACAATTTTTATTAACGTGACAATAATCCATTGTTAAATTAAAAAGCTTAAATAGTTACTATCCATGGTTATTATAACTATATCATTATAGTTTATAACGCTATATAAAGATATAGTTAATACAACTATATTTAGTGTTAATCTGACAGAAACGGTATTGTTGTGTCAATCATACACAGTAATCAAACCCATATTGTTCAATTAAACATATAATTTTGTTGTGCCTATACCGACAATTTAGTATTGTTCCATTAACAATTTTTGTTGTTGTATCGACTACTTTTTTTTTTCAGTGAATCAATTTAAAATCCACAACGAAACTATCAATGCAATTTATCACTAATATTAATTATTTAAAAATGTTTCGGCACTAATTACTTAAGCAAAGAGAGTTACGCGCAGGCAGGGTCTCTCAACTTCTCGCTCATCGTTAAATTTTAAATTTTATTGTTATAAGTTTTAAAATAATAATTATTGTAATGTTAATAGTAAATAAATTTTGTTCTCTCTCTCTCTCCCCTCGGAAGACTAAGGCAAGTAATATGCCAAGAGAATCCTTTTAACGTTAAAGGTTTAACATTAATGGGAGCACGATTCCTCAGTCAGGACTGGTCAGGACTCATGAGGATGCGACTGGAGAGAGAGAGAGAGAAAAGCTCATGCACCGTCTCATTTATAACTAAATCATAGTTTAAAATTTTTTTTTTAATTAACGAACCAGAAACAGACGCATGTATCTGATTTATCAAAATCTCCCCAAATAAGGCTCCGGGTCAAACAATAAATTATGCCCTTCATGTATGGTCGAATCCTCCATGAGTACGGCCGAAGACCGTAAAACCATATTAGTGATAATAGTCCAGTCATTATAGACTTTGACCCGTGAATAATTTCTTAGTGGTTTTTTCTCTCTCGACCAAATTATGCTTTTGCGTATATTCGAAAAATGGTTTTTTTTTCGTAAAAAACGGTTTTTCTTGAATAACTCCGCCATTTTTGATTTTACATAAAAACCGTGAGGACAAAAATTGTGATTCTCTACAAGTTTGGTCCTCACAATTTTTCTTCTAGGATGGATATTTTTGGAATTGGACCCGAAAAAAGCGACAAATTCAAAATAATATCATCATCTCTTTTATTTTCAACTTAACGGCATAAATGAAGAGGAACAAACTTGTAGAGAATCAAATTTCCTACAATTTTTGTTCCCACGGTTTTTATGTAAAATCAAAAATGGCCGAGTTATTCAAGAAAAACCGTTTTTACGAAGAAAACCATTTTTCGAATGTACGCAAAAGCATAATTTGGTCGTTTTCAATTTACACTCCCAGTGACCCCCCCGAGACAGCTGCGAAAAAAAAAACCACTAAGAAATTATTCACGGGTAGGGTCGGTTTTTTGGATATAATGACTGGACTATAATAATATTTTCTAATAGATCCATTTTATTTAGAGAATTTTTATTAAAATTTAATTGTAACTTTTAACCTCCTAACCCTTTTTTCCATGCCTCCCCCTCCCAGTACCCCCGGTTCTAATATCATAACAGGTTGATTCTATCTGGAACAGATTTTATAAAATCAAATCATTAACATATTGCAATGCAATAAACTCCTCTTATATACAGGGTGTCCCGTTATAAGTGGTCCAAACGGTAATTGGTGAAGGGTTAGACTACGCTCTATCAGAAAAACAAAAATAGGTTTAGTAAAAGTGTCATGGTTTTCGAGATATTTGAGATCATAGATTGATGATGACGTTGATAAAATAACTCTTTGGTTTATGGACTAATTTATTTTTTTATTTTTTTGCTTATTCTGCACAACATTTTAAACTTTTTAAGATCATGGGCAGTCAGGTTGTAATATCTTTTTTTTCAACCATGATGCTCCAAAACTCAATGATTTTTTGTAAGGTTGAAAATTTCTAATAAGATTATTTTATTTTTTTCTAATCCCAAGAGAATTTTGAAAAACTTTGATTTACATCTTGAAGCACGTAAAGTCAGAGACATTCACAAAAAAAATAAATAAAAAAATCCTTCATTTGTAGATTTTATACAGAAAAAAGTAATTATGAGGAGACGAAAATTAAAAGACAAATCTTTGATCTCAAATATCTCGAAAACCATGACACTTTTACTAAACCTGATTTTGGTTTTTCTGATAGAGGGTAGTCCAACCCTTCACCAATTATCGTTTGGACCACTCATAACGGGACACCCTGTATGTATACGGATTTCTACGGCTGGCGCCGCCTCTCCGTTCCCAGCTTCCAACTGTTTCTATCCTGACATAACTCTTCATCTATATTTCTGGAATTCATCGCCCCATCTATATCGTCCCTCCAGCTTCTAGGCCGTCCTCTCTTTCTCCGTTCCGGCGGGATCCATTCCAATACTTTTCTTAGCCATCTACTTTCTCCCATATAAACTTTTAAATTAATTTGTCGTTATGCCGGGTAAACTTTTGTAAAAATCGCCCGGGTTCATCCTCGCATACTCCGCGGCTGCTCAGTTTTATCTGTATGCCTTTTACTACCCGGAGACCTCGAAAATTTTCCAAATTGCGCAATTTTATTGCGAAAAACTTATTCATAAAGTTCCAAATATTTCCTTTTCAATTTGAAACTAAAAGAAAACACCAAACTCTCACTATTAATTAATTTATTTTCAATCCATACAGAATCAAAAATTTTTACCAAAAATTTTCTCAGCGAAAATTCCGTCCTCCCCACCTGGGGATTTTGGCGCAGGAGTTGCCAAAATCCCGAGTTCTTCTATTGTGGGTTTACCTGGTCTATCATCATCAAGGAGCCATTCTATATATTTCTTCCAAGCAATTTTCCGGTCGTTCTAATCTGTCACTGATCTTCCGTCGTCATCTATAATTTTGCCTATTGTCCTTGTTTTACCTCTTTGTCCCTTGTTCTGTGGCTTTTTTTACCTTCTTACTAATAACTTTGTACATCTTCCTATATCCGGCTGTGTCGAATAATAATAATAAATTAGACTTTTGTAGTAACTTTTACATCATTTCCAGTTCGGAAGGTCAAAAAGGAAAAGCTGGGAGAAAATCAATAAACCTTTATGCTTTTTAATACAAGAATTGTTTTGAAACAGTAATAAATTAATTTTCAGAAAATTGAGTAATTAAGTCAATGAAGTAACTACCGGTGTTCCATATGTTCCACGGAACAAGGACCCAGGGGGGCCTTAAAAAACTAATATGTAATGTAAAAGATTAAACTGAAAATTCATAAAACATATTGAAATTATTATAGTAATACATGTGAAAATTAAAAAATTTAAAAATTGATTTTGGTTCATCCAAAATTCAATTCGCAAAGACGTGGTTTTGAAATTCGGAGTTCAAAACGGTATTTTGATGATATGAGGATGTATTAAACACCTGGGCAAGATTATCTCCAAACCAGTTAATAACACCTGCGTGGAAATTTGGATTTGAAAAACATTGTGCAGTTTCCAAATGGTAGCATTATTTCCACAACTATCTTTGATTTCATTTCAATTGATATTTGATTCGTACAAATTTTTGTGACGAAGTTAGTGGTGTCGCGTCGTGTTTCTGATAGAGGCCAAGAATACCATATTTTAGTTTATTGTTTTTGAATGTGGAAGCAATCTAGCTTCGCAATCTATTAGCTTTTACGTCATTATTATTACATTATTATTAGCATGGAGGAGCAATTGCTCACGGCTATGTCGTATGGCAATAGTCACCCCAGTGAGGACGCGACTTTAAATATTAAAATATAAACAAATAGTGCTGTACTCTAAGCGTATTTCAATCGTAGATCTCCAATCGGGCCATACCCTAAGTTAACCCATACATGGTAGTGGCAAATTACGAAGTAACTACCCAAGCAAAGCAGGAAAATAAAAAGTTGTAACTGGAACGCAATATAAAGTACCGTACAGCAGAGAGCCATAAGAAAGAATTAAAGTAAATGTAAATTAGACATCGGTTCTGGCGCAGTCGATACAAAATCTTTTTCTTAATAATGCAAATTTTTGTCTTCAATTATTGCGCGATACATCTTTATGATTGTACTTAACATAACTTAAGCATGACATCGTATCATTTTTAAGTAAACGAATACCAACCAACATGTACTTGTTTAATATTTATTACCAACAGGTCGTGTTCCGTGCAAAATAAAAAGTAATTTCTCAATCATATTTTAGTGATTTTATTGTTTCGCCTGCCTGTAAAGTAGGAAAGTTGATTGTAGTCGGAATATAAAGTTACTTATTTATTGAGATGCAATTTATAAAACTGCATGTATAATGGGTGCGTGGTGTGTTGAACGTTGATATCCACCATACGCCCAGACAAGTGCAATTGACGAAACCTCCACCTTACAAATAAACTGTACATTTGGATTAAAAATAAGAATCAACACTTTATTACACCTTTCAACTTGTCTTATTTTACCTTTTTGAATATCGATCCTCTTACACCAACCCAGTTTCGTTCGAGTGGCTCCTAATTTTTTAAATCTCGATTCTTCCTTTTGCAAGTTAGCAGAAAATAACTTGCAATCTTAGGGCACACACAAAAACCGAATCTAAAAACCGCCCCTTGCTATTAAAAAAAGTAAAGTGGTGATACAAGAAGTTGTTTGTACGTGTTAAGGGGTTAATGTTTAATTCAACATAGATTAAAGTAGTAGGTTAATCTCAGAGGGAAACCACGAAGCTGCTTCATCTCTTTGTCCCGCGACCAACACAAGCCAAAACCTTAAAATATTTAACGCCGTCCTGACGAAAGTTCTTTCTATTTTCTCTAAAGTAAAATTAAAAATACAATACGTAAGCGTATCCTTTTAATCTTTTTCTTGTTTTTCTGTTGATTTTACGAATGCTTTGTTCAACTTGCAAAAATTTCTTCCAACTAATTTTTAAAAATGTATTTACCACAAAATAACAAAATAAACTTGATTATTATCTTATAAAGTTGCAAAGCGAAGTAAATCGACCATTTATAAACCACCAAGATTACTGCAAAGGTTGAAATTTATTACAAACTGACATATGAAAATTATTTTACTATTTTTATCTTAACAACGCGGATAAATTTTCATCAAGCACTTCAATAGTGACATGAAAAATAAGAAAAATTTTATTTTTAATTTAAGTGTTATTTAAATTGTTAAGAAAACACTTCACATTAATTTGAACATGCAATTGAATAATCAGTATTCGCTGTAATTATTTTTCCAACTCCACAATAATTCAAACAAACCTGAAGATCTTTCAAAGACTTGTGGTTCTCCCAAAAATTGGTCCTTGGGAAAACCAAGCGAGACCGATAGGCCGAGTAACCAAAAGGAACTATTTAACATTTAATTGCAAATGTATAATAATGTTATAGTGGGGTGTACTTGACACATATTTTCATATGGAGATTGTTTGCTAGGCAAACATGTTTTTCTGGGTGTACGCCGGATAAAGTGGTAAAAACTGCGTAAAAGAACGAAAGTTATAATAAATTTGTATTTATTTGAATGAAATATAAGCACGACACCATCAATCATTTTTAATTATTATTAAGTTAAACAATAAAGTATCAATTTTTTTCGACTTGACTAGTCTAAAACACTCCATTTAACAATGGAGCGTAACTTATAAATTTATGGTGGTGCGCTATAGTCAAATTTGAAAACTAAGAAGTGCAAAAGAAAAATATTAAGTTTTTAAAGCATAAAACCAAACTTATAATTACTATAAAATGGAGGCAATACTTTATGATTAATTTTGTTTTGTGCGTCCGGACGCCACAAGTCTATACGAGGAGCCGGCGCTTCAATACATCATAAGTAAATCGTTTTATGGAATTACATCTCCAATTCTCGGATGCAAATTCTAACTAAAAACATCGATTTTAATTTGAGTTGTGTTATGACTTGATTATCCGGTACTATCTCAAGTTTGTTTTATTTTCTGAAATATTGCTTCAAATTATGCACAACCAGGGGGACATTAGAATTTATAAGAAAATGCAAATTAAAGCACTTTTTGCACGATTGAAAATTTTGTTTTGTGCCATAAACTTACAATTATTGTGACAGTTTGTTTTCCCCAGTCGCTTTTTTAAATTTTTTAATAATCAATTTGTTTGTGTTATGTTTTATGTAAATGATTGTATGACAGGCTACAAAATATTTACCTGTATTCACGGGCGACTAATTTTAAGCTGCTCAACTTTATCTCAACTTTATTAAGATTTTTATTTTAAAGAATGCAGGTGAATATTGCTTTTTTACTTCCTTTTTTATATTTTTCGATTTCATGCATTTTTAATATAAAATTATTACTTTCATATTACGACGTGAATAAATATTTTTTAAAAAATCGCTTTTACAAAAAATAATAGCATAAAATTACTTTTGACTTCTTTATGGTAGTGCTGTTACTAATGTAAAGTACTCGGTTCGACTCCCTTCGGAAGGCAATGGCAAACCACCGAAGTGTAACCTGTAGAGTAGGCCCCAAAATGAAGTATGTATGCGTATATTATATTATCCGTTGTTCGGAGCCCACGTTAAATTGTGTAGTGCTGCCCCCAACAATTTTTCTCGAGGATTAGTCTTGGTGCAACGTTAATCCATAGTTTAAGAAAAGCATTCAAAAACGAAAATAGGACGAGAGTAGCAGTGAGGTAGCTCTGAACATCTCAAGCTCAGGATTGATATGGAAAACACATGCAGAGTCAACAAGTTTATTAGGTACAACAGCTGTTGGACTTCGGGTCTCATAGTAAAAATTTATACAAATGGTATGATGCCGGTAGTACTGTGAAGGTGACCTGGTGACCACTACGTTAAGAAATTCAGTAAAGTAGCTGGTGGTGTCATGTCAGGAGAATGGAACAGAAGTTTGGTAAGGACGAGACGCCATTCCCGTTTGCTAAATAGAAGTTATCGGACAGATGGACTAAAGGGAATAGCAAATAAGAAATGGGAAGACTTCACAACCGATTCCAAGTGACCGAGAAGAAAATCTTTACGATACCAAGTGCCAGTTGTGGAAGGGAAGACAACATCTAAATACAGTGAGTAGAATTTTAGGAAATAGAAAATTCCATACTACCAGTTATAGTGAGGTCTACTGGTGTCTTTTAACCACTTTATACTGACATTTGTTACATCTGCAATACATTAAACAAGGACACGGCGCGCATGAGAGTGGACATCTGAGACACGTTAATGAGTATTAAGTGGTTAATGATTTTCTCCTTCCCCAGCAAAGAATTGAAAACAAAGATGTACAAAATAAAGATATTTATTTTTTTTTATTATTGTCTCCACAAATACATTACAATCTGTCCGATGGACAATAAGTAACATTAATAGACATTACAAAGGAATCAAAAGTGACACAGTGGAGAGCTAACCCATTAGTTAGCCTCCTTTTAGGTTATTTATTACATTTTTGGCCAATTATTTTAAACATACATGCAAATATTCAAAATATTCATAACTAATAACATAACAAATGTAGTTCAAAGCTCAAACACGATGGGGCAAGTTCATGGGATCATACCTCTTTAGTCTCCTTACCAGAGGCTCCACTAGCAGATCACACACTAAAGGGTTGGGATGGTCTGCGAGGCTTAACTGATATTTTTTGCTCATGGAAGAAATCACTTCTTTCACACTTTAAACCCGTAGGTCAGCACTAATAACGTCATTTGGGACATACCAGGGTGCGCCACAGGCACCACGCAGTACCTTGGACTGGAAACGCTGGATTTTTGCTATATTGGAGTCACTGGCAGAACCCCACAGCTGGATTCCTTTTGTCCATATAGGCCTTAGGATTGTTTTATATAAAAGCAACTTGTTGTCTATAGATAATGATGAGTTTCGGCCTACAAGCCAGTACATTTTTCGATACATGTGGCCATGTGGCAAATAAAGATATGAACAGCTCAAATTTGCTCATCAGCTACTTCTCAACAGCAAGACAGGTACTTTGGTATTAGTACTAAAATACAAATTCACTTATAATCGAAGAGTTACACAATTTGTGACCGGCTTGTTCTAATACAGGGTGACCCAAAAAAAATGATATCAAAATTTAATCGGTTCTAACACGAAAGTGTTTTGTTTTTGGTATTTTGTTTTAGCACAGTGGGATTGCCAGTTAAAAATGTTACATGTATGGCGAATTGTCAAATTTTGCCTTGTGTTTTATTACTTATTTTATAGATGTCTAATCAAAGAGAGACAATTTTATGGTTACATCAACAGGGAATGCGCAATTGTGACATCGCGCGAAGGCTCGGCATAGCGGCACCAAATGTCAGCCGAACAATCAAACAAATTGAGAAGCGTGGCCATACCGGATGTCATCCAGGGAGCGGAAGAAAGCGAACAATCAATACGACGAGGGTCCGTCAGATCATCATGAAACGACTCCTGCGAAATTCCAGGGTCTCAATGAGAAAAATTGCCCACAAGATCGGTGTTTCACGTGAATCGGCTCGCCGAATAGCCAAGGAGCACCTTAAGGTCAAGCCTTACAAGCTTCAAAAATTTCAATTGTTGACCGATGGTAACAAGCTCACGCGACTTCAAAGATGTCGTCAGGTACTTCGTCGCGCCGCTTCTCGATGAGAAGCTTTCACCTTTGAGCAAGCGCACAACCGTCAAAATGACCGGATTTGGTCTGTTAATGCTCCAGGTACTTCTGCTGTCGTAGAGCACCGTCAATATCCAGTCTGTGATGGTTTGGGCCGGAATTTGCTCTACTGGAAAAACCTCTTGGTTTTTGTGGATCAGGGTGTGAAAATTAACCAAGAGGTTTACCGACGCAACATTCTCCAAGCCGTCGCCCTTCCATGGGCTCATCAAAATTACGGTGATGCGAATTGGACGTTTCAACAAGATTCTGCTCTAGCGTATAGGGCAAAGCCACTCAAAATTGGTGCAAAGCTCATTTCACGCATTTCATCACATCCGCGGAATGGCCCCCCTATACTCGCCAGATCTCAATCCGATGGATTACAGCGTGTGATCAATTTTGGAGGCCAGAGCCTGTGGGACACTCCACAAAAGTTTGGAGGCGTTAAAGCAGTCGTTGTGCCGTGAGTGGGATCGGATATCTATAGAAGAGCTTCGGCGCGTAGCCTTAAATTTTCGAAAGCCTTTGACGTTGTGTATAGCATTAGAAGGATGCCATTTCAAAACTAGTTAATTATTTTTGTCAACAATAATGTTAGTTATTATTATTTGCTGTGAAAAAGTTTTTCCTCTAGTTAATAGATTCGGTCGTCACTTGGTGAAAATTCATTATGAAAGGATAAAATAATTAACGTGTCTAATTTTCACAAATATTTATTTATTATAAACTACTAGTTTCGCTCTCTCGAGCATTTTCAAGTTACTGTTTAATAAAGTTTTTATGATAAAAAGTTTTATCATTTTTTTTGGGTCACCCTGTATACTAAATTTGAGTAAGTACAATCAAATCTTGAGTTAGCTGAAGTAAAAATGGCAATTCAAGTTCCGGATAGTAAATCTATGTTTTTGTGATGCAGTTTCCTCTATGAGCAGATTCTTCTAGATTTGGTAATCACAATTTCTTTTTTTGTTTTTTACACTTGATTTATATTTTGATTATAATTACACATTTGTTTAGAGATAAATTTTAATGTGGCAATCGCTATTTCCGATTTGAAACCATCATTTTAAAAATAAATAATATAAAAAATTTACTTATGGGTAAGAAATTTGATAAAAAAAAATGCTTCCCATTACTCGACATCATTTGTTGGCAATCTAAACAAAGCTTTATAATTTATTCTCGCGCTAGTTTTAATTTTAACAAAATCAAAATTTATTAGATAAGTTTATTTTTGGTACGTAAATTGTTTGTTTGAACATGCGTCATTCATCTCCAAGATCGTTTAAATCACAGCAGCAATCAAAATATTTACAATATTTGAAGGATAAGCGAAATTTTGCAAATAGCATGGGTAATCTAAGTTTATTCCCCCATTTTTTTAAATGGATCGATAAAAATCGAATCGACCATACCTGTACGTGTATAAGAAAACACAAAGAAATTCTGTATATTGTTATGTAAAATAAGTAAGAAATCATAGACGTCGTATAAGAAGTACAGCTGTTATTGGATTTCATCAATCGCCCCGCTGTTGCCATAATAAAGTGACTGTTTTTATTGAAGACAACTCTCAAGAGACGAACAAGAGATCAAAATCATATTTTGCGTTTGACGTGCTAAAAATTACATTTCTATGCGAATTTAACTTATAATATTTCAATATATCTAAACTAAAATATTACACCAATTTTTATTGTTTTCTTCTTATGCATGACGAATGTTAAACGTCGATGTTCCTCATTTAAAATTTACAAAATTTTGATGAGATGCGAAGACTTTAGTGACAATTCAAGTCAACCTTTTATATTTCAGGTGTATAAACCGAACGTATTAACATTTCAATTTCCAGTCGAGTCACAATAACATCATGTTAATGCGGTTTTATTCTATCAACGCTTTCGTAAACATATTTCCCTAGTGTTCTGTCTTTTCTTTGAACTATTGTCGAAGGAATTGACAACTTGTTTAACCCAAAAAGTAGCGAATGTTCAAAACGAAATTGCATTTAATATTTTTTAATATTTTTTACTGCCATAGTTTCCACTTCTATCGGTTGCACTTAAGCTTTTTCAATTTTATCAGCTTTGAATCGTCCTTAAAGTTATTAAGATTTTGATGGGCTTATTTGTTTTGAAGTTTGCCAAGTATGAAATCAGACCAATTAATATCTGTATCAATTTTACTAAAAGGTAACTTTTATGTTAGGAAACGTAAAAAAAACAAATATTCCGAAAGGCAACACCCAATTTATTACAAAGACCGCTGAAAGCAACTTCGATGACAATACTTGATTTAGAAGTACATGACGTGTAATGTGTAAAAATATGCAGTATAAAAAAGAAGCGATGAATCGCAGCAAATGGAAAGGCATTATTGAGGAGGCTAAAGCTCTAAGAAAATAATATGGTTTTGGATTTACCCCATATATTATGTTAATTATCCAGATATATGTACAGCTTCTGAGCGCAAGTTGACAGCCTAAGTATCGAAGGTAATCAAATTTCTTTCGGCTCCTTCTAACGCTAAAATAAAATTTCACTGTTAATCAAGTAGTTCCAATTTCTGTGATTTCTTGTTCTAAATAAGCTTTCATGATAAAATTAAGGTCTGTGATCCAAAAGAATCATTTATTTGTCATCTAAAAGATTTAATAGATATAGTGGTAATATCTATGCAAAACTGTCTTAAGTTAAACATTTTAAAATTATTATTTTTTCTTATTTATAACATAGAAGTTTTACTGAAGCATTGCTCAACATTACTCAAATAGTAATGGAATTGGAAAGTTGTAGGTAGGTCAAGCAGCAATAGAGATAAATAGATATTTGTTTCACGAATGTAAAAATTATTATTAATGATATGAAATTACCAACAAAAACAAATATTTCCTATTTTGGTAGTATCTTATTCTTATCTATAATATTTAGAACTAAAATTCCCCAAGCAGTGGCAAATTATCCTTATCGAATAAATAGTTATTATGGCACATTTTATGTATAAATAAATTTACATCCTATTGTTAGCTCTTCCCTTAGAGCTCAGAAAGAAATATTTCAATTTATAGTTGTTCATGTCAAGAATTTGTCATATACATTTACAAATATTATATTACTTTTATGTCCATTTTGTTTGAGGGGCAGTTAATGTATATCCGGTTAACTTTTAAAGTAAGAAAACATTTACATAAAAAAATATGTCGATGACATTTGTTAGTTACGTTTTAGGGCAGTAAAGTTCAACTTTTTAACACGATGTGAATATTATTTGACGCCAAGTACTACAACTAAGCAAGGGGGCAACTTCTCATTCAGAATTGCGCTTAACCTCTAAATAAAGAAATGTTAATGTGCCTAATATCAGGGGTTTAGCTAGCCTAAAGTGCTAGAGTCAACATCAGGTCTTTGATTCTTGAGAAGTCATCATGTTACTACGTTAAGACCTTAAGTCTCCCGGTCATTTTTAAAATGCTTTTTTTATTTTCTTTGGTGGGCTAATCTCCTTGCAACCAATACAAATAAACCGCAACAATACTTCCCGTTACTTCTGACATCGTCAGTACTACTCAACAAGATCCTAAAGCGGCGTTCACAATGAAGTGGGGTCTTGCCTTGGTTCGGTAGAAAGCTAGCAAGAGCCAATCAAAATGAATGAATGTTTAATCATAGAAAAGGATAGAAGAAAATGCTTTAATCTAATTGGCGCTTGCCAGCTTTCTACCGAAGCAAGGCAAGACCCCACTTCATTGTGAACGCCGCTTAAGAGACCGCAACATCCTTTTACCTTTAAAGTATAACTCGACATTTTATGATTATTCATACTGCAACACCTTGTAGTATAATGCTAAGTTTTAACTTTTACATTTACTTCAAAAGACCGATTTAGAGAACCCAGTAGAGTGGTATAGTATGGGTAACGTGAACGGAAGCAATTCGAGTGCTCGTTAGTTCGCATCCACATCCGCCTCTTGGGTAAGCGTAGTTCGTAACATCAAATACCTCATAAGTTTTTGCTTATAAATGTGAAAAAAGTAAGACATTTTGTTCAATTAACCCCACACCACCGCATATCAAAATTAACTAGCTTTTCCTAGTTGTGCATTCAAATTAAATAAAGCAAAAAATGATTTCAACCATATTTTATGAAAAATTAAATTGCGAAAGATTATTAATTAATTTTCATTTACAAAACATTTTGGCCCATTAAATGAAACTACAAACTCATTCTCTTCACTTTTATTAAATACGCTCAAGTAAGTTTCGTACTTAATTAACGTTCAAACGCTATAAATGACTTTAATACGGGCATTTAATTTTTTTAAATATTTGTTTAGGTTTTAAAAATGGTCTGTGGTAAAAGATGTTACTTATTTTCTCCAATTCTGCTAATTCTTCTCCACAATTATGACAGTCAAGCTGTTTTGTTATTGTACAGGGTGAATCAGTAACGTGGACTTTATTAAAGCAGGCTTACTATTCAAAAATTTTTGATATAACATAGATTATTGTACAACCTAAAGATTAGGAACAAAATTTTAATATATGAGGGTCGTAGTTGCTCGACCTTGTACTTGACGGAATAAGCCTGCATGTGTAGATGGTTAGAGCATAGTTTATCAACCTGGGGGTCGCCAATATAAGAGAGGTCGCCTAACTCCAGGGGGGTCGCGAAGGACTCCAAGGTGTCGTAAGAGATAAATATATTGTCGTGGGAAAAAAGTAAACATTTTGAAAATAAAAAAATCGAGTTACAAGGAGTTCAGTTTTTTTGTTGGTGTGAGGGAGATAATGTTTGTGTGGATGAAATGAGATGTAATTTGAAATAAAGTTGTGTTAAATAATAAAAGAAATAAAAGAGCTTAAAAAGTTTATGACATTTTGGCGCAGCAACGTGTGGGGCGGAGAAGAAGACGAGAAAGTCGTCGAACCTACGCTACGAAAATAAAAAAAAATTTATTGACAAGTTTAAACGTCAGAATAAAAATTTGGAATATTAAATAAAATAGGAAATGGATACAAGAAGCAAGAAAGTAGTGGGTGAGGCAAAGAATGTCGAGGTGGTGGAAGAAAGTGATGCTGAGACTGAAGTAGTGGTCACACAGGAGGAAAAAGGGGGAAAAGATTTATACATACAAAAATTATTTATGCAGATGATGCAGAAAATGGAAGAGGACAAGGTAGAGAGGAATGAGCAATTTAGTGAAAACAAGGCAAATATTATTAGTGGAATGAATGACAAATTGGATAAAAAATTTGCTGAAATTAAAAGAGATATGAATGAACAATTTAAGGAAGTACATGGAAAAATTGATGTTATAAATAAAAGATTTGAGGGTGTGGAAGAAAGAATGGAGAGAATGACAAAATAAAATAAAAGGGTAACTGAAGAAGTACGAGTGAAGGTGGATGAAGATGCCAAGGGTGTAAAAAATTTGAATGAAGAGAATGCGCGACAGAAGACGAGATATGAAGAAGGAATAAAAGCAGACGAGCAAGTGAACGGAAATAAAATAAGAATAACAAAAATGAAGCAAAGTGTAGTTCACATAAATAAAAAGGTAGATGCTTTAAAGACTCAGATGGAAAAAAAAGATGTAAGCGGGATTATTAGTGTTGACACGGCCGGTGATACTGAGCAATCGTACAAATTGATAAGGTTGTTAAAAATGGAGAAGAGTAACGACAAGAAGAAAACCAAAAGGAAGAAAATAAAATGTTTGTATGGCACTTATAGGAAGAAATGTATTGTTCAGAAGAAGATGGACGTGGTTCGCCATATGAGAGTAGACACCGGACAAAAATGGCAATACCGTCGTGCAAGATGGAAAGGTACTGAAGACACCAACTCCCAACAATAAGACAATAAAGAAAAAATTGATTAATTTATGTGAAGACTGCAAGAAAATTGGAAATGGTAATGGGTAATGTTAAATAGTAATTAAGTTAAGAAGTTTATGTTGAAGAGTAAAAAGGTTTGTGTTGCATGGAAAAAAATTATGAATAAATGGTAAAGAGTATTTGAAAGGAAGTAATGATGTTAAATAAAAATGATGAATTTAAGAAGATATGGGTACAGGTGAATAAGAATTGGTAGAAATAATAATAATATGGTTTATTAAATTAAGTTATACATGCAATACATAATAAAACATAATAAAAAAGGTACAAAGGTTCAGCAGAGCTGGTTTTCAACAAGTACCCAGGGTATTGAAGCGGAATCATCTGTTCAAAAGACATTCCACTACCTTCGCTTTGAAAGCGGCTTTTGTTTTGCATTTTAAGAACAAGTCCAAATGCTTGTTAAAGATGACGTACGCCATGTATTGGAACGACCCTTCAAATTTAGTTGTTCTGTGGAGTGGCACAGACAAATTCCAGTTATTTCTTAAATCCCGGTTGTGACAAGCTCCTCTTCTTGTAATGAGGATATTCAGATAGTTAGGCCGAGTGGTCTTGTGGATTGAGAACAGTTGCATGGCAAACTGCAATTCAGCCCGTGCTTCCATCTTTAATATTCCCAGTCTCTTGTAGAAGGGTGTAACCTTAATAAGAGTTAAGGTTTTGTGTGGTGAGGAAGTATAAAGAAGAATTAGAGTATGGTTAAGAGTGATGAGTGAAGAAAAGTTAAGTTGGCATGGTGAAGAATTATTAAGAAAAGTTGAAGAGTATAGGGGTTGAAATAATGAAGTAAATAAGAGATAGGTGATGGGGAAGAATGATGAATGGAAGAAAAGTTATGGTTAGATATGTTGAAGAAGTAGGAAGAGGGATTAAAAAAAAAATTTATTAAGAAGAAATGGAAATTTCTTTTTGTCAAAATTTTGGAGAGGATAAATGTCGTGGGAAAAAAATAAAAATTTTGAAAATAAAAAAATCGAGTTACAAGGAGTTCAGTTTTTTTGTTGATGTGAGGGAGATAATGTTTGTGTGGATGAAATGAGATGTAATTTGAAATAAAGTTGTGTTAAATAATAAAAGAAATAAAAGAGCTTAAAAAGTTTATGACAATATATACCATTTTATTAAATTTTTAGCTGTTCCTGACGGGGATGGCGCTAATATTTTTGTCTTTTAATATTTTGGATACCCTAATCACCTAATCTCTTGATGTGATTTTAAGGTAATACAAAGTTCTTTGTATATTTTGGAGATGCCAGCTTCCGAAAAACATTTGAAGCATTTTATTACGATTGCATTATCAATATTTTCGATTCATGTAATCATGGATAATTCTGGATGAACGATGACTTGCAGGATGTCTGTTCGAGGAGCTCATGTGCATTATTATGTTTTGGGCTAGCAAACAAATAAATGTTTTGTTTTATTGTATTACCTGACACCCACAGGTATCGGAATTTTTTTAACCATTAGTTGCCAAACTCACGACTATCCTTTCCAGTCCTCCTTTAAATCAAAAAGCATCGAATATTTAATAAGGTATGACGCAAACGTGTGGAATTTGAGTGATGGATAAAGTTGCTGGTCACAGAAATGAATTGGATAAAAATATCGGAAATGTCATGAAAATGGTGATGTAATTTTTTCGTTCCACTATGTATAATATACTCTTGTCTTTACATAAAAGGATCATATTATTGGGATTTTCCTTATTATCACGTGGCCAGTCTGTCCTTGTCTCGTAAGTACATCACTGAGCCATCCATTTTATTATAATTTCGTTTTAGAAACTAAAGGATTCCTCTAACCTTTTTTCAATAAAATGTAAGTATAAAAGATTCATCTGCAATAATGCAAGATTATCTTGAATTGATTGGAGAATAAAAGAAAAGGAAGAGAATGACCAATACAGTAGTTAAACTTGTTCTGCAGTAAAAGTATATTAAGTTCGTTTTACAACACTTGGAGAGCAATAAAGCTCGTCCGAAAGTATCGGATAATTAAAAAAGCGGCAATTGTTATAATTCTTAAAAGGCGTTTTCGTAGAAGTGCTGATTTCGCTTGGTGAACGAACAGTAGCATCGCAACTTATGGCGATGACCTAGTGACGCTCGTAAATATCACGAGAGGCGGCATAATCTCATGATGCTAATCTGCAACCGATCTCCACATGTAGGAAAAAGAACAGAAACAAACATGTTAAAGCAAGCGAAAGAGTGAGAAGGTTTTGTCACATCATGGCCTCTTCTTGTAATTAAGGGAGGAGGAGACGGCCGAATAGTTCGCCGGACGTTTCTGATAAGACTAAAATGCGACGCTGGACATACGAAGACGAACGGCCGACTACAAACTTCATTATTTTATTGCTCGTAAAGAAACTAAAGTACATGAAGTGAAGAATTATTTTTACGACCATTTTTTTAAAGATCTTATAAATTGTCACTAACAGTTTTCTTTATCGTCCTTATAAATAAAACAAGCGTTAATTTTTTCATTTTTTTTTTTCTGAAAAAATTTGAATTAATATTTGCTGCGAATGTTTGCAGCAATAACAATAAAAAAAGGATTTATTAATGGCAATAATCTATGTTTGAAAGAATGATTAGGTTTTAGCTCTTAGCAAATGAGTGCAAATCTTTCATTATCCTGAAATATATGAAGCAATGCAAAGTCATAATTTAAATACTAAGTGTTATTGTTAATATCAGAAGCGAATGGCGATTTACTCGTGTTAGGAGAGGGTTGGGGGTGAGAGTGTCCAGAGAGCGCGATAACCGCGATCCAAGCGGCTCTGGTCATTAGCACGCCCCGGGTCCAAGAATGGCCGCTCGATGTGTGCTTATCCCACTTATAAATCATTACAATATGCAATATAATTCCGAGGTCTATCTGCTTTTTCGCAGGCAGATGCTCTTTATATGGGGAGGACTAGTAATAAATCGGAACCCTTTGGGAAGACATTCTTATAAATAAACACACAAAAAGCTGACACTCATATATCCCGGTGTCACCATCCATCTCTAGACTTCCATTGTTCTGTACTGATTTACCACAACTCCAATAGAATACAATGCAATGCAGTAGTGCACCGTGGATACATATCGGTTCAAGTTAAAAGCTTTATGTGTACTCGATACACTCGACAGAATAAGAATGTCATGTGATTGACCTTCTCCTCCGGCGCTGCACCAAAATTAAATCCAAATACGCTTCAATCGTCGCGTCCTCTTCCTACTTCTCATATTTTTTCAAATATCGGCTTATGAGAATGTAATGTCGCTTGTAAAGTGGTTGTAAACACAACACGAATGTTCTGGTGTAACATCGCTTCGACGTCACGTTCGGTAGCCAATATCAGCTTTGAACGTCTTCCCGGTAATTTGGTGAAACAAGTAGCGAACGAAGCGCTTCTAAATAACTACGCCGATCTAATCTAAACGACTCTGAGTTATTCGGTCTGCATTTGTGCATGGATCGCTTACTATCACAGTATTTTTCTATCTTAAAAAGAGATTTGCAAATTAAACTTAACCATTAATAGAAATAACGAATTAAAAATCTAATCGAGCACAATTTATTCAGCACGATATAAAATAAAATCGATGATATTCCATTTGGTAATACAAGTTGGAATGGAGATTCCCGCAAAAGGATAGTCGAGTTTGTTCTTTGATATTTACTTCAATCGTATCTGAATCGGTAAGATGGATTGTCACATTCGCAGGAATGCCTATTCGTTAGAGTTTCATTTTAGTAAACTCCTCGTCAACAAAGGAAACAATTATCTAAATAATATAATAAAAGCCCCTAATGTGTGGACAAGACACGACAGGCACGTGTTTCTCATTCATAAGTTGTCATCAGTTGGCATTGCAGTATGTGGAGGGAAAACTGCGAATGGGTGAAAAAATACTTTTTCTTCAAGAAATATTTCAAGATTGTGCAAATTTCAGAGAAAGGTAAGACGTGCTTCATGTTATTTTTCGGAATTTATGTTATGTACACTGAATTAACCATGATTTAAACTATCTCTTACAATGTTGCAATTTAGATATGCATTATGGCCGGAGGCGATCAAAAGATTTTTATTAAAATCGTGATCGAGGCAGAACGGAACAATTAAATTATTTTTTTGTTACAATTATGTATATTCATTTTAACAAACATTGTTTTTCAAAGCAACAAAATTTAACTATCGCATTCCATTCGGTGAGCAAATTAGTAGATTTTAAATTGATAAAATTCTATGAATTTATTCTTCCTTCCTAAAAAAATTTAAGAAAATTGTAAAAATTAGTTCGAAAATTTCCATAATTGCATGCTACAGTTGACCGAAAATAGACTTTTTGGCTTGATTTAAAATTTCCCCTCTGACGGTCCTCACAATCTTCTTCCTTCCTCTATTCCTCCTAATATATCCTCTTTTAATACCACCCCTTATACAGGGTGTCCCCGCACTGACTTTACATAACTTAGGTGGTGATAGAGGACACTTTTCTAAGAACAATATTTAACAAAAAATTTTTTCTAAATTCAAACCCTCGAGAGTTAGGCCTCTTTAAAGCATTTTTTTAAATTTCCACCTTCACGTGGCCATAGCCCCGAAAATATTTATTTTTCAGTAAAAATGGTTTAGTGCTTTTCTAAAGAGCGTGAAATAATCTACGAACAAGATTAAAACCTTTTAGTGTCTAAAATCAACGGCTTTCGAGTTATGAATTAAAGTAAGTTAAAAAATGTCGAAAAATTTGAGCTTTCTTTTTTTTTGTTTTTTTTCAAAACCCTGTATCTTTTAAACGAAACATTTTACAAAAAATCTGACGCCCCATTCCGGATAGGAAATTTAACGGACTACAACTTTTGTCTAGTAAAAATTTTTGAAAAACCAATCCATTTCACAGAAAATCAGAAAGTAACAAACAAGGCAGCTACAAAACATAAAATTAAATTCACAAAACTTTTATTTTTTTTTGAAAAATTATTTTATTAATTAATTTTAAATTATTACATTAATAAAGTAATTGTTGAAAATGACCACCCTCATTATCAATGCACAGTCGTGATTGTTTTAAAAGATGTTTGTCGAAAAAAATCGAAAAAAATCGATTTTTCGACACTTTTCACACTCACCGATTGACCAAAATTGGCCTCGTGATTCACCGGTCAATCCCTCGACCTTGTTGACCACCCCTGCTATTATGGTTCTTAACAAAAAAGGAAATTTTATAAATACTACTATAAAGCATATTTTAAAACGAGCACGACGGTGTATTGAAAATGAGGGTGGTCATTTTCAACATTTATTTAAATAATCTAATAGTTTAAAATCAATTAATAAAATAATTTTTCAAAAAAAATAAAAATTTTGTGAATTTAATTTTTTGTTTTGTGGCTGCCTTGTTTATTATTTTCTAATTTTCTGTGAAATGGATTGGTTTCTCAAAAATTTTTACTAGACAAAAGTTGTAGTCCGTTAAATTTCCTATCCGGAATGGGGCGTCAGATTTTTTGTAAAATGTTTCGTTTAAAAGATACAGGGTTTTGAAAAAAACCAAAAAAAAGAAAAGCTCAAATTTTTCGACATTTTTTAGCTTACTTTAATTCATAACTCGAAAGCCGTTGAAGTTAGACAATAAAAGGTATAAACCTAGTTTGTAGATTATTTCACGCTCTTTTAAAAAGCACTAAACCATTTTTACTGAAAAATCATTATTTTCGGAGATATGGCCACGTTAAGGTGGAAATTAAAAAAAATGCTTTAAAGAGGCCTAACTCTCGAGGGTTTGAATTTAGAAAAAAATTTAATTAAATATTGTTCTTAGAAAAGTGTCCTCTATAACCACCTAAGTTATGTAAAGTGAGTGCGGGGACACCCTGTATAACCATCTCTCCTGCTCTATTCGTCTCATGTGAGAAGATCGACTAATTCCACATCGATTGATATTCCCAATCTTGCTGTCGTTCTTCATTCTACCCACATTGATGTCAATTTATGTTCCATATCATTCTTATTGTGGGCTTCCTTTTGATAACCACATTTTCCTGACGCTCCTGTAACATATGGAGGAGCTTGATAATGCAACAAATATTCCTGGCGGCTATTAGTACGAAGGGATCGTCTGTTGAATAATTCGACGTTGGTGTGGAAAATCTTTGGCTCAAGTACGAAGACCAAGCAACAATCACTATTCTGATGTTGCTCGGAGCAACTTTCCATAAAAATATGAAAAGTGGCATTATATTATATAAAAATTACGGCAAATTCAGTGACGTAGCAACAGGTGGTGCGAGTGGTGCCGGTATAGGCGCAACTAGGGTCAAAAGTTAGGGGGGGGGGCTAAAAAAATGTTTTCAAACAAATTTTTCAAGGGGGCGGTAAAAATAACGAAGAATTGGGATATTTTGGGGGGTTAACTTGAATTTTAGGGGGACTTAGCCCCCCCCAAGACGAAATTGATTTCTATTATTTACATACATTTTTGTAAAAATTATCTATGAAAGTTTGCACATTAAACACAGCGAGGGCCCCAGGGCGGAGCGTCTGCACCGTGGGGCCGGCGCCCTGAAGGAACGCCAAAATAAAGAAATATTTGAAAAAATTGAATAATGTAATTCATTCTATATTTACGAGGCAACGAATGACGAAGTTGCAACATCAAATTTCATGGGGAATTTCTGGTTAAATAGTAACATTTGGTGAAAAATAGGTAGTATTTTCCAAAAAATCGCCTGCGGCGCTAAAAGACGCTGCTTTTCTCACCCCCATGTACCGGAGGTTGAATTATTTAGAGGGTGGCCTCAAAATTGAATTGCGCCTGAACTTCATAAGTGCTAAATTTTCATTAGTCCCGGGCGGGGGGGGGGGGATTGGGATCTCGCACTACCAGAAAATCTTTCTAGGGAAATCTACGATGCCTTTTTGTCACATACAGGTTTTTTGTGCAATAACATTGTTATTTAAATTTTTTTTTATATAATAAAATAATGAAGGGGGTCCGCTGTGGATCTTGCACCAGGGCCCGGTCTTGACTTGCTACGTCACTGGGCAAACTGGAGAAAGTATGTGCAGTTTGGAAGCAAAATTAACTTTCCATCGGTCGGGAAAAATTTCTCTTATTTACCATGAGTGTTTGCTGTAAGTAGGTACTTGCAAGCTAATTAATATTAATAATTTAAGTATGGAAAAAGACAGCAACAAATGCTCAAAATAATTTCATAAGTTGAAACATTCTATTGTTGTAAAACTTTCCTACAAAATTGTAGTATAATATTGCCATCAGAAACTTGTAGATCGTCTAGTTTATACTGACGATTGGTTTGTTCCGTAGTTCTAGTGCGGCCTTCGAGCCATACAGCCTGAGAAATCTAGTTTTCTAATACTTATTTAAACCATTTGTTGAATTTTGCAGGAAACGTTGTAGAAAAATTTAATAAAAATCTGTAGCAATTTGATTATAGCACTACAAAAGTTAAGATATTTATATAAATTAAGAAAATTATGATGATAAGATGTAGAGTTATGATGTTTAGTGTTAGTGGTAAACGTAAAATAATTTTGACCACGAGAATTAATAAAAATATTAGCGCCAGAAAAATTTCACAACCTCATTTCTTAAAATTATTTTACATTTAACTCATCTTTCAGCGGAATTAATAAATAGAAGAGTAGCATATGGAAAAACAGAAACGAAGTCTGTAGCATAAATGCAAACACAAATGCCGGAGGCAATTTTCTTGGAAAATTTCAAGTTATATGTATGCAGGATTTCAAAGTCAATTTTCATTTCTTACATCAAAACATGACTTTAGATTCTCTTTAAATTGACATAAAATAAAATTGACAGGTACTTTGTTTTGAAAATAGCGCCGCAGGTGATTTTTTGTGACAAGTTTTCTATCAAACAACTTTTAATTTAAAAAAAAGAGCTCTCATAAAGTTAACCAGCCCGCAGTACAGTTTGTCAGTTATATTAAACAATATGATTTACTTTTCTAGATATACAATATAAAGCAAATCAAATCTAAATGTTTCAATATACTTTGTACTATTAGAAATTCAATTATTGTATATTCAATTCTTGAACCATTGATTATAAATCAAAAGAAGATACTCAATGTTAATCTTTTTCAATTTTCTAAAAAGTTCTAAATAGCGTTACGGACAGAGAGACAGACAGTTTTCTACCGTAATCCTATATTTTTTATAAATTATAATTCGTTTAAGTAAAAAGTTACGTAATTGTAAAAGGAAAGCTTCACCGCCAAAACGTATAATATGTGTAATATTTCATAGTTGCTTCGACGTATGTAGGTGAAGTGCATCGTAGATATACAGACGGGCTGATACATTTTGCTTAAACTTTTCATTTTCGATCTTTTTGAAACGTTATGATTATTTTGGAAAGAATAAAACTTGTATAAACTTTATCACAAATTGATTTTATATTTATTTTACTAGTATAAATATTGAACTAATTGATTGTTATGATAGCGAAAAACTTTTCAATTGACCTTTGATTCTACTGTCAAACTATATTTCTTTATGAGAAAATATGGTATTGTTTATTCTAAACATTAGATTTAAAGACCTGGAAATGAAGAAATTATGACTCAGAAACAATAACTACCTGCAACTTACTCAATGATGTTCCTTTTTAATGACGAATAAGTCAGGAACCATAAAATGTTCAGCTTTCCAAAATTTATTTGGAATGAAGAGGTTCCTTGCCAAGGCCTTTAAATTGCACTTACTACTAAGTACACTCCTGTGTACTGCTCATAGTAAAATCTTACGCTACGCTGTAAATATTATGCAAATATTGTGCTATCGCAACGTGAAAAATTAGTAATTATATTATTTTTAGAAATGACGTACCACATTTGCTCTTTGTTTTAGTTGATTATATGTCACACGCATTTTGTGTTCTAATGAATGTTATAAATATTGACACTATTAATCAATCGACAAGCGGGATTTGATGGACAAGTTGAAGTTTTACAAATAAGCTTAAACGTTGTTTAAATTTTTCTTGTAACCATTTGGTTTATGTTTATCCGATAGTTGTACGTAAATATTGATATATAAACGAAGCCGTATTGAACCGATTATTGAAATTGTTGAAAAATTTTGGGCACTTCAAGGATTTTCAGCTTAGACGATCTGGAAAAATTTTAACGTGACCAATTAAGTAACAAATTTTAGTTATCTACAAAAACTGGAAGTATTCAAGCTGGTATTGTTAAAAGAATTTAAATAAAAAGCATTGTTTTTCACCTCTAGAGGTAGATTTTCTTAACAATTTCAACAAAATTGAGCTTTTAAGTTACCCACGAGTTTACATTGTTCTACATTTAATCGAGTTTTGTGGTTAAAAGAGCGCAAGTAAGAATTGAACTTTTCGAATGGAAAAATTTCATATTAAGGTTTTTCTAAAGCATTTGTAATTTTCGTTTAATCTATGATCAAAATTAATTACTTTTGAAGAAACATTTAATTGTTTTAATTTAATTTTAGTTTATTTTAGAAATTCAATCATATTCTACGTATGCGAAACGAAACGAGACAAACCCCCGAGTAAAATAAATCACGATATCTACACTCTGAAGCTGAATATAAACAGGCTAGCCCCCTTTAAAATTAAAAAATTAAAATTAAAATTAAGTAGTAGATAAATATAATACTAAAATAATGATTAATGATGTTATCCTTAAAAAGGATAAAGTAGGGCAGTGGTCGAAAGGTAGACTCCTTAGAGTTGGTATTAAACACCTGACCTGTGTGTTAAAAGTTGTTAAACCAAAATAATTGTTACATCATTTTATGTGGACGATGATCGAAACTTATTTGGAGCTGCTTGACAAGGATTAAAATGAAATGAAGCACCTCGTGAATAGTATAAATTAACAAGAAGCTTGAATAACAAAACCACGTATATGGATAACAGAAGCCATCACATATTTTACGTCTTAATGTACAGCATGTATTGTAAATAATTAACAACTCGAAAGAAAAATTACAAACACTAAATCATACTTCCAAGTTTTTGTAAAACTTTAAATTTTATGTCCGACTTGACTTGAAATTTAAAACCTAAATTATTATTAAATTTGACGTAAATAATTTACATTTATTGTTAAACAAATATATTGCACCTTTACCTACTTGAAAATTATTAATAACCCAATAAATATATCTGATACGCATCGTGGAAGGAAAATCGTGGGTGGAAGTCGGCGCTAGATGTCTCCATTAGTTGTAAGAGAAGTTGGGTCGTTTTTGAAAAATTTCTATCTGTCAGTTAAAGAGACAGGGCTTTAAATCTGCGGTACCTGTTGGGACACGCCGACACCATTTAACGAACTAAACTTACAAAAAACCTACCTAACTTATTTTTTAACTGAAAAAATTCGACGATCAGGATTGATTAGTCGAACTAATTGTAAATAAACATGGGATGATAATAACTATTGCAAGTCAGTGTAAATGTTTTATGAGACATCAATACACGATTTCGATCGAGATCCTATTATTTGCGAGAACAATAAATAATAACTTTAGATAATAAAGAAATAAAAAAATTTTGACGTGTCACGTGACGGTTAATCTGTTCTCTAACTTCCTAGCTTTATGCACGACCGATTTTTTGAATGACACTACAAAGTAAAATACGATGATGATTATAATTTGGACTAAAACTAATTAAGAATCGATTTTAAAGTAATGCACTTTGACCTTACGTTTTTCTCGTTTTAACTCGCTTTTTATTTCAATCTTGTTTATCCGATCAATATTCCGTGGTTTAATGAATGAAATTATATCAAACCATTTGGAATATTTAATTAAAATGTGCAAAATGTAGAACTAAAGTACGAATACAATACACTTTTGACCTTTATCAATATTGAATAGTTAAGGGGGGATCACTTTACGTAATTGTGTCAAATATGTGAACAGCATAATTTGACAAAAACTGTAAGAGATATCAAATATTTTTAATTAACTTTATTATTCGGGATTAAATGACCTATATGAATTGTAAAATTTTCAAAACAAAACAAAAATAATTTTTTTTCTTTCTCGAAGGGGAGGTTTGTCGATGGAAGTAAGCAGGACGATCTTTTGTTTCTGTAGCGTATAACTGTAGTGGCTGACAATGGTAACGAATAAATTGACCTATCAGTTTTTACGTGTGTTGACAGAAATCTTAGCTTTTAGTTAAATCAAATATCATTTCCTTTCGAATAAAAAAGATTTTTGCACTACCATTGTAGCCAGTCCACCCCATGATGATACATCATTCATATCATATTTTTATAATATAGCTAATTTTTGGATGATGTCAACAAATTTAGTGGGATTAATAGTGCAATTATTAAGATTTATAACTGAGGTGATATGATATTATTATTTAGTGATTTTATTTATTGAATCGAAGAATAAAAATTAATCTATTCACTAATTATTTTATTACTTGTCGAACCATGTATGTAAGAAGCTACCTACTAACCTACTACTAATTTATTATTATAAATTCAATATTATTTTATGAATTATGAATATTTTCGTCTATAATGTGGTTATTTAATAACAATTCGAACTGTAATTACTTCCCGAACCAAAAGAAGGATTACTATGAAAACAACAGGTCGATCGACTTAAGGAGGGGGAGAAAAGACTACGTAATTATGAAGGTTTTATATATTACCTCATAGCACCTAGCTAGTCAAACTTTATAATTTCAAATAATGCCCTACCTGTTGAGACACTTCAAATTGAAGTTGTTAGAAAATTCTATCTCTCGAAGTAAAGGAAATTAAAATTTCATTCTACGTTGCAAAATTACAACGTGTTTAGTTTTAAATATTCTATCCTAAATATCCCAGCAAATATACAGATGGATTTATCATTAAAAACTTTGTATTAAGGTCTCAGTATTCTCGCTAGATTTAGTTAATAAAATATAGATTATAGAGAGTAAATTTAACCAAAGGTAGTTTAAAAAAATACATCCTGCTTTTTTAAAACTCACCGCAAACCGCATCTTAATATATCTTTTATTTAAAATATTCTGCTATTTGGCTAGACTGATCTGTGGTACACTGCCATTTGCGAAATAATTAAAAATTTCTGTTTCAAAATTAAAATTATCGTACTAAATGAAAGATGAAAGTTTTTATTGTAGATCAATGTAATATTTGGTGCAACTTATTAAAGACCGGTAAGTAACTACGTCATTAATGAAATGGAACTACAATCACAACATGTGAACAACTTTATGCTTTTAATTCAGTTTAAATCAACCGAAAGTAAATTCGTAAATCTAAAATTAATAGAACTGAAATGACCACAAAGCACCAGACTCGAATAACATCTACGTTCTATTTTAATCAATTTCATCAAAATTACAAAATAAAACAACAAACAAATTAAATTTAAACAAATTAAATTAAATAAATTAAACATTTAAAAAAAGAAAAAGTACGAAAGGAAAAACTCAGTGCAAAGTCAATTTTATTTCCAAAATTAGAATAGAATGAGTTAAAAAAATTTCCAGTCTCATTGGCCTTCATTGTTTTTGTTATCAAAACCCTAGAGAGGCTCTTCGTAATAACCAAAACGAGTGCTTCATTATAAATTGATCGTATTTGTTTATTTATTATTTATAAAAGCATCAATTGTAAACTTACAGGTAGATATATTTTATTCGACTTGTCAGCTTTTCTAGTTGTCCGATATTTTTCTTTGCTTCAACGCAGTGGCGGTTTTAGAACTTATGAGGCCACAGGCGCAATTCAATTTTGAGCCCCCCCCCCTAAGTATTTTAACTAATCCTACACTCCCTAACGCAATTGATTTGAACCCCTGGTTCTCACCATTTCTTTTTTTAATATTATTTTTCTAAAATTGCACTAAAATCAAAATAACTGCAAATCCAAGGCATCTTATGGGTTTGAATTTTTTTCTTATTTTTCTTGTTTCTTAAATTTCAGAATATTTGAACAAAATTAAATTTTTATCAAAAAATGTAAATCAAAAATTGCACTGAAATCAAAATAACTGCAAATCTAGGGCATCTAAGGGCTTAGAATTTTTTCGTTATTTTTCCTGTGTTTATTACAACAGGGTTAATATTTTCATAAGGTTTCAGAATATTTGAACAAAATTAAATTTTTATCAAAAAATTTAAATCAAAAATTGCACTGAAATCAAAATAACTGCAACTCTAAGGCATCTTAGGGCTTATAATTTTTTCGTTATTTTCCTGTGTTTATTACATATATTATTAATATTTTCTTAAAGTTCCAGAATATTTGAACAAATTAAATTTTTATCAAAACATTTAAATCAAAAATTGCACTGAAATCAAATTAACTGCAAATCTAGGGCATCTAAAGGCTTAGAATTTTTTCGTTATTTTTCCTATGTTGTAATAAACATAGGAAAAATAACGAAATTCATATTCAAAAAAATATCAAAATTAAATCAAAAATTGCACTGAAATCAAAATAACTGCAAATCTAGGGAATCTAAAGGCTTACAATTTTTTCGTTATTTTTCCTGTATTTATTACAACAGAGTTAATATTTTCGAAAATAAGTCAAATTATACCCAAAATACAACAACGACAGACATGTTTCGATCTTGTTAGATCTCATCAGTGACGTATAGCTGTGAATTTGGATATAATTTGACTTATTTTCGAATTTATTTTACAATTTCTTAGCAACTAGTTAAGTTGCGCCACTTTGACCTCGCGAAGGGTCTTATTGATTGATGGTTTATCCTCAACATATTTAGTACTGTCGTAATGACATGTCTTCACGACCTCTCGAAAAGTGCTTCCACAACACCTCCGTGTGTTTATTGTATGTTAATATTTTCATAAAGCTTCAGAATATTTGAACAAAATTAAATTTTTATCAAAAAATGTAAATCAAAAATTTGTGCTGAAATCAAAATAACTGCAAATCTAGGGCATCTAAGGGCTTAGAATTTTTTCGTTATTTTTCCTGAGTTTATTACAACAGAGTTAATATTTTCATAAAGTTTCAGAATATTTGAACAAAATTAAATTTTTATCAAAAAATTTAAATCAAAAATTGAACTGAAATCAAAATAACTGCAAATCTAGGGTATCTAAAGGCTTAGAATTTTTTCGTTATTTTTCCTGTGTTTATTACAACAGAGTTAATATTTTCATAAAGCTTCAGAATATTTGAACAAAATTAAATTTTTATCAAAAAATTTAAATCAAAAATTGAACTGAAATCAAAATAACTGCAAATCTAGGGTATCTAAAGGCTTAGAATTTTTTCGTTATTTTTCCTGTGTTTATTACAACAGAGTTAATATTTTCATAAAGCTTCAGAATATTTGAACAAAATTAAATTTTTATCAAAAAATGTAAATCAAAAATTTGTGCTGAAATCAAAATAACTGCAAATCTAGGGCATCTAAAGGCTTAGAATTTTATCGTTATTTTTCCTATGTTTATTACAACACAGTTAATATTTTCATAAAGCTTCAGAATATTTGAACAAAATTAAATTTTTATCAAAAAATGTAAATCAAAAATTTGTGCTGAAATCAAAATAACTGCAAATCTAGGGCATCTAAGGGCTTAGAATTTTTTCGTTATTTTTCCTGAGTTTATTACAACAGAGTTAATATTTTCATAAAGTTTCAGAATATTTGAACAAAATTAAATTTTTATCAAAAAATTTAAATCAAAAATTGAACTGAAATCAAAATAACTGCAAATCTAGGTTATCTAAAGGCTTAGATTTTTTTTCGTTATTTTTCCTGTGTTTATTACAACATAGTTAATATTTTCATAAAGCTTCAGAATATTTGAACAAAATTTAATTTTTATCAAAAAATTTAAATCAAAAATTGTGCTGAAATCAAAATAACTGCAAATCTAGGGCATCTAAGGGTTTAGAATTTTTTCGTTATTTTTCCTGCGTTTATTACAACAGGAATTTAATTAATATTAATTAAATTTCCTTATTTTGAGGCCCCTTGATTTACGAGGCCCTAAGCGCGCGCCTGTTTGGAAATCCGCCACCTTCAACATGAAAATTGGTTCAATGTTTTAAACCGGAACAAAGTTTGTTCAAACAACCTCTGACATCAGATGCCATATGGTTTGCTTACAGCAACTAACAATTTTCAACTTCTTATCGCTTATCGAAATAATAATTTTAAAAATAAACAAAAATCAGAAACAGAAAACCAGCCTTTGACATTTAAGAGGCAGGGACATAAAAAAATTTTGTTTTTTCGAGCTTCGTATTTTCTCTAAAAGGTAGTGATACAAAGTAAGCTCTAAAAATCGATAAAAAAATCTGAAGCTCGTACAATTCTTTTTATAACGCTAGGCGAGGTCGATAGGCCGAGCAACCATATGTTGCTTGTTATTACGTAGAATAATTGCGTCACTAATAAGGAGGTTGGTCAACCAGAAGATTAAAAAGTGATTGTAATATTCATCCGAAGTTTGCAGAGAAAACTATAATCCATTAAATGTTGAAACCATAAAAAAAATGAGTGTGTTCACCCTTCATGACATTTACAATGCTTCATATTAAGTTAATAAGATGACTTTGTATTAGAGTGAACAAGATTATTTAGAATTCTGTTCTTATTAGATGAATTTTGAATGCATCACGAACAAGTAGAGTGCTAATACTGCGAGTAACGACATTGACAAAGACAAGTCTTAAGAGTTACCTACATTGATGCCGAGATGTGACGTGTCTCAGACGGCGTATCAGTTTCAGGAGACGGGAATTTCAAAGGTAAATGTCAAGTTATGTTAGTAAAGTCTCGTCCTGCTTTGCTATGTTATGTAACAGTAGCATAAAGATATAATAATATGTAACATTATACAAGAACCAACACGTCAAAACCATATACAATGAAAATTTAGTAGTACATAGTACATATTATATCTATATACACTAATCGGAACATTTCACAAAAATTTATCGATTGAAGGTTTACCGTCATGTCATTCATGTTATCGTCCAATTTTTCATTTAAAATACAGCATGTAAAATGTACACGATATAGCACTTTACGACGTTTCTCATCATTTTCTCTGCTTTACAATGCGATTTTCGTTGGTTTTCACTCGATCACTTTGGGTATTAAAATTTAATAGAAAAAAAAAACAATTACACGTAGTATAAGTTTGATTTGTGTTTGGGAATAAAACAAAATAGAGAGTACCTACTAGAATATTTCGTAATAATAATTTATCGATATCTGAGGCATAAATAATATTTCTATGTTAGTAAGAATCGAGCTGATACGAATGTTGAACAATGCGCACCTCCCATCACTCTGTTAACATAAATCTCGGGAATGTCAAAAGAAAAACGCCCAATCGCAACAAACATAAATTACTTATACTGCTATTTATAAATCTCAGCTCAAACTCATACAATTTATACATGGGGAATTGTTTTCTCAAAATCAAACTTCGCAAAAGCAGACGGTTTTATCCTAAGCTCGCTTTTTTCGCAAAACTCAAAAAATCTTCTCCCCTCAGCTGGGAAGAAAATTTATTATTCAAATCATACAGTAAAGAATGCATTTTCAACATTGGCTGAAGGGCGTGCAGAAGTAAGTATTTTATGTCTCTGAAAACTATAATTAGAGTCTAATAAATAATCTTGTCAGATAAAGGAATATGAATCAACTTAAAATAAAACTTGAACTGAATCGAAAATGAATAAGTCAATGTCTTACAGATGACAGAACTCTTAATATTGAAGACCTGCCCACAGATCCTCCTCGACTATTAATACTTTGACCGTTAATTACTGAATACAAAATAAATTAAACCTTATCCTGATAACCAACCATCTATCAGGGATGTCGATAAATTTTAAAATCTTTTTTGCTGTTTTAATTTTGATTAAATTTTGGGGACAGGTGTTTGGTGTTCATTTCGACTTGCTTCAAAATTGTTTCTTTTTATCGTCCATTACGTTGTTGTATGATTTTACATAATCATAGTGCAGTACTAAGTCAATAGACGATTGGGTACAGGCTTTACCAAAATCGGGCCTCGTGGAAACAAAATGTTAAAAACAGAAATCTCTTTTAGACTTTACTTACAATGCAATTTTTGGAATCCACTGAATTGATTTTAATAAACATTTACCATCCGCTTCGGCGGAGTATAAAATAGATCATTCTACAAATTTTACAGGAAATAAGGAAAACCTATTTCTTCACCTGCGTCAAACTGTTGATACGTTAAAATCCTTTTGATGTGTACGAGTTTTAGTTTTAGTTTTGAGCCAAAAACACTAAAATTGGAAAATTTCAATTATCTCAAAAACCGTAAGAGATATCGCAAATACAGTGCAGTCTCGGTAATCCGAACATTCGCTAGTTCGCACAAATCCGAATATTATTCTATAATCCGAACACAAATAATAAAATGTTCGGATTATAGAATAATATTCGGATTACAGAACAAACGTTTCTTTGTTCTTTTGTTCGGATTAGCGGGTGTTCGGATTACCGAGACTGCACTGTATAATGTATTTTTTAAACACCCTAGACTACGCACACACTTTAATTATTATACTTGCGAACTTAAATATAAAAGCTGGATTCCCTAAATAAATCACTAAATTTTAAAATCTTACCAAATTTTGGGTATTTTTAGTGCCAAAATGATGGAAAACCTCGATTATGTCGAAAACGCATTGGAAAGTTTCGTCGGATTTTACAAAAACGATAGATACCCTTTGACTTTTTTCACCCCAAAAATCAAACTTGGAAAACCTTTGCATTATTGACGAATTATTGCATAGTTTGATGAGAAAATTAGGCTGACGCTAACCATTTTACTGTAAGTATTTTAAAAAATTAAAGTTTTTCCATCGATTGAAGTCGAAATATCCGATTTGAACCTTGTCAACTTTGCAATGCATTTTGAGTGACTTCCCTTCGTTTCCAGCAAATGAAAATGCGATTTCTGCACTAATACACATCCAAATGCGTTAAATACAATGATAACAACGCACTGGAAAGTTTCGTCGGATTATACAAATACGATGGATTGAACCCCTTTGAATTTTTTTCAGCCCAAAAAGTCCAAGTTGGAAAACAATCGCTTTCTGGACGGATTCTAATGTATTTTGACAAGAAAATTCGACTGACGCAGTTTATTTCACAATATTTATTAAACTTTAAACTTTTACGGTCGATCGAAATATATTCGATTTTCAATTTTTCACCCTTGAACGTGATTTTGACCAACTTTACAGTGTTTCCACCTTCCAAAAACAACTTTTTCGGATACTACACATCGAAATACCTCATTTACGATGAAAAAAGGACATGGTAAAGTTTATCGGATCCTACAAAAACCATGGGTTAACCCCTTTGAATTTTTTTCAGCCCAAAAAGTCCATGTTGGAAAACAATCGGTTTCTGGACGGATTCTAATGTATTTTGACGAGAAAATTCGACTGACGCAGTTTATTTCACAATATTTATTAAAATTCAAACTTTTACGGTCGATTGAAGTTCAAATATTCGATTTTCAATTTTTCAGCTTTAAAAGTGATTTTGACCAACTTTACAGTGTTTCCGCCAGCCAAAAAACAACTTTTTCGGATACTACACATCGAAATACCTCATTTACGATGAAAAAAGGACATGGTAAAGTTTATCGGATTCTACAAAAACGATGGGTTAACCCCTTTGAATTTTTTTCAGCCCAAAAAGTCCAAGTTGGAAAACAATCGCTTTCTGGACGGATTCTAATGTATTTTGACGAGAAAATTCGACTGACGCAATTTATTTCACAATATTTATTAAAATTTAAACTTTTACGGTCGATCGAAGTTCAAATATTCGATTTTCAATTTTTCAGCTTTGAACGTGATTTTGACCAACTTTACAGTGTTTCCACCTTCCAAAAACAACTTTTTCGGATACTACACATCGAAATACCTCATTTACAATGAAAAAAGGACATGGTAAAGTTTATCGGATTCTACAAAAACGATGGGTTAACCCCTTTGAATTTTTTTCAGCCCAAAAAGTCCAAGTTGGAAAACAATCGCTTTCTGGACGGATTCTAATGTGTTGACGAAAAAATTCGACTGACGCAGTTTATTTCACAATATTTATTAAAATTTAAACTTTTACGGTCGATCGAAGTTCAAATATTCGATTTTCAATTTTTCAGCTTTGAACGTGATTTTGACCAACTTTACAGTGTTTCCACCTTCCAAAAACAACTTTTTCGGATACTACACATCGAAATACCTCATTTACAATGAAAAAAGGACATGGTAAAGTTTATCGGATTCTACAAAAACGATGGGTTAACCCCTTTGAATTTTTTTCAGCCCAAAAAGTCCAAGTTGGAAAACAATCGCTTTCTGGATGGATTCTAATGTGTTGACGAAAAAATTCGACTGACGCAGTTTATTTCACAATATTTATTAAAATTTAAACTTTTACGGTCGATCGAAGTTCAAATATTCGATTTTCAATTTTTCAGCTTTGAACGTGATTTTGACCAACTTTACAGTGTTTCCACCTTCCAAAAACAACTTTTTCGGATACTACACATCGAAATACCTCATTTACAATGAAAAAAGGACATGGTAAAGTTTATCGGATTCTACAAAAACGATGGGTTAACCCCTTTGAATTTTTTCAGCCCAAAAAGTCCATGTTGGAAAACAATCGGTTTCTGGACGGATTCTAATGTATTTTGACGAGAAATATCGACTGACGCAGTTTATTTCACAATATTTATTAAAATTTAAACTTTTACGGTCGATTGAAGTTCAAATATTCGATTTTCAATTTTTAAGCTTTGAAAATGATTGTGATCAACTTTACAGTGTTTCCGCCAGCCAAAAACAACTTTTGCGGATACTACACATCGAAATACCTCATTTACAATGAAAAAAAGGACATAGTAAAGTTTATCGGATTTTACAAAAACGATGGGTTAACCCCTTTGAATTTTTTTCAGCCCAAGAAATCAAAGTTGGAAAACAATCGCTATCTCGACGGATTCTAATGTATTTTGATGAGAAAATTCGACTGGCGCAGTTTATTTCACAATAGGCAGAAGAAATGTACCTATATTAGAATATAACTTGATTGGTTTATATTTTTAAATACTTATTCAACATTTATTGAAATTATCCTAAACCGAAAAAATAAAAAATCGGTTAATTTTATCCTAAAGATCTATATGACCTATGACCAATTCCCCTGTACCCATTCTTTTTGATACATTCTCTGTCATTTTATTAGAACATAGGACATAGGTCATATTTAATTTAGTTGCAAAGATCAAAGTTTAATTAGCATCATAGTTAATAAATTCACAAGCTAATCTTTCTTCTTAATCCACTTAAATTAGGACTCATTCGCATTATTGTAACCTTGGTCTTTAGGAGCCCCATGGCCGACAAAAACAGGGTTTTTATTTTTAGCAAAGGGTAAATAAAGGTAATTCAAAAAATAAAAGATTTACTACAGGTCCCGCACTGGCTTATTCCTGCACTGTGTGTACATATTCAAACGGTCTCCCATTCAATCGTGGGCCACACCAGACATTTCTAGGCTTATAGCCGTACCTATATAGTCGATACTCAGACTTGAGTCGGCCTTGAAAACGACAGAAAATATAGTCGACCAGAAGCAAAAAGAAAAAACCGACTGAAGAGATCAAGTTAGTATGAAGTGTCGATTATCCTATACGTATGGACAAAAACTCAATTAGTCAATTCAATTTTTTTTTTTATTTTACCTAAGAAAAATACAAATCTAATTTTACAATTGGACAAATATCTCATAATTTATATAGGATTATTTTTTAATAAAATTGCAAGAAAACTAAAAATGTCCTCAAACTGCAATTACTATATCGAGCAGTAATTTTGGTGAAAATTGATAAAATGCTGAAAATAATACAGCAAAACAAATTTCTATGATTTCAATTTTCAAACGTATTGAGAAGTGGAGTGTCAAAAGTTGTGGTCTGATGGTTAGAAATTGACCTGTTATCGTAGGTTAAAGCGGTGACGAGGAAAATTGGTTGGTTATTCTACGAGGCGCGCAAAGAGGAAACGGGGGATGGACCAGAGTAGAGTCGAGGTTTGTTCCGGACCGGGGCACATCACTTGTCCGGACCTCTTCTAAAGATTGAATCCGCCGTTTCTACCACTTCACTTCATCTTAGAGAGGACGGGTTGTAGTTAAGAGATCTCTTATTGTACCTCATTTAAAGCTGCTAGTTGTTGAAATTACATTCAGCAATTTCATGCACCAACTTTATAATAACTACCCCATTATAAAAATAAATTGTGAAAAAGGAAATAAAAATTAGTGGGCTTTAATTAAATTTTGTTTGTTACGTTAACAATTTTGAATTTACAAAGCTTTTGTCATTTTCGTGTCTTCGTAATTTAAGATATTTAAATTCACACACGCACCAACAGTGGTAGCAATCATCTGCTACATTAATAAGTAAATAAGACAGGCATTAGACATTTGCAAGGGCTGTAACGAGCTTTAGTACGGACGCAGCTTTGAGTGCTTAATGCCGCTAGTTTATGTGGGCTTTATCGTTCTCCGGTACGGAGCTTTTATTGTTGCTTGACGTTTATGTAAGTTGATGTGCTTTACTTTATAGCAAGCTTTCAACGTGTAAGCTTGGACATACTTAACACTCTGATAGGTGATCGCAGGTGCTGAATGTTTAGATCCCATTAACGCCATCAACTTTGTTGACTACAAACATGAGCTATGATTGCCAAAAAGCGCCTACCAAATTTCTCATTAATTACACAACAGTCAAGTCGCTCTAAGTAAGCAACATTAAAATAATGTTACCTACTTCTTTATTTTATTACCGGCTTAACCATCATCTTCCTTAATAGACAATTTAAGTCTCGCATAAATTAATTTTTAAAGTTATTGACTTGTAAGTGACTTTAAAATATATATGGAAATTTACTTTAAAGGGAATTTGTATTACAAATTTTTCAATTTTCGCTTTTCTTATTGCTTTCCTCTATTGCAGCGGTTGCAACCTTCTTGAAATTGCGGACCACTAATAAATTCGTAATTAAAATTTTGAATGCCACTTACTTTTTAATAATTGTTAACTTTAATCACTCAATTTTTTTGAATTAAACCTATTTTTAATGTTATTTCAAAATTAACCACGCTTATTGAATTCCACGCTTATATTTGTTCCGAGCAACATGCGAGGAACATATTTTTACGTACATAATATAATGATAGAGCTCAAACACAATTTATTTATTTTTAAAACTACTTATACAGCGGCAGCGGTTAATAATATAAATTCGAATCTCTGGTAGTCCCAAATTATTTGTGACGCGGTTTGGATTCCACGTTAAGCTGTAGACTTGGTTATGTACTTCTACGTTTTTGTAAGTAACAGATGCAGACTTGCAATTTATTAGTGTTGATTTACTATATATAAATAATAAACTAGGTATTCATAACTACCGTATAATAAATAAAAACATTCTCTAATTTTTGATTTCTCCATAAAAAGCAAATTTAAAATTTCTTAGTTCTATTGAAAGATAATTAATAACTTGCTCTATAAAATTATCTTTACTACCGTCATTAATAAATTTTCTATGAATACTACTCATCATGTAAAGACCATTCAATCGATTTTTCAATATCTTTGATTATTATATAGTATCTGAATAGTAGATGCGGTATCATCAAAGCTGCAGTACTAAAGGATCTTTCTATAGTACAGATGGTTGGAGGCTAATGTAACGGCAATCTGCAATATTTTGTAAATTACAAAATATTTTAAAATTTTTCTTAAAACTTATATGTAGGTAACATTAGCAAAGACCATTCAAAATAGCGAAATTAAAAACAACAAATTTTTCTATATTGCTGTCCAGTGTCTAGAATAAATATTCTGAGAATGAACATTATTTAAAATAAATAATTAAAATTTAATAATAATAAAAAAAAAACTTTCTTTATCACGACGGCGACAGAATTAAATTTAAAATTTTAAATCCACATCCTTTGGATATTATCGTTGATTATCGTTTGGCACAAGCACCAAAAAACATTCAATCTTGCCCTTCTGACCTGGACATAAACGAAAGTCATATTTTTGTTGTTTGTGTAGTAACAGGATGAAAAAAAAATTAACATTAATTCGGTATTGGCTTCTCAGGTTCTTAACTCCGCTATATTAATTACCTTGTTTTTAGAATTAATTTCTCGCTTTTAGATATTGTGAAGCACTTGAGCTTATTTTACAATTACAATTCACATAATGAGCAAAACAAATATTCTAATTAAATAAACCTTGTTCTTACGATATTTGAACTTTCAACCCAATTCAAGCACATTCGCTGTTCTTAAGATTTCTGGAAGTGTTGGTTTTTCTCTACAGGAAAAATGAAATTAATCTGAAAAAATACCATCAATGTTGGTAATTTCCATCTTATAGGAATGTTATTATTAATTTTATAAAAATTTTCACATTTTAGAGAAACGACAGAATCAAAAGTCTTATTTTGGATTCGAAAAAATGCATGTTATGCTAAGCTATTTTGAAATACGACAATATTTTCAGCTGAATCTTAAGAAATTCACACAACCCGAAATTGCAAGATAATCAAGGGCGAATAAACCCAGCTTTATTTATTAAAAATGTATTTTCTTTAATAAAATTATTATAGGTGTAAAACTGTACAAAAGTTTTAACTACAATGTATCTTTCGAATCTGAGAAATTGCGGGTTGGGAAGAGTTAGGGACGGCCAGAATAAAGTTCTTACTTTATCCGGAATCGAACCGGGCATTTCGAGTCAAGAGTCAACGTACTTAACAGTTATGCTCCAACCGCCTCTAACTCTAGATTACTATTAAATATCTTAAAATTGGAGAATGGCACAAGTTGCGACGTAATTTGAAGGTCTTCACAATGTAAAATGAAAGTTTCCTGATTGGAATTTCCAAATCGTAATAAACAAATAATCATGTCATCATTGCGAATCGAATCGAACTTATTTACAAAGACGTATTAGTTTAATTTAAAAAGAAAACTTACATTGAACTTTTATATTTTTAAATTTTAACCCTTATGTTACCGAATAAAAAAACAACATATTGCAGTGATATTCGCCCTTAAACGAATACTCACCCCAAAAAGACCCAAAAAACTAACGTTACGCCGGAGTAGAGTTTTTCTCTTCTACAGAGTCGATGGGTTCGACAAACGAAATAAAAAGAGGAGTAATTCGAAAACCACATAATTTATTAAACCAAAATAATGAATTGTGAAAATTTGCATCAATTTTCTAAAGGCAATAAATTTGTCTTAAACCAAATGTGTAGGGTGCAACAATCGAGATATCCAAAATTACATTTAATTCCTCAAATTTAGGAGCTAAATTTGGATTTCTCGTCATTCGTGTATTGTGTAAAATAGCAATTTAAATTTAACAAAGCATCTTTTTATTCAATCCATTAACAACACAAATCGTTGTTTTAAAATTGGATTCATCAAAAATAAAAAAAGGAACAAATTTTCTACCTTGTTACAAACTGGTAAAGTTTCACTGAAGTTAATGTGTTGCCGGATCCATGTGACCAAATTCCTGCCACCAGTCGCCAGCTGTTCCAATTTGTTCAAATCCACCAAACGTTCCACACAGCAGCCAGTATTCCAAACACAATTACGTCACCAAATGTGAAGTCAACTTTCAACTCGTTATATTCGCAACGCACAATTTTCCACTAATTATGGAACACAACTAATTAATTACGCAGAAACGCGATTCTCGCAAATTATCCGCTACTGCGAATTTACAAACTTCGCCTCTTAATTCCCGGATCAAAAAGAACTTTACTTGAGTTCCCAGTCTGGGATGCACCAAGCAACTCAAACACGAGTTTCTGCTTTGGTCTTCACAGGAGAACTTCACGTGTTCCCTGCTTGAGTTTCACCAAGAGACTGGCTTCATTTCTTGCTCGCTGACTTTTAACGTTCCCAGTTTTCGAAAAAAGGATATCTTAGGTGGGAGTCTTTTCATCCTGGTTAGCCAATATGGCTCTTATAGCAGGCAACATAAGGTCGTTTATCGCGTACGCACTAAATTGTTATTCACACTTTACATTTTCTAGGACTTTGGCGCTAATTTCAAATGAAATTCATACACAAGGCGTGTCACAAACTTTGTACCTTACAAATAAATACAGAAATGTCTTGTTTTATGTGTAAAATTGTTACAAGTAAATGGTTTTGTAAATTTGATGCAAATGTTTCTTAAATGTAAGTCAAATCACCTGACCCACTGAAAAAAAATCACTTTCACCCTTAAATGACCGAAAATATCACCACAATATATCACCCGAATGGGGTACTCGGGTACCCCGACATAATTTTTGCGAATTTATGTTTTTTAGTGCTTTTTTCGAGATTGTTAGTGTTTTGTAGATAATATCACTTGCATTATAAAAAATAAATCATTTGTTTTCAATAAAATGATCCGTTTTTAGGTCAATAATATGCGATTTTCAATAAGGGGTACCCGGGTACCCCATTCGGGAATATAGGCATAGTCTGTTATAATCGCGAAAAAATTGCATTTGTAAAAATCGAAAAAATTTTAAAATTGCTTTAATTTATTTAGAACTATATTTTATAAGATGTCACAAAGTCCCAATGCGCTGTGAAAAATACAAACTGAGATATACACCTACAAAGTCAAAAAAGTACCCGGGTACCCCTATTCGGTAACATAATAAGGGTTAAACGCAGATGAATCACTTTAGTTCTCAATGGTCAAGCACAATCCACACTAAATTTATTTATACCAATAAAATCCTGCAACTTCAATCGATGGGATGTTCATGATCTATCTTTTCATGAGTGTACTCTCCTTACTCTTCCACTTCCATCAGTAGTAGGTTAATCACCCCTTTTATTCTTCTCATCCATTTGGACTCTAAATCGATCACTCCCCATATTCCTGTAAATTCCCTAAAGATAACATTAATTAAATAGTCGTTGATCTTTTTATTTTTCTTTTTGCAACAGATTCCGATTTTTATATTTTTTTATCAATTCTTCCCTTGTTTCTTTGGTTTCAATTCTGTTTTATTCTTGTTCACCTTTTTTGAGATTTTGGTGCTTTTACTTCATTTTCAAATTTTGAACTTTTTTTCAATCTTCTAAAATCTGTCCTTCCATTTTCTTAAAATTTTCATTCTGGTGTCTTCTTTATACAGGGTGTCCCGTTATGAGTGGTCCAAACGGTAATTGTTGAAGGGTTGGACTACCCTCTATCAGAAAAACAAAAACTAGGTTTAGTAAAAGTGTCATGGTTTTCGAGATATTTGAATCAAAGATTGATGATGCTAACGTTGATAAAATAGCAATAACTCTTTTGGTTTATGGATTAATTTATTTTTTTGCTTATTCTGCACAACATTTTAAACTTTTTAATGGGTAGTCAGGTTGTAATATCTTTTTTTTCAACCATGATGTTCCAAAACTCAATGATTTCTTGTAAGGTTGAAAATTTCTAATAAGATTATTTTATTTTTTTCTAACCCCATGCATGAGAATTTTGAAAAACTTTGATTTACGTCTTGTAGCACGTAAAGTCAGAGACATTTACAAAAAAAATAAATAAAAAATCCTTCATTTGTAGACTGTATACAGGAAAAAGTAATACGAGAAGACGAAAATTAAAAGAAAAATCTTTGATCTCAAATATCTCGAAAACCATGACACTTTTACTAAACCTATTTTTTGTTTTTCTGATAGAGGGTAGTCCAACCCTTCACCAATTACCGTTTGGACCACTCATAACGGGACACCCTGTATGTACTTGAAATCAATATTTTGTTTCTTCCTGGGGTCAATAGTCATCCAAATGCGTTGCAGTTTAATTTCAAACCATTTTCAATTTTAACTGTTTTTCCTTTTCTAATATCAAAGTTTTTTACTTTTTAATAGTTCTTCACGTGTTTTCTATCTTAAAATGTAAACGTCCAAACTTCAACTTTACTCCATTGTTTTGACGAATTATTCGATGTTAATTTTTATGAATAAATTTATTATCGGTATTTCTATGTGTTTGATTTCAATTTAACAACCACTTACTGCTCTCGCACGCCTTCACTTTAACAGTTAACCACCAAAATATACGAATTTGATGAATTTTCGATTCTACCACCTTTATTAATATAAAATAATATTATGCTAATCACAGCATACACATCATTGCAAACACAGAAATCCCAATAAACTTAAGACGAAAAGTGTTCGATTCGTACATACTGCCGGTGATGACTTACGGGCTGGAAACAATGACTATTACCAACAAGAGTGCGGAAAGGCTTAGGGTGGTGCAGAGGGCGATGGAGAGGTCGATGTTGAATGTAAGCTTGCGAGACAAAATAAGAAATAGCGAAATAAGAAAAAGAACTGGAGTTGTGGACGTGATGGAGCGTGTGGCGCGTCTGAAATGGAGTTGGGCTGGGCACGTGGCGAGACAAGACTATAACAGGTGGACAATAAAGATCATAGATTGGAAACCGAGAATGACAAAAAGGAGTAGAGGTAGACCCCAGAAGAGATGGCTGGACGATGTCAAGAAAGTGGCTGGTCGGGAGTGGTTTCAGAGGGCTAAGGAGAGAGAGGTTTGGAAAAGATTAGGAGAGGCTTATGTCCAGGAGTGGACCGTGAAAAGCTGACAAAGAAGAAGAAAAGTAACAAGAAGAAGTGAAAATCAGAAGAATTCATTAATAGCTTTCTGGGATGGCAGCGCCTTAACAAAACGCTCGGAATAATTATTGTAATAAAAATGGTAATTGATCAAAAAATATAATATTATGTAAAAAAAAATGTAAATTTATTCAAAAACCTTTATGAATATTTTTCTGGTATGACTAATAACGCCACTGTAAGACAATTTGTGGTATAGTGAGACATCCAGCAGCAAGTTCACTCAATCTTCTGTAAGTGATATCTCATTGAACTTACAAATTCATTTTATGATTATTTAGTCGATTAGTAAAGGGAATTCAAATTTGAACAAAAGCATTTGTTTAAAATTAATGAAATTTTAATATAATTACGACATTCCATGATTAGCATTACCACAAACATAAAAACCACCATTTGGCAATTTAATGTTAAAGTGATGACGTAGTAGGGTTTACCAATGACAGCGGTCAAAAAAGTAAAAAAATTGATAAATAATTAATTAACGCGCGTCGACATTTTATATGATCTCTTTAAATCGTGAAAATTTTTCTAAAAAGGTTATCGACGCTTTTTAAAAGCTGCAGGACTATGTCAAGAGCGTATGCAGCGAGTAGGCAACAGGTCGTAGCGGATGCAATGTTTGCGCAATCATCCATCAATGTTCCCAGTTCTGGCTGGTTGTGGAAGAGAAACGGATGCGAATTTACTACGTATTTGAGTGTTTATATTGTTGAATCACTGACTCGTAACAATGTCTCATTTATCAGATTTAACGTAGGTTTTAGAGATTAGCTTGTTTTAACTCTTTATAAAGTCAAATTTAATACACCCCACTTTTTAATTTATGATAAATTTACTGGCACCAATTTTTCATTGCAGAATTTTTATTGGAAATAATAATTTGCGCATCGACCACCTCACGATTATCTTAAAAAATTAAGGGATTAAAGACTTTGTCGCGGTTACTCTGGTACACGGGTGAAATTTAAAGCAGACAGTAAAAGTGAATTTAGTAGGAATTTGCTTAATTTATATTAGACAGATGTAATATATTCAAAGGTTAGTCCTAAAATGTAACAAAATGTTTGACTGCAGATCTAAGCTAAGCCAAACCAAGTCGGAATGATTCCAAAAGCTTCAGATACACGAGCTAGACGCAAGTGAGTCGACATCTAGAATGAGCTTAATCCTTTTAATGGCAAGTAGTAACGCTGATTACTTTAATTGGCTCAATCTTACTTAACTCCCTATCTTTTCTTGTAATATTTATGATTCCACTAAATATTTTGCTAATTTTCTGAAAACCAAAAAAAATTGTAAAAATTTGCATATTTGACGTGTGGAAGAATTGAACATCTAGAACACGTCTTCACCTATTAAGAACCACAATATTAAGTAAATTTTAGGTCACCCTTTAGTTTAGATCTCTAACTAGAAGTTGGCAGTGTAAGGGAGCAAGATTGATGTTGGTTGAAGCTGAACTTGATAGTTGGTGTATAATCCAAACCGTAATGCTGTAGAATGTATTCATTACTTCACATTAACTCTCATAGCTATTTGTAATGTTGAAGACAAAACTCGCAAAATTTTAGTGCAACAGATCACTTTACATTTTTGTCACTCGCATAAAATTTCCATCAATTTTGGCCCGCGTTACACAAACAAAATTTAAATTTTTAACTTTTGATTTGAATTTCTTTACAAAAAGTTATCCAGTTTATAGGTTAGAAAAATTTGAGTTACTGCTGCTCAATAAAAAGGAGTTGTACAAGAATCCAACTTTGAATAACACGAATGCCATTTTGAACAACTATGGTTATTGCTCGAGTTAAATTTTTATCTTATTACATTTTTCTTTCTGTTTTTATGCTGAAGAGTTTGAATTTTCGGGGTTAGTTCCTTTTGATATTTTTGTTTTGTTTTTGTTCCTATAATTCATATTTTCTTTTGCATCCTTGGTTACATTTTCAGAATTTTAGAAAATCATAAGCGCTGCTTCATAGTCCTTTTTGCAGGAAAAAAAATTGAAAAATCTTGAAGTTAGATTTGTGGTGTTAGCGTTGTAAATTTTAACAGTTTTTGAACAAATTAACAAAAAAGTTATTCTACAAAACTTTAAACACTTAGCAAGAAGTTATATAATTCCCCAATAAAGTGAATTTTCAGAACATTTAAAATCAAAATTCTATACACAATGAAAAATAATATAAGGTATGCATTGTCAAACTTGAGATATCTAAATATTTGCTCATTTTCTTTAGAATATTTCGTCTTTAATTATAGATGCAATAATTAAATTTATGTTTTATTATTAATAAATTACGAATTAGGGAATAATTATAATGTGTTATATTTGAGCTTTCGGTCTTGCATTAAGACCTTCGTCAGAAAGCTCAAATATAACATTATAATTATTCCTTAATTTGTAATTTATTAATAATAAAACATATTTATTTTCACGAATTAATAATAAACCATTTTTAATTAAATTTTAGTGTAACGCAACGAATTTGTGCTCGATGAATCAATAATAGTATATTTAACAAGACTTACCATGTAACAAAAATCACTGGCAAAATAGCTAATTTTGCTAATTTTCTATGGAGTGCCGTATCCACACTTCCATTTAGTGACTTTGTACAACCAGGTACAACACGTAAATCAACTTTATATAATATTGGATCAATTCGGTTGGTAATTTGAAATTTTGTCAAAGTTGAAGCTATTCTGGTCAGCAATGCACACTTTTTGTTTGGTTCCTGCCCAAGTAGCATTTTGAAGCTGAATTGCACCAATTTGCTAGCAAGTTGCAATTAAAAATTGCTATAGGCGCTTCCGCAGCCAAATAAATTGCTAACATATTATTGTGACAATATTGCAGCAAAGTTTGTGATTTGGCCCCACTATTTTTTAGCAAGCAGCAAGCAACTTTGCTTGCTGACAGCGCCCAAATTGCAAGCAATTTACAAGCAATTTGGGTATGCAATATTGCTGCAAAATAGCTGGCTGATATGGTGATATGGTGAGTTTTTGTTTATAATTGTCATACAAAACTGATTAATTTCACTTTTAGATTCAAATTATTATGCCGGATTTTAATATTAATGGGTCTACAAGTTTCTCAATACTAATCCAAAAATCAAACCAAAACGACTTGGTTTTATTCGATTTTCAACCTTTCATTTTTAGCACAGTTGCTCATTTTGATTTGAAAGCATCAACTTTTCTCTGAGGAAACTATTTAAATTATGAAAGCAAAATACGATCCTTAATTTTTGGTAATTTCCATCTGTTTAAGTTTATTATGATATATATATTTTATATATTTTTATAATACAAAATTATTTTTAAGGCCGTGTGACACTTGTGTAAATTTTGTACAAAATTTAGTATCTACTAAATGGTAACTAACCAATAGAAAACGTTTGATGGATACTTACACTTACACGCGCTTTCTATTGGTTAGTTACCATTTAGTATTAAATTTTGTACAAAATTTACACAAATGTCACACGGCCTTTATAACCCATTAAGGATTTTAGTATTTCTTTCTGAATTTGAGCTCAAGTTTTTCTTGCCTTAATATGGACCTCAATTTGACAATATGACAATACATTTAAGAGTTATAAATTTTAATACTATCTAAAGTGGACCTCCTCAACGTCAAAGTAGTGTCCTTGAATTTTGATTTATTTTTAACCTTTGAATCACAAATTTCTTCACAAGGACAGGATCCTTATTTTGTTTAACATATTATGGGCTGTAATCACTAGAGAGCGGATAAAAAGGCATAAAAAAACTCAAAAAAGGCACGAAAAATGGCCTAAAAAGGCATTAAAAAATGGCAATCAGATAAAAAAGGAATGAAAAAAAGTACAAAAAAACATAGAATATGATCTTAAAAAGAAATTTTTCAACAGTCTTCATTAATTTTACTATTTCTTTCAACTTTTATAAAAAACACCACGTTTTTTGACCACCCCCCACCCCGTAGTTACTGTTTTCTCATTTTTTCAAATATTCTCTTTTTGTACCTTGTCACAAAAAGGTTAAAAATGTTTTTTAAAGTGTTTCTAAATAAAATTTTCTTGTATGTTGTTCTTTACTTACAGTTAAAATCTAATATTTTAACGTTTTGTTAAGTTTTTGTTAAATTTATACAAAAAAACATTGAATACATCTTACTTTAAAAGTAACTAAAAATTATTAGTGAAAACAGTCTGCCTTCTGTCACTTAAAATGTTTTTTAAAGCAGAAAAGCTTCTTTCCACATCCACACTTGCATTGGCGCAACTAGGGTCAAAAGTTTGGGGGAGCTAAAAAAATATTTTCAAACATTTTCTTTAACGGTGGGGTAAAAAATAACGAAAAATTGGGATATTTTGGGGGGCTACCTTGAATTTGGGGGGGCTTAGCCCCCCTAGCCCCCACCCCTAGTTGCGCCTATGCACACTTGTTATAATCGCTTTTTTAAATTTGGCTATAATAGCTGGATTCATTTGAAAATCAGGAACAGTTCTTCTCGATTTGAGCTCCACTCAAAATAATACTACTGATTTTATTTAATATTGCAAATCCCTCGTGTTTGGAAAAAACTTTATCCGATTTGAATTTTACTAATAAAGTAATAAGCAAAATCAGCAAAATGTTAAAGTTTCATATCGCGATTTCCTGGTATGATTCAAGTTATAATGTTATAAATTCTTTACTTTGTCGGTTAACAATTCTTTGAAAGTAAAATTTTAATTTCTGAGTTTGTTAAAAAGAAGTTTTTCAAGGTACGCTGAAAATTAGACAAAAAAGCCTTCAAATAGGCACAAAAATTTAAAATAGGCACAAAATGCAAAAAAAAGGCATAAAAAACTTGGTGCCAAATGGTCACATTTTTCATAAATCGTGCACATTTTACGAAAATTTCACATTCCCTTCAATATTAAGGATAGTCATAATGGATTAAAATCCGCTCTCTGGTAATCACCCTCTGAAATTAGAGAAAAAAGGTTTTTTAATTTTTATAGGACGTCATAATTTATTATATTCGAATGAAACTAACGTCAAAATATTCAATTTTTAACCAATATAAAATTGTATTATGTATTTTCCTAGTCATAAATACTTAATATTTTATAGGGAAAACCACCTACAAAACTTTAAAACTCACAAAAAAAAGGATATCTATTTATATTGGGCAGAAACTATAAATTTAAATGTTTTTAGGTATAAATCACCCTACAAATTTTTAACATCTTTCTATAAGCACATTTTAGATAAAAACCAATTATTTTGGATTGACAATAGAAATCTTGTTAATCCATTCATGCGAGCGTTTAATTTTAAACTTGCAACAACTTACAAATTAGAAGACATCTTTTTTGTTCGTTTAATTAATCCTTCGATGACAATCTTCTTTTCGATGTAAATAATCGAATCTATCTAAAAAAAAAAAATCTATCTAAATAAAATAATCGATCTAAATAATCACAAAAATCAGAAGAAACATGCGTTAAAATGGCAAACAAATTTTCAAACCTACTCTGGAATTTAGTAATCATAGATTTTCTTATGTTTTATAATTAATTGCAGTAGGTATAGTAAAAACTATTTTTGTTGGGCGTCGTTAATTTTAGAATTAGGTATTTACAAGGTAATTATTTTTACAAGAAAAGTTAAGATGTAAGTTGCAGTTTTCGATTCCTGTGCAAAGGAAATCGCAGCATCGCGAAAACAAAATTGAAGCTTTCAACTTGAATTCGAAAAATATTTAAAATTAAAAATCAATTATTTTTACGTTAAAACGTAAATTAAAAAAATAGCAAATAATATTTTGAAAACGAATAAATTGCAATACCTTCCAGAGAAATATTCTTTACGAGAAAAAGGCAAGTCAACTTAATTTTTAAATATTTCTTCACTTTCCAGGGTAGGTTAAATATTTTTTAAAACCCTAGTTACGTCAGTGAATATTTTAACAAAATTTTATAATAATCATAAATATTATATCAACTTATCATAACTGAAGGATTTTCGTTATTTAAAATATTAATTTGTTCCAATTTATTGAAGTTGGGTTCCATAATCCAGAAAAAAAAATGTAACAATATAATATTTTTGGCTACAATTTATGAAAAGCGTAATCAAAATTGTGGTTAGGAAAATTATTATTTATAAAATTATTATTGGCGATTATCCTAGTTGAACCATCACATTTAGAATGATTTTGAATTCGTCATTTCTTGGTTTTGTTAAAAAATAATTTTTGAATGTATAAAATGTTTGCATTAATAAAATTAAGTTAACATAAAGTTTAAGTTGAAAAATAAGAGAGAAGATTTTTGTAATAAACTTTAAAATTAAAGACAATTGAAAATTATAGGTGAGAAGTTGGAAGAGATGAAGAAAATATTGAAAAGTTTAAATATCAAAATTTATAAAATAAATGTTAAAAATAAGTCATTTAAATGAAGAATTATAAGTTAAAACTAGGAACCAGAAGATAAGTTTAAAAAATAAATTCATGTCGATGAAATCAAGGACATTGTAGATAATTAATTGTACTGTGACAGGGTTCGATCATACGATAAAAGTTGAAAATAATTTCTATTAAAAATTAAAGTATAAAAATGAAAAACTTTTTTCATAAAATGAATAATTTTTCTAAATGCACTGTAATAATATAAAAAGAAACTACCATAATGGAACATTGCTATATAAGATTGTTATGGAGGTGGGGGAGGGGGGGGGGTCGGAAAATCCAACTAATATTTTAAAATTACAAAATCCAAAATTGTTGGAAAATTTAAATAAAGTGAAATAGGTTAAAAATCTTGAAAGGTATGTAAAAATAGAATATTTTTCATAAAATGTATTGTTTATTGCGGTTTATTGTGATGTATGTCGCGATAAACATGAAAAATTACAATTATTTATGGCACACTTTTTATTTCCACGTACTAATGTTACGTGCTTAATTAATTGATATCAATCGATAATGCAAGCTAATAGTTGCCGTTATTTTCATTTTTATTGAAACGAAAAAAAGATAAATTACACATTTTTAATAAATTTCTAAATTCTTTAAATCAAATTTTTTATGATAGCAAAAGTTATCTACTTTGGAAAAGAAGTAGTAAAACTACATTACGGAACTGCGTAGGTATAGCAGAACATTCTCATCACTAACCCTTCTAAATCCATGCGGCAAATCCTGCCACCCTAAAACTTCAAACACATCAACAGAAACAAATCACGAGGTAAGTAGAGGCAGATGAAGACTTATTCCTGGCGATCCTTGGATTACGACGGGTTCGGGAAGCTTGAAAAGCATCATACTAGACCAGTCCGTAGCAAATTAAGATGGAAGTGTAGAGGGACCACTATGTTGATGGGCGAGGGATTGCAGCCTTCATCGGTGCTTACGTTTTAGCTTTACTTCATACAAGGAGGAATTGAACGCCCTAACATAGACATATTTAACACGTCACGATTAATTAAACGGAAATTAAGTTACAAATTTATATAAATCGCTTAATTATTACTACTTTCAAGACGAAAAAAATTATTGAAATTATCGACGAGAAGATTTAATTGTACGGAATTAGAAAGTGACGTTTCGTCGATTTAAATTAAAATTTTCGATTATAGACGAAACTATTTTATTACTAGCAAATGCTATTTGTGAGCAAAGGAAATAGTACTAGGTAAGTCCCAAAGGACGAAGATCCGACCACAGTCCATCCAACACCGATGACTCCGGGGGGAAACTCCTTCTTAGGCAACGAAATAACACAGATTAATTATATCTGTCAGACCGTGTTACTTCAATACGGATAAACGATATTTAACAATTAATTGTGACATTTTAGTTAATTTAAGCTATTCGTTCAGGCGAGTAAGTTGCTCACACCAAAATAGGTATGTAATATGTAGGTACCTATAAGTTATTGCAAAAGCACTTGCATTTTAAGGATCATGTGATTTAACAAATTTAATTAGTGCAAATAGAAACTCAAATTGTATAAATAAGAAATAATAGAGATTCATAAATTGCAATCCATTTTGGTTTTCGTGCTGGTGAAACAATTTCCAATAACCGATTCCTTGTTTAATATTAAACTTAAAGCAATTAAAATAGGTAATAATTATTATAATAAAACCAACAGCTTTAGTTAATATCAAAACCGTTTACAAAATCTAATTATTATCGTTAATATTTTTGTAAAGAACATCACTGATCTAAAATTATCTCTTTCATTAAGTACATTTAGGATAAATACGACGTCATAAGAACTTACGTCGGGTTTTACATGCAGCGTTTTCGTTTAAATTTAAGTAACTGTAGGATAGGCGCTCTTTTTTTAATGTTCACCAGAATATGCACATAGAAAAGAGAAAATGAGAAAGGAAAAGAACAAAGTTAATATGATTTTGCACTCTAATTATACAGGCGGATTCTGAAATTGGAAGTCATGTAATGGGGCAGTGTCCAGAACGTTATTGTGGAACAGACTTTCAGTTTAGTCTCATTACTAAATACATTTAACCACGGTTAATTTTTGTCCTGTACAATTTTATTTATAATTCTGCATGTTGTGATTATATTCATGAGTTCGTCTGTTCTTGTAATTTTTTTAATTGAGCTTTATCTTTATTTTACTTTATGTATACAATTTTTTACTTTTCAACTTCATTTGTTCAATTCATTTATTTAAACGTTCACCATTTTTATAACGCAAATATTTTTTTTTTATTGAAGCGCAGCGAAGCGAAGCTTCCTTGGTGTTCCTTTTGCGAAAGTGTTTTCTGGAAATTTCTCGGCTATTAATTGACCGATCTTTATGGAAATCGGCATATTTTTATCAGTTCACTTCATCATCATTCGGCCACAGCACTGCCCCAGGTTGTGATCAATCCCGAATGTTGAAAATATTTGTTTTGTTTTTCATTAGATCTATGAATTTTTTTGGATCTATAAATAATTTTATGTAAAATTTGAAAGGATTGCAACGTTGGCTCCATTTAATTAAATAGATTTAATTTGTATTTTTTTTAACACAAAGAAGGCGAACTCGTCAAAAATTTGATCATAAAAAAGAAAAGAAGAATAGAGTGTGATTTTAGTATGTGTTATGTGAAATATAAATTAAACAAAAACTTAACTAGACGTTAAAATATTAGATTTTAACTGTAAGTAAAGAACAACATACAAGAAAATTTTATTTAAAAACACTAAGAAAACATTTTATAACCTTTTTGTGACAAGGTACAAACAGGGAATATTAGAAAAAATGAGAAAACTGAAAATACGGGGGGGGGGGGGGGGCAAAAACAACGTGGTGTTTTTTATAAAAGTTAAAAAATATAGTAAAATTAACGAAGATATGGCGAAGCAAATTTGTTACATCGATGTTTCGCGATTCTGCCGCTCGTCAGACAAACCTCACTAGCCAGATTGAAAGAAAATATTTAAAATTAATCGAAAAATTAAAAAACAAATTTTATAAATGGGGGAAAAAAATGCAAAAAAAACTTACCAACGGAATAAAAAATATAACTGGATTCACCTACACACTTGAAAGATTAGAATGAAACTAAGGTTAATAAAATAAGAATTTTCATAAACTGTTACAAACAGTTTTTTCCTTATAATCTTTCAAGTGTGTAGGTGAATCCAGTTATATTTTTTATTCCGTTGGTAATTTCCGTTGCATTTTTTTCCCCCATTTATAAAATTTGTTTTTTAATTTTAAATATTTTCTTTCAATCTGATGGCTAGTGAGGTTTGTCTAACGAGCGACAGAATCGCGAAACATCGATGTAACAAATTTACATCGCCATATCTTCATTAATTTTACTATATTTTTCAACTTTTATAAAAAACACCACGTTGTTTTTGACCCCCACCCCCCGTAGTTTCAGTTTTCTCATTTTTTCTAATATTCTCTGTTTGTACCTTGTCACAAAATGGTTAGAAAATATTTTCTTAATGTTTTTAAATAAAATTTTCTTGAATGTTGTTCTTTACTTACAGTTAAAATCTAATATTTTAACGTCTAGTTAAGTTTTTGTTTAATTTATATTTGAACTCATCAAAGGTTGTATAACGCAAACGTTTGCAAAATGTATCATCTAATCGAAACAAGCAAGTAAATAATTGCAATTTAACTCACCTCTCAGTCACAAATTTGTACAATTAATCATTTTCGGAAAATCCTAGCTCTTCGACTAAATAACTAAATTATTTCCTCGAAAAGGTTAAAAATACAATAAACAGACGAAATAATAATAAATAGCAGATCAGCTGGTTACATTCTATTTCTTTCAGAAATTCAATAAAAAATATAAAAAACAGTAAGGAAGAGAGAATCGCTTCAGCCCCTGGCCCCTTTTTCTCTCGATCTTGCCCTCCATTATCAGTTGTAGGAGAAAATATAATATATTTTCGCCCTTTGACCTGTATGGTCAGAATTGGTACGGCAACGCTTTTCTAGTGATAAATCGTGACTGCATAGAAGCTGCCTAATTTTTTGGAAACCACCTCAAGCCATTTCAATCCGTACCAGAATTTCTATATCAAGGTCCCAGTTTTCTGTTAGTAAATAAGCCAGGTATTTGAAACTTGCTACTCTTTCTATTTGATTGACATTAATATTCACCATTATTATTCGCCATAATGTTTAGTACAAATTTGTTGCGCATTATGTTACCTTCATCCACCATAATGACGTGTCATCTGCATAATGTATATCATTTAGTCATTTGCCATTTATTTGGATCCCTTTATCCATGCCCTCCAGTGTGCTTTTAGAAATATATTTGGAATCAAGGTTAAATAGCAATGATGACAAAACACAACATTGTCTCACGCCTTCTAGTAATATCAATTTCTTCAGTTAATTAGATGACCCACCCTTAAATGTGCCGTTTGATTCCAGTGAAGATTCTCGATAATGCGAAGGTTTTTGCAGTCGATTTCATTCTGCCTGATGCAAATCAATCTTCTAACCTCCATAATTCTGCCTTACCTGTAATAAATATATAACTAAATATTAACAAACTCGATAAAGACTTCTCTTCTTTTCTCCTCTGTTTATCCGTAAAAGGGAATCTCTTGCCTGAAAGTAAATCTTCTCACATCGAAGAAAAACTATAGGTTTTATTCATTAGTAGAACTCCATATCAAAACTATCAATGTTAATGAATAGCAGTAAAAGTAGTGCCCTTGAAATTAAAATCAACCTGATCAAGCGTTTTTCACTTTTTTATTCTTAAATGTCTTGAAATATCGGATTTAGTTCGCATTTTTGCAGCTTCAATTTTTTTGTTGAATAATTGATAAAACTTCAAAAAAATTATTTCGCTGAATTCAGAGAAGCAAGACCTTTCAAATGAGGTATCACTTGACATATCATCCCTATTAACATTTCAGGGGTTGTCATCACAGCGCGGAGGGATGAAGCAATACGGGAGTGACATTGGTCGCAAAAGTTGTCCCCCTCGGTGATAAAATTGACGTGTTTTTGCATTTCTTGAAAAAAAAATTCTGCTGGCCACAATCCCGTCTGTTTCGTTTTCAAAGGGCCACCCTGTACAACAGAAATCTTAAAGTCGGCAAAGACTTGATATTTGTTATAATAGAAGATAAACAGCGAAAGGAAATTTAACATAATGCAACATCTTAAAACATCATTTTCATTTGGAAAGTATGAAAAAATTTAAAAATGATGCAAGCAAACAACAAACTTTATTTGAGTCAATCGCTGGTTCCAGTTCATCACAAGACCAGAAAACCTTTTCGTTACCGTTGGTGGCGCCACTATATTACGTCCAGAATGGACTTTGAAATAATTCCGTGTGGTGGCGTATTGTTAATGTAAAACGCGAATACCATTATTAAAATTAGAAAACGGTTCATTTAGAGACTTTTTAGAAAAATATTGTGGTAAAAACGTTGTACAGTAATTATGTACATACAGGGACCTGCTCAGCCAACTTATTTGGGGGGGGGATTTGCCAACTTAATTAATTCAAAATTGCCAACTCTTTGTAATTGTTTTTTAAAGGTTTAGCGGCTTTTGCCAACTTGGCCAAATTTTGAGTGATTTTCCCAACTTTTTTCCAATTTCCTAAATTATTTGGGGGGGGAAGCTCCCCCCGTAAGCAGGTCCCTGTGTACATATTTTATTATGTTACGTTTCAAATAAATTTTATTTCAAAAAATTATTTTAATGCTTATTAGTTATTATATTTAAGTTTAATGCATATTTTTATGCATATAATGGCAATTTTTTGTGCTATTTTAAGCGCTATTTTCACGATTTTTTATGCTTAAAAGTCCGTACTCTAGTAATGAGGATAGAATCAATCAATGACAAGCGGTCTAATTTGCGCTACCCTCTCCCCCGTTTAAACCAAAGATTTTTTAAAAGATAAATATTTATTTATACAATTAAAAACATCTTTAGATAATCAAAACAAATTTCACAGTTTTTATTCAACGGCGAATAAATAATGAAGAAGATATATTATTCTTTGACCTAGACCTCTTGTTTTTAACGCCTATCGCAAAATTAAATATTATTTTTTTACATGAAACTAAATAATAATGGTGACCTTATAACCTTCATGTCTACTCTGCGAAAAACAATTTGTTCTCCTTGCTCAACAATGAATGACTCCATACTCTCCAGACCCCCCGGTTTTTCGAGTTTTACTTTTAAAAATGTCCTTTAGGCCAGGAAAAGATTTTTCAGGAACATAATACTTAATTTTGTCTGATTTTTAAGTGTTTTTTCTATTTTATAAGATGGCTAAGCCATCTAGACCTCTAAAAATGTAAGAAAATGGGTGTGAAGCTGAAGGAAACCCCCCAGTTTTCCGATTTGTTACGTTTAAAAGACCCTCCAAATCGAAGAAGAATTTTTCAGAAACATAAATTACATAATACTTAATTTTATTTCATTCTTCAAGTGCTTTTTCTGTTTTCTAGGGCAGCTAAGCTAAGAAGAAAATTCAAACTTCGTTCCTGATAGAATAAAATGTTTCAGACTTATCCAAAAACGTAAGCATTCGAGATTAAATGAAACAAAATCACACTAAAATCAAATCAAAACAGCAGACGAATTAATTGCCATTATGGAAAACCGATGGAAAACGAAAGTGACACTTTAACAATTTAAGTGTGACAGAGTAAATTATATTACTAAAATTGTTGTTAAACTACTGCCGCACAGTGCAAACACGACATTTGAATTATCAAAGTTTCAACCCAAGATATTTTTTCCTAAACAAGAAAAATCAATGGACACAAAAAAATTGGTAATTTAACCGGTGATAACGAGAGGAAGCAAATTAATACCTACTTATTGCATTATTTTACTGTATTTATATAGAAATAATTTGGAAGTAGCTGAGATTCGAACTCACGACCGTTAATTAGGTGCACAGTTCAACTATCTCATGTCTACACCAAACTAAGTAAGAAACCTCGTACATTACACAGAAGTTGCCTAAGAAACATTAAAGCAATAAATTGTTAATCTTTTACAGTTCAATTTTTGCTCTTTCAGTAGTGCTCGCTGATAAAACGTGGATCCCTTGCTTAGTTTTCTAAACTCATGTTTAGTTAAATAATTAACTCTTGGTTTCTTAAATAGAAAACTGAAACCATTATAGGAAATATACCTTTGATGGCACCCCTAACGATTTATCTCAACAAATCAATCAAATTAGTTGTAATTTTGAATGTTTTATAAAACATTGGTTATGTGTGCAAATAATTATTCTGTATAAGGTAAAAAATAATATAGCAATATTTATAAGATCACCAAAAGTTTTCGCCAGGACTAATTTTTCCTCAAGATCGAAAACAGTGGCTAACTGAAACGACTTGTATGTAGTTCGGTAATTTTTAGGGAAAATTAGGTCTAAGACAGTTACTTGTCGGAAAATATCAGAGCAAATTCAGAGGTGGGTATTTAGGTCGATAGTGTTGAGAGGATTGCGGTTAGGGAAGAAATTGGGAGAACCAAGTGATGAGAGGGATAGTACTGCGTTAACGAAATTGATTTTTGTTTTAAGGTAAACAAAATAATTTAAAAAAAGCTGAAGGTTGCAATTTTGTGAATAAAATAAATGTTTTGATGTAAATTTGAGAAAAAACAAAATTTAGTTTAAAAAGATGTCAAAATGTAAATTGAAGGAAAAAGGTTAAAATAAAAGGTTTTGTATGTATATTTGGTGGGCATCAAAATTTTAGGGTAACCGAACGTTTATAGGGCGAACGGATATTATTGATAAGACAGTGGGTTGCTACATGCGCGATATATATTTTAGATTAATTAAAGCAACATCACATTATCAACACAAGGATCTCCGCTGTCGTAATAACTTTATAATTTAGTGCAGTTTACACGAGAAACGGTCGCGCATCGCACCAACTCAACTCAAACCCTTACCATTTCACCCACCTTTACCCGCACCCTTTCTTCAGCTCTAAATTACAGACGATAGTGTAGTCATTACGCTAAACTTGGGTCGTATATAATGGATTGCTCATATTTTACGAATTTACCAAATTTACTAGGGCACACCTTAAGTTGAAGTGGTGTTATCTTAAGTTCGTATGATAAGACGAGAGATCATAAGGTTAAGCCACATTAACTGTTTATTGCAATTCAACTTATAATTTATTACCAAATTCTACCATTTCATACAACTAAACTTTGAATTTCGTTATTGTATATAACAAACTTTAATCTTACTTAATCACTAAAACAGTCAAAGACGCCAATTCAAAGCATCCCACTGTTAATACAAAACTTTAAAATATTAAATATTTCACAGCATATACTCGTATCAATATAACTAAGGAAAATCAAAATTTAGATTTTCTCAAATACTTCAGGTTTTCCAGGCACATTAAAAATTGTGCACGAAACAGAAAATTAACATTTAAGCATGGTAATCATTTTAATTTATAAAATTTAAATACGTCAGGGCACTTCGTGAAAATTAGAAACCTGGAACTTAGACGTTAAATTCTCAAAGAAATATTTCTGAATGTGACTGGAATTATTACGCAGGCCTATAATTATCGTGAGTAGTTTTAGGGTTTCTTCAAGAGAAATTTTAAAAATCGTACAGAAACGAACTTACGCTAAGATCGCATTCATAGATTGAAAAAGTGAAAGTGCTTCCATTGATAGTGAAATTAATAACGATTAATTATTATTAACTGCAGTTTAAACGCTAGCAACGGGGTGAGGTCGGGTGGTTGAGACGACGCCGGAATATAAGTGAACTGATATTATTATAGGTAGGTTAGGTATATAGGGTAATGTTTAATACATAATACCAAAATTAGTGAACAAACAGATTTCAAATGACTTACCCAAAAACTATTGTTGCGAAATTCAAACCAGCGCTCGACGTTGGAAAATCGCACAAGCGTACGCCTCAAATTCCAAGTGGGACCGATAAAAATAGGATAATTTTACTTTTACACCAAAAATAGTCAAAATGGTACTAAAAATTAGCCTAGAAATTAAGTGCAAAAGTCTGAATGTCTGATGATCTTTGTAATCCAGCCTCTGATTGGTCGAAGAAGTGTTTAAAAAATACGAGTCCGATGTATACAGTAGAATCTTTTATAACGACCGACCGCTTTTAAACACGTAAGCGAACCTCAAGTTTGGTTTTCATATAATTTAATTTAATATAATTTTAAACCGTTTTGTGCGTCGTCCGGTTAGTACGACGGTCCCTTGACCGTCGCTATAATCAGATTCTACTGTAGGTATTGAAACCGAAAATAAATATACGTGTCGTCACAATATAATACGCATTTAGGTGCGTGGAGTTCGAAAAACGTATTTTGGACTGGTGAAAATTTGTAAAATCGCCCACAAATGCTAGAAAAGGTAAAATCGATTGCTTTGGCTTTATTCGTCCATATAATATGTTTAATTTTGTAAATTGTTATTATTTATCCTAAAAAGAATGAACAACATGAAATAATATGTTCAGCATTGCGAGGAAGGAAAATAGTTCAAAAATTTAATAAGGACCCGTTAATAAATCAATAGGATCACCAAAATTTTACATCTAGGGCAGGGGTGTCAAACTGGCGGCCCGCCACGTATATTTTTGCGGCCAGAATAAACTTAGGTGATTGCTTGTTTCATAATAAAAAATATATATTTCTGGGAATATTGTATATTTTACGATAAATACATCGTTCAAAAATGGAGGTAGTGGGTGAACAAAAGTCATCAGTGCGGCCCGCGGAAATTTCGTTTGTCAAAAAATGGCCCGCGGATAGAATGAGTTTGACACCCCTGATCTAGGGGCTGTCGCAAAGCATTTTTTACTATCGGATTTTTTATTTCTTTAGTTGTGTTTGGTTTTACAAAACACCTAATCTCATTGCTTATTTTTACCTCTCTTGTCAATTCGAAGCTAAATTTTCTTTTCTTTTTTTTTTTCTTTTTAGATTAGTTGATTATTTTTTATAAGAATATCACCGTTATCAATAAAGAAACAATAAGTTGCAAACTTAACAAATTAACATTTTAGGTACTAATTTTAACACTTGCAAGTTTACTTTACCATTTCGATAACCGTTCTTTTAAAATTTAATATTATATTATTAATAATATTTTTATTCTATAACATCCTGACTAATTGCAAGTAAACAAGATGAAAAACACGTATAAAGACCATCAGATTTTATTACTCTTGGTCTGAAATATTTTGTGAACTTCATTTTCAATTTAATTTGCTAAATTTTTACAAGAAATGTTATCAGCTATCTTGTGAACTTGGCGAAGTACATTAATAATTTTAAGCTCCAAATTTGGAACACTTAATTTTCAAATTCGATTTGTTCGATTACAAAATGCATCCTTGAGAATTTTAATTGATTAGAACAACAAGCACGAGATTTTTACAAATTACTTATTATTTTTGTAATTGCGTACTAAAATCACATGAGGTTGAATGTTGTTGAATGAGAAAATCGGAGCGCCGCAGGTGATTAAACTTTATAAATCTGTACCTACCAAGGTTTTGTATTTCAGCTGCGCTTTTCTTTACTAAACACAGATAAGCTAGGAGAAGTCTGAAAGACTAAAGTTGGAATTACAATAATTATTGTTTACATTTATTGTTATCATTATTTTATCTATAATTGTGACTCATAGCAACGACTTGCAAGTTCCGTTCCTAGTTCAATCACAATTTTAATGTCGAATATCAAAAGTACTAAAATTTTTATTTGGTAATTAAATATATTTTTACATAAGTATCGATTTTTCATGAAAATATCAAAGACCACTACCTACTAAAATCACAAGCAGGGATTCCCTTTTAGTATTTTAAGTAATAATTTTGAGAGATTGCGAAGCAAAAAATATTCTCATAATTGAAATTGGAAGGCCTAATTAAAATATTTTTAAGATGCCCAGAATAAGGTGATTTTAAAACAAAAAATTATGTCGCCTCAATTATAATTTTATCAAATTCATTGAAATATGTACACCCATAATTCAGTTCAATCAATCAAACGTGACAGGTAGTCAGCAAAATAGATCAAATTGAAGATCGAACTTCAAAAAACGATGGATTACTTGACAGTATCTCGACATTGATCGAAAGCATTACTTGTAAGGCAAAAAATTACACTAATGCACAATAAAAAATTGTTAATTACCACAAAAATGTAAAAATCGACATCTAAAAGCATTATACAATTTACAATCTGTGTCAGTGTTACACGACATGTCTTGCAAATTTTTCTTTTCCTTAGTCATGATTTTCTTTTCTCGTATAACCACCCACAATTCTGTTACCGAGAATAAAAAGTTTTAGGGGAGACTCGATCGAGGGTTGCTTGCTAAGTTCGCTCTTCTAGTTTCACCTGTTGCTTGCACCAAAAAACAGCAGCAAGTGAAAAATTCAATGAATTTTAAGCGTTTCTGTCTATTTGCATCGAAAATAAATTAGTAAGATTATGAATAATCTTTAAGCGTATTTTAAAATCATTTCTTTAACTTATAGATGAATAATTGAAAAGCAATCGACGTGAAAAGCGATAGATAATATTATAATAACCGAAAGTCTGAATATAAAAAGAAAAAGAAAATCGTTGACGTAGCCCACTATTGCTGCACTAGCATTTTTTTCGGGGTTGCGAAAACCACCTCTGAATAAATAAAACTAATAAAGAAAGTTTTTCCTCCTGTCCAACCGACTAATTAATGAAACAAACTTTTGTGGTCGTGATTTATCGTAAAAAAATAGAAAATGAGTTAAAAAGTTATTCTTTTCTCGTCTTAAAAATATCGAATATATAAACCATTTTTATAGTATAAAGTTGAAACATTTTGTGAAAACGCATAAATTTCGCACGAGTAAGCTCCCAGATTCTGCAAAATAAACAAAAACTCTAATTACAAAAGGGAACTCGTTTCTCGGAACAAACTACAATTCAAAGCATTAAATCAATGTGTTTTGCGTTTATCTGTCGCTGTCCGAGCATCCATCACGAAAACTCCTCCTCTCTGGACTTTAGTAAAGCAAGCAGAAGAAAAACTTCATTGTGCGGGAAATCCGCAATCTTCTCAAAACTCTATTTCAGTATACTTTTTCGGTTTTAGTTTTCGCTGAAACGATGTATACAATTCCGAGAGCGTCTCTAGGGTGGCAGCGACACACCGTCATTTTCATAATTCGGCCGTCTGTATTCTCTTCCGTTACATTTCGATCGAGCTGCGTCAGTCGCGCGCGAGTGACAACAAAACTGCCAAGAAAACTTGATTGACCGACAAGTGACAATTATTCGTTTTAGGCCAGCTAGCCAGCAGGCAAGTCGTTTTAATTAAAATTCAATCCGTCACAAGAAACGTTATGCCAAGTCGTAAATAGCAAATTCAATGCAGAGAACACAGAAAGCCGGTCAAACTGCGACTACGTAACAAATGGTTGTGGAGTTCTAAGGATTAAATTTGATCAGTGTGGACATCGAGATTCATAGCGCCATTACGCCATGATCTACGATCGCTTTTAGAGAGAAACTACATTTCACTAACTCGTGAAGCTTTGCAACTGCCACCGTAACCACAAAGTGATAGTCAACAATGTGAAGAAAACGACCGTTCGCCGCAAATGTTAGAAATTATTCACGTGAATGAAAATCGATTTTTAAATTTTGTACAAAATTAGCGGCCAATTAATGGCGATATAATTTAAGCGGAAGGGGATTAAGGAAGAGGTTTGTGTGTGGACACGAGTAAGGAACATAATTTACAATATTACAAATGTATGCCCAAGCAAACAATGCACTTACACCCACCCGCAAGGAATATCAGATGGAGGGAGAGAGTAGCCAAAATTTATGAAATGATTCGAGCGGCATCGTCCATATATCTCTTCGGAATCTCGGTGCCTATAGATGACGCTAGGCTCTTCCATTTACTTCTAATGTATTACGGCGTCTATGATCGTTGTCGTGTATTGAAACGGTTGTATTTATTGCCCCATTAAGGCCCGTTTAAATCATAACTAAACTATAACTAACAGCATATCTTGTAACTGGAAAATGCGAATTTCGACCGTAAATAAACACAAAGTCAAATATGTATACAGGAAGTATGCAACGAACGATATGATGCATTACTCCTTTCTGTTGGCTCGATAATATTTTGAAAGAAAAACGATTGCGTTAATTATTTATCCAAGTTTAGAAAGTGTCATCCAAGTAGCAAGTTGGTAGTTTAGTGAAGCTACGTCAAGTTTGTTACATGTACTGAGAAGATCTTGTCCCGGTCGAACTCCTCTCGAGCGACCGCCTGGCTGACTTGACTGAATTATGGCACACACAATTTATGAACATTTGTAATCCTATTCAAGGTTTTATGCAGATATTACTCACTCAAGCAGGGAATATGAGTTTATCAAGCTTTCAGACGTAAATCATTGCCCCTCCCGAGTTTATCTGTAAATTGCACTTTCCAAGCGTCGAATATAGGATAGATACGAGTGGGTGGATGGCCCCCAAACCAGTCGCACAAATCATCGCGAATTTGAGAATAGAACGAAATACAACTCACTAATGCCTATCTCGACTCGCCCTGTTAGACGTACGCGTCTGTTCCAGCTAGCAAAAACCATAAGTTATAAGTTATCCTGCAAGGTGCTGCTGAAAGAGATACAGCACAAGCGCTTCGTAATTTCTATATTTGTTATTTACGAACTTTCAGATAACTTCTTGATTTTTTTCATTTTGCCTGCCATGTATCACAAGGTGACAACGATAAAGAGTCCCCCGTGAAAACCCAAACGATGACGAGAGGAAAAACAACCAGCTATTAATTTTATTGATAACATTCTAAATGTCAACCCGTAACTTTTATACCTAATATATTTATTTGTAATTTTCCATTTTAAATATTATACTTTCGAGAAGCACTTGTTCAACTATTTTACAATAAGTAAGTGATCCTTGATCCTGCGAGCACGCAAGCACAGACAAACAGACCGAGTTAAAGTTGTAAAACATATTTTTAAAAACTTATCCAGCAAATAAAATTAACAACAGTAAAACTCAAACTGAATTGAATAATGCGAAATTTTGATAGATTTACCGTTTTAGTTATTAAATTTTATTTATAACAAATTGAATTTTATTACTATTAATTATTCTTAAATTAATGTAAATTTTTAATTTAAATGGCTTAATTTTAATGGCTAAGTTAATAAATTTCTTTATAGAATATATTTAACGCCAGGATGTACATAATTATAGGTACCATTTCCGATATTGATCAATACTTTTTTATGGATCTACCGATACCGTACTTTTTCAGACATTTTTTTATTCATATTTTATATTTATCTCACAGTTTATGTGTCCTACAATGTTTCTTGGGCCGATTGACGCAAGAGCGAGATATTCCAATGAAAAGATATCACCAAGACAACAGTACCACTCAAACTTACGGGAATTACTGACAAAATGTATGGGAACGAAATTTATGCCTTCCAGTGATATAATCGCAAATCGTTTATACAGGCTGATAAATAGGTAATACCAGTGATTAATATAAGACTAAAAATAAATACCTACTAAATGAGTCCAAATAATAATTAATCTATATAAAAAAAGGTAATAGCGTTGCGATGGGCTATCCAAATAACCATCAAATGATACGATCACATCAAGTTTACTCAAACTTCCAGCAGAATAATTTAATCAAATAGTCAACAAAATTAACGCCATATGAATGACCTTTTCATAAAAACTTATGGAGTACGAAATAAAAACAACCTTGATACACAAAATTTAACGAACAAAACTGACACTCCCCGAGGAATATTATTCTAGCCTGCAAAATTAAAATCAAAATTTTTCTAACATGTCTGGGCTTGTCCTTTATCGTCCTTTATCAACTACGAGGATAATCAAAAATGACTCTTTATCAACTTTAATGATAGGGAAATGCAAATGTATCCACCAAAATTTAATTACAGCTAACGGTAATTTTAACTCCTAAAATGTACATCAAATAATGAAATTAAACAACTTACGTTAGGTACAAATTAACAGTATGAATGTTGCGCCACTCATAAAAAATGATTTTTGAATTTTGATGCATTTTACAGAACATTTCTTGCTGTTTTAAAGACTTTTTATTGCAGGTTTTGAGATCAATATCTTGGTCTCGAAGCGTCAATTTAGTCCTGTATAAACGTATCCTGTATGCATCCAATGCAATATTTATTTATATTGCCCTCAGTTAATTTCCAACTGGAAGAAACTTGGCAAGCAATATTAGTCTCTGCCAACCGAGCAAGCCAGAGGGACATATTGTCACTAACCCTCAGATTGGTATTTTGGAGAAATTCAGAAACATCGTTTCTTCTCCGTGAAAATAGTCCCAGCACCTACCACGTCCCATATTATTAGTATACAGAAGATCCGTACCATATCAATTCGACAATTTGTGTATCAGGAGGATCATGACTACCTCTGAATCCAATTATGTTGTAAGGCCATTGGTACCCTAGTAGGGTTTTTGCTTTTCTCCGACTAGCAGGTTAACTCCCTAAGTAATTTGATTTCTAAGTACGATAGTTGCGCGAAGTTTTATGCGATAAAAAGCATCGGTCCAGAATGAAACCCAAATTCAAGGCTTATGACGAACACAGGGGCCTCATACAACTTGAGAAAATCACATCCACTATGAAACCTACAACTTGATGTGCATTGACATGTCCATGAACTACCATCGACTCAGTAGAAGTAGAGTATGATTATCGTTACTTACCAGCAGGATAACATCCAAAATTTGGGGTTGCTAATTCAGCAATAAAAATTTGGAATTCAAAAAAAAATCTATTGTATTTCGCACCTTACGAGTGAGAGTACTAATTTAGATTTTAGGTGTGCTTAGCAAACCTTGTATCTTCGCCTATTATTGGAGAGTATTTCATACCTTCCAAACTCCCTGGTCTCGAAGACTAATGTATTGTCGTGATTTAAACTGAAATCCAGTTTCGTATTGGTAATTTGCTTTAGAATAAGGGATGTTTTTACACATAGAGACAAGGTCGAGCACAGTGTTGTAAATAAGGGTCGATTTATGTTACCGTTGACACAAAAACACACTATTATTGTTGAATGTTGGTGAAATCCAGTGATTTATAAAAATTTTGTGGCAATTTAATCTGAAAAGAAACGAATTTAATTGTTTTAATTTGAATTTGGTGCCCGAAATCTTACCTATTTTGAGCTGCAAAAATGGCTTAAATTTTCGTTTTTCTGTTGGTAATTTGAAGTTTCTAAACATGAAACGTAGAGAATTTTAGCGAGAGAGCTGCGAGGCGACTGTAGAGCCAGCAAGGCGTATTTTTGGTGAGGTCCACCAAAGTGACCATTTTTCGAGTTTTCTTGGAAAACCAAGTGTTTTTCAAGCATAATAGTAGTGCGAAGTGTCGTCTAAAGTAGACGAGTGTTTTTAGCTTGATTTGGAGATAGAATCTTTAAGTTGCAGCGTTTTTGGAAACGCACATTTGGAAAGTCCGATATTGCACATGTGGAGGAAAATTTTGTCAGTTCCGCCATTGACGAATGATCGAATGATTTTTGTAATCACAACGATTACGCACCTACAATTAAACATTTAGAAGAATAAATTCAAACTTCGTTGAGATTTAAATTGAATATTTTCACTCACCTAAATTTCGAGGTTAGTTTTACAATTTTTTGAGATTGGTTCAAATCGGTTGCGTTTTCCCAATAAACTTTATTATACGGTTACCGATCGTCCTTATCTGGATATTTAAGAAGAATTTGTGAAGATTTGGAGCCTCAATTCGATTTTTTTCATGAAGAGCACAGCTGTACAATGATGCAATAGGTTACTGGACAACAGGTGTCTAGCGGAAGGAAGTCAGCGGTTCCAAAACGTCGACAACAAGTGCCATCGTATTGGTAAATAAACTTTATAATTTTGTACACCATTATTTTATTGTAATTTATTTGTGTCACACAGTTTGGTAAGATTTCTACTGGATTTTAAAATCTATGCGATTTTTAGTGAAGATTTTATAGATTATAATCTGGATTTGCGTGACAATGCTAAGATTTTTGGGATTGTTTCGAAAATTTTAAAAAATTTTCTGAGATTTTACAGATATTTATTAAGATTATGAAGATTGTTAGGGATTCTACAGCTTTTATAAAGATTTTATAGATTTTATAGATTGAAACAAGGATTGTTAAGATTTCTACTGGATTGTAAAATCTATGCGATTTTTAGTGAAGATTTTATAGATTATAATCCGGATTTTGCCTTGGTGTACAACAGATTTTTGTAGTGATTTACCCCTCGTCCAGAACTAACCTAAAATTCTACGCTGTTTGTGTTACTTTGATATAACAAGAGGTCTTGACCATGGCTGTCCGCATGGCTTTCGGATCTATGAGACAGGAAGATGTCATGGAGCCTAAAAGATTACAATACTGATGCGGAACAGCTTGTGAGGTTAACCTGGACATGAATTTGTACTACGCACAACCACAACAATTTTCTGATTTGATTAGGTTTGTCTCTTCAGTTCAGGTTAGTTGTTTATTTGATTTTCATTTTGTATCGGTTATGTTCCTTCAAAATATTTATTATTCCAATTTCATTATTGTTTGTATTTATTGATTTTTTATACCTGATTTTTGAATTTTAAAATATGTCATCTTCTCGTTCAATATTTCTTTCACTATTTGGCACCCAGCAGCAGTTTCGGCTTTTTTCAAGAAACAAATTCCTGAGCAAAATAATTCCCGAAGTCCTGACTCTAAAAGACTGGATGTTTCTAAGTTATGACAAATGAGATTGGTTAGCATAAGTTTTCCACTTTTACTGTCTATTTTCAATATTTCTTGCTCAACTAAAAATATTTGTAATTTACTTTATTTCAAATTTTGTGGAAAATAAAAGATTTTGAGATTTCAAAATAACATTTTTCTGAAAAATGTGCTTTCTTCTTAATAATTTTTAAATTTAAATTTATGTTAATTAATTTTAATACTTTATTGTGAATTAAATATTTGAACATACGTACATATTATTACATAATAATATGTGTATTCATTCATAGCTAATCACGCCATTCCGTTCTCTTGATCGTGATCTTGCGTGTAGGAAAGAAACTCTGCCGAGACTTCTTCAACTAATACATACTCACTGACGCTCTCCTTACTCTCTTATCATTACGTCCTTTTTTGCTTTTACTAAAATCAGGATGAGTGCAACAACCAATCTACGAGCTTCAAACAACCGGGATAGATTTGGATTTAAAGTTAACAGGGATGACAGGACAGTAGCGGCACAGCATTAATAAATTTACCGAAACCAACCAGAATTGACATTATTTATTTATATTAATTATGTCTAGTGTAGAACCTAGTAAGTCGAGTTACTACAATCACTCGTTGTATTAACTTTTAGTCACTGGACTTACTAGGCTTTACAATAATTAATTATGCTAGCTAAATTGTTTTTTATGGGTGGGGGGAAGGTAAAGTTGTACCATGAACACATTAACTTCCTATTTTGAGCTGAGCCATTCGAATTTTCCGTTTTTCCTAGTAGTCCGTCCCTGAAAATTTCCACAAATTATTCTTCTCATTCATTATTTGATATTTTTTCAAAAATTAATTGTAAGATTATGTAAAGCCATTTGGAGTTATTTTAGACAGTTTAATCATTTACGACAGTTACAAAAACACACGTAACAGCTTTATCAATAGTTAATTAGGATTATCACGATTTATACGTATAAATTTGACGTCAAGATATTTAAAATAAGTTAATACTAATCATTATTTAATGTGTATTTGTAGCATGAGAAAATCGATACAATAAATAATACAAGTAAATATATTTATGTGTTTACGTGAAAATAAATGAAACAAAAAATGAAGACTATATCGAACGTGCCTGAAAAACGTCATCCAATTATCTTTGATTATTTTCCCTAGGTGTATATAAAATATTGCAGTTTGGTACAAGTTGCGGCCAGTAATTAAGCAATCTATCAATGGATGTCCAAACGAAAGGCTGATCGATAAATATTAGTTATGAAGTCTTCCAACCCAGCGTTGCTAAACTCTTCTTGCATATCTGAATCTAAAAAAAATTTCGAATTCGTAATCATTTTTTAAATTTACACTTAATTAAGTGTGAAATCGACTAACTATCTAATTGTAATTCCCGAGAAGGATAATTATTCTTGACCATGAAGGAAACGACTTGACTGATTTATGGGCTTCTAGCTGGACACGCAACTGTCATGCAGTAATTTTAATCTTGGTTGTAGTCGGCATAGGAACGTCAACATTTAAATTGCACTATTTGAATATCATTCAACAATTATCGTTTATTATTATAAAAACCTTTGATTTATTACGTTACATAACCTCAAATTAAGTTTTCAAGGGAGGAAAGCATGGCAGGAAGAACTTCCGCCTTGACAAATTTTTAACACACTGAAAAAATTGTAAACCAATACAAATTTGCACGCACAAGTTTCTCAAGTCGAAACTTCCATTCTAAAAGTTTCTCATTCGGTGAAACAAAGTTAAAAATATATCGTACATCAGTAACGTAGGAACCAGGAAAAGTTAACCAGGTGTAAAGTATGATTATAATAACAGTTGGAAATCTATAAATCAATCACGTTAATAAGTGGTTAGAAAATACACCCAGCGTAAAGTTCGTATAATAAATAAATTCAATGGTAATTTCGAAGTTCCATATAAATGAGCTTATGGTACAAAGCAGCATTAATTACTAAGTCTCTTGACTGCTATCCATCACTGTGATTAATTGCAGAATTTTTATGGTTCTTTACTCATACACATGTAAATTTCATTGTTAACGAACACCCTATTTGCTAATTTTTGTAAAAAGTACCATTAAGTTTATTTACGTCCCAAGTCGTGATAAATAAGTACCGTGGATGCAATTTGCGTAGTGCGTGTTGACCTCCAGCCTCCATCATATCTTGTAAACTCAGGTTTGTCGAGAAAAGCAGTATTTTAGAACATGGACACTTATGAATGGGACATCTCAGCGTGTCCCCGGAATGTCGTCCTGCCAAGATGGGAGTGTGAGATCTCATCTTTACATCACAATACATGCAATATTTAACCAACCATCTGCAACGTAAGATAGATAAATGTGATTTGTTTTCATAAAATTACAGTAAATCTCGGATCATATTCGTCCGATTCAAAAAGCTCGTTTGGCCTCGATCAAGAAAGGATATTCTCTAAATTATCAACTTAATTGAGCATTAAATTGAAGCAATCCTTGGCATCATCGGCAAATATAAGAATAAAATTTAAAATGAAAAATACATCAACACCCACAGTTGAAACGTAAAATACATAAAGTATAATGGATTGTCAAGCAGCAAATGAAAGAGTCATTACACGGCACTGCATGTGCTCGTGCTTACACTTTCAATCTTGAGTTTTGAAGAATGGAAGTTGTTCAAATTGTCAGACCACCATCTTTAGATGACAAAATTATTAGTACAAAAATAAAAGTTTCCTAATTACTTGACAAAACAAACAGTAGCTAAAAAATTAAACTTCAATTTGACTTACTCGTTCGCGACATTTATAATAAATTTGGGAAAGTTTGCACAACTTTTGATGGTCATTTTGTTCATTTCAAACAATCATGTCATTCAATCAGCTTTAGTGTTTAGTTATATCGAGGAAAACGAGAAATCTGCCACACTTTTGTCAATACAGTGAAGCTATAAAAACCACTCGTGTCATTGTGAATGACGAAAGTTTCCTTTCAATTTAGCGAACGTTGCACAAACTTTAACAAATTATTTACCTTATTTATTAAATTTAAAAATTTTTGAGGTAGTAAAAAGCGTTATTCAAATATTTGCTGCTAGTATAGCGCAATTGCGTTGTCCAAATATTTAAAAACACTTAATTTAATAGCTTCCGTCGAAATACCGTTCAGTGGTACTTCGGAAAGTCTCCAGCACGCTTCTCAATCATTTGCACTAAAGAAACAATAAAGAAGTATCTAAAGATATATGAGACCAAAGTAGAAAATAAAATGTTGAGAGAAAGAGAAGAAATTCTACAAGTGCTGGACCGCAATGGTAGCAGATGTGGTTTTTGATGTCTCTGTCACCTAAACTTGAAAGATGTCCAAAGTGTGTCATATTGAAGTTTGGATATTGGTCTTATTTATCGCAAACGTTCTGCACGAAATTGCCAAAAACTTAGATAAAAAAGAAGTCTCGTAATTGGTCGTTTATTAAATAAACTTCATTGAAAAAGTTGCCTTGCCAACTTTTTTAAATCAAGCAATTTTGTTTTCTTTTCGTGATTACAATTAAATTTCTAATTGGTGTTACTGATTATAAATTTCGTTATCAGACATTTTTCTTCCAAAGAGCGTATAATCACAACTCCAAAAATACATTAGGTACATTTTTTAAGGTAAACTATTGTAAGATTTTACCACTTTTTCAATTTATAATCAATGTTAACACTGCACTGTCGTATTTAAGTTTCAATTTGAATGGAATAAATTAGAAGCTCTAGTCCTTTACAAGAAAGATGAACATTACGTTACAGCCATTTAAATTTAACACAGACAACCAAATATTTTATGTGATCGCTGGTTGAGTTACAGAGCGGAAATTCTGGGTTCAAATCGCGAACTGCACAGAATTTCTTAGCTTGGCCTTCCAGTGGACTCCAATGAATATGCTGAGAATCCAATTGACCACGCCAATCCTTGCTCCAATTTTTGCTCAACGTTTCAATATGTGAGACTAGTAATGAGAAAGTTTGACCCTTCCTCGGATTTAAACCCGGTACCTCGCATTCGCAACCGATCGCTAACTCCCGGATCGTCTCCTTGTAACGCTACTGGCTTGTGTATTATATCCGGTGATCGGGACTCCAAGCTCTGTATTACAAAAGAAAATCAACTAAACCTTTATGAATTACAATATTTCAAAATAATGAACGTCCGTCGCTTTGAAAATTTCGCAAACGTTGATGTTTTATTGACTGATAGAAGCAAAAAATGATAATGACTTATAGTCCAGTCATTCTACGAACGACATAATGATAAAGTCGAAAATGATACTACCTGGAAGCTAAAACTGGGGTTGTGTAGAAGAAAAAATTCTAAGAAAGATAGCGCTTTTTGCATCGCCCTAGCTGGTGTAGAACATAATCTAATAAAAAATTAACCAAAGTCGAAAAACCGTTTTTTTCGATTTAAGAATAAACGAAGCATCTTACAAAAGAAATTTAAATTAGAAAGTTGTAGATAATGAAACAATCTATCGAATGCGACCAGAAAAATGGAAATTCGTTATTTAGTTTCGGAGAATATCGAAAAATAATAGTCAAAAATTGCTTTTTTTGTTTTTGCTGTGTTTTTTACAATTTGCAAATTAAATTATTCTTTGTTCGAGGAAAATGTTGCCTCTGTCGAGTAGAAAACGAGCTTATTTGAAAAATTTCAAAAAATGAATAATGCACGATTTAAAGCGGAATTACGAAAAAATTACCTTTTCGTAAATCGGCCATTGCTCACGATGGAGATGGCCTAGGGCAGCGATTCTCAACCTGGGGGTCGCGGATCTATTTTAGGGGGTCGCAGAAAATTAAGCGATTTCTTTCCAAAATTAGTTTTGAATTTGAATTGGAAATTAGTAACCTGAATTAAAATTCTTAAATTAAACAAACACTGAAGATTACTTTGTTGCTCAAACAATTGAATATAGGCGATTCAAGATAAGCGATACGCCACCAACGGTCGCCGGTTGAACTAATTTCAGAAACATGGGCATCTTGGTTTGTGCTTGGTTTATCTTGGTTTATCTGTTGTTCCTTCTGACTAGAAGACTGACTTTCAGTTGTTATAACCTTCTAAATAGAAATATTTAAAATGCCCAACGCATTTGAGTGACTTTGAGGTGCAGGTTAATATGCCAGAAGTTAAAACAGTGTGCGATTTTATAGTAACAGATCAAACTTAAACGGTTTTACTGTCCTGAATAGTTTAACATTTTTGGAAGTATTAGTGCAAGGTGTCAAAAAGAAACATCAGGATAAGAGAACACATCGGTTGGGAATAAAAGAGCGAGTTGTTTTAGTTTTGTGCAAGTTGAAAACGAATTTAACATATTCATCGTTATCGGTGTTATTTGGTATATCTGCAGCCGTTTAAATAAAGATATTATATTTAATTATTTAATTTTATATTATGTTTTTATCACACAAATTATGAAACATGTTTTCTATAAATTTTTTTTTTTTGTTACAAATAACATTTCCTTTGCAAATTCGTAGTTATAAACTTATAAACCACTTCGATAGTAAGAAAACTTTTGTCGAATGATGCATACAACACAAAATATTGTTTTTTTAAATTTAAAAGGGCCATTTCCATTTGGATCTGCCCATAATGTTTACATCTTTTTAATGTCCACGTATTATTTTTCTTGGCAATATACCGAACCCCTGGTAAACCATCATGGGTATTCTTTTCTGCACCTACAAAAATATTTGTTGTAAGTTATATTTTTATAGTTTTTTTATTCATTAATACCCAATTTTATTCTTAATACTTCCATTATTTACTTGATAACTACCTTGTTATATTGAAAAAAGAAGAAACTTATGATAACCTACAAATACAAAATAATGTTCTTTTATTATAGGTTATAACTAGAAAAAGAGATTGTACCAACCTTAAAGGTGTTTAATTAGTTTAGGATTATACAATGATTTTAAAATAAACACTGAAAAACTATTACTTCCACAAAAAACTTTAATTAAAACATCCATGCATTCGCTTTAAATCAATGTAAACAAAGCTAACCATGTTTCTGAAATTAGTTACGATTCCTACCGCTCTGGCGCTGCGATCTTAAATTCGATCGCTTATAGGATTGATAAACTCGTATCAAAATATCAAGATCAAGGAAGTCATTAATAAGTAAAAACAGTACAAGTTGAGTATTTGCGTGTTTTATAGATATGTGTATCTTTTTTTAATATAAATTTTAAACAAATTAATTTATGACAATTTTTGATTACTGACATAGGCGAAACTAGGGGGTTGCTGGGGGGCTAAGCCCACCAAAATTCAAGTTATCCCCCCCCCCAAAATATCTAAAAAGAATCGATTAACTTAATATTCGCAACCCTTACTCTCTTAGTAAACACTGAATTTCCACAGAAATTTTATTTTTGAGTTGGCAATCCAACCACTTAGTTGATTTCTTAAGAAATGTTAAGAACTGTCCCTTTATTTTTCTATGCTTAAAACTGATTTTTGAAGTAATAGTGTGGTAATTTTTGAAAATAAATAAATATTAACAAATTTTAATTACCGAATATGCTATTATGTGCAAAAACTATTTTTGTTATTATGATATTTCAGTTTAGTGGGGAAAGAAACTTGAATTGATTAGCAAACGATGAGGTTAGCGTCGAAGGCCAGGCTTTCAAGAAGCTTATTATTTTTCAAAAATTAGGTTTCTGCCCTGAAATCCTAAAAATTAGTAGAAAAACATCTTTTTATAATTTCTAACTTCAAATCTAAGCTCTTTTGACCTTAAAAATCAAAAATTTTTTGCCTGCGGCGCACTTTCTCGTTATTTGGATCCCCCCCTTAAAAAAATTGTTTGAAAATATTTTTTTAGCCCCCTCAAACTTTTAACCCTAGTTGCACCTATGATTACTGACATTGTTGGGGTCGCAGAAAATAAGCAAGAAAATTTGGAGGTCGCGTCGTAAAAACAGTGGCGTAACTTCAAATTTTAGACCTGGGAGCAAAAGCTTTGACGGGCCCCTTGATTGAGAAGTGTGCGATGTGAAAACAAAATTTGGTTCCAAAATAATACAGTTTAAGGGGACCATTCCTCCCCCTGCCCCCCCCCCCTCCACCGTTATTTACGCCATTGTCCATACCTCCCAAGACCATAGATTGCACACTCATTTCTTCTCATTTTAGGGTGTTTAGTGGACTTATCCACCCTAGAAAATTGAAAAACACTTCAAAATGAGGTAAAATTAAGTATTATCAATTTACTAAAAAGTCAATTAAAACATTGTTAAACCAAAACAAATTTATTCCTCTGAAATGGGCGTCAAACCGGGGGGTCTGGGGGGTATAAAATACCCCCCCAGGTATACGTAAGCAACAAGCCGACTTAATAAAATTGATAACCAAGCAAGTTTGATTCTTGAATTGCCTCCTTGTTGCTTTACATACCAAACGGAATATTTTATACCCCTAAGCCCAGCTGGAGTGGCTTGGAGAGTGACAGGATCGGAGTGAATCTGAAAACCAGATGTAGTACAATGGGTCCGAATTAGAAGCTTAGGTGCGTGTGAGTTTATCTTACTCTCTACAATAAATCCAGACCATGAAACCCACTTGGCCCTACAATGGTTCCATATGTCAAGTTTGAAGAGAATCATCGGTAACCATGGAAACGATATTTGCTTTTAATAAATAAAAATAAAATAAAAGCCAATTAACTATTCATTTGGCTTTCCTATCTTCCACAAAACGCAGACCAGAAGGTCTAGGAGAAAATTTGTTGGGAATATCTACAGGGAAGGGTACACAACAACTCGGCACCGGCGGATTTCTCTTTGTACAGTACCCTCATTTAAAAAAATCGTTCGTAGCACTAACCTAATCTCGACGGTAACAATAACGAAGAAACAGCGCTCGGCCCAGAATATCAAGAAATGGCCAAAAGGTATAATGAAATGATAAAAGAAGCTAAAGAAAAAGACTGGCAAAATTTTGTCAAAGTAAAGGGTAACGAAGAACCCTGGGGAGCAGCATACAAGATAGTAAGAAACAAGAAGAAGAAAACCATAATCAGCGACATCAAGAATGAAACAAACGGCACTACAGCAACTACATGGGAGCAAAGTATTGAGATACTGCTCGACCATTTCTTCAAAGACGGCGAACAAGCAGCAAGAAGAGAAAATGAAGATGAAGAAGAAGAATCCCCAGAAGAAATTAGTAAAGAAGAAATAGAAGCGGCGGTCAAGAAACTGAAGAAGGGCAAAGCCCCAGGTATAGATGGTATAGTACCAGAAATGGCGAAAGAGGTCTGGAGAGCTGTTCCGGATTATATACACTTGTTATATAACAAGTGTCTATCATCTGGCTGTTTCCCAGCGGCCTGGAAAGAGGCCGGCTTGGTCATCATCCACAAGTCTCCTACTAAGCCCAAGTCGAAGGCGTCATCATACCGTCCCATCTGCCTTCTACCCGTCTTGGGAAAGGTATTGGAACGTGTGATGGTTGCCAGACTGGAAAGTGAGGTGGGAGAGACTATGGATGATGCTCAATACGGCTTCGTGAAGGGTCGCAGCACCGAAGATGCATGGCATAGGGTAAAGGCTGTCGTAGAAAATTCAACTTCAAAATACGTCATCGGCATTTTCATCGACTTCAAGGGCGCGTTCGACGGCCTCCTTTGGAGTCAGATAACTCAAAAATTAATTGACCTTAATATCCCAGAACTCTCTTTATGGCTTAACTACTTCAGGGATCGTCTTGTCAGGGTAATTGGGGAGGTAAATTCTGTTTCAAAAGAAGTCCGACGAGGGTGCCCACAAGGGTCCATCATCGGGCCCTTCGTGTGGAACCTAATGTTGGACGAGCTACTCGCACAGCTCAGAAATATGGGATATAAGGTAGTAGCATACGCCGATGACATTCTCATCTTAATAGAAGCAGACGCGAGAAAACTGCTGGAAAACAAGGCCACTCAGGCGCTTGAGTTAGTTAAGGGTTGGGGGGACAGGATGGGGGTAGAGTTGTCAGAAGAAAAGACGATAAGCATGATGCTTAAGGGGAATTTTGCCAAGACCAGACCGCCGCACATCAAGATAAACGAAGAGCCTATCAAACATGAAATCGAGAAAACAAAATACCTAGGAATACACGTAAGCCCAAGACTTTATTTCGGAGCGCATCTAGACGACATCAGGCAGAAAATAAGCGCAATAATGGGAAGCATGAGGAGAATAGTCAAGAGAGACTGGGGACTGGGCCGAACAGCGCTAGACACAATTTACGAAGGACTGATCATATCAAGCATGACATATGGAGCAAGTGTATGGGGGCACGAAATGAAGAAGAGCACATATCAAGATAAGATCAACAGAGCTCACCGAACGGCACTAATGGCCTCAAATAACTTTACAAGAACGGTATCGACAGAAGCTATGCAAGTGTTAGCAGGAAAAATACCATGGGACCTCGTAGTACTCGAGAGAAAAGAGACGTACGAGAGAAAGAAAGAAATTGCCCCCAAAGAAGGAGATCTAACTACTGCCGAAGAAAGACTGCTCCCCAAAGCGACGTTTAAAAGACTTCTAAGAAGTAGAGTCTTAGATAGATGGAGTGAGAGGTGGACTAGTTCCACAAAAGGAGAAGTCACACGAGAACTGATTCCTAATGTTCAATTTGCTATGGAGAAACCTTGGTTCTCTCCTAGCACATATCTTAGCTTCCTCCTAACCGGACACGGTAGTTTCAACTACAAGTTGTTCGAGTTTAACATTTCTGACACAGCCGATTGCTCATGCGGCATAGTAGAAACATGGAGACATGTCTTCTTTGAGTGTGAAAATTACAGACACTCCAGAGAGCAGCTAGGAGAAAACCTAGACATCACAAAAATCCAAGAACTACTCGCAACTCGCGAAGGCTACGAAATCCTTGAAAATTTCGCCTCAGAAATCTTCGTCACACGTCTCCAAAGAAGGAACGCCGCAGCTGGCTGAACCTATTCTTATTCTTATTCTTATTCTCTATTTTTCTATTTTACTTTTTCTCTATTCTCAAAAACTCAACAAATTCTCTTACCTTTCTTTCTTACCTTTCTTTCTTACCTTTCTTTCTTTACTTTTCATCTAAGAGTGACTTCTCCTCCCCCCTTCTAAACTACAAAATTATCTTTCTGAAAATATCTTTCAAAATATCTTTATCCTTCAAAATATCTTTAAAAATATATCTTTCTGCTCTGCTCTGCTCAACTTTATCATCTCTATCTTACTTCACTTCAACCTTTTCTAAAAACTTCTAGTCTCTTTCCTTTCTTAATACACAAACCTTCCCCTGAAAGCTCAAAAGTAGATTTAGGTCAAAACAGATTGAAGGACCGAAGATCCAAAAGCAGGGAAACCTAAGTGAGGGATCCCAAAGCTCTGGAATGATCTAGTGCGGACCTGCAGAAAATCTGGGCCAATCTAACCTGGAGAAATCCGAGTTAGATATAACTCCAGACAATGACAGTCAGCAATGACTAGAGTATGGAGAGAGTATACTTGCGTATGAGATAGATAAAAATCTTATATGCTTACGGATGCTAATATAGCTACACGTATTTTGCTAGGTCTAGAGCGGCCTAGCCTAAATTGAAAACTAAGCTGGACAAGACTCCGAGGCGGCTCAGCCCTTCTGCAGGACTTAGTTACTCAGACCTAGATGAAACAACGTCTGGCCTTAGTGTCGGCATGGCCTATCGGCAGGATCTAGTTAACTCAGACAATCTGAAACTCTATCCGGCCTTAGTGCCGCCTATGTACCTATCGGCTGGACTCTGTTAAAAATCAGGGCTGGAACTCTGTCAGGTTCTAGAGCTGATAACCAAACCGGAGTCAAAATATATACAAAACACCCAATGAGCCAACATGACTCTAACACATGCAAAGTAGGAAATCCCGTCACACCTCGACCAAATGGCACGAGTTAAAAGTGGGTCAGGACAGACTACGAAGTATGCTGCGGGAGCCGGCACTGAGGGAAAAGAACACTTCGGTGCTCGATTATGTCACACCTAGGTGTGCATAACAACTCTCCTGAAGATCTGAAACTAACACTTCCAGGTTACTAAAAAGGGAGAGCAACTGGCGACTTAGGCACATAACTGCATAGTGATGCTTCCATGTGCCTAAGCAGCCTTATATGGATGCCTAAGGGAAACCGGTGGAGTCCAGGGCAATTGCTCGAATTTGGGGCTCGGCAAAGTCACCTAAGAAGAGTTAACGTAGCTCGCTTGAAACTAGATCTTCTTGTAAGATCGTGCTTTCGAAAATAAAAACCACTACGGGTGGTGGGAGCCCGGGCAGCTTGCTGTCACCCACCAAAAAGAGGAAGGCCAATCGTAGTGGCATAGGTTTCAATGGAGAGTAGGTAATAAGATTAAAAAGTGTGCCTCCAAGGTCCTCAATGGACCTTATAGGAACCTCAGTGGCGACCTGTCTGTCGTTGATCCTCCTCACCTAGGGGCATATATCTGGACTTGCCAATTTGGGTATATGGAATAGGTACCCGCAAGGGGAAACTCACGATGCAGGATAAATGTTAAGTCCACATCTAGCATCTAAAACTAAATCTTTACTATTTGTCCGTTTCCGGCTTGCACAGGAGCTTTTTACCCATGTTTAAGAATGTTTTACTTTACATTGCCTCGGGCCCATAAGAGTTTACCTGGGCTTAAATTCTTCGTAAGAGATAGTACTACCATATACTTTAAGAAAGTAATATTTTCAGTCCTTCTCTAACCTCAAAAAATGGGCATGAATATCGTAATATCGCAATGCGGGTATAACTTACAGATACAGATATATGGCACGGTAGTACACTTGCATGGCGATATTACGATATTCATGCCCATTTTTTGAGGTTAGAGAGTGATTTAAAATATGACTTTCTTGAAGTATGTGGTAGTACTATCTCTTACGAAGAATTTCCCAGGTTGGGTTCTCTAGAGTCTAGACCATCTCCATCGTGAGCAATAGCCGATTTACTAAGAGGTTATTTTTTCATAATTTCGCTATAAATCGCGCATTTTTAATTTTTTGAAATTTTCCAAAAAATCTCTTCTTCTACTCGACAGAGGCAACATTTTCCTCGAACAAGGAATAATTTAATGCAAAATTGTAAAAACACAGCAAAAACAAAAAAAGTAATTTTTGACTGTTATTTTTCGATTTTCTCCAAAAATAAATAACGAATTTTTATTTTTCTAATCGCATTCGATAGGTTTTTCCATTATCTACAACTTTCTAATTTAACTTTCTTTTGTAGGATGCTTCGTTTATTCTTAAATCGCAAAAAAAACAGTTTTTCGACTTAGGATAATTTTTTAGGTTATGTTCTACACCAGCTAGGGCGATGCAAAAAGCGCTATCTTTCTTAGAATTTTTTCTTCTACACGACCCCATGTTTTGCTTCCGGGTAGTATAATTTTCGTATTTTTTCGTAGAATTATTGGACTATTAAATCGGTTAACTCGTTTCCATCATCGTTGGTTCCTACGTTCTTGGGAAGAGAAAAATGTCTTGTAAATCCTAAAAAATTAGTACTTTAAGGTTGAGGTTGAGGTTCCAGTTTTAAACTGGAACCTCAATGTGGGTCGAGCAGTTAATAAAGTGTCCATCAAAATGTTACAAAACAATACATAAAGCGAATCATAAACCACATAAATTGACGACACATAAAACCGATAATATTCAATCGAAGCTAAACAGAATTGTTACAGAAAACAAACTTTTACATAATATTTGATTCAGGAAATACCTGCAAATTTCCTGTTGAAGATTTTACAAAGAAACTCCACCTTTCGTTCACTGATCAATTAAAAAGACAAAATGCAATCAAGAATTATTCATTATTATTATAGGTAGGTACATGCAAATTGTCTTTGATAAAAAGTAAAAAAACAATTTGTAAAAATTGACGCCAGTAAATATACCAAGGTTTTGATTACAGGTTAAAACATTTCCAGTTTTAATTTTAAACAGCCGTACAAAGTAGTACTGCGAATAAATTAACAACTTCAAATAATTAGGTATTCAAAGTGTATCACAATGATATTAAAATTTAAGCATGGAGATGATGACATTTTGTCGGTTACAAAAGTCACAGGTGATTGACCAAATTTATGTACTTATTGTAGTTTCACTTTACATTGCGGCAATTCGTGAAAATTCTTGTCAAACAATCGTTAAAATTAATCGTAATTTTTTTTTTGGTGCGGAAATAATCTAAAAAAATTTTACAATATATTTTTTTATGGCTCATTTGTTATTCATACCTCTGCAACAATAAATTGAGGTTTGCTGAGTCAATTATAAAAATCGTCCCGCAAAGGCTTTAAAATTGACTTGAAAATTTTCACATTGATTTCAAATATAGAAAGGTAGAATGATATGTTGGTAATCCGATGGTCAGTTTGTTGTACACCATCTAATAATATTATAACAGTTTGGAAAATTAGGGTGACTCGTAATGATGAAATTACTCGAATATTTGATCGCATTTCCTTTTTGATTTTTACTGGAGGAAATGGGTGTTTTCTTTTTATAGTTTTTGTGACAAACCACAGATTTATTGTCCATTCTGGCACCCAAATACGTTTTCGATCGTCCATCTTTTTTTTTATTATTTTATGTTTGGCCTTTAGATCTGTTTTACATTTCACATCAATTTACGATGCAAATGGGTTAAGGGTGCTTGTTATTATTTACTGAAGAAGTAGAACATATTGAAAACAATGATTTGAAGAGTAGCATTTTTATAGTAAGCATACAAATAATATATAATTTTTGTTTTGAAGGAGGAAATTTTAAGTAGAAAATGGCGTAAAGTTATAAAGGTAATAATTCTTGTAGGCGTAGTGAGAACAAATTTCCCCAAAACGTTAAGAACACTTAAAATAACCGCTAAAAAACTTTACACTTACATAATTCTTATTCATCACGATATTATCTGGTATTTAGATGAAGTTGGTATTACAATAGAGATTTATATGGTGGCGTTAATGAAAGTTAGGTATTAAAAAGACACGAAGTGTCAGGAATACGGTGAGTTTATAGCCTAAACCCTGTTAAATATTAAACCTGTAGGCATGTGATAAGTGCACCACCACTTACCAGCTGAATTAGCACGACCTGCTTGATGATGTTGCTTGATAGCTCTTAAATTATGAGACTGCGTGCCTTTTGAGTAATTTTTGTTATATAAGAGTCTTGTATGTAGATATTTCGCAACCCCTTTCCACTACGACAAATAACGATAAAACCTAATAAGGGTTTGTATATTGCGAACCACTTAAAACTATAATCTTTTAACAACCCTACAAATTTTCATAAACTATAAAAGTTCGAGAAGCCATTATCGTTTTAATGCCAGCTGAAACTGCAATAAGAGAAAGTCCATTTTTAAGATTCTTAGTTTAGATTAGCATTGTGTGCTTTTTAACTTAAAACATTGGTTTGTCAACAAACAGTCACTTATGGAGGTCAGTTCATAATAAACCAATCCATAACAGCCTATGAAAACTGGTCACGATTTGTGCTCTACGATAATTTGAATACAATAGATGTCAGTAATCTTGTCACACGGTATTAAGTAAAGTCCAACGTTCATATATTTTCCTTCTTTATATAAAATATTTTTTCCTTCATGTATATGGTACCAAGTTAACTTTAATGGTCTTTGTTTATTCACCTTGCTACATCAACAACTCGAGATAACCATAATCGACTTTTTTTTTCAAAACCATTACCACAGACAAACTTAACTTTCCTTACACTACAAAATTCAAAAAAAATTATTCAATAATTTCCGTTCAATATTCCATACTTTCCAACTAGATAGAGTGATAACGTCATTATAAATCTACTCTGAAACTTATTTTGTTATAGAGATAAGAATACTCGATCTAAAATTACGTCCATGTTATTGTGGGGTTGACCGAACTAAGAAGTGTTAAATTAGAAATAGTTCGCAGGTCACAAAATTTTTCTATTTACATACATTTTTAAATGCTCTTCCGATATGAAAGTTGACTGTCTTAATTTTATAATACAAACATAGTCCAAGTGATAAGAAACCCGGAAACTGACAATCATATTAATAAATATTATCATCTTGCAATTTTTATGATAAGAAAAGCACCCTGAGTGATAACTTTTTTTAAGTTTTAAAATTCAATAATTTTGTTGTTTCTTTTTTAAGGATAAATTTTCACAAATTTGTGGAGCGTTGTTTTTCATAAATTGGTTCTTGTGAGTGAAAGAACCACAGCAACACCTCTGTTAATTTTACAAGGCGATTGTGCCTTCACAAAAATTTGAACAACCAACAGCCCTGGTATAGAAGGGAAATTTTCATTCTACTATTTTGTAAAAATTAGGAAAATTAAAAAAATTGGGATGGCACCGATCGAAATTTGAATTTTGTATCCAGAAAAGGGAGAAATTTTTTTCACCTTTCGTTTCTTGTGTTTTTCAAGTGTCAAAAATTGGACCTATTTGGATTACGTTATATTTTCCCAAGAGTATTTTCGCGTAGTGGAAGTGCGATAGTTTAAAAAATGTTAAAATTTCCAGAATCGTGTTGAAATATTGGAGATTTGAGGATTGATATGGTGTAAGTTCAATAAAATTCCATTTTTGCGACCCAGGTGCGCCCAGTAAATTGAATGATTCCATAATTTTCGATGTTGATAACCCATGTGCTGAAGGAATATCCTGATGCCAATTATTATTTCGCATTGCATTTATATGATGCACTTCTTCCTTTGTCACTTTTATTCTATTTATCAAATATTTTACTAATTTATTATTCTTGCTTAATTTCTTCTTCCATCCCAATTTTTCTTTAAATGTTCTTCTTTTTATAGGTAAAAGCAATTTAACTGCAGTCGGTCAATTTAGTTTGGAATAACTCAAAAACTGTTCGCTCTAAAAATAAACTATAAATATAATTTTTGTAGAACATCGACAGTACAATGAAAACAATTAAAAAATGTATAAAGGTAACTTAAAGATTAAATTTAAAAATTGCTGTAAATTATTAATTGCTTAGGAGAGCGAAAAGCATATAAAATAGCAAATATAAGTGAACCATATTTAGTGCTGTTAGATATACTGCAAAATGTAGCGTGTGATGTTTCAAATGAGTGGCATGAAATATAATTCAATTCGTTGTAGCATGAAATAAGCACCCCGAAGGAACTTTACCTATACACCCATTTTTGACATTTACATGGAGTAAAGTTGATTACTTGTTTATTGGTTGACCATTCACCAAAATCAAATTAATTAAACAAGTCAACATCTCCAGTAAACAATTTTTACGCACCACTGCTTCCAAAATTGCAATCCCAAATTCAGTTATTGCATAAATTAGATAAAAAATAATTTAATTGCTTAAAAATAATGGTGAAACATAGTTTTACTATTCTAAGACAAGATTTGGAATTAATTTGTAATCCAATTATGGTTATAAGTGTTTAACGTACAAGACGTTGTCTTAAACTATTAAGCGTCTTACACTTTATACACATATTTTTTTCAATTGTCATGATAAAATGTCAGCCTTGTCAGGATAATTTAACAACATAAACATACTAAAATATTACACGATCGACAACAAAATCAAAATCTGTTTTGTAAGCAGCCATGCGTAGCAATGTTGGTTGACATCAAAAACGAAATAATTGCTTCACCAAATTTATCGAGATGGTAGGCTTATTACACTTCCTTAAAGTATAAGGTGAATAAATTAGCCAAAAACAAACATTGTTTAACTTGTATTGGTGATAATTGGATAATTTCTATCGGTTCAATTTTTTTATAGCTTTGAAATTTCCATATTTGGCAACTTACAGAAAAGTAAAATCCTATTGAGAGAATTAATTCGCCGATTGCAGTCCAACGTCCAGTAATTTATTTCGATTAAAATTTCAAGCTTTTTCTATAAAATTATTGGAAATCTTTTTCAAAAAATATGTGTCGCCATTATTTCATCGAATTTTTTTCGAAAATTGAGGAAAATTCGGTCACATCAGCCATAATGTCTTTTTTTGTTCTAGTTTTCTATTTATTATCTTTTGCAACAAAATCATTTTTTGTTTTTTCACTTTTACCCAGATTATGTAAATAATTTTGACACATAATTTTATGTTCTCACGATTCAAGTTTAGTTGACCGATTGTAGTTGATCAAAAAAAGTTGAATGAAATCTGTAGTGAAATATTTCGACGACCAAGTGTTTCTTTGGAAATTTGTTACAATGGTCGAATTTCTTCTGTAAATTGCAAAATTTTATCATTTTGACTCACGCCAGTTAAATTTTTTTCTACCATCAGAAGTAAATCTTTCTCCAAGTACTATACATATTAATTTTTATCATCAGTTACCATTTTTGTTGACTAATAATTTGTTGTTTCAACAAGGAAATGCAGTAGAACCTGTCACAAACAACTGTGTCTAGTTCAAAACTTCTCAGAATTTCACTGTAAATACCGACAGAAGTGAATTTTTGGACTTTAGTTTGTAACAATCCAAAAATATTTTATTACATTGTTAAACAATACGGACGGCACAAGTATTTGTGATTAACAAAGACAATAATGTCGTTGTTATTATAATCAAGAAAAACTATGACAGGAAATCGGTCCCATTTGTGTCAAACTTGACAGGTTTCACTGTATATCGTATAAAATCGTCTCTCAATAGACAAATTAGTTTTCTTCCACATTTCTCTTTCATTTTTCGTCAGTACGGAGCATATACCTACATCTGCAACCAACCGATAGTGGTGCAATTTTAATATAAAAATTAACCCTGGTTTACTGTGTCAACTTGCAGGTCTATAATTTGAGCAACTTAAGGATCATAAGACCAAACAAATTTAATGATTATTTTAATATTTTCTATCCACAGGCTGATTAATCACTAGAGCACGGATTTTAGGACGTAAAAAATGTTAAAAAAGGCACAATTTTAGTCTATAAAAATCATTGAAGGCGCAATAATTACGAATTTGGGGGTTTGTAGGCAATATATATTTTTCATTACAGAAACTTATAAACATAATATTTAAAAAAATTAGTTAAATAGTAGTTTTCATCACAAGGACGTAAAACGCTCTTTTACGTGCGAGGGGTGTGGCTCTGGATGCCGAGGCGCAGCGCAGCGGAGCCCGAGGCATCCGACCACACTCGAGACCATGTAAAAACGTTTTACGCACGCGTGAGGTAAACTGCTTTTCGTTATTGCGGCCGTAAAACCACCCTTTTACGACCCGATCCGTATATATTTACGACCGTCCAAATGAGTACGTAAAAAGGTACTTTTCGTACCGCAAATCGGGTCGTAAAAGGGTGGTTTTACGGCCGCAATAACGAAAAATTTTTTAATTGCCACCTAAGAACTCTAAGGATAGAAAATACTTACAAATTTTTATGTAAGCTTTTTGCTCTCCTAAATATGTGGTGTTATTAATTTTCTCATCTATTTGTAAATGGCGCTACTAATTTGGGGGGGGGGTACTATGTTTTTTACGTTAACAAATAAATTTACGTTTTTTTTTAGTTTTTGAAAAATGTACCTCCTTACCCCCTATCAGACCTGGAGAACCTCTGCCATTTTTTGTGTTTTGTGTTTAGAGGGTACTAACTAATCTAACTTAAAGCCATTCAGGGTTTCTGAAATCTGTCGCCACCTCTTGGACTAAAGTAACTTCCACTTTATTAAGGTTTTATTAAGGTCGTGTTCTGGTTTGGAATTAAAAAAAATCAAGTTTTTGTTTTTTTGCATATTCTTAAAGTTTAGACCTTTAAGAATATATTCTCAAACGAAAATTTTAAAATTCCAACAGTTTACCACGTTTTAGCTATTTTAGTGACGCAGCAACTGAACCTAGCACTGAGCAACTTACCGAAGGTCGTAGTAATTATGTATTTTATGACATTTTAACATTTTTCAACCTGGTTGACATAATATCTCAAGTTCTATTTAACCGATTTGCTTCAAATTTTATATCAACCTTCACTATATAACTGTCTATCGCCCCTACTACTTTGGTATAAAAATTATTTGGTTTACTATTTTAAAAAATTAAGAATTGTGAAATAAATAGTCAAAAAATGAATTTTTTTCTTCAGACAGCCGCCATTTTGCGAAAAAATTTTTTTCCGTTTTCATTTTAGTAGGGGCTATAACGACATGCTTACTAATTAAGAATCTTTTTTGAAATCTTGTTTTAGATGACCAGAAAGGTTGCAATCATGTCAACCAGCACACTATCAATTTGCTTTACCCCCAACTTTACCAGCTTATAGCTTGTTTAATTTTAATTTTTTTTTGTTAAAATTTTTTCTGTATATTCTCGAAATATCAACAAATATGTTGTAAAAAACTAAATGGTAAAAATATTGTTTGTTTTGTTTTTATTGAGCTCGACAAATCGCTCATAATTTATGCTTTTAAACCAGAAGACGGCCTTAATACGTGTGGATACGAAGCGCTGACTCAACGACCACTGTCAGTTCTCTCTATGTTGACTTCACCGAGAAACAAATTTTAAAAAACATAAAAAACTATTTTTTTTTAACTTTTAGTAACATAAACGGGATAAATCATTGTTTTAGGCTTTTTAGGCATTAAAAATCTATTTTAGGTCAGTAACATCGAAAATAGGCATTTAGGCAAATAAAAGTAGGGTTCAAAATTTTCAAAATCGTTTGAACGGCATTTCTATCTTTATAATTTTGAATTACCTAAATAAAGGACAAAAAGGCAAATTCCCTAGAATCCGTGCTCTATTAATCACCAACCCATCTGGCCGGCGTGGTGAGTTATGACCAAAAATCTCCCTGAATTGGAAAGCCTTATGTCCAGCAATGGGCTGAAAAGGCTGATGAAGAAACATCCATCCTAAGAAATATGCCGCCTCTTCCAGTTCTTTCTATTCATTCCAATTTTGTGCAAAATGTTTTTGAGCGGTCCTCCTAAGTTGCAACTTCCCTTACGTTGGCTTCATCTGTGCTTTTCATTGGAAATGAACCTCTTTCATGACTGCATGAAGCTTTTATGGTGTCCGGGACTATCAAACTTTAAAAAGGACCCTTAAAAAATAAAAGTACGAAAATTTAAAGATTTGTGTTCAATCATTTTCCCTTTACAATAAATTCTATTGGAACAAATTTTTGTTTATTATCTGCTACTAATTACAAAATAATTTCTAAGAAGTTCTTTAAATTTATTAAATGAAGGGTCTAGAAAATATTGACCATAAACTTCATAGTAGATTCAATTTTATCCCTTTTGCTTTAGACCAAACAATTTTTATATGAATTTTTTCGAAGTGTAATGATTATATTTATTGACATTTGAAATCGAAATGCAAAAAAAAAAGGAAAAATAGGAGCAATAATTGTAGGATCCCAAACATTACATTACTCGAGGTTCCAGCAGACCCCTTAGCCCCTCTTTTCCAAGCCTCGTCCTCTAGTTTCCTTACGTCACAACGACTGAATCATTTCTTCCTGAAACTCCACCGTAGCTTACCAATTTGGTGTTTGAATTTAATTTATACCTTAAAAGAAGAACGTCTAAATAATAATTAAAATATCTTGAAACACAATCCAGATCGGAACACGAGAGCCTTAGAGATTTGGCATACCTTTAGATTTTCTCTTCAGTACATTACTCTTCTGCAGGGTGTGGTGAATCTTTTAACAAAGGATTTTCATGGCAGATTACACCCCGATGATTTGCCATTGCCTGCCGAGGAGAGATGGCCATAATATATGATTCTTACTTCGCCCGGAGTCGAACCGGGTTCTCTGTCAGTCTATTCTCTTCTCTCTCTTTAGGTATTGCTTGATGGAAAAATCAACTTAGTTGGTTTTGTGAACAAATAATATTATCAAGAAGTAAAAAACCTTAATCCAATCAAAAGAAGTAAATTAAAAGATTACCAAAATTATTCACTTTTTGCCTTAAACAGGTCAGAACAATGTGAGGAGGAGAATCTGGTATTAATATAATTAATTAACTTGCTGTTCTATAATATAATTTATTTATTACTGTTTATTAATGAATAGAATAGAATTCTAGTGTCATGTCTTTTTAGTGTGCCAAAAATTGTAAAATTGTTGTAAGTAATTACATATTTTAAAAATGGAAGATTTATTGGACACGGAACCAAGTACATTACGTGATAATTATTTTATTGACCTGGATATTACTTAAAATAAATTAATTAAAAACATAAAAATTTTAGTTGAATGTGAAAGTAGAGTATATGGGATTAATTGGTACAAAAGTGTGTAAGTAATTAAGAAAGAATTAAGTGAAATAATTGGTAAGTGGTAACGACTTGTTGTTTATAGAAAGAAATTACAATCAAACGTAAGATTAATAACGGGAACAGATTGTCGATCGTAGAAAATTATTGACTAAAATTTACATTTTTAATTTTTACACGGTACAGCAATAATTAAAGGTGAAATTAATAGGAGAAAATTTGCATGGCTCATTGTACTTTTTTAGTCATATTGATTGTAACTTTCTGGCTTAAGCAAAATTATGGGTACATGGGTAGAAAACTTTTAACGGAGAGAACTAACTTATAGAATTAACTCCCCCCCCCCTAAATGATGTAATATAACCACTATCATAATATTATGCAGTATTAGCATTTGTAAATTTGTGAGGGCTAAAGAAAATTTTATTTTACTTATTTAACCCTAAAATTTACATATTTTAAAATTTATAATAAGAAAATTATTCAAATTTAGTCATTTATTGAAGTAAATTTTGTAGAGTGTAAATTTTTTTTGAAAAGTAATGTATAACCCATGCAATGTTTCAAGAAAGGACCGCTACTTACTCAAGAATCAAACCTCCATGGTCAAAAATCCTGTACAATTACATTCTAAAATGAATCATTTTTGTATCGAATGAATTGGAAGCGAAACGGTTTTTTAGTACCTAAAGTGTATGATAAAATTTTGAAAAATGAAGAGGAAAAGAAAATCGCAAGTTTTTGTGAAAATTGTTGGAAACTTGAAAAGTTGACTACAAAATGATATAGAGTTCGTGAAAGTTATCGTGTTTCAATTTCTAAAAAATTTGCAGATTATGGATATCCACCTTTTAACTTTTTCTAAATAAATCGTGTAAGTTTAACGGTTTTTAACTTTCTCGAGATTATCAACGAATATACAATTCATAACTGAAAGACGCGAGTCCATTGCATAAATTTGATTTAGAAAACTATAAAGTAGATTTATAGCTGTTATGCATAGTGTGCTAGGTAAAACACAAAAGGATACGGTGACATAAATCGTTTAGATCTTTGCAGTAAAATGTCATTCGTTTGTTGAAGCAGTCCCAGCTTCCTTCTCATTGGCGTACCTAAAGATAAATAATAAGGGCTTTAATATTTATAAAGTATAGCATTACTACTGCTGATGCAGCAACACTAACTTGGATATTTTAAATTCGTGTTGTATTTTGTTGGGTTACTTCTCCTGATTGAGGAGTTGCGCCATGAGCAATGCTCTCCTATCTTAATTTGGCAAAACAAAAAAGACCAGTGGATTAAATAACTTAAATGTTTAAATGACAAATTTGTATTGAAAATGGTGTACTTATTTAAATTTAAAACGATTGTCTGCACGCCCTTGTGTCAAGTTAGTAGAATAGTAGCTCCGGATTGGCGTTGTATACAGTGAGGGGTGTTTTCTAAACGTTTGTCGTTAATTCATCATAATGATTCATATGCGTTTGAGACTGGGACCCGTTTTTACACTCCGAATTTTAAGGGTGTAAATTATAAGTTTAAGACAGAAAGTCAATATTCTAGCGAATAACACTGCGGACTTATCATATGCTATGTCCAGAAACGCAAGATATGTATTTATTCAAAAAAATTTAATTAATCCTCAAAATTGTATTTTTCTCACCCCAATTTTATTTCGTGCAAGTACATCACCTGAGAACAACCAACAACGAACGCGATTTTCTTAACACTAAAACACCTTTGTGTGATATTTTATTGCAACTTCCTGGTTTATGAATCATAAAATCGAAAAAGTTAAACAATCATAAATTATTCACATAGCCGAATAACTAACATCCGCTCGCCCTTGCTAATGTATAATAAACAAGTTATAAAAAAATTAGTTGAAAAATCACAGAAATGTAAAAACTCACAACAATTAGTCATAATTAGCATAACATTAAATTTAAAATTCTAATGAATTCAAATTAAAACAAATAAACAAAATGAAACTAAAAAAATAAAATTTATCGTTGCGCTGTAGTATAACCATTGGAAGCTGCTGCTTAAGAGCTCGAAACAAAATGAAAATCGACTAATAAAAAATTGAAAAAAAATTAGAAACTAGAAGAAAAACAATTTTGAAATAAAAATGTTCGTGTTAAGTTGTAGTTTCATATTACGATAAGTGAACACCACTATGTATAACTTTAATGGCTAAAACTGCGAAGAGGGTCTCAGTTTTGTCAGAGCCCATATCCATAAATTAACAGGAATGGAGCCGCCATGTGATGTAAGCCGAAAAGGCACTAAATCTACTCTTATTATCTAAATGGGCGTCAGAGTATTTGCAGACGCCGCTTCTCAAACAGAGGCGGCTCTTTAGAAACTGCAATTTAAGGATTTAATAAAATGATGAAATCAAAACATTTAAAAAATTATGTTTTTAAGTACCTTCCTTAATACTCATGATAAGAAATCAAATTTATTGTAGCGTATTACTTTTGCACGGTAGCGTGTTTTTTGATAAATTCAAAAAATTATTTTGTGTACATCAAAGATTAGAAAATTTAAATAGCGCAATCAAGAAATTTTAAGGGTTAAAATTCGAAACACGAACTGTTTCTCTATGTGGTTCTCACGAAAGCCACTTAACAAACTTTTAAATTTACATGTAATTCCTATGGACAACGCACTTCTGGGTTTGTTTCCTGCTTGCGCACCCTTATCATCTACTGCGAGATGAAACTTTCGAATAAAGCAAATCAAATTTTTAAAAATAGAAAATTATTGTTTGTAGTTCTGTTTGAAAATTTAGAAAACGTTCAAACGACCAAAAGGCGAATAAAAAGTAAAACAAAGTAAAAAGGAATCACACACTAAAAATTTTTAAACCATAAGGAAGAAAGCATAAATGAAAGCAAATCCCAAGAAATAAATAGGTACAAGAAGATAACATTAAACATACACAGATTAGACAGATAAAGAAGCAGATGTGTATAAATGAAAAAGTACTGTGCTTCAAATATTGTAACAGAGGGACTCATATTTTGATACTTACAAAATTTTTAATTTCTAGCTTTGTGGGTTTTTATTTACTTTTTACAGCAAACCCTTTGTTCTTAAATATTTTGATTTTTTCGTTTTTTTATTACCTATCCCAACCAGACGTCATAAACGGCGAAGTATAACCCGTCTAATTTTGATTACTTAACCCTTTGAGCCCCAGATCGTGATTTTTAATGAAATTCTACAAACCAAATACATAGAAGATATTTTACGTCGTCAGTTTATAACATAATTGAATTGTTTTAGAATTTTTACACAACCCAACTAAGGACAAGGAGTAGGAAGATTCAAAACTCACTTTTCATAATTTTTACACACCATAGTTAAGAAGTAATTATTTTTTGTCTTGCATAAACAGAGCTTTTAGTATAGTGAGTATTAATCAGTAGCACTATACAGATATTACACAATAAATTTCCATTGTAGAAGTAGACCATTGAGCTTTTGGAACTGTACTTCAAAGTTTCATCAAGACTGGAATGCTTATAAATACTATAACTGCTTATAAATAATATAATAAAAATGAATATCAATTGGATTTCAAGTTCCCGTCAGAACACAATCGGTTAAACTGATTTTGGGTAATTATTATCCTACTTTATGTAAATTCTTCTCTTCTCATCAGAAATTGTCTCCTTCTTTGCCTGTAAAATGCGTATTCAAAGTATAGTCCCAATACACGGGGGACCTACTGTTACAGGTACACTCCAATCTTGCCCGAACCAAGTACCTCGGCATTAGCAAACCAATGCATTAAACGCTAAAGTAATTGCGATCACATAAGTATTCCTAATCACCATAGAACATAATTAAGTAAATCCATTAAATCTGCTGAGTATATCGAAACGAAACCTGAAGGCTCATTGTTTGCATTGTAGTATATTGGATTGAATTTTGTAGATAATACAAATTAGTACATATTTCAAGGATAAAATTAATGATTACCACCACCAGTAGCGGATCTAACACTGCAGGGGCGTAGTTGCAAAAAATATTCATGGGTCCAAATTAGCAAGCATATTTAGGGACCTAAGGAATATGGTTCATTCGGAATTCAAGTTCAAGTTTGGAGAAAATATGAAGGCCTGGGTTGGGCCCCCTGACTCCGCACGGAACTGCGTTACAGCCTTTTTTTTAGAAATGAAAATGACCAACAATTATTGTACTATAAGAAAACAAAAATTTTATGTTTTCAAATTATGAAAAACGCAATGAAATCTTCACACCTTACAAAGCAAAAGTGTATCGGCATTTAGCTCTAAAAATATTAAATTATAGTTAACCGAAGACAAACTGAGTAACTGACAAATGCTTCGTTTATTAAACGTTTCACAATTGATTTTATCATTTTTGTTAAATTAACATACGAAGCTATAGTCTGTTTTTTTAAAGAAACGAGTAAAAAATTTCTATTCCACGTGGATAACTTGAATGTTAACCAACGAAATTGGTTGAAATTAAATTTCAAGCAAGGTTGAGCCCTATTCAAGGTTGAAATTAAATTTCAAGCAATTTCATTGGTTAACATTCAAGTTATCCACGTGGAATAGAAATTTTTTACTCGTTTCTTAAAAAACACAGACTATAATCAGATTTAGTTTGTATAAAAGGACGCAAATTGAATCATACCGATTCAGATTAGATTTTTGGCTATATGTTTTTTTTCTTCTTCTGGGATCTTCCCGCTTGCGCTGCTATTGAATACGACAATAATTATTGTGCGGCGAATAAAAGGGGAAAATCCCATTATTTCGGGAATTTTTCGGAATTCCAAGCTCCTCTTTATTGTACATACATTTAAATCGATTAGTTGTTAACTCGTCACATTATTCTGACGAAGAACGCGCAAACGCTTGAAAGCTTGATAAAAATATAATATAATTTAATTTACTCTTAAAATTATTTAAAATATACCAATAAGTAATGTACATCATAATATAACAAATTATGGAAGATACCGAGAGCCAGTGGCGGCGGAACCTAATTTTGTTGGGTAAGAAAAAATTAATAGAGGGGTGGACTATAATACTGCTACTAAACCAGCCATTGGAGTAAAAGAAAAAGGTCAGTATTATAATAGTTAACTGGGATAAATTAGTCCCCACTCTCCGCGATCAAGACCTACTGCTGGTGACAGAATGAACAAAAAGGTCGAAAATTGAGCAAAAATTGGAAATTTTAAAATCGATTATTAATTAAACAACTAATCGATATGTGACATTCCTCCTCACCTTAATCGCTTCATTTTAATGTTATCTAACTAAATCCATAAAGTTTTTTTTTTTAAATTAAAAACTCTCGGGTCCAGGATAACGAACTGCATCCGTTATCTCTAATGCATTTCGTTCCATATATCGAAGTTTGACTGTATTTGAATTTAATTATTGGAAGGACCCAAAATTATTGTTTACATTATATTAACACTTACATAATAAAAGTCTATAAAATTAGAGTGTTGCGACAATCAGATGATAATTGGTTCCAATTAAATAAACATTTATTTTGACGGAGCTCAAATTATTTTGTGAAATTTCGTCGGAATAATATAAAATAAGAACCACGATACAAATAGAAACTAATTTAATTACGAGATATACAAAAAACTGGAGTAGAGGTTGGTTCAATCGCAAGAACATAATATCTGCTTCGAAATTTTCTTTCCTATTTTCCAAGATCAAATTACAAGTCAGTGGATAACAAGGACCTAAAATTTAACCTATCAATAATTTGGTTGCAATTGGGAATCACCAATTGGATCAGCTACCTGTGCTATAAATAAATCAATTAATATTAATGTTAAAAAGTATAATAAATTATGTAAATGCAATAGATAATAAGTTAATTAATAATATGTATCTACCAATAAAATGTTAAGAGAAAATAAAAATTCTTGGAACAACAAAAATTTCAAAATTTGTTCTTGTACAAATTATTAATAATTAGTGGTCAGGCTTCTCACACTGCAAACTTCCTGTGTGGTCGACCCTGTTTCAAATATCACCTGGGAAATTTTACTTTTAACTTCATGTTTAATAAACATAATACTAAACTATCGACGTAAATATTTCCTTCTCTCTCTATCGCGATGCAAATGTGAAATAATCATAATCGATCAATTTTATGACGGTAATGAATTTTCATTCATTTCCAATAAGCTAATTCGTCATTTCTTTGGAATTGTCGTCAAAAAATCATTAGTATTACTTAAATATATAAAATATCTTGGGTGGTATATATTTCGATTTATTTATAAATTTGGAATGGGTATTTCATACTAATTGGTAATCATCAGTTGACGTATCCGATAAAATATATCAGTATTTATATTTCTTCAATGAGTTATTTACTATACAATGAACTGAATTTAAAATTATCTAATTATTAGTTAATTTTGTTATTAGGTTACACAGTGCTCCGCATAAGACGTGTCACAATTAATTTCATAATTTTTATTAAGAATATTTCAAACTCATAATGATCCTACTTCATGATGTTTTTACCCACAGATTTCTGATTTTAATTACATAATTAGATTTACATCAAATACAAATTTTCGTAGGTAAATATAACAGGGATGGTATTTAAAGGTTAGTTAGAATCTATTGGGAGGGAAACTGCAAAGAATTATTATTAAACTACTAACTTTTATTACCTGATGGTAGATTCTATTTTCACTAATGGAATTTTCCGAAATGTACAATGGTACGTACGAACTCGTTCAAAGTTTGGTAGAAACTGAAGTATACAACGCAAGCGATTCGATAAAAATGTAGTGCGTGACCATACGTACGAAACGCATTATGATAGGGTAATATTGTGCAAGCATCGTAATTCTCATAGAAAATAATAATTCTAGCTCCCTTCCAATAATTGTTCCAAACACAAAAAGGATTTTTCCAAATGTGGTATTTTAAATAATATTCCAAAAAAATTTAACACCATTTCTTTCGGTCTTATTGTTTCCTTAATGATTGTGACCATTATTTTTACCCACAATTACATTTATTTTTCAAAAAAGATTAAACTAATGAACAGTTTTTAATTCCTATTAAAAATTCAAACGAGTTTAACGCTTTTGCGGTGTATTCAACTTACCTTCGCCAAGAAATCTGAAGGACTGCAAGCTTGTGGCGCGTAGTGTGACTGCGCCCTTAGGTCGATGTTAATAAAATAAAACAAAGTTTAATTTGTAACATATATTTATTTGAGCTTTTCATTGCAATAATTAAATACAACAAATCTTGAAATAAGAGATTGATCTGATAACGTAAGTGAAGAGCTTTTTTAATTATTTTGTTAATCAGCTACGCGTATACATTTTTGTATTATTATTATAATATTGATAAATATTTATTTAAAAATCTTCTTGGAAGAATTAGATTGCGACATACGTATACGAATGTTTGAATCTTAATAATTAAAATTTACATTCTTAATAAATAGAGATGAAATAACTGAGAGTTCATTTTGCCTACATTTACATTTTTTCATTTAAATATTTCGAATATTTATCGTACAACTATTCAATTTGTGTGTAACTAAAATTTTCAATCTCTTACACCATGGACTTTTTTGTTAACAAGACGTCACAGGGAAATTATATTACAATACAACGTGAACGTCCTTTTAAGACGTTCTTAAATACTGACTTATAGTAAGTATTACTTTAACTTCTTTTATTTACACAATAATGGTGACAAGTTCGTATAACAATAATAATCACTCAAAAACTTTGCAATACCACAATTATATTGAATTATATCACTAAAGTCTACGACTAATTTCTACAGTCTGCAGCAGCAAGATATGATATCATCACAACTTACAAGGACCACTAGCGGTCCTCTTTTGTTTAATTTACAAATATTTTAATCTGTACATTTAGGCAGAAACTTTTCATTTCTGTTAAAAATAATAAACAATATTTACACGTATTTACTAGATAATTGCTTGGCAAGTTCTGTATATTTAAGAAATTTCGAATGAGGACTTTCTTCAAAGCCGCCCGCCGCGGGTGGACTTTTACTGCCGGTCGGCGTCGTCGACGCACTGGCAGACGATCCACCCCCGCTACTTTTCAAATTTAAAGCTCCACTAGAACTCGAAGGTTGCGGACTTTTTAAGGCTACAGGATCTGGAATCACTCCATCTTTGACAAAATGCATTTTTGATAAATGATGGCGATAAGCTCCTTTCGATATGAAAGGCGTATCACAGAAAGCACATTTCATTACAGAATCGGAAGTCATAACCGCGTCATTACAGGCCCAACTAAACGCCAGAATCGCTCCAGGTGTAGGACCCCCGCTTTGCGTCACGGTATGAGAGGTAGAGGCGCTCACACTCGAGGACGTCGATGTCGACGCAGCGCTTGTTCTGTTCGTGTGATGTGTTTCAGTCTTATCACAAAGTTTTTGTAAAGCAGCAAGTGGATGACTACTACTTCGCTTACCTGAGGTATTTCCACCTTCCGAAGACCCACCAGCTCCGGACAAATTATCGAACATGGAACTTAACGCGCCCAAACTGTTGTTAGCCTTTTTCTCTCCATTCGTGCTTCTCGGTGTCGTGGATCTATCACTACTCGCCGGACTACAAGTGCTATTCCGACAAGGACTATTTATACTTCCAGGTTCTATCGAGGGAGTTTGGCGATGCGGACTATTAACGGGAGTACTTGCACGACTTTTTTTTAACTCTTCATCTATCTCTTCTTTAACCTCGGGAAAGCTTTTACCGTGCCTACTGTTAAAACTACTTCTATCAAATTCGGCACTTTCGTCGAGAACTTCCTTTTTCAAACAAAGACCTTCGGTCGATTCGTCGTGCAAGTCGCTCTCGTCCGCTTCTCGTTTTACCGACACATCTCCATCGCACTTATTCTCAAAACTACTTTTATCCAAAACCGGCGATTTGTCCCTTTTATCAGGTGTGGATCGCGGAGTCGATGTTATCGGTTGGTGCATGGTAGTATCGATTTTACGTTCGGGAGTTAAAGATTCCACCCGGCTCCCTCGCTCCGACACAGAACTCGACTCGCTTCCACTTCGCTCTCTTTTGGAATAATGATGGCTCTGTTGTTGATGGTAACTTCGCAACAAATTCATGGTTTGTGCGTCTACCAACGGTTTCGTATAATCTACACTTTCATCGATGCCTAAACGCTTTAGTATACTAGAACCCATCGGTGCTGCGGTAGGACCGTGACAGGTAAAATTTGAATTTTGTCTCGTTCGCGAGTCGAAACTCTTTTCGATTAGTTTTTCGATGGCGTTTAGTACAGATGGAGAAGAACCCGTTGTGCTTTCGGCACTCGAAGACGTTTTTCCTGCGCCGGAATCGGTAGGTGATTGATGTAAAGGAATAGAAGGTGAATCGTTATTTTTTCCGTTTTCACGATTTGTTTGGCCCGAATCTAATAAAGTATCGGGTGGAATAATACTATTTGACATTAATGCACTTTTTAAAAAGTTTCTTTGATTGCTTCCCACGCTCCCGCCTCCAACGCATTGTCTAATGTGATCCACGAAAAGTGTGGTATCGATCTTATCGCCGCACTTTTCGCATGTTATTCGACCGGCACTCGATTTACCTATAATACTCGAAACGTCACCGTTTTTAAATTCGTGTTGAGCACGTTCAAGTTCCAATAACTTTCGCACCGGCAACGATTTTTTCCGTTTTTCCCGGGTTTGCCGCCTTCGACCACCGTCGGTAATCGAACGCATTATATGTTCTTTGTAATGTGAGTTCTTTACCATGTGATTGCTAAGTTCTTTGAGCGAACTAAACGCCTGATCGCAAACTTTACATGTTAAAACAGCACTCACGTGACTATTTGCACTACCCGCACTACCACCAGAAGCGTGTCCGCCACCTCCTCCACCACCACCTTTACCATCTTCCGAAGACTTCCAGGAAATTATTTGTTCTTGCGAAATTATATTTGTGTAATGCTGCGTTTGTTGCATGTGACTAGTCATTTCTGCTAAAGACCGGAAGCTTTGCCCGCACCACATACACTTTAAAATTTGTCTCGTTTGTTCCGCACCTTTGCCTAGCCAAACGTCTTGGCCGCGGACAAGCTTGCGAGGTAGAGGCATCGTTTCTTTAATGAGCAAATTTAAATCGGCTTGGGTCGGTTTGTTGGAACTGGAAGTGGACGAAACTCCCGAACTAGCGTTCGAAGAAGGTGACGAGATCGGAGGTTGGGGTGGTAAATTTTGAGACTGCATTCCAGATACCGGAACGTTGACCCCGCAGTGTTTGGCTTCTTTCATGTGTGTGGTCATGGCGGCTAAACTTGGAAAGCTTTGCTTGCACCAGACACATTTCAGAACGTCTTTTGCTTGGTCGGCACCTTTGTTTAACCAGTGAGACTGCCAAGCGCTGTGTCGACTGTTGGAAGCGTTCACCGAAGTGCCCGAACCTGCCATCGAACGGAATAAGTCTTCACCTCCAAGTTTGCTCAGTTCGCTCATTTTTTCTAAAGCTTTCGTTGCATCGTTTGGAGTACTGGTGCCGTATTTGTTAAGTTTTCCGTTCCAAACTTCTGAAGGGTTGGTTGCTTTTGGTGAAAGGTTTGCTGCAGCTACAGCGGCAGCGAAGTATGGTAAGTGTGGTGCGGCGATCGAGGAAGTCCATTGGGATAGGAGAGGTGATTTGTAGTCGGTTCTAGGTTTACGTATGGTCGGTTGAGATTCGGTGTCTTCTGATCCACGCTTTCTGTTTGTGACTGATAAATCTAATGGACTATTTGTTGGTTGAGATTCGGAAGGTGATTCGGATTTGGTTAAATTCATGATGTGGAGATCGGATTCGTCGGATTCGTTTTTTACGTGGGAACGTTTACTGAAGTCGAGGATGCCGGTGGATGAATGTAATGATTCAGGTAGCGGTGAAGTGCTGGAAAAATTAAGCGATACTCCGGGAGGCGAAGATGAAGAAATTAGAGGTGAGGCCGAAACGCGATTGTATGATGGTAAGGGTGAAGTCATCATCAGTCTGTGAGAGTGTTGCGCTGCAGCTGCTGCGGCGTTTAAGTACGCTGCCATTGCTGCCGATTGCGGTGGAAGAAGTGCCGCAGCAGCTGCCGGTGGTAAGGTCGGAGGAAGTGCTACTCCTATCGGACTTAACGCTGTTCCGGGAATGGGAACTCCGCGAAAGAGATCTCCACGGTCGGAAAATGCCGATTCGCCCGATAAGCATCTCGGTGGGATGGAAGACTCGACCGATTCTCGAGAATGGCAACGAGGACTTGTCAAGTTTCTGGAAAAAAAATGTACGGTAATGTGAGGTTCGATGTATGACGATTATAAATGCTTACTTTTCTCCCGGTTGATTACAGAGTACGGGATCTTCTCCTACGGAATGAACACTTTTTGGAGATAGTAAAGCACCTGGCGGTGGAGACGAAGCTTCATCTCCACCCGGTGCGGGTGATGCAGCAGAAGTGGGCGTCATGGAACCGGATTCGTCGTCACCATCGAGTTTTTCGTTATCATCTGGAGAACCTTCACCTTCCCCTGCAACAAAGAAAAGAATTAATTTTATAGAAAGTTTGTGAATGATTCATTATCGACGAATGTTACGTAAGTTATAAAGCGTATAAAGTTTATTAAATTGGTGAAAATATAAATACTTCTCTCGAAATTTTGCTTCTTCAATAGAGACTTGAAAACAATGACATTTGCGATTATTATCTAATTCTTTAAAGTTGTCAATCAAAATTCAACTTCATTAACAAAATACGAAAGAGGCAGGAAACAACATGCTTTATTGTCAGCAAATGCGATTGAGAAATGCGATAAAATGAAATAAAGCGAGCAAATATCTACCCGACATTTGATTACAACATTGTTTGAAACTCGTGATGATACCAAGCGATTTCATTTCGAGATATTTTCAGAAGTTGTGCCCGTGCATTATATTTCTCATTTGTTATTACACTTTAAATTAAAAGAGATCGATCGTTGATATTATTAGGTTCGTTAACTGGTCAAAAGGAAATAATGCTGAAATTGTGAATTAGTTTGGGTACACTTTTATTATTAATTTAGTTGTGTTGTGAGGATGGAAAAAAGAAAATGTTAAACGACACTATTCGGTTGTATTTCACGTAAAGGCGGAGTAATATGGTGAAAAAGTATGTTGCTGACCAATGATTTTGCTGCTGAGAGCGAAACATGTAGATACAGCAGCTTTTCTGAAACTAATTACATTGATTTATGTAGCTATTGTTCATTGTTGGTCCGTGTTTGGACAGGTTGAAGACATACGTGCACGCCTCTGGTCGCTTGTCCCTCCGCGTACGACCTTTGCAGACCTCCCGGAGAGTGCGAGAGCCGCACGGGAGTTGACACCAAGATGTTTATATTGGTCTGCTGAAGACATCGAGACCGGTTACAGACCCGCCCCGCGTACAAACATCAACAAACAATCTTCAGCACGAATATCTAACAAAACATGGACCTACTTGCTGAAGATGTTATCAACAAATTGTTCATGTTAACTTGCAGTTACGTTGGAACAACTAACTAAAATTACCAACTTTGAGTTGTGGGTATCGAACAAAACGTTTTACATAAATTGGTGCGATCTGATCAGACGCACGAGTTTTGAGTCGTACATTCATTAGCAGCAATCAGATATCGAGGTCCGCTGCAGCAGTGGAAGAACTTACTCGTGCTTATGCTTTTTACAGATTCCCGGAATTAATTGCGAGCGTTCGAGTCCGGGACTTTGCAGGTGTGTGTGACGGACAGGACTCGCTGATAAGGCTGCATTAAAACGAGAAGCGGGCATAAATTGTGCCGTTCTTACTGTCTCCGTGAGATACGGGCATAGCATGCAGATGCCAGCCTTATACGGGGCAAGCACGACAAGAAATATATGTTCAAATGAAAGACAATGGTCCATAAATCTACAAGGAGTCATAATAAAGGAATTAAACGCAAGATGGCTTGGCGTACTTGCAGTTTCCGCTCTAAATACAAACTTATTAGTGCCATTATGACCCGGAGCCAATTAACCAAATTGCTTCTCACTGGTTCATCCAAGTAATGCGGTATCAGGGAATATTTTCTAACCAAACCAACTAAAATTTGTAAATTATATCAATTGTATCCAACGAAAATACTAAACATTTTCTTCTTAATGGTACTTCTTCTACGTGTTTACATAAAAACCACGAGGGTTCAAAATTAATCCTTCTTTTAACTGCCCGATTTCGAAATAGAACGCTTCCCAAGTAGCATACAAATTGTTTAAACCTAAACCAGGAAAATCGATAGATATCCAATACAAAAATAAAGCAACACTTACATTAATTAACAACATAAATCTGCTTTATAGTTCATTTTAATAATCAAGATTCTTCAAAGAAATTGACGTTCTTCCAAGTAGTGTAATTAACATTGGATAGTTTTAATGAATTAACCTTGCCGTATGCAATTAAATATTTTTCCTTTGCTGCTAAAGTATTGAACACTTAATAACGGTTTGTTCAAACCTGATGCTCAAGTGTGGGACGTAAATTTCAATGGTGGAATGATAAATACCACAATGTTTAACTGCACATCCAAATTGGTCCACTTGCTATCCAAATTTGACAGATAACTGAGATAGCTAGCACACACGCAAATATCTTGTTTACATAACAGTACAAACATTAGGCCTGTCGGATACAAATTGAAATAATTTGTCCTAAATTTGTTGAAAAAAAAAATATATGCGCAACAAAAAAAAATAAAGTAATTTAGATTTTTTGGCACGGCAATGATATACATTGTAAAGCTTTCAACATTCGCAAAGGGAAGTTGATATTTAGTGGATGTGGTTTTAGTATGCAAGCCACAGCAGTTGATTATTGCGAGCGCTGAAGCAGGTCTTGGGGGAGCGAACTGTCGGACCGTTTGGCTGATGGTGCTGCGGAAACTCCACTTCCCGAGGCAGAGGTGAGAAATCTTATTTCAGCGAAGATTCAGTAATCGAAGCCAGACACGTTTAATGAAGTTTGCGCTTGCTTTTGTTCATCAACCTTCGACTTGACCGTTTGTTTGGTTAGATTCGGACAAGGATGTTGGTTATATTAAATTTACCTTTACGCTGTCATAATAAAACATAAAATAAAGAGGAAAATTTGATTTTTAAACTAAACCAGCCTGTTACGTATAATACATAAATTTCTTCTCGATTTATTTTTTTGGTCTCAGTTTTTTGAACCTCGTAACACAATTAGCGAAAAAAAACTTGTCGAGATGTTGTTCGTTCCATTGCAATTAACAAAACACAACAATGAGCGCGAGCAATTAAAAATTAATAATTCAAAGATTGACGTCTTGCAAAAAAAAATATAATTTTCTGAAAGTCTGCAGCTGACAAAGGGTGCAGTAATAAGGAGACATGATGAACAAAAGTTGACTGAGACTGATTGAAAAGGTCTGTGTGTGGGCGAGGGGAAGAAAATTGTAGATGATGAGTGACAGCTCTCATTGTGGATGAGTGACGGTTGAATCGCTTGTTTTAGCGAGCAGGTGAGGTAATGGGAAACAGAGTGGTACTTGGGAAAAAATGAACAACTTAACCTTAATTTTCCGAAGAGTCTTGAGCACCTAAAAAATATCTATCAATTATTACTTTAATACACGACTGTAAATTTATTCGTGAACAAAATAGCTTACTAAAATGGACTAAGTTTGATTGAAATACGTCAATATCCTGTACACGAAACAAAACAATGTCACGACTCGTCAATAATTTACGTGTGGGTATTCAACTTGAATTATACCAATTTCCGGTATTAATTACAGTAAGTTTTGATGATTCTAATAAAATATGGAATCCTAAAGGAAGATTAATTGAAGGAAACTATATTTATGAATTATGCTCATGAGGATGTCCATAGTTTTAACGAAGCAGCTGAAAATGTGACAGTGACGTATTGAGTCAAGATGGATGCGCTTACACTGTGATAATACATAATTACAATAAATCAATAGGAAAGTGGGCAGTTAGACAGGTACATCTCTCACGGTGGACAACAGACTGCTTTTAACTGTGTTTGTGTAGGACGCACCTGACCTGACCTTATTGATTTAGGACATTTGGCTTTTATAGATAAACAATGACTAAGTTTTCTCTTCCCCTAAATTTTTATTAGTACAAACTGCGATTACCTTAACAAACCAATTTAAAGTAATTCAAATTTTTCCGCCTCCGACTACAGGACCGTACTCAGTACGGAGGGAAACATAATAAAAAAAAAGTCTTACCGACATAATATTTTCTGAACTGGAAGCGAGAAAAACGACTTGATGTGCGGCGTAAACAAAGTATTCGACTGGTGAGGAATATTGAAATAAAGTATAATATAAATAAGTTAGCTGTTAATAAGGTTATTTAACTATTTCGTACTCTTATTTACAGTCCATAAAGTACAGACACACCGCTGTTTGGTGTCGCACATAAGAGCTCACTTATTGCGTATTATTTACACTGTAACCAAGTTGTTATTCGCTGCTGATATTCATAGTCTTTCTGAAGTACCGAAGTATATAAATCAACCTAAATAATAAAGAACACACAAACGTTCAAATTTATTGCTCGTAAATGTTTATGCAATATTACGTTTGTGTAGTGAACGTAACAAAAACAGTCGGAAATACATACTGGATTAGTGGTCTACAAATTTCAACAGCGATGCTTAAACTGCAGTAATGCATTTAAATCATCATTTCAAACTGCTAAGTTTTTAGTCTTGCATAATTTATAGCCGACAATTGTAGTTATAAAATAAATTAAACTAACGTTAGAAATAATGGATCTCGGAATCAGCAGGAAACAACTCAAACTCCAGATCTGCAATGCACCTCCATCTAAATCAGTTGCAATTTACCAGTCATCATGTAGAATAATATGACATAAATCTGGCAGACGTTACAAAAAAGTAAGGTTTTTGAAGCTCAGAGGCATACTCAAAGGGGTAGTACCTACTTTTGAGTGAAAATTTCCATTATTGCTTAATGGAACGTTTACAATAACAAAAAGCCATAAACACTGAAGAAAAGAAATTAAAAAAGTTATGTCTGGTTCAAGAACTATAATCAGGGTGCGAAAATTTAAACTTTATATTATCCATCTATCATCTTTCGCTTTCTCAAGAATAATTCAGTTTATTTTAAAGGTTTCAACGATGTATAATTTTATTATATTCGGAACAACATTTTGAGCAAAATCAACAAATTTAACATGTAAAATACATAATAAATGTATGCAAAAAATAATAAAATACTACGTTACGGAAATACAACAAAATCTAATAGCATTAAGTTTTTATTTTTATTAATATGATCACCATATTGGATGTTTATGTTTTATCTTATTATTTTAAAAATACCCAAGAATTTGTGCGATGTATTTTGTTATTTTCATCATTAATTTGTTATTGTTTTTTAACAATTTATTACACTTGTCACAAGAACAATCTGAATTAACAAGATTTATATTAAATGTGTTGTTTTCAAACAATTTTTATAATCAATTAACTTCAAATTTAGGAAAATAATACGTCGTAAAAAGTAAAGAACAAAATAAAAACACAGTTCTGTCCAATGTGCCGACTATAAAAAATATTAAACATTATGATACGAGCAAACGAAAAGTTGAAAAGTTCCACACAAAATTTTTTTTATGTGCAATATTACGCACCGATGTGGAAAACGCTGAGGTTTTGGTTCGCGAAGTGGAAATGAAATTTTTCCCCGAGCTATACATACTATTTTATTCACAATCATTTCGTAAATAATCATTTATTGCTTTTGCAGTAAAATAATTTTACATTAGTAATGAATATTAACAAGTGTTTTACTTCCGAACGGGTCGGTAACAACTTGCTTCCAAACTTTTTAAAAGCTAATAATGGATCTAATTTGATCAAGAAAAAAAAATATTCCCTACAGTGAACTTTCTCCTTTTATTATTTTATTCAATTTCTCTCCTTTCTAGTGTATACTCGATTTACTCAAAAATTCCATTTTACTAGCATCAATCAGTGTGTTGGGGGGAGGGGGGAGATTTCCTCCACATGAAACTGTCCATCTTCTTTTCACGTGTTTGCTATAAAAACAACGGTATGTAAATTACGAGAATCGACATCATCTCACTGAATTGGTGACCCTGCTAGAACATGTTTTCTAAAGAACACTTTTCCGATTTAACAGAGCAATAATTCATTATTTCCTTTCAAATGATCGATTACCTATCGTGACTTGGTTACTAGAATATAATGTAGCTGCGAAACGTAATTGTCGTCGTTTTTAAATTATTAATTTTTTTTCTCTTTAAATATTTATTTTAAGTTGTAAATGTTGTTTTTGTTTTTAACCAAACCGCTGGTTCTTGCGAATGTCAACTTTTTTTTAATTTTGTAGTTAATTTTATTTTGTGTGACAATGAAGTTCTACATGAAAAGTTATTGCTCATCATCATGCTCAAATTGAATTTGATTCTCTATTGAGTGAGTCGCTGTGCGTTGTAACGTCATTTAAATACAAGACACTGTCGTATTGTTGCTAATTTTCTGCTATTTTGCATCCAAGCGTTCCTTTACAGTACTTTATATTTCGATTTCTTTATTTTATTGTTTGCTTTTTGTATCCGATTTTATAATTTTTAAAGGGGGGCTATTGCTATCTAAAATTTTCCATGGAAGTCGCTGTCAAATTGTTCAATTGAAATTTACAATATCAACATTAGTTTAAATCTTTAGAGTTAGTAGCCATAGAGAATCAGAACCGTATATAAGGGGGTAGTTTTGGGGGTTCAACTCTCCCCTCCCCATGGAATAAGTAATTCTAAAGGATTATTCTTATTGACATCACTGTCACATGTTATCGTTACACTGTTGTTCTTCCCATTACTTCTAATGTTCTTTATGCCAATTCCCAATTCTCCAGGATTAATTTTTTCTCTAATTTCCTTTTCAATATCATTAGAATCACATTTGCCATCCTTTGCCTTGATTGAAATGAATTGTAGTTTCTTCGATTTCCCAGCAACTTCATCTTTCTCAACTATCACTTTTTCACATCTCTGATTTGTCAAACGTACTATTTTTTCCTTTGATTAATATTATTATCCTATGATTAGGATATGATGATAATCTATTAGTATTATTGTTATCTTCCCTTCCCACATAACCCCCCACCCATGACCAATGTTTAGCTAAGGGCAGTACAAAATAAATTAATTAACAGCTTTAAATTATTCGAATGAGACGGTCATTGCCTTGCAGCTAACGCAGTTGGATGCAAATGCGGGGCACCAGGTTCAAACCTGGGGAGAGTCAAACTTTCTTATGACTGGTCTCCGTGCTTCGGAAGGCACGTTAAGCCGGTGGTCCCCTGGGTTAGTGAATTGTAACCATTAACATAAAAACCAGGATACATGGCACATCTGACGGCAAGTCTAGCAAGCTACCTAATGGATGTAAAATTTGTATATGCTCACAGAACCAACATTGCCAAGGAAATGACGCAGATGTTGGTAATAACAAGCCTTAAGGCTTAAACTAAGAAGAAGAAGAAGAAATTATTCTAAGTTTAGACAAAATATGGTGGAAATTTATGATGACATTATCGTGGTGGTTATTGAAAGGGAGCGATGAGATCTTAGAATGATCAAGAAACGTAGCAGATTCCAGCAATAGAAAACCAATTGCCTCAGGCATCGTCCAGTAGTAAAACAATATATTTGCTGATTAAAGAAACATGATAACTTAACATTTTTCTCTTTCCTCCCTTGCAAAAATCACCCGTGATGCTAACGATCATTAAATCAACAAATGTTATTTGAAATTTTTAACCCAGATTAAAAATCAATTCAAAAATAGGATAAGGAATAAGCAAGGAGTCGTTTGGACCTTCTTGAACACTACCCATTTATTTCAAATTAAATTTATCTTCTCTATTTGGTTCCGGATGCATTTTTTAGTAGCAGAAGTTCTTGGATACTTGATGCGATTCCAACCTTTACATAACAGTAAAAATTAGCGAATTAACTTTATTACACCGGGACGAAAGGTTTATGACCAATTTCCAGCATTTTCATAATTCAAAGACAAATCGAGGATCAATCTGCGTATTTTAGGCTAAAACACCCAAAATATTGCACATAACGACGCTGGTGATCTCATACGAGATTACCAAACGACAATAGAAATTAAAAAATAATTGGGGAACCTTTTCTGAACGATGGAGCACGTCACCAATAAATTAGACTCAATTAGTGTGCAGATACTTATCGGAATCGTCCCGTACAATCATTTTAATTAACAATAAAGTAAACGGTGGTTTCAGTTTGTACAAGTAAAATAATTATTCGAATTTTTTAAAAGTTTCTCTTCGCATATTAAGTAATTTATTGTTAGTTGAGCTGTTAAACGAGTCGAATTCTTTTAATTTCGAATTAAAACTTGTCGGACTTAATCTTATGATGTATTGATTGCTTTACGACAGATTGACAATCCAGTTAAAATTAATTTTGTTTATTGGTTAATTTACACGGGCAACGTCCACTTAATGAACATGTTTAACTTTTTGTTGAGGCAAAAAATGAATGAGTAAATTAATTGGTAATTAATCTAAAGAGTCACGATTATGAAAATTGAACTTAGAAATTCTGGATACATAAGAAAATTTATTTTGCGTAAATGCCGGGAGGATGGCGATAAAATTAACATATTATTGCATAATTTGCATTTTTAATTTGGAAATGGAGGGTAAAGTGGAGGTATTCGACTAACATAATATTAACATTCCCGCACTTTCTCGTCTACAATAATTTAACTCGAAACAATAGCTTCGTCGATTATACAATGCTCAACACATACTTTTCAATTTTTTTCAAGTAGTACTTAACACTTACATTTTTGCGGCTTAAGTTTGTTAACTAAATTTGCATTCTCGACGATATCAAGAATGAAGAAAGGGTGGTATGTTAATGACAATGTAATGCACCATTGTGCTGTAAATTTCAACTTACAACTGTAATTGTAACTTAACTCATTTCGCCAACTCGTTTTAAACAACTGTAATTGACAACTAAATTATTGGAAAATATTTTTGCAATTTATTATCAGTTATCACCATCCGCTCTTCATTATTGACCAATTCTATAGTAGGTATATATTGGAGATAAATGCAGTAACGAGTAGAGTTGTTAAAATTATATGCATCAGGATAACGAATCACTAGAATTTTTGAATCTGGTCTAATAATAATAACAGCTTTTAGGCGAAGAAAAACAACTTTTTGTGACTTCTTTCGTATCATTTCAAAAGTGTCATTTTTGAACAGTCACGTGAAGCTTTAAAAAACGTAGTAGGTAAGTAATCAGTAATTAGAAAGGACATCAAGGACGTCGAGAGGATGTGTTCACGATTTTGACTATTTGACTTGACCACCAAGTGAGGTGGAAATTTGAAAAAGTGAAAGCCCGTATAGTTTTAACCTTGTGGTACGCCACTGCTAATTTGCGTCCACGGTTGTAACATATTTTTGTGAACATTAATTTCTGCGCTGCGATCATCAAAGCAAGTTAAATATTAAAAGAGTGAAGTATAAAAATGAGACATCTTTCATTTTGACAAATTAACCCAAAAAGTAAAAATAGCCCATATCAAAAAAAATTGCGTTTTATTTCGAGTAAAATAATAATATGTGTCAGATTGAAATATAAAAAATATAGCGTCTTTGGCAAGAGCATGATAAACTTTCAAAATTATTTTAGTCCAATGGTCCGATCCTTTTAAACCTGTTTGATATATGAGGAATTTCATGGAATCAAATAAATTGTGTCACACTGGTGTTTATGACTTGTGAATGTCACAGATGAACATCAAAATACCTACACAGACAGCCAAATATAGCACATCATGTTCCAACTTTGATTTGACTAATGTGTCTCCAACAAAATTTGTCATTGATGTAATGCACTTTTGACACGAATCTACGACTTACATTAGATGAAAGTGTCAAATTTTTGTTTTCTAACGATTTTCAAGGCTTACCAACATTACCAAATTAAAAGTAACCAAAAAGCTTTTAGTTAATCTCCCAGCTAAAACAATCGAATATTGGGATTTCTAAATTTCCAGTGCGTTTCGAAAATAAGTGCATTACCCTTTATTTTCGTTTAAAAAAGTTCGCTAATGGACAAATTAATTAAAGCCTGCTAATTTCAATTCGGTAGATGTAATTCGGCACGAAAGGATTGCGGTAGCTGACACAAACTTGATGAAATGAAGGGCAGGTGTTAAATATTCAGCTGTCTTTGGCATGCGACACTGAATTCAAAAACATTTACAAAACAACAAAGCCTAGCCTATCTTACAACTTTGTAAATTTGCAACAGGAAAAAATAATAGTATCGAATAATGAGGGCATTTGGTTCCAAAAGTTGGCGGCGGAGAAAGAGGGGAGGACGAATAGATGATACCGTTCGTCAAGTGTCACATAACGGATGTGAGCCATGAGAAAGTATCCTTATGATTATTATGCGTATCCATTGACAGATTTATGATGTAATAGGTACGACAAGATGTTGACAAAATTAGCTTTTAGTGATATATGGAAATTCACAATTAAATATTCAATATAATATTGCACAAGAAATTTCTAATTTGGACACAATCGTGATTTATCAGGAAATTTAGAAAGTGGGAATATTTTGTTGCTGCTGCCGCCGAAATAAGATGCAATGAATTAATCGCAATGTGAGGGAGATTTTTGCTAAATGATGTTTTTAACCCGAAACGAAACCGGTATTGGTATGATTTGTGTCGAGTAAATGCAAACATCGAGGGAGATAGACTGCGTGGGAAACAACACATTGGATAATTAACAGTGAAAACTGTATTACGTGTATTTATACAAACTGTAATACGTCCAACAGTCGTTCCATTTGCCAACAACCGGATTGCCGATACTCACGGATGAACACGGGCTCGTCTGTTTGGAGACACATTCGTCAGGAAAATAGACACCTAATGCACCTGCCACTAGTTTGTCATTCCAACACTATTGTCACAGCGAAACCTATAATTACTCGTAATACAAACAACGTTTCGATCAAACGTTTAGTTTCAGATAATAAATTTGGCCAACTAACAAAGTTAAAAGTACCTAATAAATAACAAACTCGTTAGTCGAAACTTTTCTCGACCGAGTGTTAATTTATGCAATTTACTTTTGGGACGCAACTAAATTGGATTATTCTACAATTGGTGTTGTTAGAGTTCCATCCTCGTCGAAATAGACGATGACGTTTTACAAATCCGTCTTCAGTGTCCAAACTTTTGTAGCAATAAATTACTAAGACATGTAGCAAATACATAATCAGTGAGCATAGCTTAAATTAATTCGAATCACGTTAACGAACAACGTAAATTAGAGTCGAGGTCCTTCATTGTGTCTGCAAATAGCGCGAGCTGTGGTCAGCAGCTGACGCTGAGATCTCTGCCTAGTCGATTTGATTTACGTCTTTACCCCATTTTATGTTATGTCAGCATCTAATTACGAAACATATCGATATTAATTTTAATTAATAATCAAAAAAATCCACGTTGGCTCGGAATGCAGCAGATACATATCGTACATCGAGTAAGTGACCGATTCAAAATTTTGGCGAGTAGGAGTGAAGCTGAATGATTTACTTCCAAATCTCGTTTAATATAACATCGGTGCGATGTGGCTTGGGGGGTGGTTTGGTGGAGGTGCTCACTCACAGGCTTCACCTTTGCTCTGCATGAGAGTGTCCGTACTGCGCCCCTAGAGATTTATAGATGTAGGCCGAGTGACATCGCGGGGCCTGAACGCGTTTAATTATAATACTTTATTGCCCAATAAATCTAACAGTCCCTTTCGTCTCTGCCCTCTTTGAAGGATAGCGTTCAATTCTAGAGACCCTGACATATTTTATGACCGAATTATGCATTATTCTCCTTTTCTTTTCTTTATCCCCACAGTTTCAGTGGTTTTGATATGGCGTTAGTAAAATACACTCGCTTCTACAACGTTCTCAATTTTAAATAAAATTTAAAGACGTATTAATATTTATATTTTTAGTATAAACCAGTTTAACCAAAACATAATACAAAGTTGTTTATATCAAACCTGTAGTAGTAAATCTGTATGTATAATGTAATATGGAAATTTTTATTGTTCCAGGCATCAATCATGTCATAAACTTTTGGTTCGTATATCAAACTTGCCCAAATACTTTTTTCTCCTATTAAATCACCTGATTTATGTGTTATTCATTATAAATTTTTCTTCTGATTACTATAATTAATCCTAATTTTTCGGTTTAATATCCCACCAAAAAAAAATGATAATTAAGGGCCGGTTTATCGAAGCGTCGCGTCGCAACGACGACATCTCACGTAATAGAGTTAGTTGATTGGCGAAAATTTTTTCCTCGGACAATAAGTGGTCTTCTATCAATCTGCAGGAGGTCCAGGTGGCGCTGAGATGCACATTCACATAACCTCCTACTGTTGTGATAGATAGCATCGTGATCTACCTCCTGTCGTTCACTCTTCAACGCTCGACCAATAAATTGAAGACCAACAAGGCCACTTATGTCAGTTATTTACAACAATATACAACTATTTATCTTAAATAAGCTACCGAAAATTTATTAACGTAAGCCCAACAAAAGGATAACAAATTTAAACGATTACTTATTTGCTTTATTCTGATTGAGGTGCTATTAATGATCATGTCGGTTTTCGTATTGAAGACTCCGACGTTAAATAAATGACCGAATGTCAAGGGTCGGCACGCGTTGGGCGATCGCGCTCTTCTTTTTAAATCAGCTTCTGGATTCTTATTCACACTCTGCGCTGGCCAAAATAAACTCCTTTACTTTAGGGGAAACAACCCGTTTCGTAATTTTACACCCCCTTTTCCATTGTAAAATTGAAAACGACAGATTCACGTCGTCGGCTCCTTCAACTTAACAGTTGTGAAACTGACACCGACAAATTTAATAGTACGAAAGCCTTCGTTTGCCAATCACACACCAGAATAGCATTGACAGTGCATTAACTCCAACTTAAGCCCTTTTGTTGAAACCCACTTGACGTTTGACGAACCAGAAGAGTGCGTGTGCATAATATACGCTTAAATTTTAAAGAAGCGAAATTCTCGAGGAGCAAAGTAAAATAGAAAATACAAGCGAGTATTGATTGGCAAGCAGGGCGTCTCTGGGCAGAACGCGCGTGTTGATGAGACGTCGTCTCGGAGTGACAGCAATGTCCGAGTGACGTTCACCCCCTTGCCCCTGCCCGCCGCCACACAGTGACGAGCAGATCGATGCAGAACTTCGAGACAACGTCGCAGGAACGTGTCACCTGCTAGTCACTCAAATAGAAAAGCAAAACCAAAACCTAAGAGCATGAAGCAAATTTCAACTTACCGCAACGGGCAAATAATAAAATTTTCCCACTTACCTGAAACAAAACAAAAAATTAAAAGAAAATCCAAAATAATAAAACTTTCGTTTTGATAAAATAAATTGGACGTTTACTATCATTTTGTCTTTGTTTGCGAACAAAATAAATAGACCCCCGGATTCGATAATGAACAAGCTTGGCATGTTGGAGATTTTCGAAGTCAAAGTAGTTAATTTTCTACTGCAGTGAGTGACAGAGGGTAGATTAAGATTTGGCGTTTTAAACATACACACATCCAATATCTTTTTAGTCTCCGTTTTTTGGACATTTATTTAACGTCATGGAATTTTTTAATAATATACGATGATGAATGATTAAGTGAAATTATGTCCTTGTACGTAATTCAATTTTATGCCTTCCGTGTTTGATTATGACGTCCGTTTGACGGGTCCCGACCGGCCCAAGTACTAATTAATAATTTGCTTAGCGGTACTTAAGAGATAAGGAAACGGTTTGATAAAAAAAATATGCAAACATAGAAGCGGTAATTGAAAGGAATAAAGGATTATCGTTCATATCAAAAAAATAACGTGGAAGATAAATAAAGTGGAAATGCGTATGCCAACAACTGGATTTATGATTTTTAATTTTAATTCGTGTTTGTTTATACTAATAACAATTTTTATCTTTATTGCCCTCGACTTATGAAATCCGTTATAAATTTTAGGAAAGTTTGATTTAAATTTGTTTTCAATTTGTGTAAATTCGTCGAGTTCTCAATGTCTTGGGTTATTTGTTTGGATGTCCAGCCAAACCGTCTATTCAAACAGACAAGCAGTTCATTGCATACGCAATGTTTCCTAAATCGCTCGCTTAGTAGAAATTTCCATATTATTTTAAACCCTAAACGTTACGCGACGAGGAAGGGATGCCATTTCAGGATCGTTTTGTTGTCGTATCCTGAACAGGATGTATATTAGTCCACCAACATATCCTTAGCTTAACCGGACAGTTATTGAAAACAAATTTTCGTTTTTTTTTAAATGTTTCAAGAATTTAACTATTTAATAAAAAAAGAACTCACCAAGTAAAGTACAAAAACAAAACTTTAGGATTGGTTACGAGACACATTTGAGTTTTTGTTAAATTCCACCCCTATCGACAACCGCCAAGCCACTGAATATCTCTACGACACACTACTACCCTACTTAACAGTCTCCCCATATTTACCCCACTTAGCAATTTTTGAGTCAACATTAACCTATCCTGAAAGGTTTTTTCAACTATTTAAAGTTTGAAAAGTTGACCAGTAAGTCGAAAGACATATTACATGGCAGTTTTTGATGACACAGTAGATTCAACTGTCGTTGACAGCTTTGGACTTGTCATGTTGCCCACACCCTTACACATCAAAAAATAGACAAAAATATAAGGCAAAAAAAAAGGAAAACAAGAGGAAAATGCTTAATTAAGGCTTGCAAATAAACGCAGCCGGAGTGATTATAAATAAAGTAGCTAAATATGGATACATTAACTGACTGCAGTAATTAAAATCCAGTTATTGGCAAAAAATATATAAAACCAATAGCTGTAAATGTGATGTACGACATCCACCTGTGTAAAAGCGGACTGATATCGCCGCATTCCACTGAAATGATCCCATAATTTATACAGTTATTGCCATCAAACAATGCCTCATTGCAGGGCTGATTTAGCATCGTTTACTCAATGAATTTTGCATATTTGAAACACAATTCGATAACTCAAACGTGTATATTGAACTTGAATCATAAAAAAGTCATAAAATTGACAATTTTGAAAACAAGTCTTGCAGTAATCGGTCAATTTTGTGAAACTGGAAAGCGTTTTCCAATTGCCTCGTATAGATTTTCCATTTATAAGGTGCATTGCAGTTGTGGTTTGTCAAGCAAGTAATATTTGAAAATCAGCTTTGTCAACGCTAGCGTGACGGTTAAGACGCTGGAATGCGCTATTCAAATCTGCACTTTTGGATCCCTATCTCGCCGGATTAAGCACCAAACCGTACTTCCTACTAACTATAAAAATTACATTATTTTATTAATTCAATTAATCATTGCTTAATTGTAACAGGGCGAACTGTATTTTTAATGTTATCCAAAGTATAGGTAATTTGAAAAAATAAAATATAACTGGAAATTTTAGTTTGAATTTGTTAATATGGGATAGAATTTTTTAAGAAAAATTACCCAACGTGTTTTTCCAGAACTACTGAAGGAAACCTTAACCTAAAAAATGTAGATATACGCAAGATTTTTCCTTTCAATGCTTCGTTTCTACGCTTTTCATCAATTAAAGTTCAAACATTTAATCATCAAAAGTGCCCTTTATCAGTAGCAATATCCCAAAAGCATTGATAGTTTACGATATAATTTTATTACAGTTGCTGGTAACATCCCCGTGTCGTAGGCAGAGGTAGTTAACCAAAACCACCCTTGCTTGAGAAAGTTGTGATAAAATTATGTTTATTTTTGTTAATTCTCAAGTTAAAAAATTTAGAATTTAAACTAAATTTTTTTATTAAAATTGAATACGGCCTAAGTTTATAATATTAGTACTATGCAAAACTAACCAAAGTGAAATAAAGCCGGCCCTGCATTTCTGTTATATTATCATTATTAAATATTAATGGAAACAACAGAAATCAAAATTACCCTCAAACATGATACATAATGAGTTTCCCAGCAAAAATACAAAGAACCATAAAAGTAAAAAAAAATTAATTTTACAGATTAGCGAATTTGCCATGGTGATATGGACGATTTTTGAATCTGTTTGTTATTCATTTACAATAAAATTGCTACGTTTATTTAAGAACATTTTTCTATTGACATCTGACTATTACAAACTTAAGTAAATGTGGAATTTCCCACAATCCATCATAATAATTGCTCATCTGCCATTAGCAGTTTAATGTTCGTTTTCTTGGATAATTTCTCACATATTACTAGAAATGGACAGATTTCTCTGGCTCTCGAGTTGGCTGCAATTTTCAAAATTCGGGAAATCTTTCAAATTAAAATAAACAACTTAAATCTTTTTCCTCTTGATTCGGGATTTCATCTTTGTCAATAAGGGACGGTCGGAGCATAGTATAAGTCACGCGCGAGTTGACTATGAACCCTATATACCCGGTTCGATTCCGAGTGAAGTAAGAACTTTATTCTGGCCGTCTCTCTGGTCCTCTAGGTTGGGGGTTCTTCGTCAGGCTGGCTCCTCGTCGTAGGAAAATATACATTGCCATGAAAACCATTTGATATTAAAAATTTAATATTATAATGGTCGGCAAAGACCCATTACGTCTGCACGATAGATCTTTGTCAATTGCACCAAGTGTGCACTTCAATGCTATGTATATTCTAACTTGAATAAAATGTAGGTTCGGCGGCCTGAAGACCGCACTGGATAATAAATAAACAAACCAATCCTTATTGCATCACGGACAGATCTATCACATTTATTTTATGATACTATATTGTTTTAAATAGCCCACGAATTGATAATGGATTGAGATCACAGTATTGCATCCGGTGCGACGAGGAATAAAACTATGCGTTTAGGCTCCTTGGCACTCACCGCCATTAATTAAAATTTTAATATATTACACAATCGATTAGAGCTGGTTCCACAAAACCATGCTAACCACCTACTGCTATCAAACGGTGACAGTCAGATTTAATTGGCGCTCTGATACGATAACTGATTAGATTTTGTTTAAAATCCCTCCGCTGAACCTCTATCATTTTCGTTTCGATGATTTTTAACGACGCGCATGAATTGACTAACGAGATTCCCCTCAATCAAATTATTTATTTATAAAAAAATGTCAGATTATTGCATAGTCATTCGAAATACATCTAGATAACATATCTCAAAGCAATTGCTCATCTGAAAATGCTTGAAAATCGTTTACTATACCTACGAACTGACAATGAAAAGGGGGTGGAAATTAAAAAATGTAATTTGTTAGTATTTCAGCCATTATTCTATTACTTTTGCTGATTTAATATATTTCCACAATTAGTTAGCAGACATAGTGGGCCAAGAAATCATAAAAAGCAGCCAAAATTAAGATGTAGGGGTAAGTTCTACAAAACCGGATAGTCTGGTAATACCGGATAGCGTATGTTCGCTTAGAAACGCTGACGCTATCGCTCGAATTCATGCGGAAGCATATTTTACTTGATAAGAAAGTAAACTTATTGTAGACAAAGAACCGCATATATGTGTTATTTTTGGTCAAGGTAGGTTTTGAAAAAAGTGCGTTCTAGAATTGTGATTTTTTGCAAGTGGATTTTGAATCAAAACTTTTTGGTGGAAAAGGTGGTTATTAATGGTGAAGTACACTATGTTAAAGTACATGAAAAGAGGTTCATTCGCATGTGATTGTTTTCAATTTTTTTTCATAATTTAATTGTGAAATTTACATTTAAACATTTTTTCTTCGAGTCTTACAAAACCGGATCTAAATTTGTCCTCTAAAATCGGATATGTTTTTTTGGGTATTTAATTTTTTATAATGGGGTATATTTTGATAATAAGTGGACTGTATTTAACTGTAGTTAACTTTAAAAACTTGAAACTTAAAATTAACGTTTAGTAGGTAAAAATGAATATAGTGGGGTAAGAAAAAGCTCGAAAGTATCAGATTCATCAGATTACAAGTAGGCGATGTAGGGGTGCTTCTGGCAGGCATAAAAATATTGAATAACTAATGCTAAAATGTTAAAATACAAATTTAATACTTTGTTCCATTTAAAACCAAGATTTTTTACATAATTAAAAAATATTTTTATTATTTAACTATATTGGTATCCGGTTTGATCCTACCAGTTCTTCAAAACCGGATAGTTTGACTTTTTTGTATTTTTAAATGCCTTCAGGGGTTTTTGATGAAATATGGAGTTTTAAGCATCTCCATTGAATTTAGAACTAAATTTGGAACAGATTCCACCGATCTCTGGAGAGCTAACTACTTTCATAATTGTTTCAGAGCGTCCCATACGTTAGCTATCCGGTTTTGTACGACCTTCCCCTATTTTTTTTCAACAAATGCATCTCCATAATACCCCTAAGAAGGTTTTAAAGTCACTCATTTCGAATGTGATGTTCAAGTTTTAAAATTGCGGATGCAAAACACGGGCAAAATTGAAGTTTGTATTTGGATGTGCTTGGAAATTGGTATTTTGAAGTTTTTGGGGTCTCTGATTCCAAATTTGACGTAAAAATATTTTAATTATTGAAAAAATTAATCAGATTTATCTAGAAATTGGTACTCCCATATTTTTAGGGTCACTAATTGGGAATCAGATATCCAAAATTCATGGTTATAAAAGCCGGATTCGTATACGTTAGGTTAGGTACGTTAAAAAAAAGATTTTAATAAAAAGTCAGCAATTAGCATAATATAAAAGTTGTAGTTTCCTTGTGACTTAGTGACTCGTCTGCAGTCATGTGCAGAAATGAATATTCGTCAGGTCGGGTCGATGTTCTGTCTATTGGTGGAATTGTAGATTTGAGCTGAAGTTGTAAATTTCTCCTCATTATTATAGTACATATTATTTCTTATTAAATTATTGCGTTTGCTAGGGGGTCATCATTATCGAAGGCCTGAAAAGTTTAGCGCCAGTCTGGTTGGTAATTTATGCAAATTCAAGTTGGTATAATTATGAATGCTCGCGCAAGCTTCATCTACAAAACAAATTTGAAACGATTAGTTAAAACCAATTAATTTAATTAAGTCCCGGTAAGTTAGAATACCAATTATTTAAAATGAATTTAAAAAGCGTCAAGGTTTTTTTCTCTTTAGTTTCGTTGATTTCGGATCGGTTACTCCAACAATTTGGAGAACGAAGAAGTTTGATTAAAATCGTTTTCGAGTTAGCTGAATGTAATCGGTGACTTTTATTAGACAAGTGAGGAATGTCATAAATTATAATGTAAAAGACATTTTAATGGCAATTTATATAAAAACTAGAAGCAGTTGATAAATAGCATCGACGAGCAAATGATCGGTCTCCTCCGCATCATACAAATCTCGTAAAACTACTTTCTAAAAAAATGATAAAAGTCTGTTGAAAAAAATAACAGTTTAATAATCAATTTATTACCACCATTTCGTCAAAAAATTCCAAATGATTCTTTAAAATGAAGATAAGGCGAACGTCTCGAGCCAAAATAACGACAACAAACTTGACGATTAAACACCTTCATTACTTTTCTCGGGGCTTGTAAATGTAAAATAATTGGAAGGGTGAAAATTAAAATTGTGCAAATCGTCCTATAACTCTTTGTGTCTAAATTAGGCACATGAAGAAATATAAAAGGGGAAAGATTGACAAAGATGAACTGAGATAATTCAAATATTTCCCTATCTTAATTAAAATATTAAATTAAAATCACAATAATGTCATAAAAATTTTCACAATAAGAAGGAGCGCAAAAAATGTTGAGATGTTTTGGCTTTATTGATCCACGTATATGTGCTTTGTTTCGAGTAGCTTGATAGTTTTCTAAATATTCCCAAGTAATTCCCACGTGCCGGCATTACCTGAAGTCGTAAAAAACTTCGGGAGTAGAAAAGGCGATATGTATGCCGAACGAATCTGCGCTCCTGAGATACAATCGCGGCCGAAGAAGGAGAAATACATTGGCGAAAAACAATATATCCGTTTAATGTATAGTAAATGAGCGTTTTTGCAAATGGCAACCCATCACTTTAGCTCCTGCATACAAAATAATCTCTTTCATTTCGGGAATTATCCTGCTTGTTTCCTTTCATTAAAAACTTTACGTTATTTTAAGGTTAGGAGAACTTTGGAGTGGTTTCTCGTCGCCTTCCCCACGATCCCATAAACATAAAAACTTCGTTCTGTTGTTGTTTCGTCCTCTTCATCATCAGGTTTAACAATTTATTCAAAAATCTACAGATTAATCGACGTTTTGCTTAGAAAAATGATAATGTATGCGGAGAAGGAATAATTATGTAAATTAAAGTTATGTGAGCGATTCTTTGCGGTTCTTCTGAAACATTCAGTCAGAAAGTGTCACGTAACCAGTAAAACATGTTTATTAACATGAATAAATTGTGTACTCGCCTAATTTTTTCCCAACTGCTAACTGCGCTTCCAATCTCTCTCGTGCACCCATAAAATTGACTTATGGTAATATAAAAGCTGTCAACGTTTCGCTTAATTGTGTTTTGCAAAACGTTGCTTAATTAATGCAAGAAAATGTGATCGGGCACGATAGTGTCCCTAATGTGGCTAAACAATTACACAGTGGAGATGTGGTAATAGTCGGTGTGAGTTTTATAAAATTCGTTGGGACTTTTGTTTTAATGAAATCGATCGAAAGAAAGAGTAGCAAGATTGACGGAAAAACAAAGACAGTTGTCAATGCGAAGCGTGAGAGAGAAGTGGTATAAATAGCGAGATAGATCTAAAACCTTTAAGTTCAGCCATCACACGAGTTTGCTTTTAGCACCCCGCGCGTCTGAGAATGACAGATTTATGTGGACAGGTTGCAGACGGCCAACACGGCATTCATTGGTTGCCTTCTCCAAGGGCACGATGGCTTACTTGATATCAAACTCACTCCATATGTCTCCAACTTATCCCATTATAATTCTTGGCAGTGTACTGTCTTTCGCAGATTGTTTGTTATATATGCTCCACATCTAATGTGACAAACTGTCAGCGCCAGGACGCTTAGTATCGTCCTTCTCCTTGGCCGCGTCGCCACCGACTTGGATTACTTACTGCTAACTAAAAGCATATTACTTCAACTTATCTTGAAAGCGTCTCCAGCGACCCATAAACACATCGCAAGCAGATTGACTCGTGCCTGATAGTTTTATACGAAAATTTATTTTGCCCATACTGTGACATTTTTACTGTTAAAGTTGTTATTGATGGCCTTCTTGCGACCCGAAACAATCACGTCTGGGGTCTCTGGTTATTACGGATGGGCCGAAGCACATACATCTAAAGGAAAGCGGAAAGCGTCATCATAACTCTGCCTCGCCGACTAATAATAAAGACCTCTGCTGCAGAGCATCGCGCTATTTCATCCTCTAGGATGACACTAATGTCCCCAAGTATTTTATCAGTTTTATTGTTCTCAAACTATCAGCTCCGCTGCGTAGATTTAATAATTTAATAATATTACGTAATAATCCGTAGGTCCAATTTAGAAATAATATTCTCGGCATTGACTGCGCCAGGCCAAAAAAAATTGAATTTAAATTAATGGAATTTAACGGTTTTAGAGAAATAAGACCCTCTGAGATACGACGTGGCATAAATTGAAGAGAATGGTAGACGAAATCACGACAAACCTATGTCTAATTACACGTCAAGCGAGAGTTGGGCGCATCGTAAAACTGGGATAATCAGAGTGCGCGACGGATTTCCAGACAGGTGTCTGTTAATTTGGTGACAATGTGTACCAACATGAAGTTAAATAACCCCAATTACTGCAGATAAGAGCGGGAAAACTTTTTACTAATAAAGAAGCGGGAAATTGTCTACTAATAATAATAAAAATACGAAACAGTCGCAAGTTTCATTTCACATCCACTTGGCAAATTGCCCATTGCAGAAATATTCGAGAATCCGTTGCATTTTCGGTAATATCGTTTCATATAAGATGCAGCTAATAAAACTAAACAACGAATTGGATAATAAATTCTAAAATACAACCGAGCTTTTTCTAATCGATAATTTTGCAAAATTTATGCTATGATTGCACTTGTGAATATGAATATTGAGTGCTAGGGTACAGAACCGGCTCCAAACTTTTTGTTCCTCGAGACGTAAAAAAAGAGAAACTAATTTATTGTATATTATTGAATAATTTATAACGAAGGAAATTTTATCGACCGAACCAAACATTTCGTAATTAATAAATTAGTAGGTTAAAAAAATAGAAATACCATTTTATCATAACCAAGTTGAGATAATAAAAATTTTTTTAATTATAGATTCCCATAACTCATTTGTATAATGTTCATTAAAATACATATTCATAAATCAATTGGCGATACATGCGGACATAATTAGAAGTGCTAGTCGAAGCCAATGCTTAATAAAGTAAGTTATTAAAATTTACATGAAACAAACACATATCAATTTAATGTTTATAATATTTTTTCTGTAATGGAGAAATGAGTAGCATTTAAATGAATACTTTATGGAGGATAAAGATAATAAACTGAAATAAAATTATAAATGTCGTTCTAAAAGAATGTCCATCATGCCCACATTGCATCGCTTTAAATAAAAATAATATTATGAAAATTGACCATTAGCATTTATGTCACCGTTTAAAATTACGACTGTAGACCTTCACGATCAGCAGTCCTTAATCGAAGGATTATAAAAATATAAATAGATACTAAAATGGGAGCAACGTTTTCACGACTGAATTTAAGGAGGGGGAAGACCTCCACCGCGAGATCGAAATTAGCACCCTCAAATCTGAGACTCCAGCTCCGCCTATGGTACTCTTGATTAATTTCTCAAAAACGCACTACAAGTTTTTTTTTACGGTGTTAACAACTTAGGGAGATTCTGTAATACGCCCCAGCGATTCCAATAAAAAGCATACAATGGGTTTAAACTTTAAAGAATAGCACAATAGAATAGGTAAGTTACAAGATGTTCCTGCTTATACTTGGGTAAGTATCACAAAAAATCTCCTAATTTATACATAAGGGGATTTTAATTATATTTCACCGCCACAAAAAAACCATAAAATGTAACGAATACGAAAAACGAGAAGAAAAATCGATGAAACGTTTAAACTTTAGTTCACACTTGAAAATTTTCTTTCCAAACTTCGAATCTGGGAAAGTTGAACAGATAAGAATCAAAAGGCAGCGGTACCAAAAGTGTTTTCCTTCTCGTTCTTTCGTATTCGGTAGCAGCAGCAAAACCAAAATTTAATTTAAATAAACAATTAAATATTTCGAATGTCGTCAAATTTTTTATACTTTTTTAACGACGGGTCATTGTCAAAAGCATTCACATAAATCGTCACCTAAGTTGTCTAACAAGTTGTCCATGTTTTTTTAGATTGATTTAATATAACCGAATGTAATTAACGAAACAGTGTACGACGTAAAGTCCCATAAAAACCACAAGACTTGACATGCTTTATGATTATTGACCGATGGGTCGAATTTAAATTAACATTTTGCTTTCTTATTTTCCTAAATCAACCATAAATCGATAGAAAGTTAATTTATGAATATATACATTAAAATCTTTTTTTTAATTTCTAAATAATTATGTTACGTAAGAAACAATTAATTTTAAAAAATTAGGACAGGCAACTGGAAGAAATATTGTGTTAATGTTAATGATTTGTTATTGGAGATTTCAATGCCAGTAAAGTACAAAAACCTTGGTTGTCAATTTTTATTGCCGCAAAATTGCGAGTTTAAATTTCAAAAAACGAGAATTTATTATGAAGTAACGGAAAAATAGAAACTGAAATATAATTTAGGACGACGTCCTTGAAAATACAGGTAATATGATGAAGAGGTCGCGTACGACCGTGCGCTTGTCATGTCAATAATCTGACGACCGCGAGACATGACAGCGACAACTTTACCGAACACCGACCATAAAAATCAAGACAAGCCATTTCCAAAAGAAAATAACTCAAATTTAGATGGACAGGTGACAGTAAACGTTCTAACTTCTACAATCAAAATATTTTTTTTTAATCGATAAGATTCAAAAATATTTTTTGTCCTCTTTAGCGAATTTAAAAATAACGGCTCCATTTAAATTATGTAGGTAGCAGTTTATTTTAAAATTCAACACACAATTTTATAATCTTCTATTTTAATCGACAATGTTGATTTTTGAATAATCAAGCCGTAGGTATCTGGTTAAAAAACTTGCTATGTGTTAGTTTTTACCGAAAATATTCCAAAAACTTGAATACGTTTACGTTTTTATAGACGGATGTTGTATCAATACATTTTTTCGTTAGAGGAACACGGTAGCATTTATTGCTCCATTTCATTCCATCCCATACACTTCTGCTCCATTTGGAGAAATTTCACTTATTAGTCTTGGTGAGTTTTTCCTCCTTCTTCTGCGCCGACTTGTTCTTTACATCCTTTTCATAGCAGTGCTAACGTGACAGGTTATGCACACGAGTCCGAAGGCCGAGCAACCAAGTTGTATTTAACAATTTATTGATAAAGATAGTTTATTTATGAATCCAAAATGTATTAAAGCAATAAATTTTAGTTCCTCTTATCCTTTATTTGTTTATCGGTGTCTTTGAAAAATATCAGTGTAGACATATTCTAAATTACAAAAGAATATATTGGTCTTGCATCCAATAATGTACTTTGCTACCGATTATGCAAATTTAGACTTTATTGAAACATATGTGTCAATATCCATATTAATTTCCAGTATAGGTAACTGCGGTTTTTGCGGTAACAAAAAGTTTTATCCTTATCATTTTTCTGTAATCTAGAACTAGCCAGTTCGCCCGTTTGTGGCTAGCTCTGTGAAGCCAAAGGCCGAGTTTTCTTCTTCACTGATTTTTTTTCGATCGATTTTTTCGATTTCGCGATCAACTGCGAATAGTCTCCGTGCTGCGGAATGCACGTTAAGCCGGTGGTCCCATGGGTTACTGAATTTCCACCATTAACATAAAAACCAAGGTACAAAGCACATCCGAAGGCAAGTCTAGCAAGGTACCTAATGATTTAAAAATATTTATTATGCTCAAAGTTTCTAACACTACCGAAGAAACGACGCAGTTGGGAAAATAACAGGCTTTAGCCTACTAGGAGAGAATTCTCTTAGAATTGCTTCTAGAAAGTGGAAGAAGAAGAAGAAGATTTATTTATAACAATTTAAAGAGTTTAATTTCAAAGTTATTTGGAACTGTTTGATAACGCAAGTTACTCCAAAGTTTTTAATAATTGAGATTCCTATTGCAAAAAATGTCAAATTGACCTGACATCCTCATATCCTTTTTACATCTGTTCTGTGGTAAGTTTAAACCTCTCAAATATTATTCCTGGAGTTACATTCAGCATATCCTGTTTTTTTTAACTAAGCATAGTTTTTGGGATTTTGTGTTGGTGGAAAAACATTTTTCATTCCACTAACTTTCATCCTTGTGTTATATTACTAAAACTTTACCAATCCTTCGTGGTTCGAACTAGCACACGCAACCGCGACCATCTGAAACACTCATTACAACGAGGCGAAACGAAGCACAGAGAAGTTGGGAAAAAATGTTGAAACTGTTTATATCAACATAAGTAAATAGCATTACAATTCCAAAGTTGAAAAGTTTTCAGGTAAGTGCGTTTTCAATTTCCTGAAGCAACAAAGATGTGTTGTATGGTAATGACCTGAATGTTTGATCGTGTTTAATTAATTTAATGATCGTAAATGGAATGCATATCAATGAGTAAAAGCAATTAAAGATGATAATAAAATAATGAAACGTACGCCTACATAAACATTTTTGTGTAAAGTGCATGAATAATAAAGAGTAAGCAGGGTGATGAAAGTTTGTACGTCGATCAATTTTGCCATCAACATGATGGTCATTGTTGTCGGACAGACTGTGTCCGATAATACTGACAGGTGTGTCTGTCTCTGTTTTTCACGTTGGAGAAGGTGGTGGTGAATGATGCCTTAAAAGTATCCAACATAACAAAGTGCGTGGGTATTGATATATAGCCACCAGAAACGGGAAAACATCAACATTCGTCTTGTCTTTTTGAGAAATCAGCAGTATCCATGACATATTAATGACATTATGATAAAGAATATGAAAGTTGTCGAGGATAAACAAATCTATAAATAATAAATTCCACAGAAAACTTGTATGTGGCTTCAAACACATTGGTCGTATTTTAACTTTCTTGATGGCTGCTGCCTGAACATAACTCCAGTTTCCATAACTCATAGATGAACGATTGTCCATTTTAGAATAGCACTAAAAGATTCTCTCTTACGCAAGCTTAAAAATTTCTTACCCAAACAAGTAAGTGCGGTCCATTTATCGATCGAAAAGCCAAATTGGTTATTAGTAGAGTGAACTTACCTGAAAAGAGAAAAAGAATTAGCATAATGTATAATGCATTTGGATGGGCGAGAAAGAAATTTGTTTCGCATTTTTGATGTAAAAATTGCATTTCGATATGTTGATCCGATTACCTTTCCACGATAATGACTTATGGTGAAAGCTGACAAGCAGTTTATGAAGTCTGCAAAGCGACGCGCGCTATCAGATCCGTCACAGTCTCGTCTACCATCCTCCATTTTAAGTGACAGCATTGTTCCGAACAGACCGGAATTTTAATTTACTTCGGATATTCAGATCGCCATTAAATGCATACATGTTTTATACCACAGTAAACAAATTCTTCACTCAATTAAGCTTTCCGCTATTATCCACGACCCAGGGAGAAAACTGTAAAGAGGTCGAGGCGAGGTGCCGGTCGTCAACAAAATTTTCATAAGCTAACGTTTATCGACTTCAATTATCCGAATAATTTGATTCCACTTCCTGATGTAAACATCGACCCTTCCGAATGGAAGAAACCCTTGCCCTCATAATCCGAAGCTCTTGTTAACCTTGTACGCATGTATATACAGTTTCATTAACATCCAATTTAAATTTTATTGCAATTATTAATCTCTTATATAGGAATCGCGCGTATTTACGACGAGTATAGAAAATTCACCCCTATCGTTCCGACCTAACCCTAACAGCCCTTTACCGCTTTTACAAGCAACTCAAGTGGCACTTACACGTCGCTCAGCTGTATCCACGTACCAAAGTGTTGCAGGATTTTATCTCGTTCCCTTTTTAACCCAAGAAACAAACAACCGAAGAAAGAGAAAAGTGTCAGATTTGTAATTCTTTCTTTAATGGCGCATAAAAATGTTACATCTTTACTGTTTACACTGGGGTATTTTTGGAAGACAAAACGTATGTCGCGAGCGAGTGCGAGACCAAACTATTTTCAACCCATTTAGAGAGTTACCTGTTGATTTCGGTTAATTTTGCGGCAATAAAAACTAGACACAAGCAAGAATAGCAAGAGTGAAATTGAGACATTCTCAAATAATAAAAGTTCAACTTTCTTGACCTCCTTCATCACCAATATACTAAACGTGTCAATCTAATAATCATTAAGTCGGCATGGGTTATAATATAAGCATCCGTCGTCGACTTCTTCATTATTCATTTATTCATCTAATCTTAAAACGCTAGTTTAATGCAGATGTTTTCATAAATCACAATTAATTAAAGCTAGAATAATTAACGGACCGTTTTTCTGGAACGTATGAAAGAACCGGGGTCGTTTGATTACGTGCAACTATAACTAACCCCAAACACAGTGAAACTTAGCATCGTAATTTGTTATTTTCTTGTTTTAATAAAGTAATTTGTTAAGTAAACAAAGTGGGTCCTCGTTGGTAAAACATAGAGAGGATATTGTTTTTGGTTGTAGCAAAATGCTAAATGGTAAGATTTGAAATCACACGAGAGAGAGCAACGCCCGAGGCGGCCGATAAAGCACACTCATGCAGTCAGTAGTCAGTACAACAAACTCATACTCGTATATCTTTTCTCAATGGCTACTCCTACCACCCTGAGCGCGATCCATCCATCCGAAGTTTCGCGTCGTCTCTCTTGCGTGCCCTTCTTTTCGCCGCCTCGTCTCACTCTTTAACAGCCTTCACTCTAAAAGCATGCACACGATATATAGAGGGACATTATGTCAAGGGGAACAGATGTATAAAATAAATATCCGCGCTGTATGCGCTAGGAGGAGAGCCATGATTCCGGAATCACATAAATCAGGACACTGGGGGTCGAACGTGGGGAAATTTCACCCGTTTTGATTCCGACGACGATGTTCCAAGATTGTTGATTATATGTACGTAAATTCGAAACGTTAACTTGAGCCCCATTATAATCAATAATCTCAAATATGCACTAAAATATATTTATGATTTTAATATCTCGCATCCCTAACATTTATTTGTGACGTTCCTTCCCTCTTTGAATAGCACAGGTGTCCAGCTTCAGAGTTAGGAAAGATGGAAAAGCCATCTCGGTTGTCAAAAACTTGTAAAATATTAGCAGCTCGATTTTGAAAGCTTCGCTCGATCTGTACAATGAGGCTGATGAATCGTTCCGAGTTGAGTGATTTATGCCGGCCACAGTAAATTGTGTGTGAACTGGCTGCAGTTCATGCATTCCCGTGGTCTCCCGGTCAACATAACTCTTAGTACGTGTAAATGCATGAATCACTTCACCATACATCATGAAAAACATGCAAAGTACTTGATAACAAATTAATTTTTTTAACTCGCACGACAACGACAAATCAACCCCGTAGTTTACGTGCTGCGAAAACCGCCTACCGGTTCGGTTATTACCTACCGAACGTAAAAATTTTAAGATGGTGTCATTAACGTGTGCACTAAAACATAACTTTTTGAGGAGAGCCATTTCGCCGACAGTGCAATAATGGGACATTAGTTTGATGTATGGCGTGTGCGGTTATCAAACCAATATTGGGTACCCCGTGGAACGACATTGAATTGCCCATAAATATCGTCTGTACGTCACTTTCTCACTGTACACGTTCTTGATTGAAATCCATTCCCCCGTTCCACAAAGATATCAACATTTACCCTAATCACATTACACGATCCAAATTCAAAATTCGATTATGGTGGAATAACGATTTACCTATTCGCCACACCATAAAACTGCCATCTCCCTTTACAATTATTTCAAAATTATTCAATAAAGTAAAACTTTATTATACACCTAACTTAATTTATTCTTATCTATTTAATGTGTACAATTTATATGATTCCTCTTTAATTTGATGATAAAATATTTCAGTCTGCATTAATAACAGTTTAGTAATGATACGAAATAATTTAAAACGACTCCAACTCGATTATAGATAAGAAAAAGTCAATTAATTGATATGCATTTACCAATATGTGAGAATTTAGAGATAAATAGGCGATTGATTTGGAGGTCAACTTCTACATTGCAATCAATTTATGTCTTAGGTACTTGACGTGTATATCCAATCCATTTCGTCATTATACGTCTCTTTGAATTATTTTATTTAAAATTTTAAATTTGTAATTATTTTCTCTTTGATGTGAAAGTTATCAAGTATTCGAGACCCGAAACTTCTTGCATTGACTTTGATACGCAGTTCTAGTATTGACTTTGCATCACCTAACAATTTTATAAAAAAAGCTTTTTCAAAAAAATTATAATTATTAAAAAGTACTAATTACCCCCGGTCTCCCTCCATTCCAAATTAAACTTTCCATCCGGTATCAGTTATTATTATTATTATCAAAACGTCCTTGTGAAAATTTCATGATAAGTGGCAATTGTTTTGTTACAATCAATCCAGGATGAGTTTAAAGGACACAGTTGTATAAATAAAAAAAGATAAAATAAATGTCAAAATCTGCCCGATTTAACTTTTGGGAGGAAGCAAAAATACGAAGATATAATATAATATTTTTGAAACTATATTTTTATAGATTCTCCCCAAAATATAGGATGATTAAAGAATGACGTTAAAAATATTACAGAAATCGCATCGAAATATAAAATATATCAGTAATAATAAGTCGCCGACAGTTCATCACTCATCACGAAACATTGATTTAGGGGTAGATTTGTAGGGTTGATAATACAGCGGACGCAGAAATTACATCCAATTGGTATTTTTGACTTTACAAAAATTTATATTATTCAATCATAAAAGCGCCACAGGCGAATTTTCATCTTTGAAGACATCTTTAACATAAACAGAATGTTATATTAAGTACTCTAAGATCATCCTCGTTTTTTAAATTTACGAATTTAATTTAATTAAAATATTTTAAGAAATATATCGTTGAGATTAGAGAAGCGATCATAATTTATTATTATTTATCTAAATTGTCAACATTACAAAACAAATTGGTAGTCAGGACCGTAATTAGTATCTAGTATTATCAATTCAGAAACTAACAAAAAAAATTATAGGAAATGCTTAGATTACAATGTTGTTGCAACCTTATTCAAAATTTGCTCATTTATGATTGAGAAATGCATTCATAATATGAATGATGTTTATTACGTCAGTGGCGGATTGCCGGCCAGGCGCAAGAGGCGCGCGCCTGGGGCTTCGTAAATCAAGAGGCCTCAAAATAAGAAAAATTATTTTATTTAATTATTAAAGAGTCAGACAGAGGGAAATCAAATTGGGAATTAACCAATATAAAATAACAACTGCTTGGCTATATTTAAAGGTTTACTGATGGTTCATCAGGTTGTGTTAATTATGAAAATTGAAACTTCTTGGTACAAGAATTATCAAGGTTCATTAGTGAAAAAAAATTATTTTTTTTTAAAGTGACCTTCAAAAGTCCATGAGGAATTTTTAGTTAAATAATAACATTGATGAAAATTTGATCAGATTTCATGATGATGGACCTAATCTTGAAAAGTTATTATTATAGAATGGTTACTTAGGTCTCCGGTACCATGAATTTTGAAATTATATAAAAATATTAATTCTGTTGTAATAAACACAGGAAAAATAACGAAAAAATTCTAAGCCCTAAATTAGATATGCAGTTATTTTAATTTCATTCCAATTTTTGATTTATTTGATAAAAATTTAATTTTGTTCAAATATTCTGAAATTATACGAAAATATTAATTCTGTTGTAATAAACACAGGAAAAACAAAGAAAAAATTCTAAACCCTAAGATGTATTAAATTTGCGGTTATTTTGATTTCATTGCAATTTTTGATTTAAATTTTTTGTTAAAAATTTAAATATGCTCAAATATTCTGAAATTTTATGAAAATATTAATTCTATTCTACTAAACACAGGAAAAATAACGAAAAAATTCTAAGCCGTAAGATGCATTAGATTTGCAGTTATTTTGATTTCAGTGCAATATATTTTTGATTTAAAATTTTTGATAAAATTTAATTTTGTTCAAATATTCTGAAATTATATTAAAATATTAATTCTGTTGTAATAAATACAGGAAAAATAATGAAAAAATTCTGAGCCCTAAGATGCATTAGATATGCAGTTATTTTGATTTCATTCCAATTTTTGATTTATTTGATAAAAATTTAATTTTGTTCAAATATTCTGAAATATTATGAAAATATTAATTCTTTTGTATTAAATACAGGAAAAATAACGAAACAAAATTCGAATCCCTACGATGCCTTATATTCAGAGGGGGGCCTTAAAATCGATTTGCGCCTGAGGCCTCATCAGTTCGAAAACCCGCCACTGTATTACATCGTATTATGGGGGAGGTAAAGGAAAACCATCCAATTTCCCTAGTTAAATCATTACAATGCACAAAAAAGTATATTTTAACTAAACATAGACGTAATGGTAGTCCGAGTTAGTGCGTTTGGCTGCTAATGCCGAGGTGCTCAGTTCGATATCAGATGAAGTAAGAATTTTATTTTATCCCCCTAGGTAGGGAATATTAATAAACCACGGAATGCTATATATTAAACTTCTCCAACAGATCTCAAAAATGATAAAACAGAAGAAAATTTCTAATACAGATTTCAAAATACATTTTAAATGTGAAATAAGAAACAGTGTATGAAATTGGGTATGATATATTTTGAATTTTAAATAAATAATTCAAAGTTATTGTACATTTTGTAGTCTGCCCACGTCTGGCTAAATGCTCCACGAGAAAAAGTATAGTATTTTGAAATTCCGTCGTTGCAAATTGATTTACTTTAGTGCGTTAATTCTATTTCCATCAAGTCGTTGCAATTTGGTTCGCCGTTCTTTGATAGAATTTAATTTTTACACTGCGACTTAATTATTACTGGTAGCTTACGCTGTGCCTAATAAACTCTAAGTAAATATTATTTTTAAGCTACTTTGTTTATATATTTCTCACCTTCATTTTAACAAAATGTGATTGAAAAATTAAATAAAATTATTGAAACGTAAATTTAATTTATACAAATACCTAACTAAATTATTGTTAAAATAAATTAATTTTAGCCATACCAAGTTGAAACCCACACAAAATTTAATCAAAATATAATTATTATTGACATTCTAGAAGTACAAAAATTTAAATTAAAACAAAGGTAGATAATGTTCTATTACAGTCTGGGTGGTCGTTAAAATAATTACTTTTCATAAAATTTATTGAAAAATTGCAATAATAATTTTGGAAATTATTGTCTTTACGGAACTGGAACTCTTACCCCTCACATTCATTATTGTGTGAATGAAAGGGGGAGGGTAAAAGCATTATGAAATACAAACACAATCATTTCGGTAGCGCAGTTGGTAGGAAATGAAGATTTTTTACTTGTTTAAAAAAATACAAAAAAATGTTAAAAATGAGAACATTTTTGACTTGCTGAAATTCATTATTTATACAAGTACAGCAAGAATGGTCTCTCAATCATTAACTGTACTCTTGAATCTCAGAATCTTCAAACAAGTGCTTACATTGATTACTAATTGTAGCTTGCATCACGAAAATGATTGAGAGGAACTTGAAGTAGCATACATTAGAGAAGCAAAAAATTGGTGTAAGTAATTAATAAAAAAAAGGTGATAACACGCCTAGGATGTGTATAATAGACAAACTGTTTAATTTTCAAATTAAATGCTTATTACAGTTATTATCGATTTTGGTATCTAAAATAAAATAGAAACTTGAATATAATTAGTTTGATTTGGCTTATATATTAGCAATAATCAACTTTTTTAACAGATTAATTTATTACATCTTTTCATATTTATAGATAATTATTTATGGTATTTTATAATATGGATAATCATAATTCATCGAACTTGAAATATGAATAATATGGTGGGTTGTTGATAGAAAATGAGTTTATATTATAAAAAATTTCTCATTTTCGTGATGACTCAAGTACTAAACTAATAAAATTCAGCACGAGGTTTGCAGGATTGGAATGGAAACGTTTGCTTTACATTCCGTTAGGAAAAATATGGAAAGCCAGTGCTGTACCATGGTACAGCACGTCTATTAAATTTCATGTAAAATTATGCTTGCACGTCTAACTGATTAATTGAGTTAAATTATGCGCGTCTTAAAATAAAGATTATTGAATTTCAAACAAATACATAACAATAATTTATGTGGTTAACTAAATTTCTCGTTACAATAAGACGAGTGGTAATTTAAAATGAGTATAAAGTTTTCGTTACTAATTGACAAGTAATTTTTCGTCGGTTATAAATACTCGAAATAATATATAAGTTGGGTTTGTCTTTCTCATCAAGCGCTAAGTGATTAGGTAAGATTAATAGGCCAATATTAAGGAATCGGCCTGTCGCAACGAGCCAACTGTCACCGACCCCCGGCCGCTCTATTCTCGTCCTTCCACATGTTCGCCATGAATCAATCAGACACTCTCAAAAAGATCTCCCGAATCAAAGCACTTTTCTTTTAGATCATCGCAAAGTTTAACGTTTCGTTTTATTATGTAAATCACACTTTTCTAACAATATTCAATTACGTACGCAGTCACAACAAGATTAAGTTTCCAACAAACTCAATTAATTATAAACTTACAAATTGGGTAACAAGTAATTATCATCATTAGATGAAACAAGATGTTTGGATGGAGGGCGCGCGTTGTGGCGCAAAATAAATTTTGAGGAAAAGAAATGGGCGCGCAATATGGTTGGTAGACAATAATAAAAATAAAGAAATCGGAATATATACGAGTTTCGATATTAGCAAAAAGCTGACATCTCGTGTCCAATATGATCAAAAAATAAAACAACAAAATAAAATTGTACAGGAAGGAAAAAATACTGGGATCGGTAATCCTAAACAAATATAAGCCCACTCGAAGTGTCGTGTGTGCACTTTGGGCGTGTTCCAATATATGTATTGCAGAGCATCAGCATCCAAATGATGCAATTACCAAGCAAATGGCCGGACCTTTATTGAACGTACCCTAACCTCGCATTCTCCTTTACTGCTGATGCGGCTCACTCTTGATGCTATTGTTATGGAACAGATCCGTTGCGAACCTCTTTATTGTAGGTGTTACTATTTACGATTAGTGTGAGTTTATGCCAATGGGATGAACGTTACCGTTTATTGTTACACATTTCACGTAAGTAAACATAAATTAACCACCTTATCGATTTCTTTCATCCAACTCCTTTATTATACTGCCAAGTATTAGTAGTATCGAGAAAGTCGCAATTAAGAAAAAAGACAACAAAGCGAATCGTGTTGTTCGATAAATATTGACAATTGAAATAAATTGGACAGTAGTATATATCACAGAACTAAACAATGACCATTTGGAGTGATAGGCAATTCCAAACAACGTAGTAGTACAGAGTTAACGGCCGTTCAATTACATGCAATGGCCTTGCTCGTTTAGTGGAACTATACGACTATTTCTGCTTTTTGTCTTTATTAACTGCAAAGGGTTTAGACTACACAAATAAAGACGAAACAAAACGTAACACAAGGGTTGCTTGGTATATTATGGTATTAGAGTTAGCACTCTGTCTTATTGAGTTCATCGCATTCAACTCAACATGGATGGTAGACCACTTCTTATTGCTTGCTCTTTCGAGGTTTACTTTAGACGAAATTACATCAAACGAATGTGATTGCAGTAATCTAAACTAAAATGGTACCGATTAAACTTTATTTGCACTAAAACCATAATTCTTCCATTTAACCTTCACCTTTCGAAGGTGCAACTTAAATTCCAAGCAGAAACTTTAATTAAAACTTATAGCTTGACACTTAAATACAAGTCAAATCAAATAAATATTCTTAGGAATGTAAATGTAGATAATAAATTTTCTAAACCATTTTCAAGTTATTTTAGTTTCATACAAATATTAAAGATCTTTAGTTAATTATTCCTCGCATAAAAAAAATCATTTATAATAAAATCTCGAATATTTTTAAACCAGAGTTATTTATTGGCTTAATTATAATTCGGTGTTAACTAAAGTGCTTCACTTTTAAGCTTTGAAGAGATTTTCCGGAAACATCTCCATTTTTTATTTATAACCAACGTCGTCGTCGTGACTTCAAAAAGTCAACGGTGTCGTCGTACGTCAAAAGTACAAATTTTCTCGCTGATTACCAACCTCTGTCAGAATAGACGTAGTGTGCTCCACATTTGAGCGAAAAATATAGAAAAATCGATGACGTCTTCGAGTATTTGCCAAACACAATAACATAACGTTATTTTGGTGCCTTTGCAAAATTCAATATTCGAAACGTTGCAAAAAGAAAATCTGAATAAAATTTTAAACAATGGTTAAACAAGCCAACATTGTGGTTTTAATTCTAACCTCAGAATCTAAACTTGAAACTCGAACGAGTTTGACAAAAAGCCAAAAGAAAAATTAAGTTATAAAGTATTTTAAATAAAACAAGAAATTTAATCCGACCAACTTTAGTGGAAAATCTGGGTTCGAATCTCGCAGTCCTTCGAGGAACATTCTGTCAGCACGATGCTAAGCTAATATTTCCGTTTTTTGATATTTCTAATTTAAAATCTCCAGTTTTCGGTATTAGTAAATAGATAAATAATTTAATAAGTTTACGTTGACTCGAAATGCCAGGTTCGATTCCGGATGAAGTAAGAACTTAATTTTGGCCGTCTCTATGCAGAAGGGAAAGGGACCCCCACTCCATACGTACCTCGTCCCAAGGGAGCAGTATTCGCAAAATGATAAACAACAACAATTGTTGAAGTTGAAAGAATATAATAATTAACACCGTTATTAGTCAATTCTTCATCGATATTGATAACCACCAGACAAATCATCTTGAAAGGTGAAAAATTGATAAACTAAAAATTGAGTTTTTAATTTAAACTCTCTTTAATTAGATGCTACAATGATCAAAGTAATTGTAATCCCTTTTAACATTTTATATAAAATATGCAAAGTGGGTAGCAACTACCCTTGGAGCGGTCCCGGCTTCAAGGTAGCATGAAAGTAACATCCGATGAAATTCATTAAACATTCTTAAATCGACAACAACAAAATTATTGTTTTCTTTTACTACGAGATGAAAATTTTGCATGAAACCATGTTATTGATTTAATAAAATTCTACAAATTTCAAGAACAGGTCAAACAATAATCATCAAAGATATTCCTAAGTACTTGATCCGTGTAGAAAATGTGAAGAAATTGTATGGGGGTACGGAGTACCCTTCATTGTACGAAGGACCTATTTTGATGGAAATAATCTACATTATATTATTTAATTAGACCACGGTGTGGAGTGATGTGATCGCTGGTTGAGTTACGGAGCGGAAATTCTGAGTTCAAATCTCGGACTTCGCAGAATTTCTTAGCCCGGCCTTCCGGTGGATATCCACACGCTGTGGTGAAAAGTTGTAGTAAAAAGAGTAAAAAAAGAGGATTCATCCACCTCGTGAAATGGATTGTAAAGACTTCAATAGAAGTGGCAATATTCCGACAGGAATGGAAAGCCCTTGATCTGATCTTATATTATTTAATTTTATCATATTTTTTAAGTGTTTTTTAATTTTATAAAATGTTCTAGAGTGGACTAAGCATTTGGACTGTCATGAGGGATCAAACGTGGATCTGTTCATAAATTGGATGAATTTGTAATTGAATTTCTTTAGCATTTCAAATGCCGTTATACAATATTTCCCATAGTTTATGTGTGCGTTATGTGGTCATTTAGAAACACGGAGCTTTAATATTTGTTAGTTTCTCCCCCCCCCCGGGGATGATAATTTTAATTATAAAGTGGCTTAGCAAGATTGACAATTTGTTAATGTTAGTTGTCAGGCAACCACATAATTGAAAGAACTATTGAAATTTTAGCTCGCAGAACTATTGCCAATTTAACGGTATACATTGCAACCCAAAGTATTTTTATCAAGAGGGACGGTATGAAAAACCTGGAGAGTATTTCAGATGTCGTGATGCAGAGGGTATTGAAGATATTGGGAATAAAAATGGGGTAAGAAGAAAACTTCTTCTTCTTCAGCCTACCCTAGTCCACTCCTGGACCATAGGCCTCTCCAGTAATGGAGGTTTTGGCCATATCTCACCAAGCTGGCCAGACGGGTTGGTGAGTAGTCCGCGTATCGATTTTTGGACTATAGTTGTTTTACATCCAGTAGCAGCTTGCTAGGCTAACCTAAGTAGATCAAATTAGATATATTTTGAAGTAGATCGAAGTTATTAACATAGTACCTACCTATACCATACTACATCTTTTATGAAGTATGGAACAAATTCAGTCTCTTAAAATATTATATTGTAGCGATATTTCCTCGACCCTATTGTTTATAAAAAATTTTACTTTACTACCAGGACAATATCTCTACCCTAAAGCGCGATCGGAAGCTATACGTCGGTTCACACTTACTTTATAAGACAAATCCCAGGGCTGGACTCGATTACTCTCTCTTTTGGGTCGCTAAATAAAACAAGGTTGTTGCCTTAGTGCCGCACTAAATTTTCTCAATCGAAAATTTCCTCTTAAGGACAAAACTGCATGAAATGCCTTAATCAAAACAATTGTCTCTATCGACAATATCAAAAAAACTAAACTGGGGTGTTGTTGGCTGTATGCGAAATAAATTAAATTCAGCTTCGTAAAAATGAATAATTTAATTTTCATCAAAAAGTTTAAATTCAAACTAAACATGAACAAAAACAGGTCGAGCATATGATACCTGCGAACAAGTTCGCTTTGGTCGTCTGCGTGTAAATTGTGGAATAGAAAACCCTTCGTATTCTCATTTAATTGTAAAATCTGATTCTCAAAATATTCCAGGTCTCTATTTAGTGTGTATTCGTGTGACACAAATCAATTACAATAATAAAATGGTGTAACAAATCATAAAGATTCTATTTACCAAGACGGTGGCACTCGTTTGTCGACGTTTTGGAACCACTGATTTCTTATATTTGATATCTGTCAACCTGCAACCTGCTACTTTCCATACCAGCTGTTTTCATCATGATATCGAATTTGAGCTTCAATTTTTCGCAATTCTTCTCAAAATACCCAAATAAGGACGATCGGCAACCGTATAACGAAGTTTATTGGCAAAACGCGACAGATTTGATCCAATTTTTACAAAATTTGTACCTAACCTCAATTCCAAGTAAGTAAAATTATTCCATTTAATTTTCAATAAATTCGAATTCCTTCCTCCAATTATTTCTTTGTAGATGTATAATTTTCGTGATTATAAAAGTCACTCATCAATGGCGGTGCTAACAAAAATTTTCCTCCACATGTGCAATACCAAATGTTGCAGCGACACTTTTCCAAAAATCGTAATAATTTGAGGATCCTACCTTCAAATTAACCAAAATCGATACGCACTTATACTCCAAGTGGAAATCACCCGGATTTTTCCAAGAAAAACTCGAAATTCGGTCACTTATGGTGGACCTGCCCGCAAATACGCCTTGCTGGCTCTACCGCTCGCAGCAAAGTCCTCTACGCCAACTTTTACTACCTTGCATGTTGAGAAAAGTTCAACCGAAAATCGAAATTTTGTGCCATTCTGGACATCAAAATTGGTAAACTTTCGAGGTTAAAATTCAAATTTAAATAATTAACTTTGTTTCTTTTTAGATTAAATTCGCTGTAAACCTCACAAATCACTGGATTTTAGCAACATTCAATTATAAGTGTGTGGTTGTGTGTCAACGGTAACATGAAATGACCTTTACTTATAACACTGTGCTCGACCTTATCTCTATGGGCAAAATATCTCCCAATTAATGATAAATAATTAACATAAAGCTGGATTTGATTTAAAATCACGACAATATGTTTTTGTAAATACCCTAACTTTCATTAATCTTAAATCAAGTGACTCACAGCAGAAACACTATCGATAACTTTTTGAAAGATTTCATATTTCTTTAATTTTAAAATATAAATTATAAATAAATTAATTCTTGAAAAATTAATTGATATGAATAGTAGATAATTATTATTTAGTTCAAATAGGATATCTCAGAAAATACACATATTGGAAATTTGTCAGTATGCAATTTCAAGCATAAATTAAATAATATGTGATGACGAGTGATAGATAATTGCGCTCAGAAAAGGTAAACAAATAATTACACTGAAAAGAGTTCCTCTACCGATTAATTGATTTAACGTATTTAAATTAAATGTAAATTATCGCAGCAAAGATTAATCAGGCATCGTTGCATTTAAACTAATTTTTTTTCGACAGCTTGTTTTCGTGCGTTGCTAAGCAACGATGCCTTTGATAATGCAACTTATCGATCTAAAATTGAGGTATATTGTTATAATTATTATTAAATCCAGCATCAAGGATGTAACATCTGAATCAACTCAATCCATTTTGGTTATTTTTTTAAATTCTTTCTTCCACCGTTCACCACAGCATTGTGTGTTCTTCGGATCTCCTCCAGGATTTCCAAATGATTTTCGTTTTAATTTCACCACTCCCAAAAATAATCTCGTTTCCACAAAAACTTAAAAATCGAGAAAGTGTAACAGTCGGTTCCTTTGTTTAATCGATCTGTTCATAATTATTATGCTTTTGGCTTGAAACAGATTGAAATCTTAATCCCCTGAATTTATTCTAAATCGAGTTAAAATAAAAGTTTTTAGAAACACACAACCAAGACCCATTGGAGATCGTATGAGCAGATTAAAAATGATAATTAAAATTCTTAACGTGTTGGTCCAATTAACCCTCATTCGTATCAGGCGAGACTATTCGAAATCACAGAATTAAACTAAATAATCCATTAAGAAAATACCTATATGGTCTGGCGTATCAATAATTCATGGTTGAAAGGTGAAGGTGTTATATAGGCGGATTTGTTATACGTATTCGTTGTTATTACCATTCGTCACGCTAATTTTCACAAGAAATCGTTAAGAGTTTTTAAGATTCATATTTCCAATTTGAATGAACGTAATAAGCCGGTGAAAATTAATTTTGTAGTTTGCTTAGAATTTTTAAATCGCTTCTTAATTTGTTATTATATTCAGCGTCTTCACTCGTAAGCTTCCATTCTCAGCAGCCAGGATAATCGGAAAGAATGAATGCGTTGAAATTTCATCAATCTCAAAGTTCATTAAACGTTATATTTATACATGTTTTAATTTATATTTTTGCAGGCTAAAGTAATCTACCTGGTTGGGTTGTCATTCTGTGACAAGGGCTCTGTCAGTTCGTAGATGGATAGTCTAGAGCAGCCATTATGATGGACAATCTATCAATCATGTACCCGCTAGTCACGATTCTCGACAGCGAAAACCAGTGTGTTTATTACCAAACCAAACTTACGTTACACACAATAATCCATAATATATTAAGTTACAATTTGCTCAAACGCCTCAGATTTTATTCAATCCAGCATTCAACATATGCCGCCGAACCATCCAAATTTGATGTGCCGTGTCCTTTTGTATTGGTTTCACACAATGACGTTGCAAGTTAATTATAAATGAAGTTAATATAGAGAACAAAAACTTAAAAAAATCTGGGGAGTTATAATAAAGGAAGTCAATTTTATGAGATTATTCGCGATGACACTTCTAAATTACACGTTTTTTCTCCGGTGTAACTTTTCGGTTCGGTTGATTGATGCAATAGAAAAACGAAACAATTTCTAATTTAAAATAAACTTGAAAATTCCAGTCAAATTTTTATGGCATCATTAGTTATATAAAACATTCGCATGTCAGTTTGATATAATTATAGGACTTTAGGAGTAACTGGACACGACCTCAATAAGACTGTCAGTTGCAGGGGAAACTTGTAAAGAATCCGCGAGCGGCTGCATTCAGTCATCTTCAGCACTGATACAGTTGACATCTACAGAATCACAGATATTGATAATGGCCGCTCCAGGCGATCTAAATAGCAGAAGGATGCCATATAATAGCCACAGATACCGCAAATTGAGTATATCATTTTAAAGAGTTTCCAACGTCAAAGACATTTACCCATCAACAAAAATGGATCTAATACTAATGGTATGTTAATCAACGCTCTTTCGGATGACCTAAAAATTAATCGAAAATAAAAGAAGAACAATGACAACAATAATTATTACAAAAACTTAATCTAATCATGATACCGGACAAATCGATCAACATGCTGACAACAATCTCAGCAGTAGAAGATTTTGTAGATCGACAAGTGGAGAAGTTGGCATTTCGAACAATCAAGTACAGATGGAAAATTCGTGCAAGTCATGGCTTACTAAAATGAACTCATGACAAGCAATCCAAATCACTTCGTAATCAGAAATCAACGATAGTTTGATGGTATTCTCTTATTAACATTTCAGTGACCGACACAAAATACTAAATCGAGTTTATAATATTTCGCTCGATTGGAGAATTATACTTTTTCATTCAAAATATTTCGTCTGCATTCTTTACGAGAAAATCGTCTTCCACAACTATTCAGTTTTTCCTGCAAAATTTAAGTTATCTTAACCTGTTAGGAAGTCTACAATCTAACTGCACGACTAACTTGACCGACATACATCCATGCTAATATTCATTTTTAAATATTATGAAAAAAAATTGGAAGTAGATTTTTTTTATCTATGCATTAGTAGAAAAAATAACAAATTACTTAATTAGACTCGGTCAAAAGTCAAAATTGAAAAAAGATATTTAAAAAAATGGGTCAGTGTTACTACTCAAATTTGATAAAAACTGAAACGTGACAATTAATTATTCTTAATCGATTTTGATAATAAAGGTACTCGAAAGGTCACTGCAATCTTGATGAACTGATTACTTTAACATTTTGATGAAATAAAAACCCTTCATCAAGTTAAGGAATAAATTTAGAAAGCTAAATTCTAACAAAAGAATTATTTCTAACACCCCCCCTTCCCCTCAAATTTCTGCAAACAGCTCGTAATTTTTATCAAACAAGTTTTTCAGTTTTCGTTAATGGATAAGGTCGTCTGGCATCAAATTTTCAAAAACTGATAAGGAAAAGAATAAGAAATCAACAAAATTATACAGTCAGAAAAATTCATAATATTTCGTGTCACCCTATATGCTCAAATTTGAAATTATAGTGGTAATGGTTTGTTAGTGGTCAATTCTTATAAACCATCGAAGGAATGGGCAAAGTGGTTTTATATTATAAAAAAAAACTTGTCCCTACAAGAGAATTAATTATCAATAATTTGGTTCGTAGTTTACAAAATGTTCCGCATAAAACGTGTCACAATTGATTTTAAACCATGGAATTCGTGTTTTATTTAGTGATGGGACTATCGAATAAAAACTATCGAATTATTCGATAGTTAGTCGAAATATCAACTATCGATAGTTGAATACTTTTTAGTTACTAAGAACTATCGAATGAATTTGTAATTACTAATAAAACTATTCGAATAACTTTTTAATTACTAAAAACTATCGAATGAATTTTTAGTTACTAATAAAACTATTCGAATAACTTTTTAGTTACAAAAACTATTCGAATAACTTTTTAGTTACTAAAACTATTCAAATAACTTATTTAGTTACTAGTTAGTAACTTTAGTAACTTTTTAGTTAGTAAGTTAGTAGTTAGCTAGTTTTAGTAACTTTTTAGTTACTTTAGTAACTTTAGTAACTTTTTAGTTACTTTAGTAACTTTTTAGTTACTAAAACAAGTCAAATAACTTATTTAGTTAGTAACTTTAGTAACTTTTTACTCTTTAGTTACTAAAACTAATCGAATAACTTTTTAGTTACTAAAACTAACTGAATAAATATTTAGTTAACCAAACTACTAGTAAGACTAAGTAGTAACTATTAACTAACAGTAACAATTAGTTAGTTAGTAAGTAACGTTACTACTATTCGCGTTTTACATTAACAAAACGCCACCACACGGAATAATTTTGAAGTTCATTTAGAACGTATTTTGCTTTGTTTACATCATGAACTTGTTTACATTTACATTAACGCCACCACACGGAATAATTTATAAATCCATTTAGAACGTATGGTTTGCAGCGCAACCAACGGTAATGTAAAACGCGAATAGTATAGTAATATTATATAATAAATAAGTTTTATTTTTAATAAATTAATATTATATATAGTACTAGTAAAGAAAAAAGAATACAAATAGTTAAACAGTAATTAAAAAAAAATTTATTTATTAAAAAAATATTAATGTTAGAAATAATTAGCATTTAAAAATATTAAATGCTAGTGTATTTAATATTATTAGTGCTAAAAAACTCAAGCAAGTCAAGGTTATGGGGCCTTTGGCCTCACAGGATGGGGGGGAGACATTGAGCTGGAATATCGTTAATCCATTCATGCGCGTCACCACTATTTAAAGAAATATATTTTATTCAATATAACTAGTTTTTATTCGATAGTTTTCATTCGATAGTTTTTATTCGATAGTTTTTATTCGATAGTTTTTATTCGATAGTTTTTATTCGATAGTTTTTATTCGATAGTTTTATTCGATAGTTTTTATTCGATAGTTTTTATTTGATAGTTATATTCGATAGTTTTTATTTTATTTATATTTAGAACTGCTTTTTGCATTGCAAGGTAAATAATCACCTCACAACACATCAAGCTACAGTTAGTAACTGCTTATCCGTTCCCATTTACCAAGTCTCTTGCGAGGCTTGGTCATGGATCAATGAGCTTTTTAGTTTTCTTTACAGGTGATGAGGAGCTGGCCCATCGCCCCGTCCCCCAACCTGGAGGACCAGAGAGATGGCCAGAATAAAGTTCTTACTTCACCCGGATTCGAACCGGGCATTTAGCGTTCATAGTCAACTCGCGTGACCACTATGCTCCGACCGTCTCTCGATAGTTTTTATTCGGTAACTAAATTTTAGTAACTAAATTTTTAGTTACTAACTATCGATAGTAAAAAATAATTAGTAACTAACTATCGATGGTCAAAAAAGTTTGATAGTTCCCATCACTATTTTATCATTTGTTCATTTTTTATGATTTTTGAGGTGAAGTTTTATGGACATTATTGATTGGTAGTTTCCTTGAGAAATAATATTGTTATTCGCAAGCTTGAGTTTTGGCTAATGTGTAGTTGATTTTCTTTTTGTAGCACAGCCCAAGACAGCAATCTGAATCAAGCAACATGCAACGTTGCAAGAAGTGCAATTAGAATCCAATTTCGACTTGTTTCCATGGACGAGTTGCAAATTGAATTTTGATTACTTTTTTGAGCTTTTGAACTTTTGGATAGTATTTACGTTATTCAATTTTGTTCTGGGTTTATTTGTGGGCACTGTAAGATCATGTAGATAAGAGGATTTTGTTTTGTTGGATCCATCCTCTTCGCATTGCTGATTATTTAAATTTTTATCGTTTATTTGACGTAGAAAGTAATCCGTATGAAAACTTCACAAACGAAGAATTTTCTGGACCCAAACTACTATTTTGGAGCTTGCATATTGTCTTCCAAAAGTTTACCATTTATTTTTACTAGTCTCCAAGAGTGAAAGTTAAGTCAGCATTGCCACGGAGGTAAGTATAATAGCAATAACTTTCGTAAACTATGATTAATTTTATTCCATTGTCCAGTTTTGATGAACCCATGATGTACTGCACTCTAGCCTTCAATTTTGCATATGAAGACTAGTTCTTCTGTGACTTCACCAAAAGATTCACGTTGAAACATACTTGCTACTGGAAGGTCTGGATTGGCCTGTAGTTGAGTTCTCCATGAGTCCTTCTAATCCATGCCCTCAATTATGGATCTAGTCCGCTTATCTGGTCCATAATAATCCAGGTCTTGCCACCTGCTTTGTTGGTTACTTCTTGCCTGCCATAATAGTAGTTATTATTGGGAGTCCAGTCAGCACCATAGCCACATTCCCCTTCACTTTTCAATTGAAAATAATTTTCAGTCTACATTACTTCCTTCCAAATTTGGATTGCATCCTTCTTTGGGTTGTTTTATGACCTCATCTCCTTCTGCTTTTCTTTGTTGTAGAGAACTATCCGACGAATTATATATTTTCCAATTAGTAGAACTTCCTTTATTTTTGCCTCTGTTATTGACCCAGTGAACGATATCTGCCTCATTTACGTTTGCAAGAAGTATTCCTCCATTGTAATCGATGTCAGCATAGATAGGTCATGGGTGAACTCAATCAATCGTACGCTCTTTAACCTAAAGACGTCGTCGTATATTATAATCGCTAGTAATTTGAATCTCGTCCTGTACGTCTTCGTCTTTTTTTTGGTTCTCTCGAACAGGTAGCTTTTAACGATATTTCTCAGATACGCATTCCTCACGTCTGTCGCCGTCGACCGTGATCAGTGCGCATGACGTCTAAATATTAGCCTTACAAAGGAACATAATGAATATTTGAAAGTAATTAAGTTATTATTGGGCACTTTCACCCTCATCATATTTCCAACTCGACTTGCTGGTGTTTGAGACGAAATTAAAATATTCCTGAAATTTAGAGTGACAAAGGTCAAAAGTTACCTGTTGAAATAACAAAGTGAGTAGATCCTTAAAATTTTCAATCTAAAACGGTGTCACTTATCAGTGTAGGTACAGTGACATGGTTTTGCTGATTTATTTTATATACCATTGTGTGTTGATGTATGATTTAACACGCGTAACACCTGTACTGTAGCTAATCACTCATTGTTCTTCCACCATGAAATCGTAACCTGACTGTGGATATAACGCACTCTGATTAAACGACCATTTATTTACGATTGTTACAAACAAAATTATTATTACATTGCAGATTTTCTGCTATTGTTCCGTTGACAAAGGGTTTCAAATTTTGAAAAAAAAATGCAATTTTATTAGAACTATATTTTAAGAAAATTTCAGATAGCCAACAAACAATGCACTAGGTGCGTAAATCAAAATATCGAACTATAATAAAACTTTTTTCAATTAATCTACCAGTTCTTATTGGAATATTACCAATAAATCTTGTGAAGCCGTATATTTCCAAGGTACCAAGTAGTAGTTCAAAACGATTAAATTAATGGCGTTACGTCCGTATTTTTCCTACATTTTGATGTTCACTGCGTATTTAGTACTACGTAAAAGTTTTGTAGTATATTAATAATTGTGAGGCGACTTGGACCTTTTTCATCAAAACTGGAACGTTTCAATTATAAAATTGACATTACGTCATAAACGATTCAAGCGTAGTTGTTTGGTCTTCTTCCGCACGTCGTTGTCTTTATCGGACCCATCAGTTTTTCACCATCTGAGGCTGTCACCGAAAATGACATGAAATGGCGTTCGTGTAATAATGTTCGCTGACAGTTGTCATTCGTCCCAACTCTATAATAGAGAAAAGTTTTGTTTTAGAGCTCGCGTATAACATCCACTATAGCAATCGTGTCTTGTTGCAGACAATGAGTATCTGACGGTTTATTTTCTACCACACACTGTGTTTTCGTTTCGTTTTCCAACACAAAACCCATTCGTCCAAATTTATTAACTGCCTTCATTTTTCATTTTTGTGTGTAAGAAAAACAAAGAAAAAAAAGGGATCCAATTAAAGCAAGAACAAGTAGTAGGTAAGTAAAATACCTTAAAATGTAGCGACGACTGATAAGAGCGTGAAACGTAACGATAAATAACGACCATGAGCTAAAATGTCATGGGCGAATAATTTCATCAATTACAGACAGATGGTCTCATTATTTTCCAGACACTGAGTGCCATATTGCTTCTTAATTTATTAGCCCACTTTGATAATTAGTAATTTAGTAATATAAAAAAAGTACTTAATGACCAATAAAAGGAGATGCATCGACCAATACTAACACGGGCAGAGATATACGTACGCCGTATTAGTTGGCGAATCCGTTCGCAGCCAACATAGTGCAAAACTAATTAACAAAATTAAACAATTCCGATAGCTAAAATAATTTCTTTGATACTTGAGTTAATTACGGCTGCACTTGACGAGTTGTTATAGTTGAATACACGCATAAAACGAATCCAAATTATATGTTTGTAACGTGTATCAGTATAAACAGATTTGCCTATACAATTTTCTGTATGAACGATCAAGCCTGTTAGATTGTGGTTAATTAAAACGTAAATTATATGTGCAGGAGACTGTGTCATAAAATAATATTAATTTAATCGATATTCAAAAAATAGTTTCGATAAATTATTGTGCAGCCAACTTTTAATTGAGCGGATTTTCAAAGCCTCGTCCGCAACAAAAAGAAGCCAATATAATCCAATTAGGACGTGATTACGGGCACACGTTAAAAAATAAAAATTAATTAAACAAATTATCGATTACATCTAAACATTACTTCATTTATTGTTTTTCGACGAAATTTTTGACCCCAATTGTTATCAAAGCACCTTAATTTCGTGATTATTTTCAAAATTAAGTCGTTTTGATAATTAATTTAATTATTTATTAATTTAATCATCTTATAATGAAATACCCAAGTTTGTATTTAACTTAATTACACAGCAGTTAATTTTGTTTTTATAACTTAATTAATATTGCATTGCTTTACTTACTCCGATACGAAATTTCCACTGTCGATTATTTATTGCTAATTAATTCGACTTTCACGGGGGAAATTCCTTTGTAATTTTTTTTACTTGTTTGTGGTCTGGTGCGTACGTTACAAATGAAAAAATTGAGATTGAAACGGATCTTTATTATATAAGTTGGTCATCGTTGAACGGAATAATACAAGAAAGGAATATGCGAGGGAAAGTATACATTTCCACGTCAAATCCTTTGCGTTGATCGCTTCCGAACTGCAACTTTTAAATAGACATATTATAATCTAAGTTCCTTGGTTGATTTTATTATAAATGCTAATTATAATGAGTTTGATTTTATCTATTACCTTATGTAGATTTTGAACCAAGGTAAGGTATGATTTTCAGCTCAGTAGACCAAGCGATTTCAAACAGCAAATCTCTCTTCCACAGCTGCATGCCCCTATGTCGCCTAAAATAATATGACGCGCATAATGAATTAACGAGATTCCTTTTTCATTATTGACTTTTGTTATTAATAAAACCATTTTGTTTGAGGTTTTTATTAACTATTTTCGAGGTTTGAGTTACTACTTCAAAATGATGACGACTCGAATGACAAGTTTCATTATTGAGCTTGGTTAATAATAAACTGTTTTGAAAACAACAATTTATCGACTCAAAAGTTGCAGGAATTTATGGTAGTAATGAAAAACGAAATTTTCTGCATAGGCAATTTTTTTTATATAATAATTTTGTATTTCAATTTATGTTCTCTGAATTCAGAGATACCAAATAGAATGTGATCAAATGTTTAGGTCATTTTTTGCTTGCATGCCAGTACATCTTGTACATACAAATAATAAATAAGTCGATGCTGGAAGCTGAGACAACTTACAAGGTGTCTACTATGAATTTTTGTAATATAAAGGGTCTGTTGCAGAGACTGTGACAGTTTGGTGTTTAAATATTGATTGTTGACCGTTAAATTTAATAAAACGAATTTTTTCAAACTCTTTTGACACAAAAAACTAATTTAATTATTAAGTTATTTCATCTAATCAAAATAAATTAGCGGGGATTTTAACAATTGAAGTCAAATAATAGACACATTATTGGAGTAGTACCTACTTTGCTTTTACCCACGGTTAACATTTTAAACTACAGTTTTATTATTTCTGAAACTGAATCTGTTATAAAACCCACGATTAAATCTAGCTAATTTTACAGATTAGGTACTTTCCGTCTTTTAATCAAAGAAATCGGATTGTTTGATTATGGTTAACCCTGGGCCCTTTTTGATAGGATTGGTACTAAAAATACTGTAATAATTTTTTTCCAAAATTTTCTGGGACCAGTTAAGCTAGCCCAAAAAGAAGAGCAAATTTTTATTTTTACGTCGTTTTATAACGATATATTTTTATCCGAATCTGCCACTATAAGATCTGAATTGTGAAGTCATTTACGTACGCGTTTACTCTATTTGTTTGATTATAAATTTAAAACCGTACGGAATCGCCCGGTCAGAGTCGATGCATTGACTGTACTTTAACCTTCATTCGCTCGCGTAGGCGGCAAACGGGCCGCCTTTTTAAATTTTCTCTCCTATTTTCTTCCAGAGCGTCATAGGAGGGTCGGGATGGGATTGTATTCTCTAATTACTATCTCCTCCACTAGACCCTACCCATTTTCTGATAAGACAACTTCACCAGCCGGCTCAAGACAGCCCTAAAGTATGTAGTGTATCAATAACGTGAACTTTTTATGAATACTGTTAATTTGTGAAATCGTTTTCAATTTTATTCACAATTAATTTTTATAATTTTTCGAAATGTAAAATATATTTCATTTTTATGTATTTTAATTTCGTCTTATAAATGTAGCATTTATAGGTACTTATTTTATGCATATTTCTTTAATTAATATCTAAATGTAAGGTATTGTTCGTCAATACTGTTAATTTTCCTATTATAACTGATTTTCCTATTATTAAGTATTTTTTAACTTTAATTTTTTATTCTTATCAAACTTTTGTAGGTTGAGTTTTCTGTAATTTTTTTAGATTTTAAATATAGTAACTTTGTTTTTATCTTTTAATACAGATTTTTTGTCCAAAAATTTACATAGAATGTTATATCAAGAGTTCATTTGTCCGAAATAATTCAAATCATGCACTTTGAATGACGAAAAACTCACGAAAACAATAAAAAACACAGGCGGTCTAATTGCCGCCCATGCGATCGAAAGTGTAACTTGAAAAGGCGCGAGCGGATGAAGGTTAAATTTAATTTTTATTATTCCTGAAACTGAATCTGTCTAATTCTAATTAATGAACTTGTAATTTTTTTGATTACTAACGCTGCCAACTAAATGGAGCTGGTTTTGGGTATTATGCTCTTTCATACGAAGCCGGATTGTTCGACTTGGGTTAAACTTGGATCTTTTTATGTAAATTAATAAGAAGTATTTTTAACGTTCTCGAGTTGAAAGGTATGAAAAAATATAATTTAATTTGGAGTAGGTATATCGATGGAGTTTGAGAAGTGTGAACCCGCAAATGTGATAAAGTAAGTTAGAAACACGGGTGGTAGCAACGAACGGTAGCGCTTGATCGTTGAACCTTGCTTGGTGAGTCATATGATGGTGATTGAATGACTTGATGGATATCTGCCATTAGCAGTGACAGTTTTAAGACCGACAAGCTCCCTTCCACCTACTTCTAGGGCTGTTTTCACCCACACATCTGCTTTAAGCGTTCAAGAACACACGTACCTTACACCATCTGTCAAGTGATTTACCTTTTTAGCAAGCTTTCTAGCAGGTGAATTATGAGTGTTATTTGGTCCAAGTTAAAATTCGTGCATCGAAAAACAAAATTTCCAGTAAACTTCAATCGATAAACATTTTGATGAGTTCAAACAACAAATTTTAGCGTTTGTTTACTTTGTGATGAGCAAAAGTGGTAATCAATTGAAAAATGGACGTTTGATGTGAGTGCATGTTTCTGACACGTAAAATGTTCAAAGATCATATTGAATCCTGATGATGTATCAGTCAGCAGAAACGGAACACAAAGACTCAGCCTCGAGGAAAACTGGCTGTTATTTTTGAACTGCCACTAATAAATTGGGGTGGATTAACATTCAGAAGAGACTGATATGATATAAGCCCGAGGCTTTTTGCTTGTTTACGATGGATCGTCTGCGTATAGTTATACAAATTTGTATAATGTGTACACTTGTCGTCAAATTATAATTGAAATTTTTGTGAAACGTTATTTTTTGAAAAAATTTGAATAAAAACTAAAAGGATCTCTCGCTTGATTGATTAATGTTGACATAACTTAACTGTTACGTTGGAAGACATATCACTCCATTTGCTCACCGTTCTCCGTGGCCCTTCAGAAACACTCAAGAGACCCGATATCACTAATACGTAAGCCATCATTGTCAAGACCGAAGCGTCCGTCCTAACTGCCCATCCTTCAAACTTACGTACCCCATGAGATTAGCAGAAATTATTGATATTCGCAAAATTCTCCTCCTTCTCTAGCCCAAAAAGGAAATTTGTGCAGATGTTATAAAACTTAATTATGTATTAAGAAATGCTTTTGCTTTAACAACAAAAGCAAACAGAAATGTCAGAAACGATTACCTACAATTCCAACAATAACTAAAACAAAGCCAGTATCTCGTTATTCAATTAATTTTGAAATTAAACATTTGAATTCTTTATTTTATGTGTCTTTACATATCATAAGCCCGAGGAAATAAAGCACAAAGAGCACCGAATGTTCAAAGAAAATTATAATTGAATACAAGATAAAAATTTCAGATCTGATTTTTCAATTTTGTTTTTAAATTGTATCCTATTTTTTAATTGCTGCTGTGTCTTCTGAAAATGGCAAAGCAAAAAGTAGCAGCAGCATTAGCTAAGAAGCAATAATTTACATAAATCCGACTTAAAAAAAGGGGGATTACTGTAAGTGATTAACAGACGGCATGAGAGGAAATATTCCATTTCTTCGCTATTCAAAACCGTTCTCTCTGGTCTCCATGCATCACTCAGTTGACACTTGGTGCCCCATATATCACCGGCCAGTCTCTCCAGAGAGGAGGGAGGGTTTACTTATTTGCATACAGCAACATACCCGTCGTTTTTTACCAGGAGATTTATTACACGACTAATGCAGGGAGAACTCCTCACCAAGTCTAGTTTCTTGTTACATTCACTTTCCGACGATTATAAACTTACACTCAACTTTGCCAATTTTCAAAATTATTTTGGACAAAATAAATTTGTCACTGTCGTGTATCGGAGTTTAAATTTAAATTAGTCATTTCGGAGAGACTTGAAATAATTAATCCCAATTTCGCGTTATGGTCGCTTAACCAACACTTTATTTGCATATCGAATGCTAAATCTAGGTTAAAACCTAAAATTTAGCAACATATAAATGTCAAAATGCCACTCACTCGTACTCTTATTGTTAAATGTCAAAACGAACCAAGTTCAAATATCGCGACTAGGTACTAAAATTTAAAAGTTCAATTTCTAATCGTCTCGGCTACAGAGGACGTGCATAAAGTTCTTCCGTCTCGCAAAACTAGGACATTTTTGCCTCAATCTGAGAAATAGATTTACTGCAAAAGTTGACATTGACGTGCACAAGAGACGTGCTGGAAGATTGAATATCACTTAGAAATTTAGACAGTAACTAATGGGACTTGCGTCAAAATTTTTCTTGTTCTAAACGCGGAATCCAAAGCGCACCCTGTAGATATCCATTAAAATGTTCAAGGTGCAATTTAACTCATCAAATCCAAAAAGGTTATTAAATATTTAAAATAATTTTAAATCCATAATTTTGTTTCACGAATTCGCTCAAAACTGTCTGATACAGAATAATCTGCACTTCACAGCCACGTTCGTCCATCATCGTCAAAAACTTTTCAGTTGACAGCTGTCCAGTGTAGACCAGTCAAATGGATAATTTATGTAGGTTTTGCTCTTGTTAGTTAAGCTTGTTATTTTTCCCGACCTAATTCCAATAAGACGAATTAATTTTTCGATTACGTCCAGCAGAGGAGACGACCAAACTGAACGTCTAATCGTAGATAAGGAAAAAATTGTTACAAGGTTACCCAAAAAAATATATAATAAGCCTATACAATAAATTAATACTAGTAATAAAAAGCATTTTCCAATTCAACTATCATAAATAAAATGCTTTTCATGTATCACAATTTTATCTGAACAATGAACCTATTGTCAATTCTATTAATAATCGTGTCAATTATAAATAAGCATCAATCACAATATAAATTATTGTTTCAATATTAATTTGTTGTGGAATAATTTTTACTAAATTAAATAACTATAAATTATGACAAATATCATATCGGGCAATCAATAAAAGAGCAAAATACGTAAAAGCTACGAGAGCGAGTCGGAAAAGCGTGCTCTGTGCTCGAGAAGCTTTTCCTCGCACGAAAGTTTCCATTTAATCTAACGCAACGGAAAATGTAACTTTTAAATAATATGAAACACAAAAGATTAGCAGGGTCCATTCATTCCCACACACCACGTCGTACATCCTTTATCAGCGAATCTCAAAATACTATTTTAAATAACATAATAATGGTAGATATTATACACAAGACAAGATCAGCCGGACAAGATAAGTCTTTACAAAACTCCGTTTACAACAGTTCACCTCCAGGGGAGAGTGAGATTACGCGAACAAGGTTAGAATGAAGAGGGAAAGGGGGTCGTTAACTACCGACTAGGGCACTGACAACGTGCAAACCTGTGGATAGCTTTTTCGAATGTCAACTTGCGTAAGATAAAAAAAAATTATTAAAACTTTTTTGATACCCTCACGAAGAAGGAGGACTACTTGCAGCACTTTATTACCACCATAACGTTTTGAATTTGAAAAATGAGTCACGCAGTATGTACTAGTAATAAATAAATTACCTACCCTCATTTTATAATTTTTTTTGTACGACTACTAGGGTAACTAATCAATTGAAAGAGCATTGCGACATTAGTCAAATTGAATCGATAGTTACAGTAGTCAATCACGGTTTGATGTGTTTAAAACTGGTTGCATTTTGGAAAGGGACACATGCTAAAGTTTCACAAATGGGTATAGTAGATTTATCTATCGCCTTTTGATTTATGGATTGATATTGTGCCGTCTCTTTGCAGAAAGGGTAGCTTGGGCTACAATAGCTAAACATTCATCATGCGCCAGTGTACTCTGCACTTTATAACGATGCCAGTTGTCGGGCATAAATATGCCACGCGATCAAACATTCCATGTTGCAAAAAATAACTAGGGATTGTAAAAATGTCAATGTTAATTTGCTGGCACAAGGAAGCAGATGCAAGTTTATTATTAGTTTTGCGAAAAATTTATTGCTGCAACAATCAATCGCATCCAATTCGCAATTTTTCTTATATTCAAAACATGGAAGCGCAACCGTTTTGGCAGAAACGGCGACCTTCTAGTGTATTAGTTCAGGTTTGTACCACATAAAATATGAACAAAGTTTTAAAGCCTGCCGAAACTAAGGCCTTTGTTCTATTTGTATCAAAGTTCTTTCAGAAAAATGAATTATTAGTAAAGTAAACGAGCAATAAATCTCGATTCTTGTCAGTCATTGTGATGTGGCGTGAAAAGGGGCTCACCATAGATATTGCAAACTATACAGACCGACGTGCTTTTTAAATGACACTCGATAAAAATGAAAATTTTCTCGCAACATTAGTCAAAAATTAACTCACCAACCCTCGCAATCCGAATCAAAAATTGTACTCACCTGAAACAAAAGAAAAAACGTTAAAAACAGAACAGTCACAAATCTAGGCTATTCTAAATCTTTGGACTCTAATTTCTAGAGTCGACACAATGTGAGATTGAAGCTATTGAGTGATTGGACTTTTTGTGTATGAAGCGTGCTACCCCACACGGTTTAGAGAATTACTAAAAAATATTATATTTTCTCAGGTACAACACATAAAAGCTTACCGACCTTCACAATCATTGATTTATGTAATCTCTTGCGTAAAAAATAAAAGGTAAATCCTAATTAATAAATTATTTCCTTTTCAAAAAATATCCAAATTCGAATACCGCCGAACAAAAGAACTGAACTGCAATTTTTGTTAGGTTTGACATTTCCTAGTCGCAAATCATGTGAAGTCAGCAAAAGGTATAGAAAATTAAGCACCTTGAGTGATTTATAATCGTGGTGGTGAGTCTTTTCCTAGTTTCTGAGAAGAATTTTTTCCACGTCATCTAAATTTTGAATCTTTCACACTCACGTAAATTTCATTTATTCGACCGCAAACATTTAAAAATATAGGACAAAACTGAAAAATTTAATGTGGCCGAAAATAATTAAATTTGTCCAGCTGTTATCCATAATTTTGAAATCAAAAATTGATTTTTTACCGTATTACAAGGACCATATTGGACGACAGCATGGGCCACCTACCTTTTACTACAAAATTGTAACGGTAGCTCTACTACCAAAAAAGGTAGCATAAATAAATTATAATAAATTTGTTTTATTAGTATCGGAGAAATATTGGATTTTTCCTAATAAGTTACGAAAACCTGAATATTTTTGTGATTTTTAATTGAAACACGAAATACGGAATTTTCGTTCCGGTCACCATTAAAATTCCTAAAAAAAAGTCTAGCAAATTATACATGTTTTGGTGCTAAAAACCAACACCAAACGGTGTTTGGGGAACACGAGATTGGGGACTGTATTATAGTGAATTAGCAGATTTAGGGGTTGGTGGTCTGATGAGCACTTTAACGATATAGATAAGGAATACGTTATTCCCCAGGATGGTCAGTGGATTGCTCTCAACAACAATGGCAGCTTATTTAATCCTAACACTGCGCTATGGAAGTGGGAGTAGGAAGTTGAATCAAAATAATTTAAGTGGTACAGGTAAATTGATCCGCGTTGTCAAAAAGGCATTGCTCTCAGGTCACGTCTGGTAAACAGTAAAATCAGTAGATAAAAACAAAAAATTAATCATTGTAAACTTTTTATTAGATCATAAGATCAAAACGTAGTATTAGAAATGCCGGATACTGTACTTGTTCAAAATTTTTAAGACGTAAGAAAGTAAAATTAACCCTCACTAAATAAATACAAAATCTAGCACGTCTGATTTACGTTTGTACGCATAGTCATGAATTTTTGTTAATTCCGTCATGGTAACCGAGGCAAGGTAACATAAAACCGAGATTTTCCTGATTTTAAAGTCTTTGTACTTTGTACAGTATCTAGAGACGTCTATTTGTCCTCAATTTGTGTTATATCAATAATTTATATTATAATTTGGTTATACAGTCAAGTCCAGCTTATCCGACATCACAAAATTCAAAAAACAAAAGACATCGGATTAAGAATAAGGTCGGATAATCACGTAATAAAACAATTATTAATAAAAACCATAATAAAAAATGTCTAGATCTGTTCATGACGTAACGTTGGGTTCGTTCATTTATTACTAACCTAAATATAATTCATGTACGGCCTTCAGGCCGCACAGCTTACATAACTAATATTAGGTATGTTCCAACAACGAGGAATTTCCAGTAATATTACTACAACGCAAGCGCAATAGATAAAAAGCAACACTTTTTATCTATTGCGCTTGCGTTGTAGTACTGGAAATAATCGTTGTTGGAACAAAGCTAATAATTATGTAGCTTAAAATGCTATTCATTATACAGTCGTCTTGCTTCTTGACAGAAGCGTCACAAATGTTTGTGGGGTGGTTACCCTTCCCCATAGCCCACAGATCAATTTGTGGACCTTTTTTAGATCATCAATAGTTAATGATTCTCTTGGCATATTACTCTCGGTGGGTTGCCATTGCCTTCCGAGGGGAGAACGGTCAGAATAAAGTTCTTGCTTCACTCGGATTCGAACCGGGTATTTAGCGTTCATAATCAACCTGCCCGCCCGCCCATGGGTCACCGGCCAAAACGAATGTCCGAAAATACCTCTTTGGTTTTGAACAAAAGGCAAAGAAAAACAGTATTCTACGTTGATTTCAACATCTAAATTGCCCATAAAATTTAAAAATCATAAAAATATCCTATAAATCCAATGGTAATAGTTGGCTAAATTCATTGCGTTTTAATGAATGTAATAATAATACGTATTATACGATAATTCCTAATCCGGTGTAGCAATCTTAGAATTAATCACAAATATAAAAGTTTTACGAAACGTATAGTTTATAGTATTATTATAAACAATGGCCTCGGTAGCGCAGGTGGCTTAGCGCATTTTCACAATTAAACAGTACAACAGTAAAGGATTACAAAATTTTCAGGTTGTTTAGGAAATCCAGATAGATTTTATTTTCTAAATCTGATCAATCATTTTTCCGGCACCCGAACCAAAATAACATTCATTTGTAACAAACAATTCGACTCACCCAACCGCGACTATTTGAATCGCTAGCCCTCCTTATAGCTTTGGACAATCGGTAACTTTTACAGTACTACATATAGGGTGCTTGAAAAGTACCCACCTGTCAGACCGCCGAAGAAACTTAAATAAAGAGGGCCTATTTTAATCAGTATTGTGTTCTTGAAAAATATACGTTTTAAGCATTAAGATCCGTCCTTTGTGATGAGTAATGTGAATAATAATTAAAAGACGACAACTCATATTATTTCAGCGCCGTATTCCGTTTGGGCGCTGAGGCATCGTAACAGCATAGTATGACGTCACCACCTTGAGCTGAGAACATTGATTTCGCTACTAATATGATTGACAATTATTAAAAGTTATATTAATAACTTCATCGAAATATCGTTCCAATAGCTTTCGGCGTCAGTTTGTAAATGAAATGACAATATTTACAAGTTATCAAGGTCAGTGTGGTCGGCGTCTAAGCGCTCAAATAAAATACAGATCTAATGTTCTGAGATGAAAATCTGACATCTGATGAGCAAATGATTTCCAGATAGTCAAGATGGAGATTGCTGTAGTAAAATTCTAAGTGTAAGTTCTTTTATTTTGATAGATTGGGGATAAGGGGCACAATGGGTCAGACCAGCGCCAGCGTAAGTACAGAAACATTTTGGCTTGTTTTGAAAAACCATAACACTTTTTTTTTCTGTTTTTTTGTTTGATGAGAATAAATTAATACTATTAATAGAATCGATGATGCAAAACATTTCGGAAAAAAGATTAAAAGGGAAGTTCGTTAATTTATAAGCGGTCTGGTGGACTTGTGCCTTGAACTTTGATTTTCTGAAAACGATACATCCATTTTATGGCAAAACATGCACTAAATAAATCGGATACCGCACTCAGCAGAAGGTAAATAGCACGACCAGTTTAATTTTAATGGAGAAAGCAAAACCAATCGATATTTCATTCATAAGAAATAATTTTCTTCTTGCTGAAAGCTAAATTGTAATAAACGATAGTTTTAAGCTAAGAAAACGGTGAAACTCGAGAATAACTGACCACCTCGTGAAGTAAGAAGTAAACCAGCAGGTAGTTAGATAATTGAAATGGTTTTTCACTCTTGTAAGCAGCGCAACGGGTGAAAGAGAAAATTAATGAGAAGGAGCCCAAAAATTTAGATTTAAGGGACGAATTAAAAGATAATCTAAGTTTTAAATTACAAATTTTGGTAAATATAATTAAACCAAAAGGAAATTTACATTAGGCGTAAACGCGACAAACCATTCAACAGAGCTACTGACCGAATAAATAATTTCAAAACTATTTACTTATTTAAAGAGCAGTGTATAAGCCGATACTGTTAAAAGCATTAAAGCATATACAACATGGAATTTGGTCATTTCAAACTTGCACATATTTGATATAGTAATAATAATTATTTAAAATTTGTTACTTGGACTTAATTTAATTTGGTAGAGTACCCAATTTTTTAGATCCTAATTGAAATTTAATTTCAAAATATAACACGCGAAGAATCGATTCAGTACAAAATAATCAAACGTAGTTTCACCTAATTTAGTTGTCGAGTCAATGTCGCGTTAGGTTAGGTTAGTTATCGTATTCATTATCCACTTAAACTTGAAATTCCTCATTAGTACTATGCCAAAAAAACTAGCACAATCATTGATAATTTCAAATAGCAGCCAGCGCAATCGCCGAAAGCTATATTTTTGCAAGACCGGTTTATTCGTAATATGTCCTATCCCATATACCATACAGCCGAACACTAAGCAGTAATGAATCGGCGTGCCTAATGGGAAAAACTGGGGCTCCAATAAACAGAAGTTCATTATTTCAATTTTTTACAAGTCAGAGTCTCCAAGTGGAGATAAAAGCAATTGCATTTATTGCATTACCATTGAAACGCTCCTCCCAATACAACAACATTCAATCTTGAAACCAATCATTATATCAATCCAATAGCCAATGGCACCATGATCAGTGGCTGGATTCCGCACTTTTAAATAAAAACAACTACACAACAAGACCGTGATGTCCATGCGTTTCGCATTCCTCAATGCGATGCACCAAGAGTTAGCAACACACGTCACGAAGTTTCAAGTTTCTTCTAGAAAAACCAAAACTCGAACGATAAAACGAAACAGAAAATGTTGCGTTTAATTAATCTACGTTGGTCGATTCCTGTCGGTGGCTAACAGGTTCTTGTTTTAATCAGATTCGGTTTCGCATGCTATTTACTTGCTAGCTTTGTATCATCGCTCGATTTTTCGTTACACCCAATTAAATGTTGCTAATAATTTTCTTTTGCGAAAAAAAATCACTGTGCAACGGAAGGATGAAGTACTAGTGACAAACGAGGTCGACACTTCTGGAATAACCAAGTGTTTCTAAACATAATGAATAATTGATTGTGTGGAAAATTATTATTAATAAAATATGTATCGATGAAATGCATTAGTATAGTCTTTAACAATATTCGACGTACCTAAGTAGTTTGGTTAATTAGAAATTTAATTATTGAAGTTATCGATTAGGCCAACCACTGGCGGTTTAACTTAATAATAGCGCTTCAATATTAATGTGACTAAATATGTACGGCAGAATTTCTAAAACAGAATAAAACTTTTATGTTTGAGAAATTTATCCCATTTTAGGGGTAAACGTGACTGATGGTGAAATAGTATCGGAAGGATAATTTAAATTGTGGACTTGACGATTAGTTTGTTATTTTTAAATTGTTAAATCGAGAATTAAGAAAGTTATGGCAACATCCCCGTTCCAGTTTCAGAAATCCGTGTATGTAATGGAAGTGATAGTGATAAAATAGCATTAGTCCTTAATCCTTAAAGCTGTAACTTCAATCCAATCACGATACAACTGCAAATCATGATCAAGAAGGAACAGTAAACTAGCAATAGTAAACTGATGTGAAACACAAACTGAATATCGTCTATTGGGTCTTTTGAAGAAGACTTGGGATGATGTCGCCAAAGATTCCAAGACTACTGTGGCAACCCGACTGTCAGTTTGTTACGCACCACCCGATATAATATGTATTTTTGTTACTTGTACTTTTAGCTACATTTTAATCAAAATTCGAACAAAGAAACATGAATAAATTGGAAGGAACCAAATGATGGAAGTGTTGAGGTGAGTTATTTTGCAATTGCTGTGTATATATTATCGACTAAATGATGGCCATTTGTGGAAAAATATCTTCTTCTAGATATAAAATCCGGTAACCTGATTTCGTCCTTGCAGCATTTTCCAATTTCTGATTTTGGACTTCAAACATGTCAGTCCATCTTTTAACTCTTTCTATTTCTAATTCAATATTTTTTCCCAGTTAGTTGCCAGACATATTCATGAATGAATAATCACAAAGAACAATCACCCGAAGAATACTCCGGTTCTCAATGCTGGAGATAAAGGCTAGTGCCTCTAAGATTCTTAAAATACGATAACAATTCGTTATTTCGAAAAGTGAATGATTATGATTACGATCTTCATTTTTTCCCATTCACTTATAAGGAAGGCGTTAGAGATATTCTTATGTTACTTTTCTAAAGGCCTTCGTAAGAAACGTCCACATTTTTTATTGGGGTTGTTTTGTAAATTTAAATAGATTCAGTGCGGTCTTCAGGCCGCACAGCCTAGGTAATCTAGTATCAGAACTTCAAGTTCTCAATTTCAAGTTAATAACTAAATGGGTAATTTGAAATTACTAACTTCAAGATCTTATTCAAATAAAACTCGAATCTTTGTTGAAGTTTATTTCGTGATAAAAATTGCCCATGAAAGTCGAATCTTTCAGTTTTCCATCATTGTAAAGAAAACCATATCGGAATTGGCAGATAGGTACGTAGTAGGTACTAATTTGACTTTTTGCAGGATTGTATAAATTTTGATTTTCAGTTTTTGTTGCGTCTACTTATCATTTTCGATATTTCGTTGGGCTGCAATATGAGAATTTGTTTAATGTAAATGACCAAGGAAAATTTATATAATATTGTAATCGGGTTTAAACGTGGATTAAACTGTGGTCTTTTGATGTTGCAGATCAGTGGCGGTTTTAGAACTTATGAAGCCCCCCTCTAAGTTTTTTCACTAATCTTACACTACTAAAAATTGCACTGAAATCAAAATAACTACAAAGCCAAGGCATCTTAGGGCTTGGAATTTTTTTGTTATGAGTTTACTACTACAGAATTGATATTTTTATAACATTCCAGAATATTTGAACAAAATTAAATTTGTATCAAAAAATGTAAACCAAAAATTGCACTGAAATCAAAATTACTTGTACCTGTTGTAATAAACACAGGAAAAATAACAAAAAAATTCTAAGCCTTTAGATGCCTTGGATTTGTAGTTATTTTGATTTCAGTGAACTTTTGATTTTTCAAATCAAAATAACTGCATATCTAAGGCATCTTAGGGATTAGAATTTTTTCGATATTTTTCCAGTGTTTACTACAACAGAGTTAATATTTCCATGAAGTTTCAGAATATTTGAACAAAATTAAATTTTTATCTAATTTAAATCAAAAAATGCATTGAAATCAAAATAACTGAAAAACTAAGGGATCTTAGGGCTTAGAATTTTTTCCTTATTTTTCCTGTGTTTATTACAACAGAGTTAATAATTTCATGAAGTTTCAGATTATTTGAACAAAATTAAATTTCTTTCAAAAAATTTTAACCAAAAATTGCATTGAAATCAAAATATCTGCAAATCTAAGGCATCTTAGGGCTTAGAATTTTTTCCTTATTTTTCCTGTGTTTATTACAACAGAGTTAATAGTTTCATAAAGTTTCAGAATATTTGAACAAAATTAAATTTCTTTCAAAAAATTTTAACCAAAAATAATTAAATTGAAATCAAAATATCTGCAAATCTAAGGCAACTTAGGGCTTAGAATTTTTTCGTTATTTTTCCTGTGTTTATTACAAGGGTATTAATATTTTCATAAAGTTTTAGAATATTTGAATAAAATTAAATTTCTTTCAAAAAATTTAAACCAAAAATTGCATTGAAATCCAAATATCTGCAAATCTAAGGCATCTTAGGGATTAGAATTTTTTCGTTATTTTTCCTGTGTTTATTACAAGGGTATTAATATATTCCAAAAGTTTTAGAATATTTGAATAAAATTAAATTTTTAACAAAAAATTTAAATCAAAAATTGCACTGATATAAAAATAACTGAAAAACTAAGGCATCTTAGGGTTTAGAATTTTTTCGATATTTTTCCTGTGTTTATTACAACAGGAATTTAATTAATAAAAATTACATTTTCCTTATTTTGAGGCCCCTTGATTTACGGAGGCCCTAAGCGCGCGCCTCTTGCGCCTGTTGGGAAATCCGCCACTGTTGCAGATTCGCTGTGAATTCCGTAGCCATTTGTATTTTTGTATGTGTGTACTTATAGAATTTTGGAATGATGCAGGAACGAATCACACCGGATGTTGGAATTCAAAAACATTTTACCACCTCCTGTAATTAGTCGTAGGCAGTAGCGTAAATAGGATTTGAATTTGGGGGGTGATGAATCTGGTAGGAGACACCACCGGGGGTCTGGGATTTTGGAAATTTTTACTTTTAAATGTATTTTTTGGATTATTATTAGCCTTTGGGGGGTGATACATCACCTGATCACCCCCCTTATTTACGCCACTGGTCATAGGTGATTTAAATCGCCCAGAACTGGACATTGATGGGGTAGTTTCTAAATTTGCTGAATTTATTAGTCTGAAAATTTGTTTAGATGCAGCTGTGTTAAAATTTCTTAGATGCACCAAAATTGGTCAAATCGTTTGTTTATGATTCAATTGATTTCCATACTTGCACTTACCCACTTCCTTCGCGCGGTCCTGAGTACGCTAGCCATCCCTGTTTAGAAGGTTATAGTTATAGGACATTGATGGCGTTATAATGTAGATGTAAAACTTTAAAAATTATTCCTGAAGTTGTACAATATTTTGGAAACGATATTCAGACAGGAAGAAGACCCAAACCGAGTAATGAATAAAGAGAAGAGGATCAAACTTAAACTTTCCAAAAATGTCAAATAAATCAGTTTGCAGAATGGATACAAATTAAAAAGTGACCATAAAACACAAAACGTTTATCGAGTTTAAAAGAAACATCGAAAAATTGAATATTCATTGCTTTGGTCGATTGAATTTTATGTACGAAGTAGGTACAGTTTACGAGCTTTATAAAAATGAATCGGTTGAGGCGATTCAAAAAATATAACATTTATGTCCATAGTGAAAGTGCTATAAAAAGGAAAAGTAAATAAAATAGTGCATGAAAACACAGCATAAAACATTTTATAGCTCAACTTGTAGTATCGACTTGGATTCTCAGACGTTTTTGAACGATCATGTTTTTTAAAAATATTTTGTCTGCACGTAAACCCAAAAATAAGTCACCGTTTCAAAATTGACTTGAAAAATTTATTATTATCGAATGGTAAATAAAAGGAAAACAACAGCGCGTTATTGTGAAAGTTGAAAATACACCCACGGCCTTTCAAGATTTACCTACCTCTACAACAAACTTAATTTAGAATTACTAATTTATTGTTTTATCTTTACGGTGTCACAATAATTTTATGTAACTACTTTGTGTCATACGTCTGAATTTAGGCATGACACGGTATTTACTTGATAAATACCAAAAATACCCAAATTAATTGTTGTGTCATTCAAAATTTATGAAGCAATTCGATCAAAGGGAAGGGAATCGACTTTGTACATATTTTAGAATTTTGGTGGCTTTCACCATTTCTGCAATTTGCTTTAAATCACTCAGGAGATAGGGTTCTTGTGAGCTGTGGGCATGTGCAATCCAAAGTCGTAACCTGAAGTTACGAGGTGGTTACAGGCAAGTTATTGCACCTGCTGAATATCTTATTGCGTCCGATTTCGAATTAATAATTGACGAGTAGGTAACGTGATTTAGATGGAAGTGTGTACTACACCTACCAAATATTTTAGCAGTGTCATAATTAATAAGGGATGCCCGAAACGAGAGAACGCGGACGTGAAGAAAGTCCTGAAAAGTTGATGGTATATCGATGCGATAAATGTTAATACCTCAATATGCAGTATATTTGCCGTAGGATGATACCGGTCGGTTCATTAGACGCAGGGGAGCGTACCATGTATTGGATTACTCCAACCCCAAATGTCCATTTCTGATGCTTTCGGCGAGCTGTAATGATGACAAAACTAAATCGAATGTCAATTGTTGATATACTCTCCTTGTTGGAAATTAGAAAAACTAAAAAGTTTCCTAGTGTTGATATTTACGGTCAACAACGTATCGATGGACCACTTTATTGTCAGTTAAAGCCTGAAAAGCACGTACTATCTATGAATGTGTCAAAGTATGTTATTATTTCACAGTTTACAATGTTGAATAAAATGTACTACGGTATCATTATCGTAGCAACAAAGGTGGGTGACATAAAAGAGTGGGTGTCGATACCCAAACATCGAATGCTCTGTCATGTTCTGCATTTTTCTCAACATCCAACCTTTCCGTGTTTTGCGCGTTTATTGTGCAAATTTCTCAAACATAAACATAACCAGTCCAATCACCCGATTACGCATACTTCAATAAAAAATAATGAAAGATCAAAAGCAAATATGCATTACTTCAAGATAAAAGGTGTGTGTGTGTTTTCCACATATCAGGATGGTGACTAATGCGTATTGCACGATTTTGATAAAAAAAAATAAATTTCTCTTTCGTCTCACCACCTTTACTCCTAAAGGTTAATAACAAAAATATTAAATTGATCAAATTTACTAAATTAACGTTTCGGTGGGAATAATGACCCGGCAGTTTATTGGGTAATAAATTTAGTGCACTTTTATTACATTGGAAATGTATGAATCACACTTTGCGTGTATCATTGTCGTCAATCAGTCGTCAGAGTTGGATCAATTTTATTCGGATATATAGCATTAAATCTACCGACTACATAAACGGGATTCAAAATGAATGCTGTTTCGAGATTTATGCTATAAACACGAACTTGCCTAAAATCGATACGTCAGATGTACAATTTTTACACAAAATATCGAGCACGCGCGCGAGCGAGCTCCTTAATCCCATCAGACGCGCAAAAGTACATTTTTTAGAACTCCCTCGTTCCTTGATCTCTTCGGAAATAAATTAGACTCGCGAATAATCACTTTAACAACAGTTAACTGAAACAAAGTCCGTTAATTTATGTTGTTAATTGCATGTCACGCAATAATAGTTCACATGATGTCTAGTCGTAAATCAGTCACACCTCAGACATTACAAGGACACAGCTGTCCTGATAATAGAGACATGTGTGTGCATAATTGCTAATTTCCATAATATAAAACTCGTTCGAATATTACTTCGGGATTAATGCGTTACGTTAAATATTTATTATTGGTGTGTTTTGGATACAATCAAATATTATCTTCCACTTGTAACATTTTAAGAAGTTATGGTTGCATACATTATTTTCCCGCTGGGTTGGTGATGTATCAAGCCTCGATCCTAGACAGCGGGACCAATAATTTAATACTGTAATGCCCGTACTACACTGAATTATGACTTCAAGACGTGGATATACCCATAAACCAGTCTTAAGACGAGCCCACGATGTCAGAGGGTCTCCAACTAATGTGACAGTTGCGGAGACGCTCCACGGACAACGCCCGTAAATATAACCACCTTCCTACTCATTGTTTAGTTCATTTTTCGAAAAAACCATCATCATCAACAAAATATTCATTAGCGTGACGAACTGATTATCATAAATTTGAAATAAAAATAGGTGAGCGAGCGTTGGCGCCTCGTTTATCTAAATGTTCCGAAACTTGGAGTTAGTTTTAAAGTTGTAAGGTGAAATAGGACCAGTGGATTGATGTTCATTATACGGAATTGATCTCTTAATGCGTATCGGTTGCTAAGTATAAGATAACCAAACGATAAATAAATACCATTGAGGGCTCAATCACCTCATTACGTCTACTTTTTACATCCAAGCCCCCAAGGGTTGAATCGAATCTGTATTATGACAATAGCATAAGGATCCAAATGACGGTTGTGATAATTGGTACGGCTCTAAAAAAATTTCGAGTCCGAAGCAATACTTCTTGTTTGTTGTCGACTGGTATAGATATAAATTGGTGTGCGAAAGTAATTTAACTTAATTAGATTAATATCGAATTATATAATCAATAATCTACCTATGCACTGGATATTTTATTTATTAATCAAGTACATAAAGCATTCTCAATAAGTGTTTTTTATGTTCAATTATACTATTACAAGAATTTATATTATAAGACCGCGAATTAACTAATTAATTGTATTTAAATCGTTAATTGATCAATTATAATGAACGACGTGCCTATATCACTTTCAAGGATTGCAAATTATTTTTGTTGAAAAAATGCAATTTTACGACATTGCAATAAATTATATTCAATATTGCACTGTCCTTAAAACGTCAAAAGAAATCAACATGGGACTGCTTAATTAATTAATTACGCAGATATAACCCACAATTAGTCGCAATAAATTAATCGAACTAACTACGAGTCACAAGTGTGCGCTTCTTTTCTTTTTCAAGAAATATGGTAAAACACCGACCTTGTGTAGTTTTCGGTTAGGATTTAGATTAATGCGGAATTTAAACTGTAGGTCCCCGAAGAAAAAATAAATTAGGTACAAAAATAATTATTATATAAATCAGTTATAATAATACAAAGAACGATTTAACAATTGTACGCTTGCAAACTTGAAAGTTGGTATCGATAAGAATAGAGTGATAAACTTGATGCAAGACCAAACTGCCAATTAACGGTGCCTCTCCTAACGTGTCGCTTTGGGCAATGTCAACCGCATGTTTTTGGTAACTTACTTTGAATGTAAATTTACGATTTGGATCGATTTCGAACTTTTTTACCAGTTGTCGATACGCTGTTAATAATCCATAAATTTTTGATTTAAGGTTAATAAACAACTCAATCTAGAAAGACGATAACCTTGACGTTTTGCAAATTACAATAAAAAAATGATTTATGTAATTTAATAATTTAAAAGATTAACTGGTTTACCAAAATTTCTCGATTAATAATAAAAGAAACCACAGAATGGAAAAAATTGGAAATAGAACAGGATGTGGGAGAGAAAGAAGGAAAGAAGCATTCTTATATTCTGAGGTTGATCAGTTTCAATTTGCTAGCAATTGTTGAAAAGAGAAGCTACAAAGTGGCATTTAAGGGTCTTATAATACCCATGCCGAAGTCCGGGTGTAAGAATTGTTCAACGGCATTATGAACTATAAGCTCTAAAATAGCATCTCCATATCAATAGAACAAAGTAGACAATTTGCCGGAATGTTTTTTCTTTTTCTTGGCACAAAAAACCGCTTTTCAGCACACGACCATATTTTCATTCATAACTATTAAGAAGCAACACCATTGTATATTTTTAAGCTTCCATGTAATTAATACATTTCGCCAGTATCGGCTTAAGGAGGAAATCGGATCAATCGTTTTTTTTTAAGAACAATTTTTTAACGGATTCGCGTGATGGTTAGAAAGATACCTTGGAGGTGTAATTGGCTATCTTGCAGAATGCACCTACGGGACGGACGTAGATAATGCAGGACGGAGGGTGGAGTGGCAATTTATAGCTCCCCTAAAAGCTGTTTATATTATTTTATTCGTTCGTTTTTTGACTAGCCCCGAATGACGCCGTAATGCATGTAGCTGATTAAATGAAATTTCCCTAAGGTAAAATCTATGTAAATCGTCAACGAAATGTTAAAGACTCGGGACACGCGACGCTGGTCACAACAGAGTTCGCTTCCCTACCGCACCCATTGAAACAATTTTACGTGGCGAACCATAGAATATCGTCAAACCGACATCAGGAAAATGTTGCACGTGTTACGGCCACGCACGCTTGGTGCTTAAATCCAGTTGAGCGGATAATTTTTAGTGCACTAATTATGACATAATATTGCATAAAAAGGTGTCACTCACTTTCGGCAACTTTTACTTTACACTCACAAATTTTGCACAGTTAAACCAGATCAAAATTGTTCTAATTAGAACTCGTCGTATTTTTTTGTAATCGTCTCATTTTGGTTTACGAGTTGCTTATTTATTTAGATCAGGTTATGGCCATGTTTGTTTATTACCTGTGGGAATATCTGAAATATCTAGACGGTGCTCTTTGATGAACCCTCATTTAATTTTATGGCAGTAACATTCAAGAGTTTAACTTTCTATGGTGTTTTGGAAAAAAATTAAAGGCGACTTGAAAGTAATGACCATAATTTAGCAACTTTTTCCGAAAATTGTCGTTTTTGCCTTTAATTGGATCACTCGATAATTGTACAAACCGGTGGTCATTCAATTAAAAAAAAGTTGGTTCATTATGGTCGCCTTTAAGTAGACATTAAAAATTGATGCTATTAGATAAAACTGATCTTTATGAAATTATCCATAAAAACAATTACGCCTGTCTGGGCATGGCACACTTAATCGTAGTAATCATCAAACCGACCCAAACGATAGCTGCTTCGCCTGTAGATTTTTAAGTATCATAAAACGAGTTAATATGAAATTAACGAACGACATAAAATTGGAATCATAATGACTTTCGTATCTCTGCACATCCAATTTTATAAATCATACGTTATGCGGACGCAGCCAGCTAAAAATTAAAATCGAGCAAATTATGTATACTTGAGAACGTTGATTTAGGCCAGTAAATTGTAGCCAAACCCTGTCATTTAGTGTATCATAGCGATAGATGATCTACCATTATTGAGTAATAAAATGTTTTTATAGCTGTGCGAACACTATTTTCGGAGTAGACCGAAAAACTCCTCTTTTATTACTACCAAAATTTGCTTTACCTTTTCGGATAAAACCGGATAAAACTATTTCAAACTTTTTGCTGTTTAATAAATTCATAATTTTTGAATCATAACAAGTGGAAAAGTATGCGTGCCTAATAAATTAAATTATTTTGTTATTTCAAGGTTTTTCTTTTGAAACCGCAAAAACTTAAATAATGAACAAATAAAATTTAAATTTTTAGATAATCTATTCCGATCGTGTCCTAAACATTTTTTAGCCTTCGTTTGCTTTTGCAAGTACTTTAGTGCAGCCAGATAAAAAAGTTAGGTTATGTTTGGAACGCAACTGCAAAACGTGAAAATAATAAGCAGTTAGTCTGCAATTTGGAACCTCATCAAGTTTAAGATTTAATTTATACAAGAACGAATCAAATTTGATTTAAATGCAAATTACCCCAACATATTTAGATCCGTCCTTTCCGTATTTTTGATGTCTGGTGCGAAACCCCAATTCGAAGCTGGTTAAAAAAGTCGACCACCCATCATCATCGTGGTTTTTGGTCTGTGATTATCTAATCTGTCAGGTTTCATTAAGTCGATAATAAAGAAACCATCGGGTTTACATATTAACTAGAAAGTAACTCCTGCATCTCATGAATATCCCAAGTTGCACAATTACATTGGGGGTAACATAAACACGTAGAGCGCGATTTAATAGGGAGTTAGGTTTAATTAAAGAATGTTTGGTCTAGACCGAAGATAAGACCTGTCTGGTGTGTTTCAGCGGCCGTAATGTACTAACAAAGAAGGCGTAAATCAACGGTGCGCCATCGAAAACGTCTCTGGTGAGATATATAGTGGCAAGATAGACGAACACAGAGCAGGCTGACCGCAATAATTCTTCGGCAGATATATTGCGTATAATACCTGGGTGACATGTCGACGAACAGCTGTCCAATACTTCAACATCCCAAAAGAACATCTTTAACGTTTTTCGATTCCACTTATGGTACCCTCTCCAAATACATTAGCATCGATATTTGAACACTTTCAGAATTATGCATCCGAGAGATGGACGTGTAAGTAGTAAAAGCGAAGTTATCTGGGTTCGTTATAAAAAGAAAGAGGAGGAAAAAAAGGCGAAATGTATTGAATAGCGCATAAAGCACTGGAATATAAAGCGACCATAAATCGCAATACACGGACGGAGAGACCGATACCGATGTTGCATGGCCCGCCTGATAAAACCAGTCTCTTGATTGACGGTCACCGAGACACGACTTACGAACAAGTCTTCGATAAACCTCCGATAAAAATAAATAAAATTTGCTAAGGCATTTGCATCTATCGTGTCCTATCCATAGTCGCTGATCTTGATTTATCGTAGATTCAGATAAACAGGTATTTTACATACCATATACTGAAAAATTCAGCTTCAAAACATTTGTTCGTTTTGTGTTCCACGAAAACAATACTATTATATAAAAATTGTCCGATGAGATTATCTCGGAGGATGGATAAAGATGTGACGACTTGGACTCCGTCTTGTTAACTTTTTTAACGAGTGAATGTTTCAGTTTCGTGACGAAACATAGGAAACTAATTAAAACATCGAGGATGTCACCAAGAGTGAGATTGAAATTTGCCTTGACGTGCCGTCCATCAGAGTGGACGCAGGGGAATGAGAGCTAGTGGGGGAAAGGGTGTTGTCGTTGCCCGGGCAGACGTCTTTTGACCTGGCGTGCATTGCTTTGAGCCACAGACTGATCGATCGGCGGCTCTGACGCTGACGGGAGACGGACAGCTCAGAAGTTGGGTCGACGTGGCAAGGGATGAGGGGAAACGACGCCGGTAAAACGACATCGCTCAAACTCATGTCACTCACGGGTGCTATAACCGCACGATAGACGATTCTCTCTGCAAGTTTCGGCATTAACGTTAGCTCGCAAAATCCTGTCACTAATAACGAAATATAACATAAAATGTCAAAAAGAGATAACAATTTAAGCGAGTATGACAAAAAAGCCGCACTTAATCGTAAAAATATTTAAATTAACGATCTCATCAAGCAAACAAGTGGTTTATTTTATCGACCAAATCTTCATCACAATTTTATTGCATTTTTTCGAGAGTCGAAATTATTTATAAATAAATAAATCGTGATGAAAAAGCGCTTCCTTGCGGAGGACTCCTTCGGCATGCCACCTTCTCTATCCATCCACACCAAACCATACAATAATAAAAGCAACATACACCAACTTGCCGGAAGTTATAAATGATAACGCTTATCGCGATAAAATTATACCTCAACTTATTTTAACCTACTTTTCGAAACGACAGAGAAAATGTGGAAAAACAAAATTAGAATGTAACCTTTCACCATCATTAATTTAATATTTTGATAAACACGAGCAAATTTGTCATTTAAATAATAGCCCAGTTTCTGTCTTAATGATACAAAATGCAGACAGCTTTATGAGAAAAAAATTTATGAACACCTACAATGAGGTTGCCAAAAAAAATTTAAAAATAAATCGATTGAGGAAACTCACAATTTTCAACCAAATAAACACATAAGTAATCAGATGTGCGTCAATTCTTTGGGAAACGAAAAACCAATTTTTGAATTAACGGTTTTTGCAAGAGACGATTTTAATTTAGCCCACGTTTCCGAGAGGCTTTCAGCAGATTTTCGACAACACTTTGGCGTAACTAACAGTGATCTAAGCTTTAGTTGCCGAAACGGGACGATGAATGGTGTGTAGAATGAATGGTGCATGCGTTCCTCGGTTGTACTCACGCACTCACACCACAGAGCGTATCGACCCGCACCACGCGGTCCAAAAACATGCTCTAACATCGGCCAAAATATTGCGTTCGACTTTTTGTAAATAAATTAAAGCTAACAGAAGTTGCGGCTTGGGGTGACATTTTCACAAAGTTGCCAATAAGTTAAATATTTACATGTAAAGGTAAGTACATACATTTCATCCGTTTTGGACAATCCTGTTTCCTGCGAGGCATGGTGATGACTGCTGCAGTTCTCGAGATGAGCGGATCTTTTGAAAACGACTGCAGGTTGGAAATGTTGGAACAGTCACTTAATATTCATCAGAAGAGAAAAATCCTCACAACTTAAGATGTGTCACCAAAACATTACTCTCATTTTCAATTTTCATTTTCAACAAGACACAGGTTTTTCCTCCTGCTTTTCGTTCGTTCAAAACATATTTTTAAATTTTCTTTATTATTGGTTAGTTTTATCAAAAATTATTAATTACACTGTTAATTGTATTAATTTCATCACATCACAGACACATTCGTAGGAATCGTTCGAAGAATTGTTATCCTTCGGCGACGATTTACAAAACGACAGCATCACTACTAACATCCTCTATACCGACACGAACTCTGTTGACTGAGTGACTGACAGAAACGCGGCAGTGTTTCCCCACTCCGCGATCGTGGACGACAATCGGACAGCGCAACGCTTTCGTCAGGTTAGCGCCGGCGTTTGCCGTCTCGACGCACTACACTGTTCTCTCTCACTCTCTCAATTTTCCTGGCGCTCCGATACTCTCACGATGTCATCTCTCGTCACAGTTTCGAAGACATTTCCCAGCCACCTCTCTCAAATTCTGGAAGAGCGCAACGCAGCCTCATGGTCAGTTTGACAGGTGGGAGGATCCCTTCTAACGCACGCCCACTGACGATCGGCAGGTTACGGTCCTACTTCACGTGGTACATCAACTAGCCTCTCTACGGTAACCTGAAGCCAAGTCTCTCGTCGATAAACGATAATTTATAACGTTTGTTATCGTACATCGACTTCGTTTGTGCCGTTCTACGATGTACATCGTATAAGGTGAGTTTTTTGCTCGATATTTTTGCCCAGTGCTTTAAATTAAGTTTGACATGGAAAATAAACCCACATAACCTAACTTTTTTCGACCACAAATCAATCATTTTCCGCTTCCGTTTGTATCTTTTCCTACGATGTTATTAGTTTGTAATTCATACGAGATGAAAACGCTTCCGTTGATGTTGACTGGAGTGACGAAACGTCAACATAATTGCTTATTTGTATCAACCTAGTTGGAGGTTAGAATGCACAATGCTAGAAACGACGACAGACGGCAGTAGCTGTCGAGTGTTGTCCAACCCCTTAACTAAAGGGGCGGAGCTGTGTCTACAAGTAGTACATTTAATGCTTCAAATTATTGCAGTACATCATATGAAATAAATACACAATGAAATCTCAATTGTAATCGGAACATGCAAGAATACCAACAAATCGTCTCTTTATGATCGTGTTTACAAGTCATTACACGACTCCTGTTTACAATAACGTACGTTTATGGTTCGTAAAGTAAAAATTGAAGAATAAACCAATCTGTTTCTTTTTTAAAATTTTCTGAATAATGCAAGAGCGAGCTTTACGGTTACAGAAAGTTTGGAAAACTACCTTGCATGGTGTTGACGGTACATGCTCGGAAGAAACAAAAGGATTTTTTGTATCATCAAAAGTGTTTAATAAGCATGAAATTACGATTAAAAACCGTTACGAGGACGAAGTCCATGCGCATTTTAGATTGAAGTTTGTGTTCTTCGGATGTTTTGTTGAGGTTACGGGAAGTAGGAAAATATGAAAAGTCTGAATTTATTATGGACAAGAAATACTTTTTGTTTGGGCGTCGACTCTCTGAATAATTTTCCGTGGTTGGTGGGAGGGGGAAATCAAAAATTTGAATTAATACCTCCCCCACCCTTTCCGCACACATACAAAGTTTCTTTTATAATAAACAAAATTCGAAATTCGGATGACTAATAAATTTGTTTTAATGAAGTTATCATGACATTTCTCCGTGTTCAATAGAAATGAGAAAATGTATAATATTAATTAGTTAAAACATCGAGACCATCAGTTAAATAATACAAAGTAGTATTTGCAATTCCATTTTTAATATTTCCGAGATCAATGGCTCGTCCATGAAGTCAAAAGACTCTTAGAAGATATGCAAAATTGTAGAGATTCGTATAGGCCCTGACAGAAATGCTGGCAGCGTTGGCACTGATTAATACATTTAATATGTAAAATGTATCGTTCTAGTTCTTAACTCAGGTGTTTTTAAAAGGGTAAAAGTGATTGCAATTTAAAATTTAGAGGTTTTCTAGAGTTAGAGGTCATCAACAATATTTTTGGTAATATTATATTTTGAAAATATAACAAATTTAGTTTCTTTAATTTTTCGCGATGTAAAAAGGAAAATTTTCTCTCTACAAAATACTTTTTTAAAACTTTTCTTCATAATAATCAAGGGACCAAAAATTAAACATAGAAAATGTACCTACTAATGAAATTTTAATTCTCAATTACGAATTCTACACCTTGTATCTACCACGGTTGCATTGCAAATTTCCAAAAATTAATTTTTTGAAAAAGGTTTTTCTTTTGCAACACTCAGCCCGAGCCTCAGCCGCCCGGTTTCATATCCATTTCTTCATATTTTATATAAAATATGCCGTTCCACAGAGTAAGGGACTGTAGCCTTCTAGCACTCTGGGCTAGCTACGCCAATGGCTATGATAGTATTAAACGTCAATTATATCTAGAGTAGTTTCAAAGGAAGAAGAAAAGGCGTAGCCAAAATCCGGCGCAGTCGAGACCGCGTGACACCCAATTCCACCAACATAACATCAAGTTTATTGCTTCCACCTGATGAAGAAGATTCCGGACAGAGTCCTGATGATGCTTTGCACCAGCCATGAGTTCATCGTTCATGGTAAATGAACTCATAAACCAACTCGAACCTAAGCTTGAGATTGGGATCCTTGAAAAAAATGGTAAATCAATAATTAAAAATTACGATTGGTGTGAACTAACAAATTAATTTCAGTAATCACTCACAAATTATTTGTGCTGTGGTTCAAATTCTTATTCGAAAATTCCTATTTTCTAAATCTTTGCTTGTCCAAATGTGGAAGGAATTTTGATTTATTTATTAGCAAAGCGAAATTTGTCTTGCGTGATTGGGCGGACTCAAATTTCTGCGCAGTAGATGTGGAGGGAAAACGTGCCAATGCCGACGTGTAAAGAGACCGGACGAATATTCATTTCTTCACGTTAGCTCCGCCCAGTCACAAAGGAAAATTTCATCTCTACTGCTATAGCATCATGCAGGGGTGGGCAAAATACATGAAAATATGTATTTGAAATACAAATTACAAAATACATTTGTTTTGGGTATTTGAAATTCAAAATACAAAATACATTTGTTTCGAGTATTTGAAATACAAAATACATTACATTTTCAGATTTTTATGTTTTTGAGGTATTTACAAATTACAAACAAGAGCAATTCTTTATTAAACATGATTATGTATTTAAAATACATTATATTGGAGTATTTAATTATATTTCTTAAATATAAAAAAAAGTTTAAAAAATTTTCCGCCAAATTTGCACGTGTTTTAAACTGCCTCTGCGCAGGTCTGTTTTTTTAAGTATCTTGATAAATCGATTTAGATTTACAATTTAATTAATAATGACGTCTTTCATTGGTTGAAAAGAATGAAAGAAAAATTTCATTGGTTTCATAAGGCGCATCTTTTGAAATCATGCAAATTATGGTCGAAGCGAGACTTCATTTATAACACTTACAATCTTACAATAAATTCTTTAAATTTAAACAATTTCAATTAAATGAGCGTTTTTGATATAAAATCGCTAATTAACATAATCAAAATGTTAACCCGTTATCAAAACAAAATTAAATGGAAATTTTTTTCAAAAGTCAATAACCTTATCGATTTTAAAGTATTTTGTATTTTGTACAGTATTTTTTAAATTGTATTTGAAATCGAAAATACAAAATACATTTGTTTTGGGTATTTGAAATACAAAATACAAATACATTGAAAATATGTATTTGAAATACAAATTACAAAATACAAAATGTATTTCAAATAAGTATTTCAAATACATGTATTTGAGATACTGCCCAGCCGTGGCATCATGTAATAAAGATAAATTGTGTTTTGGGAATCCCCGAATGGAATATTTCCCCAATTTTATATTTTAGGCAGCAATGTTTGTTTTCAATTTAAACAAAATATTCGTCAAATAAATTGTATTCAATATGCTTCACATCAAACGTGTCACGAATAAATTCGTTGATTTTAATGTTTGTTTTAGTAAATTTTTCATTTCGAAAAAATTGTAATATGAATAGAAATAGGGTTATAAAGTGGGTTGGGGGAACTCAAAACTTTTCCAATAAATAAAATAAACACTTAAATCAACAAAACAACACTCAGAAAAAGGATTTCTTGCGTTGACAAAGATTTTGTTACAGCAACAAATATTTTAGTTAATAAAACAACAGTGTTTTGGTGCTACAACAAAACTTCTTGCTTCTACAAAAAATTGTTTTGTAAGAAAAACAAAACAATTTTTAGAGTGAATTTACTCTTTTGATTGAAATTCTTAATTACCTGAATCCACAATCTCAATTTTGGATTCAGGGTTTCCCATACTCTTTGACTCCCTTTTTTGGAAAAAATTTGACTGCGGACCCCTTTACTCTTACAAAATATAAATATTGTTAAAAATAAAATTTTAACTAATACCTACTAAATTATTAGTTACTTAAGTTTTCATTTTTGTAAAAGTGCCAATTTTGCCTCATTTTCCAAGCTTCGCGGACTTCCAAGGGATTCGCGGAGCACAGTGTTGGGAACCGCTGGAAGGTATATCTTACCAAAAATTTCGATAGCATAAAATATACCTACTATAAGCTAAAGTTAGAAGGCTACATAGTGCAAAAAATAGCTTATGCAACGAAGAATTATAGTGAAATTTTCAGTAAAAATGCAAAACTTTTGCATTCAAAATTTCTTGTACTAAACTTAGTATAAGTTTTGTTGAGGTGAGGAACTTTGGTGTTACGTTATTCTAAACTAACCAATCATAGAGGCTGGTTTCCTTAAAAAAACAACAGTTATTGGTTTAAATAGTACCTACTGATGTGCAGTCAGTGAAAAACTGAAGTGGGGATTTTTCCTCCATATGGACGATCACGTCTTGCAATATTCCAGAAAATAATTCAGAACTCAACATAGGACAATTTTTAAAATTTTTTGATTTACTTAATCGATAGACCAAGTGTATCAATTTTTAATTCTAGTTGAATCTAATATCCTCAAGGGCAGTTATGTGAAGACTCCATTAGATAAAGCCACGATTCCTATGAAACCATCATCAAATGGTGTGGGTCCGAAACTTAATTTTCTGATCTTGCATTTTTAGTTCATATTCATTTAGCATTTTCTGATTCGTAAAAGAAACAAAAAATAGCTTTAACCTCCAGCATAGGTTACAAAAGTTCTTTAAATTTTTTCCATTTCTTCGAGTAAAAAATCGTACAAATTTTCACTTCTAAAGTCATACTCCAAATTTGAGGCTGATGGTATCCAATTGGATTTTTCTTTATTAGATTGTTGTAGTATATTCGATTGTTCTTTAGGTCAAAATTCCGATATGGAAGAATAGGATGTAGTTATGTGTCAACTTTTGCCATGATAAAGGTATAAATACAGAAAAATAAGTAAATAAATATAATTTTGTGCATGGCTTCCGTGTTTATCTAAAGCAGTTGCATCAGGTGTTCTTAAAGTAATGTTGTAGCAGTAAATGTCTATTATCTGTCTAAATTAATGATCACTCCCCATCCTTATATAATCGTTATAACGTAGTCTAAATGTAGATACGGGGAGAATTTTATAAAACAGTTGAGGAAAGTCGAGATTTTGGAAAAAGTCGCGCCCTTTTCATGAGCAATAATTTTATTTGGACAGTTTTTGTTAGAAAAATGTTAGCAAAATAAAATATACCCACAGTACTATAATGGTTAATAATAAGCTTTACAGAGAACATAAGCCCACGTTCCCTTGAATGGGATGATTTATATGGACAAATGCGTTGTTATTGTCAATATGTCGTCGACATCTGCAACACGCAGCTGAATCTATAATTACATTTATCTTACACCATTTTCAATTGTATGTCGAATTATAAAAATTGGGAAGTCACTTACACTTTATTTACAAGTGATTTTTTATCCGATAATCCAAACCAAAAATTAACATTCCTAAAAATTCGGTTACGTGTGGTTTTCATTTCAAAAAAGCGCTGGAAGACCCCTCGGTTCCTTTCTATCTTTAGTTGATGCTTGCGCATCAACCCTCCGCAGTGTTTGACAGATTTATTACACGTTTTGTGTAGTCTTAATATGACTTATGGACAAGAACCAAACACAAAGCATAATTTAGTGATACCCCATGAAATGCTACTTGCCAGGCGCGGAAAATTTAAATTATCGGTCCGCAGTCATAAATTTAGAATTTTATAAACGCGCCTCGATAGATTTCCTTTAAAAAAATTATTTTTCCAAAGATCGCGAGGTTACAGAATCAATTCCGCGACAAAATAAAATATCAATTTTGAAAACGGTTCCAAGTCCTACATTACAAGGTAAAATTTTTATCTCAGCAACTTGGAAAGGTCAAAGAAGTCTTTTCGTGTCGAGCTTGCTTACCAGATCTCGTGATTTACAACGTCTAAACCCATTGTGCCAGTCAACTTCTTTTGAACTGGACGGACTTGAATCTAACATTTATGTGATTTTTATGCTAATATCTAATTTAGTTGATATTTCTGATTGTTAGATTTATAAATTAAGGTTTTGCATGTTGACTCAAACTTTTTTGTTGTTTGTTAATTCTTCACAGTTGGCCGTGTGGGACGTTAAAAAAATTCAATCAACTCGTAGTAATTATTCAAATTTTTTTAAACACTTAATCTCGAAAGTCAAACTGAATCAAATTTCTGCTCGTATTTCAAACAAAGATAGTGATAATGGCATTTAAAAATAAAAGTATACATTTTTGAAATTTATTGGTGAACAGTGCCGTAATAGACGTGAACTAGAACCCCCGCAGGAAGGGGGCTTCATCAAACTGAATAAAACTTATTTTTAAAAATGTAAGAAATCAAGTCCTTTCAAAGTTTGTAATATTACTGGAATCTAATGGACCGATTTTTACAAAATTTTCACCAAAACATTTAGGGAGTTCGACCAGAGGTCCCTAAACTCTTTTTTCTACGGTTAACCGTGTCGGATCGAAAATTGTTTCAACATGGGTTCAATTGGGGTTTGTAGTAAAAAAAAATTGTGGTTAGTTATAACATGGTTAGTTAACCTTGACATAACCCAAATACAATTTATACAGTAATCATACGAATTCGTTCTTCAAAATCAGTTTCCTCCAAATTGGCTGAGTTTCGGAGCTTTAAATTTTCACCTGATGTATTCCTAATAATAATCACAACTTATAATAAAAATGGTGCAAATCGGTGAGGGGAAATGTTTGCGGTCCCCTTGTTAGTTATGGGGGATTTGTTATCTTTATTTATCATATTATTTAACTACTATAAAATATACTATAAATGGTAATGTAAATGCCTCTGATTGAAGTCTTCTTCTTCTTCATTAGCGTTTTTATTTACATCCATTTTTGGATATACGCCTCTTCAAGTTCTCTCAATTTAGAACTTGAAGGTTGAGGCCTTACCATTTATACCTTAGCCTTACCATAGCCTTACCATTTATAAGTCAAACACGGATAAACTGATTGAAGTAATCCTCGTAAAAGATACTTGGAGAAGCGATTAACCTCATTGTCTTCCCTGGAATCTGCACTTGAAATGATGCCATCGTCTTTGCCATGACAGCTAACTTTCTAAGTAAGATGTAGAACCACCTGTAGTCTTATGGGCTGAAATTATTTCTTTTAGATCAATGATCTGTTCTATAAGTAACTGTGTTAGGTTTCCTGGGCACGATTACCATGATGAGCATAACTGCTTTACATCTGGTACTTAGGTAACTTACTGGGCTGGCCTGCAGATGTACCTGTATATACCAAAAGCATAAGTTTTAACGTGTTAGATTTCTCCCAGGGGATGGAAAATTTACTCTCTACTTAGCTCACTATAAATTATTTCCTATCTTCTTCAAAAGGAAAATGCGGTCTGCGTTTCTCCGAAGGTAGAAGATCCGAAACTCCACCAACTTTGTTTATTTTTTAAAGCAAAACTAATAATATAGCGGCCAGGTATGCAATGGCGGTATACAAAGAGTCCGAGTTGATACCATTTAGAAAGCAAACACATAAGAATCCATAAAAATCCGTAAAAAAGGCTGTTAAATTAAAACATACCTACGTGATGGGCCGCATGATACGGGCCGAAGGTCGCCAGTTTGACACCCCTGCCGTACAGGACATTCTATAATTATTAGATCGTAAAACGATTTTTTTAAATTTCAAATTAATTTATAAGCTTATAATTTTTTTGTAATATAGACAATAATATAGTAAGACTCCACGTTTTTTTACCAATGCCTAAAATTAAAATAAATAAAAAAAATAAAATTTAAGTAACATTAAAATGACCCAATTAGCGCGGTTTCGTTTAGCGCTAAGTTTACTTCACGTTTAATTAAAAAAAAGTTTTAAAAAAATGTAGAAAGCACGGAGTTATACTTATTGATTCTTTCATCCTTAGAATCGTTGGGGGCCTCTAAATAGATAAGTACGGATACGGCACTGTTGGATGTTGAATTTGGTTACTTGAAATAATAAAAAATATAAATTTATGTTTAAATTTTGAACTTTGTCAGTTTTTCACCGCCATATATGTAGGTATATAGATTTTATGGCAGCGTGGAATGTAGTCGTTGACGTAAATCAATCTGGTAAATTAACAAACTTACAAAGCCGCACGACATCGAGTTATGTACCCATATCTTCCTCGTTTTTCATATAATGTAACCACCTAGCGCTTAAAAATTGCTATTTGAGAAATTTATTGGTTTTTGTTAAGACTGACATTCATTCTAATTAATTACGTTTATGGGAAATTTAAACATGGCCTCCACAGCCCAAAAGAATAGATATTATATGGGCACCATTTTTATAAATATCGAAGCTTATGCGAGAAGATGAAGTTTTGAAGGGAGAAAAATAAGGAAGCGGGTTTTGAATATGTGAATTAAGAAAACAAAACGTTATACCTAGAAAAGTGTGAAACAAATCGAGCGTTAGCGAGAACCGCGGTACAGACAGCTACAGAAAACCCATTAAGGTGCGTAATGGTTGGTTGGGTAAGACCAAACGCGCAGCACTGCATCGATTAGACATAACGTCGCTAGACTGTTTCCGACCCGTTACTATCACCTCACACCCCCTTTAACCACTTTTGTGATGGGGGATGAGGTGGTCATCACATATGTATACAACATCCATCAAGCGAAATCTCATGATTTAACCACCGAAACTTGCTGCCACCAACTTTTCCTAATAATTTAACACTTAACTTTCTCACAAAGTTAAACAGAAAAACGCAGCACAATTAACTAAAAACATAACACGTTCGTTCTCAATCATTTTCAATTAGGAAGGCTAACTTTACTATAATTACGGGCCAGTCATATAGTGACGACTTTAAGTAATGGATCCATCATCCCAGTGGACACAACAATGCGAATCCTACATCTCAACAGCAAAAACATAAGCTGGTTTCGCTCATATTGGGAAGATTAGCTCTTATTTGTCATCAGTCATCGAATGATATTTATCTTCCATTTATTTTCCTACTTGGACAAGAAAAATTAAGAGAAAAACAATTCCAAATTTGTTAGTACTACCAACAAAACTTATTTATAGATTAATGGCGAATTTTTGCCGGATCCATTTCTAAAAAGACAAATTTTACTTTATGTTTGTTTTAAAAGAAGTTGAAAGACATTAACATAAAATGTCAATCGCTTCGTATCTGTGAACATTTCTACAATAACCGAAAGTTGACGGCGTCCAAATAATGGATTCAGTCTCAACTTGTTATGATCCGAAAAGTGCACATCCACTAAAATTTCCACTTTTAATTTATGTACGAAATTTGTTGTACTTCTCTCAGTACTAACACTTGAATTTATAATACAGCCGGCAAATTATGCGGCGAAAAATAAATTATTGTTAATTGTACTTGCACGTCAAAAGTTAGTTAAGAGTGTTGCGTGTATAAATGCAGTAGCTCAATGTAGGGGTACAGTGACATGTTAACATCCCCTACAGACGCAACTTGACATCTGACATCATCGTGGTGTAGGTAAAATGTGTATGCAACTATGCGGTCTTTCCTACATTTTCTATATAAGCTTAACATGTGACCTTAAATTTTATTTACTTAGATATATAAATGCATGCATACTTCCCTGTACCTGGTACTTATTACTTCCTAATTAAAAATCATTAAGTTAATCAGTTTTCCTTTATTTCGAAACAAAAATTTTGATAATTCTATCAAGTGTTACCTAATTATTTCCTGCTGCTTCTTCTTATAGTTTTGTTTAATGCTGTTGCCCTAAAGATTTCGATTTAAATCCATGAATTTCCTTTTCTTCCGGTCCATATTTGAACTTTTATCTGAATTATTCTTTTGAAACATGGTTATTTATTCATATTTAATGATATATTGCAACGTCCCCTCGTTGGGCGCCAATTTTATATACGTAGGTACATGCGATGTCCGCAGATCAGGACTTAGCCTACAACCTAGTAAATTTGGGACTACGTCCCTTGTAATAGTACAAGTGCGGAGAAACTAGCAATCGGTTTACTTCATATTGAATGTCACCATAAACTTTCTAGCACCATCCATTAGTAGATTATATTCTTTTGGTCCTGATGTTGTGTACCAGTTCGCATGCACATAACTAAGGCTGGGATTATATCGTCGGGTTGTTGGTAAAAGTGACCAACTAACATAGAAATCCTATACATTTGGTCATTTTTACCAACAACCCGACGATATGCAAATGCATATTTTTAACTATTGATATGAGAACGTCGATTTTTGGATATCTTTGCGAATCACATAAATTAGAGTAATTTAAACCAAATTTTTTTAGGCATATTTTGCATATTTTCCACTTTTGGTTCATATTTTAGTAAAGTTAGCATATTAATGCATAAATACTCGTTTTATTTCAACTAGTGAAATTATTATATACCTACGTATGAAAATTCTTGAATTTCCAAATAATTCTGCTGCTATTCGTGAGGCAAAAAAGATGATCAACAATTACTTCAGAATCTAGCATTTATAAAATCAAATTATCCCTTTATTGCAAAGGCAATCAAAACTCTCGAGACGCAATGTATGAAACTTGTAGATTCCATTGAATTGCTGAATCAAACTGAAAATTCGATTCAACAGATAAAGGGGATGTAGGGATGCGTATTGGCCAAAAATTTACAGATGTGATTAGAAAAAATGAAGGATTCGAGAATTCGAGGTTCTTAAAAAAATTTAAAATATACTAGAAGGTCAATATGAAGAATCGGTAACAATGGAACGTCAAAAAATGTGCAAGTTTAAATTCGCTCCAATAACATCAGTCGTCGACGTTGAAAGAATTTTCTCAACGTACAAGAACATAATATTGAGTGACAAAAGATAATCTTTTTATTTTAGATAATTTAGAAAAACATATTATAATTAATATTTATTATCAAATGAAAAACAGTAGTAATTAAATGCGTTCTCAATAAAAAAATGTGCTAAATGTTTTTTTTTTGCAAAAATGTTATTGCATATTTGATCTTTTATTCATCATATTTCACTGCATATTTTATATTTTAACTTGCATATTTTTATGAAAATTGGAGCATATATATATGAGCATATTTTAGAATTTTTTATGCATATAAATCCCAGCTCTACACATAACCAACAATCGTTTCCAACCAAAGTAAAGTTTAGATTATTGGTTCGGCTTCGCACCTCACTCCATTTTTGTATATAAAATGCGTGATATAATAAATTAGATCATGTCAAAAAATCGCCCGCGGTGCTTTTTTTTATTCGTACATCATGATTTATTTTTACTTTATTTAAAAGTACTTTTACTTCTCCTCTAAATAGTGTGGTTTTGCTTTCCTGTACTGTACTTAATAGTCGATATTCCTCCATAATTAAAAATCTTTAAATAAATCAACATTCCTTTATTTTAGAACAGAAAATGATCGACAATTTCGAAGATGATACACATTACTGCATCAAATGCCACCTAACCATTGTCGGATTGGAAAATTACGTTAACCATCGTAAATCCAAATGTGGAAAAGAACTTGATGAATCCAAGAAATCAGACGTGTCTTCCGAACTGCTCGAGAAACCGCTCAACCTAGAAGCCGATGATTTTTTTTCCTCGCTTGAATTACAGAGCAGCGCCAAGAAGAGCACCAGTCACTCCCCCGGAGGCAAATCCTTCAGTGGAATTCTGACCAGAAGCAAAGCAAACGCGGTGCTTCAAGCGAGCAATCAAAGCAAAGATACCTTAGATTTAAATACTTCCAAAAATAACAGTGGCGAATGGATTACCGAAACGGAACCCAACAAAACGCCCACCAGAAAGGAGGTTGCTCTTCATCAAAGTTACGAAGAAATCGAAGAAGATTCCGACGATTACGAGTACGAAGATGGCGACTATTTTGAGGACGACGAGGAAGAAGAAGACGTTCCTCCTCGATCGTTTACAGGAGGAAAATGGAAGCCAACGTCTTCGCCCATCCAGTGGCAACGTCCTCACGAAGATAACTATTGGATCGAGCCACAACCACACCACACGGGCGGCAAATGGAAACCCCAAGCGTTTTCTAAAACTGAAGAAACATACGACGTACCGCCACCAAGTTTCACTGGAAGCAAGTGGACACCGTCGAGAGTTTTAACCGCAGATAATAAAATTAAACCAAAGATTTCAATTTTTAGTCATGAAAAGTGGGACAGCGTTCCTCCACCTGAGCATACTAAAGGTAAATGGAAACCGGCGCAGTCGTTTTTTGCACACCACGAAGACGAACCCAAAGAATCACCCCCACAAGTAAAATGGAAACTAAACGAAGAAGCGCCACCGCTATCGTACACGCAGGGTAAATGGAAACCCGAAAAGTCACAAATTTCAGTAAACATTAAACCAGAAATTTCGCCCCTACGAAAATCAAGTGGAACCGTTCAATATTGGTGCAGACCTTGCGATCGACGTTTAGCATCAAAAATTGTGTACGAACGGCACTTAAAATCAGAATTACATTTTAAACGCACTTTAAACGACAGCGAGTTCGACGACTCGCCTTATTTAAATACAAACTTTGTCGCCAATAAGAAAAAGTTAAGCAAATCGCCAGAATATAGCTCACGTACCGACATAAAAACTACAAAAACCGTTTCCAACACTAAAACGCAAGGTAGATCCCGTAAAAAAATGTTTATAACGTGCAAAGGGTGCGACTCGAAGGTTAATTCTCAACAAATAGGTAAACATTTAATTTCTCATTACCACTGTCGTAAAACCGACATGAGTTTGTATAAATCGCAACGTATGGTCTTGCAAAATATATACAGTATAATTTTACAATCACCATACCAGTGTAGTCCATGCAAATTTTATTGCAATACTCATGAATGGTTTCTGCAGCATTGGCTTTCGGAAAGTCACAATGCAATAATCTTAACTCCTGAAAGTTTCTTCTGGTGTTGCGTTTGTAAGTTTCGTGCCAAAAATTCAAAAACAATGTACGACCATTTATCATCGAACGAGCACAACGATATCAATTTGGCCATCAATAGGTCCGTTCCTGTAGTGATTAAGAAATTAACCTCTATCAAATGTCCTACGTGCTGCTTAGAATTCAAATTGAACATCGAGCTAAGGAAACACAGCGAAAAGGAAAATCATTCGCACAGTGTGACGAGTTCCGACAGTTATCAAAATAAATGCGAGTGCACTCAATGCGACGCTATTCTCAAGTCTAGAAGAGCTTTACAGAGGCATCAAATGTTCAACCACAACGCTGAAACGTACATATGCTCGGTCTGCTCCTTAAATTTTAATTCGAAATTAGAAGCAAGGAATCACAGAAATACACCGGAACATCGTTGCGCAGTGGAAGAAAAAAATCAGAAGGATGCCAGCAAAATTTGTCAACACTGTAAAGTCGTTTTGAAAAATATCATCGAATTGAGGGAGCACCTGAAGGAAAATCACCCGGAGGAAATTCATAGGTAAGTAAATTTAACCTGATGTCAAGCTACAACCACCACTTTTTTTAGAGATTACCACTCTAAGTACATACTTTATATTATCACATTTTTAAGTGCGTTTTTGATTGCTTTGGATGGGCTAAAAAATTTAAGGGTTGGTTAAGGTTCCTAGTTCCCCTTTTGTTTAAATGAAAATAGAGTTAAATACAATTTTTTCCGAAAATATAGCGTATAAGATCAAATGTCGAGACACCTATTTGATCATTTCTGCTCTACTGTCATTTTTAAGGGGAGAGTAGGGTATTAAAATTTTTTTTTTGATTATTGTAATTTTTTTTTAACTGACTGCATAACATCTCAAGAATATTGTGTCAAAATTTTAAGTCGATCAGAGCAAAATTGACGACGTTATGAGTATTTTTATACCTTATATTGTATCTTTTATTATAAGTTTATATCAAAACTTTAAAGCGATTTTCCCACAACTCACGTTTTCAAAGTCGGTGTCCCTCATAACTAGGGTCCGGGTTTGTAGGCATTTGCATGTTTTTTTTTGTGTACAGGCACGTGAAAAATTTTAAAAGGGGAGCATGTTTTACGCCTTTCTGAATCGTTTTATATAGTTTTTATTTTGCCTATAATGCATAATATTTTGAGTTTAAGTGCATATTTGCGGTTTTTTTGCCTATAAATGCTTATTTGCTTATATTCGTATATATTTTGCATATTTAGCAAATCAAGTAATAAAATTTTAAATAATTTTAATTATTCTCTTTCTGATATTGCCGCCTTTTGTATTATTTAAAACAATAATTTTAATTAATATCTACTTTGTCAACTGTAGGTGATTCAGTGCAATAACTGCATATTCTATTAATATTATTGCTCTGATCATGTTACCAAGAAGGTGCATGTGGGCCCCCCTTTTCGAATTTTGACTCCAAAATAGTCTCAATCGTTTGTGCTTTGTTTGTGCAAACATTATTTTCGTTTGTACCCAAATAGTTTTCGAGATAATTCAATTTTAAGTTTGGGGGGGGGGGGTAGAGACATGCCTTTTTATATTCGAATTTCGGATTCAAAATAGTCTCAATCGATTGTACTTCGTTTGTGCTTGTTTGTGCAAACATTATTTTCGTTTGTACCCAAATAGTTTTTGAAATATTTGAGATTTCGAGATTTTCGGTAACACGTATTAGCATGTGGTAATATTTACAGTTTTTTGAAATTTGAATTTCGGGTTCAAAATAGGCTCAATCGATTATAATACTTCGTTTGTGTCTGTTTTTTAGCGCATATTTGAGTGCTTATTTTGAAGTTTTTAGAGCATATTTGCATGCATATTTTCAAGTTTTTTAGTGCCTACAAATCCGGACCCTACTCATAACTTCAAAACTACTGCACCGATCCTTTTGAAATTTTGAACACTATTTCTGTACATAATTTACGAGGTAACGCTGGAGAGTTTTTTTTTTAAATTTGTTAATATTTTTTATTTTATAATAACAAATTAGCCGATTTTTTCCGCAAAAATCGCGTTTTTCCCTTCAAAGTGTTCCCAAAAGGTGAAAAATTGAAATTTTGAAAAAACCTCCCAGCGTTACCTGGGAAAAGCGATTATCTAACGAAAGAACTTTGATTTTTTGATTTCCGATAATCCAGTACCGAGTTATGAGGGACACCGCAATTCTACTTTTTTCCGAGGCGCTTCCGAATAATTGCTGCCATTGCCATAATGTTTTAATATTTCTTCGTGAAAATATTACACAATATTCTTCGAATGTTATACTTTAATGTACCATTGGGGTTAATAAATAGATTTTAACTGTGTCGTCAAAAAAAATTCACAAAAATGTGCCTTCTTTTGCACGAATTAACCCTACTCTCCCCTTAAGAAATCGGCGATATCATTTTAGCATTCGATTCCGCGAGAAATTTAGAGGATTATTGGTCGAAAGAATTTTAGAAAATTAAATTTTCAAAATTATAAATTCTTATTATTCGAAATTATGTCAAGTTTTCAACGATTGCCAAAAAATGTAGTCGATGCAATCGAGCCTCTAATAATTTATTTGCGTGAAATTTATTGGATCCATAAATTTACAAAAATTATTTTTGAATGCACAAAATTCTGATTTATTTATGATAATAATAAATGAATTCAACATAATAATGGCGTGGTGGTTGTAGCTAGACTTCGTTAAAAATTTAGTGCCAATCAAATTTGGAAGGGAACTAATAATTTTTTTCAGTTGTTCTAAATGTGGAAAGCAGTTCGTCATTCCTCAAGATTTGGCGGTTCACATTAGAAAAAAGGCGTGCAGTTTCGAAAATGTGACCGAGTCGAAATCCAACGCTTGCGATCAATGTCAGTTCAATACAGATTCCACGTCGGAATTATTATTTCACAAAGTTTTGCACACTGAGCCCTTAATGGTTTACCCGGAAGATAAAAGCGACGAGAGCAAAAAATATTCAGTTGCTCATTACAAGTGTCCAATTTGTCAAAAATTTTATCCAAAACTTTCGTTACGTTGTCATCTAAGAATGCATACTAACGAACGACCATTTGTGTGCACGATTTGCAATTCTGGATTTGTCCGGAAGAATAATTTAATTTTGCATATGAAAAATCACGACAAGAAGAGCATTTCTCACATTCCAACCGCTTCGTCCAAAGAGGAAGGAGAGCGTCTGCACTTGTGTTCCACCTGTGGAGCAAGCTTCAAAAAAAGGTAGGAACAATTTTTGAGATCGATCGAAATGATTATTTTTTGTGATAAAAGTAACCCTTTCGCGCACGGCAAGGTCCTCACAATTGCAATAAACATTCCCATCCTTTTGTCTATATTTCACTGAGACCACAATTCTCTAATTACTACACATTTAACGCGAAATATGAGGCATAAATTTCTGTTAAAATTGCTTAGGTCAGATTTACTGCAATGTTGCAGGTATAGGGTCAACTTTCGTTTATTTTTTGCATCATTGGAACGTTAACGCTTTGAGGTTTTACAGGACTTTAATTCGTTTCGAGTGATAAAAATTACTTTTCCGGGTGTGCTTCTGGCCGCCATCCATGGTAATGAGAACTTGACATTATTAACATACACTACAGTGAAGACCATCGCATCATCTACTCATATTAGATGTTTCACATGAACTCGTTTATGCTATAGTTTGTCTCAGAATATGCTTATGAAACATTATGTTTTATGAAACTCGTTTCAGCTAACGAATGCACACGTTACATTAACATCATTTTGAAACGGGATAAGTTGAAGCAATTTACATGACAATGAGTGAGATAAAGAAGCGGCATTGCTACTTGATTTAAACGGAGAAAACTTATACGAAATGATTATGTCTTTTAATTACAACAATACCTCTTTATTTTATGATATGCAATTTGAGAAATTGCGCCTTTATTTTAAGTAATGCAAATGTTGCTTCCATTTCCACAACTTTTCAATTGACTTTTATTAAATAGGCGCTTTTAAACTTGATCACTCTGTATAATATGAAAATAGTTAAATTGTGCCCTTGATGATAGGAACAGTTCAACTTTTAAAAAGTCAAAAGTTCGAAGGGGTTGAAGCCATGGTGAACATTTCCAAATCGAAGCTTCTCAGCTAAGCTGACATAGCAAACAGTTTGCCCGAGATACAGATCGATTCTAAATTACGCTCCAAGTACTCACATCAGTGGTAGCAATAAAATTTAAACTTACACAATATATTTTAATGGCTACCCCCGCTCCTGTTTTTCTTTCGTTGCTTTCGATGGATTATAAAATAAAAAATATAAACGAGAAAAAATTTTCTTTGAACTCCTGGAGGGTTAATTTTTTGCACTACTAACCTGAACGAATTAACTGTCGCAGCATGAAAGTTTCAATATTTGTTTATTCCACTTTAATTTTTAACCCTCGCAAAACAAGACCAAAATTTTGTTAGAAGTCTCGAGAGTTTACAAAGGTCAGTAGCGCTTAATAGTCATTATGCCAGTAGGGCAGTAGTTTTCAACCTTTTTAATTTTTGTAGTACAAGATAAAAACTTGAAAGCTTGGGATTTCAAAATAGTATAAGTTATCCAGGAATCTGTTTACATAAAAGTAATGATTATTATTATTGTTAAACTGGTTGCAATAATTTCTCGATAGATTTCGTTAGGTAATCATTGTCTGTACTTTTCCATACTAAAAGTCACCATGTCTTGACTGTCCCCTTCGTACCGATTTCCGACTCGGAATAATTAGCCGATTTATTCTATAGAAATTGGAGGGGTGGTACCTGTCGAAGGGGGCCTCGGAAGGAGCACTATATGGGATAATCATGTCATTTTATAATTTATAGGGATCCTAAGCTCAATTTTTAAATGCAACACTATCAAAATTAAGGCCCAGATGTTTTGCATCTCTCATCAGGCCGACCATATGCGTGCATTTATGTTAGGTACAGAGTTAGCAGATTACATAATTAACTCTGCTGTGTGGACTTAATTTCAGTAGTTTTTGCTTAATTTTATTATTTTTTCCTAACGAATAGTATATTAAGCAAGAGATTCAATTTCTTTTGAATCAAGGGCTTTTCCATTCCTGTCGGGATATTGCCACTTCTATTGAAGTCTTTACAATCCATTTCACGAGGTGGATTAATCCTATTTTGTTACTCGTTTTACTACAACTTCCACCGTCCACCGGAAGGCCGGGCTAAGAAATTCTGCGAATTCCTCGACTTGAACCCAGAATTTCTGCTCCGTAACTCAACCAGCGATCACATCACTCCACACCGTGGTCTTCTTTCTTTGCGTAATGATTCGCAAGAATGCATATTTTGGACCTCGCATAACATGTCCCAGGTATTCAAGCTTTATTTTCTTTATAGAGGTCTAGTGCAGAGGTTACAACAGGTTAGAGGTCACATTCCTTGTTCATTCTCCTCAACACCTCTAAATTAATTACTTTTGGTGTCCAGGATATACGCCACATTTTGCGATAGCACCACATCTCGAATGCTGTCAATCTTTTCATTTGGAGTTGTTTCAGATTCCATGTTTCAACTCCATATAGTAGAGTGGAGAACACGTAGTAAAAGAAGTATTTTTGTTCGCAGTTCTATACCGATATCCCGGTTGCAGAGAAAATCCTTCATTTTCACGAACGCTGATCTTGCTATCTCCTATATTGCCTATATTGGCACAATTACCACTGTGAGCATATAATTGCTTTACATCTGGTAGGTACAGCTTGCTGGGCTGGCCTGGAGATGTACCTGTATCCTGACTTTTTATGTTAATGTTGTCAATTCACTAACCCAGGAGGACCACCGGCTTAACGTGCCTTCTGGAGCATGAGAAACTTTTATCCTTCCCCGGATATTAACCAGGTACCTCGCATTTGCAACCGATCGTGTCAGCTGCAAGGCATTGAGCGTCTCTGTCTCTATCTAATCTTTATTTGGGACAGTAATTCATATAGGTAAAAATTATGTAATGTAGTAAATAACTCAAATTCGTGATACTAAAAATTACATACAGTCAAAACTTACCAAAAATATTTGAATTTAACAACCCACATTAGGCGTCAATAAGCGCGTGCTGGCCCATCGGGCTAACGGGAAATTTCCCGGTGGGTCCTCAATAAAGTAATGAAATGGGTCCTGGGTTTCTGGACCAAGAAAATAGATCATCAACCTAGAAAAAAGCAAAGAACCATAAAAATGTCATGAGATGTGACGATCTGATCATCAAACATTCTAATTGAGTCTTTTTAAAACGATTTGATCACATTATCCTTTGGAAGATTGTTACAAACCTTTATTATATTTTTATATAATTTTAAGCGATGAGAAAGAAGAGGTTTCGTAAATATTTTAAAAAAGGTAGACAGTAAATTTTAATTGAAAAAATAAATTATATTAGATTTTATTTCATACTTATTTCAACTGAAATCAAGTGTAATAAAATCAGAAGGCCTTTACGCATTTTTACCTGACTTACTGGTGAATTTCTTTTAAGAATAAAATTCTTATTTAAACTTAAAAAAGTAAAATTAAACGAACAAATAATAAAACCTTAAAACTGGAAATTATTATCAATAATAAAGAATATTAATTGAATAATTAACTTTAACCCTTATTTATTGTAATTATATAAAAATTATTAAGTTTTTAACTCGTAAAATTCAATAAATAAGAAAGCTTTAAAAATATTGTCGTGATTCAAACTGAAATCCAGCTTCGTATTAGTAATTTGCTTCAGAATAAGGGATGTTTTTACCCATAGAGACAAGGTCGAGCACAGTGTTGTAAATACGGGTCGATTTACACAAACACACACTTATTATTGAACGTTAGTGAAATCCAGTGATTTATAAAAATTTTGTGGCGATTTAGTCTGAAAAGAAAAGAATTTAATTGTTTGAATTTGAATTTGGTGCGCAAAATCTTACCTATTTTGAGCTGCAAAAATGGCTTAAATTTTCGTTTTTCTGTTGGTAATTTGAAGTTCCTGAACATGGAAGGTAGTAAAAGTTGGCTAGGTGTGTTGGCTGCGACTTGTGAAGCCAACAACAGCGATTTTTGGTGAGGTCCACCTTAAATGACCAATTTACGAGTTTTTCTTGGAAAATCAAGTGTTTTTCAAGCATAATATAAGTGCGAAGTGTCGTCTGAAGTGGACGAGTGTTTTTAGATTGATTTGGAAGTAGAATCTTCGAATTGCGGCGTTTTTGTAAAAACGCACTTTGAAAATTTAATTGACCACATGTAGAGGAACATTTTGTCAGTTCCGCCATTGACGAATGATCGAATGATTTTTGTAATCACAACGATTACGCACCTACAATTAAACATTTAGGAGAATAAATTCAAACTTCGTTGAGATTTAAATTGAATATTTTTACTCACCTAAATTTCGAGGTTAGTTTTACAATTTTTTAAGATTGGTTCAAATCTGTTCCACACCCGAATTTAGTTTTTTGGTATTGTCGATAAAGACAATAATTTTGATTAAGGCAATTCAAGCAGCTTTGTCCTTAAGAAGAAATTTCCGACTGAGCAATATTAGTGCGGTAACTAGGCCGTATAATTTTATTTTATTTAGCAACCCAAAAAAGAGAAAAGGCGAACCCAGCCCTGTGATTTGTCTCAAAATTTATATGCGAACCGACGTATAGCTGTCGATCGCACTCTAGGGTGGAGATATTATCCTAATTAAATTTAAAAGATAAGGGTCGTAGGAAATATCTCTACAATATATTGAGTTGAAGGATTAGGACCAAATGGCATCAGGTTGAAAAGATCAAAAAAAATTTTATTGCATAAACCAATAGTAAAACTTAAGTTTCAAACAGAAATTCAAAATTAAAATGTAAAAGCCTGTTTACATTATAAAATTTCACTTAAAATTTTTATAAGACAAAAATTTCACTGTTTACACCTTAAAATTTTCCTTAAAAGAACTTTTAAGAGGGCGCCTTTAAAAAACAGGTTACAACAGATGGCGCGCCCTAAAATATTAATCTTTTCTACTCATCTGTTCAGCAATACAGGATTTTAATAATTTATAAAAGTCATATGAATAAACGATAACTAATTTAGGTAATGAGGAAGTTTGAACTTCCAATGTTGAATATTTACAAGTATATTCCAAAAAGATATTCATAATTGGAAATATTGAATATTTTTAAAAATATTTAACTTTGAAAGTTCAAACTTCCTCACTACCTAAATTAGTTATCGTTTATTCATATGACTTTTATAAATTATTAAAATTCTGTATTGCTGAACAGATGAGTAGAAAAGATTAATATTTTAGGGCGCGCCATCTGTTGTAACCTGTTTTTTAAAGGCGCCCTCTTAAGAGAAATTTTAACGAATTTTAAGGAATAGGACGGCACCTATTTCCTTAAAAGTTTTACGTAAAATATAGTGAGTTTTATGGTGTGTTTGGTGATATCAGGTGGTATCACTGCTTTCCGTTGGTAGTAGGACACTGTTATTATTATGACATAAATAACTAACCTATTTTAATTATGTATTCTAATATTTTATATTATTGTTGAAATTGATCAAGTATAATATAGATAATAAATAACTATTTTATGTCAATTCTTAAATAAATATACTACATTATGTTATAAAATAACCAATTTTTATTAAGAGTGCAATTTATTTTTTAAAGTGTAAACAATATTTCCGTAAAATGATTTTAAGGTTAATTTTAAGGTGTAAACACAAATCTGCAAATCTACAAATTTTAAGGAATTTTAAAGAAATTTTAACGAAAATTTTAAGTGAAATTTTAAGCGAAATTTTATAATGTAAACAGGCCTTTAGATTTTGTATCACATAATATTCATAATTTGGGTTTTTCTCAAAACGACATTTTTTCGCTCGGCGATAATGGAATTTCAGAAACTATAAGACCAATCGAATTTAAATTTTATGTGGTTATTACGTAAACCAAAACGAGATCAAAATTTTAATTTTTTCGTATTATTTTTACACAAAGAACTCGGAAAAATAATAATTTTGTGATAGTTTTTCTACAAACTGATGCCATTTTAATATCTTTTAATAAAAAGTGTTTTTCCAACGTTCACGCGATAGCGACATTAATAAAGATTAAGAATTTTTTTAAATTTTATGTTTGCGATAAACCGGAGTCCGCCATAGACCTACCCCCCCCCCCCTACCGTATTCAAAATACAAAAAAAATAATAATATTTTTAATTATTTTTAAAACTTTAATAAAATGTCTTTAACATTTTCCTCATTAATTTATTAAATTGCTTAGAAATTTTTTTCAAAATACCTCACTAAATAATAAAGTTGATATTAATATTTCAATTGATTTATTTGTTAACTCGATATATTTATAAAATATTTTATTATGTCAGGTTGCTCTTATTTGAGAAATGCCAATTGGAAGACGTTTGGATCCAATTAGCTGACTTTAGTTGAATTTATCGTAAAAATGAAACAAGTTTATTTTTTCACGAATTTCGGCAATGATGGAATTCCCCACAAAGATACAAACGTGCACTCACTTTAGATGCATGCAGTTTTAGATACCCTAGAATGACTTACGGGTGTACCCTTGCGAATCCTCAGGTATAATTAATTGATCAAACACTTTAAAAGCAATTGAATAAAATAAAGGTCACATCTTCATAGTTGGATTTAATATTCAAATAAAATTATTATTTTTCTTTTTTTGGGATATCCTTTGGAGTGGGGGGGTTAGTATATTCTAACAGTTCGTTTTAAAAGATAACAGTAAGCTTCATTTGTTCGTGAAATATTGATTTTCTGTCTTAATTTGTATGATTGCATGCGGTCATCGAAGCGCATCTAATAGAACGATGTAACAGTATGATCAACCTACTACCCCCGATTTCCTTAAACTGCCTGGCTTGAATTTGTTAAATGCTTGGTTTTCATAAATTTTTTGGAAGGATGCAAAACTTGTTTTACTTTAATCGAGATTCTTCCATACGGAATATAGTTAATAAAATGAACGAATTTATCTGCATTTTGTATCGCGTGATAAAAATAAAAAGTTCACCTTAATTTGTATAATATAAAGATATGTGGATGGAGGTTCGATAACCTTTTTCCAAAAATGATCAACTAATCAACATAAAAAGCGATAGGTAAATTATTAATTTGAGTTTGTGGAAGGACCAAAAAATGTGATTAATGTTAAAAACGCGGAGTTTATAATTAATGCATCATGTTAAGAAAGCCAACAAATGTGCATTATAACAAAATTTATAAAAAGGCCAATAAATAACAGTATCTAATAAACGATCGAAGAAAAATCTCAATTAAACTCTACCGATTAATTATGAGGCAAGTTCCGGCTCAGATCGCATCACGGAATGATTTACAGAATCCCGGAGTCAGAATCACTCGCATAAACAGAATGATTAACTGTATGTCAAACTAAAGAAATAAACGTAATTTATAGGGACGGGAAAAACTTCACAAACTTATCAATATCTTGGCGTTAATAACTGCCTGTAATGACGTGGATGTATGTTTTATGACCTCCCCCCAAGGATTTCTTTTCGAATTCCAATACACCTTTTATTTTAAAATTTACACGCCGCTTCTTTTTAACCGATTAATTAACTCGATCTGCTTGTACGAGTGAAAAACAAAATGGAATAACGTTGTCGTTCCGGAAAATTTATTGTTACATATCGATTATCTTATGGGCCCAGAAAAACTTTCAGGTGTCGAGCTGAAACGGATTAATTTTTATCGAAACTACGAAACTAAATTGAATTCTAATGCCGGTAGTGCGGATACCACTACTCGCAGTCGTCTTGCAGACTTTGTTGTTGGGGTAATAATTTGTAAGGGCGTTAAGGAAAGAATTCTAAAATATAAAATAAACCAGCACGGGCATATCAATCGCTTAGATTTAGATAACGGCGCCACTCCTCCGATAGCACATTAACGGCACCCATTTCGAGGACTATGCATCATGGAGTGACTCTTTGCAGATACATTACAGTAGAGACTCTTCAAATTTACGACCGCCAGGGGCTTAAAAGTATGCAATAAATCCCTCTCGGGCTTAAAAAATCCGCCAGCTAGAGATTGGCATGATTCGATATAGCTCCACATTTCTTTTCTCGTAATTATGCTACCCTAACGCTTTCCTTGTTGATTCGATTTGATAGAAAACAGATTCGATGTATAATTTTCTACTCGCATTAGTTTAAAGGGGGAAACTTTACAAAGGAAGGTTAATTAGCTGAGTGAACCTTAAGAACCAAAAACAAAGGCACGGGCTTTCAAAGTTTCCGATGATGTTTTGATTGCGACTTTCGTCTTGGAAAGTTATGAGAGAAAAACACGAAAAATGTTGATAATTTTCTATAAAGCCACAATTATTCCCGATAAATCAAAATCGCACCCTTTCATTAATAATCCACTTTGATTTGTGTTTTTGATGCTACTGACAAGTAGCAAAAGATCCAAAATTATCTGCTTGTTTTTTTCCTGCTGTATCCGCCACAAATCACTAGCTGATGTGCATATAAAATTAAAAAAATATTCCACTTGGTGATTTACAAAGAAGTTTAACCGAATGACATCTACTTTACATGATTTAACCGTTTCGTGTGTCAAACTGACGAAATATATGATAATCGTATTTATAATGAATAGTTAAAATTTTTATCTGTGTTTTAATCTTCGGAGACAATTATTCGTATATTATGCGACTCTTCTATTTGTCTAACAAAAGCAACCCAAACCTTCACATTTTTCATTTCAATCAAACTCTTCTAACTAATTTTTCTGTCAACTTATTACCGATTAAGATCATAAAGTATTATTCGTTAATAAAAAATTGTGTATTATAAGTATTAGGCAGGGCCGTATCGAGAAACGCATTAGCGCATTTTTAGGGTGGAAATTGTTTTACAAAAATTTTTATTAAACCTATACAAGGCCATTAAACGTAGTTAACCTTTCTTATAATCAGTTAATCACGAACACAATCATAAAACTGTGCGGTCCATGAGCTTACTTGAAAAGGATGGATGGGAGTTACGTTTAAATGTTGATTTCTATATAAATAACAGCTACACAATATCTTTGTGACAGATTTATTAGTTATAGAGAAGCCGCCCAATACCTTAGATTTTATAATAACGCCTTATTATCCATCACTTATTATAAAAACTTCGATACGAGGTGCTACCTGAAAATAATTAAATTTTTCAATTGACCAAATATTGTGTTGACTTCTAATTACACAATTGAAAAAGATTCCATTTCCACGACCCGCCACACGGTTGTTTGCGGACCGCTTCAATTATTTTAAAACTAAACAAAATTCCTTTTGAATTATAAAAGAAGCTAAAAGCAACTGTCGAATTGCGTACAGAATTTTAAAAATTTAAATACTTTAGCAAATATTTTTTTATTACCTACTACGATTTTCCTATATACTTGGTCCATATCGCTTTTTATTTCATATAACGTTTATTACACTATACAATTTTTATTCCAATTATTATTTATTTTATAATATAGTAGTTAGGACGACCATCAAGATCGAACTATCGAATTCGATATGAATATTTTACATATAAGATACAGGATTTTAAAATAGTAATAAATATATTTTTCCAAGTATTAATATTATAATACAGGTTGCTTTGTAAATCGATAAGTAGGGGACAGGTTTGCAGGTTGCCACCTACTGCAGGTTGCCACCTATCTTGGATTTTGGTGTTGGGCCAATGTCATAAACTAAATTTTGACTGAAATCGAAACCTAAGGAGGTGTGATCACTTTTAAACTAGTTCTGGAGCGGACAGAGCCACTAAGACAGTGTGTGTTGACAAAAGTTTGAAAAGTTGTATCGTGAAAATTTAAAAATTAAAATTGTGTTTTTGTTCTGTGGTCATAAATTGAACATTTTAATCGAGAAATCAAGGTAAATATTTTTTCTGTATTGCTTTTACATTCAACTTACATTATCCTAACAAAATTTCAAACATATCATGAAATAGCAATTTTTTTCAGATATAATTCTAAAATAGTGCTAGAATGCAGGTTGCCACCCTTTACGATTTGCAGGTTACTACCTATCGTGTTTCGCTTGTTTACACTCATATGCCCGTTTTTATGATTGTTTGATGTTTACAATTGTTATTGAGTCAAAAGTGAAGTATTTTTATTGCATTAAATAATTAAATTTGCAAGATAATATGGAATCATGCAAATTAACATGAAAAATCAAATTTTGATTTTTTATGCCAATTTACACTAATTTTTTTATGTTTACGACCACTGAGTGTCAATAAAAACCCATAAATTTTATAAATCAGTTGGTTTTCTTTCCGTTTTTCTACATTTTCAGCAATTTCTCGATGGGTGGCAACTTGCAAGCCTAAATTTCAAGAGCTCGATTTTAGGTACTTTTGAAAAACTCCTGTATAACTTTTATTTTTTGAAAATTCAAATAATTTCTACGTCAGGATTGTGCCTTTTGAGTTCCTCTTTCCAACGAATATTATAATATCAACAATATGTTGATTTTGTGACGAGCTATGAGCAAAAAAGCTAATGGGTGGCAACCTGCAAACCTCTCCCCTATAACTAACAATCTTTTTTGTGTTTTTGTGGACATTCTGGTTCAAAAAGTCACAATAAACATAATATCGAAAGGTGCACCTTGGAGTTATTTGGCCAATGAAAATTTTATGGTGGTTTAATCAATAAGAAATATAAATGTGTATGTTTTTTAGCTTACTAAATGTTAATTAGTACCTCGAAAAGAAACATTTGCGATGGCTACATTTTGAAATCCTTAAAAATCCTTTTATTATTTAAATAATATATTGTGGTGAAACAAAATAGGATTCAGCTTTGTATTTAGAAATTTGTTACAAAACAACATGGTCGAGCAAGGTTTTGTAATCAAAGGTCAATTTATGTTACCACTGACACAAGCACACGATTATTGTTGAATGTTGGTGAAATCCAGTGATTTATAAAATTTTTGTGGCGATTTAAACCTAAAAAGGAACAAATTTAATTATTTAAATTTAAATTTTAACCGCGAAAGTTTACCTATTTTGACGTGCAGAATGGCTCAAAATTTCGATTTGTGTGTTGGTAATTTGAAGTTTTTCAACATAGAAGGTGGAGAATGTTGGCGTAAGAGAGTTGGCTGGTGATTGTGAGGCCAACAACAGCAAATTTGGTGAGGTCCACCATAAGTGACCAATTTTCGATTTTTCTTGGAAAACCAAGTATTTTTCAAGCTGAGAAGTAGTGCGAAGTGTCGTCTAGAGTGGACGAGTGTTTTTAGATTGATTTGGAAGTAGAATCTTCAAGTTACAGCGTTTTTGGAAACGCACATTTGGAAAGTTTGATATCACACATGTGGATGAAAAATTTGTCATTCCGCCATTGACGAATAATCGAATGATTTTTACCATAGAATAAAAGATTACAATAGAAGGGAAACTTCCATGTTAAAAATGTAGACAGTCTTATACTGTCTTTTCGTTGCGCCCCCTGGGTGTCATGGGTCAACTAAATCAGACTAAACTAAATTATTCCACTATATTTCCATTCAATTTAACTATTTTTCACTATTATAATTGATTAATCGTCTTACAATTCCAACTTATAGGATATTCTATGATATATGTTATGTTATTGTTTACTTTTCTAAATAACTATTGAAACAGCGCCATCTTAAGAAAATCCGCCAAGTAAAATACCATTAAAATCAGGGTCTAATATTTTCCTATGAAGTTTCTATACCGTGATTTTTACTCACCAAAATTTGAGGTTAGTTACACGATTTATTTTACGCTTGGTTCAAATCGTTTGCGTTTTGCCAACAAACTTTATTATACGATTGCCGATCGTCCTTATCTGGATATTTTGAGAGGAATTGCGAAGATTTGGAATCACAATTCGATTTTGTGAAGAACACAGCTGTTCAAGGATGCAACAGGTTGCCGAATGACAGGTGTCGAATGCAAGAAAACAGCGGTTCTAAAACGTCGACAACAAGTGCCGCATCACTGGTAAATAATAAACTTTGAATATCATCACACCATTTATTATTGTAAATTTATGTGTCACACAATTACATTTAAATAGAAACCTGGAGTATTTTGAGTTCGATTTGCAAGTAAATGCAAATACGAAGGGTTTCTATAACACAATTTTACACCCAACGACCAAAACGAATCTGTTCGTAAACAGCTCATGCTCGACCTGTTTATGCTTATTTTAAAATTGAATTTATTTTATGAAAATTAAATTAGTCATTTTTAACGAAGCTGAGTTTGATTTTATTTTCATGCAGCGAACCGTACCCAAATTTAGTTTTCTAGCGTTGTCGATAACGACAATAATTTTGATTAAGGCAATTCATGCAATTTTGTTCCTGAGACAGGAATTTCAATTTAGAGAAAATAGTGCGGCGACAAGGCCACACATTTTGTTTTATTTGGCGACCCGAAAAGGAGAGAAGAGCGAACCCAGCCCTGTGATTTGTCTCCGTACAGAAATCGTGTGTGAACCGAAACATAGCTACTGCGGTACTCTAGTGTTGAGATATTGTCCTGGTAGATAAATAAATTTTTAAAAGTTAAGGGTCGTAGGAAATATCTCTACAATATATTAAATAATACCAAATTAAAATCAAAAGTATTCTGTTCATCGCCCACAAAAAAAATCAAGAAACTTGAAGAAAATTCCATTTCAAATTTTAAATTCCAAGTGCAATCCACTGATTAGTCAACTATTTTGATTATTATTAGTCCCAACAATGAAAATAACGGAAACGGTGGCCATTTTGTTGGTGAACATGCGCACTAAAGTCTAGAGTATCGCTTCTTGTTCTTATAGTAACTATTCTTTGGGTAAACCGGGTAAACCTTCTATTTTTTTTTAAATCCAATGAAAATTTAGATGCCTTTTTGTATTATTTTCAGTTGCAATTAATTCAGTTTCAATGTTAGGATTCTGACTATGCCACTGGGGTGGGAGCCAATTTTTTACCTACGATCATATGAAGGAAAATGGTCGACAAAAGGTCTCTTTTTAATAATTCTAATTTTGTTCTTCACTTTTAAACAAAGAAAATGCATTGCCCAGTAGGTAAAATTACCATCCAAAAGACAAGGTCATTCATAATAATTCCTCAGGTGTTTTTTTACGGTGTTAATTAGCATAAATTAATTTTTTCAAATTTTTTCCGCTACCTAATTAAGAATGAGGGGTAGGAAATTTAAAAATCAGATCAAATCAAATAAATACAATGAGATTATTTTCAAAACTTTATGATCCATGTCGTGGTACATTAAAAAGTAACTTTTTGCTGTAGTTAACTATTTTGCATTAGCATAATATATTTTACAGTCGATATTAATCAATTAGCATTACATGAAAATAACATAAATAACAAATAAGCGCTGCAGATAAATTAGCATAATGTAATACGTTAGTACAATTTTATCATTTCCTTTGAAGCAATCAATGAAAGAGCGAGAGCTACTATACAAAAAACTGTACTTTAAAGTCTCGACAAGGCATACTCGAGGTGTCTAAGGTTTAATGCTTGAAGATATAATGAAAGTAAAAGTCAATGGGACAATGGGAAAAGTCCCGTCAGGAAATCCATGCGATTTGGGATTTCATTTTCTTTAACAAAATTTTCAATGGGAGTAGGTAAATATCAAAAGTAAAGTGACGTCAGCCATCTAACTGTTTGTGGTAAACTAGGTTATATCGAGAGGTGAAAAATAAACTAGCAATCGAATTGCAATAGTTCTAGAATTTGAACTGTAATGTTATTATTTTTCATTTCATATCTCTTTTATTTCCATTTAATGTTTTCGTGATCTTCAGGAAATTCTGCAGTAGTAATATAAATACTGACGCGCAAGTTGGATTAAGGTTGAAACGAATAAATGGATTTTTAAATTAAGTGCTAATAACTCAAATGTCTCCATACTCACAGCAAAATCCTATAAATCAAACAGAAAAGCACTATTAAGAGAATCCGTAAGAGAAATCTTAAAACAGTTGTACGAGAAATTCTACGATAGCTCGCATAACTTAAAACTGCACTTTAGATGTGGCAAAACAAACTTTTTAAAACCAAAAATTTGGGAATCTCAAAATGTTTGTTTTAGAAACTAAACGCCTGCAGATGTGTGTTAGGTCTATTTAGTGGGGTTCGAAGCTCAAGCTCGCCTGCTGGGTGATCAAACGACAATTTTTTAAAAAACTGTCACAGGAAATGAGATATTAAAACATCTTTATATCGCGCCTTGCGTGTATAATAAAACTTAAACGTTAATACAATTTACTTTTAATTTTATTTTCAATTAAAATTATGGTTTTTATACGCATACGAAAACGTAATTAATATGAGATATAATTATTATAAATTACTTGTTTTCGCAAATCCGAGTTTTTTTCGCCGTAAAATAAATTATTAATAATTCATAATTTATGGGAATGTATGTACAGGTATATGTATTTTAAATAAATTAATGAAATGAAATAATGAGTGGAATGTCTTGGCAAGTATAGGTACAAGTTTAAGTTTTAATTTGTGAAATATGAAACATTTCGTCCATTCCCTATACACTGTCTTTCATTTATGTCGTTTCATGCAAGCTTCAGTAAGACCGACCAGTATTTATTAACTCGTCCTGTCAGATTTCCAGATTGGATTGGATTTGGGGAACATTTGGATATGTTTATGGTGAATCTTTATGTCATAAGCTTTTTGATTTATGATAATTAAAATTAATAAACAAGATAAAAATATAAATATGTCGAGAATACGATGCAATTTAAACCTCTTGTAGAATTTCCTTTATAACGATATAAATTTTTTCATTTTAATAATTTATGTTTATAATTTTTTAGGTCCATTTTACAACAACATATGACAAGACATACCGGAAAGCTCTACAACTGCGTGGAAAGTGATTGCTTATTTTCCGCACGTTCTCGCGCAGAATTAAACGCTCACATGATCACTCATTCCAGTGGCACACCTTTTAATTGCCAACTTTGCGAATATCAAGGAAAATCGAAGCAACATTTAAAAAGGTAACTATAGCAGATTTACTAATGAACTAACGCCCCCCCCCCTAAAAAAACAACTTAAAAGACGATATCAACATATAATATTATTTTTCATTTGGGGTAATTTATGGGGAGAATTGGAACCTAAAAGAAATTCGCAAGCAATGTGAAAATATTCGCATGGTCTTTTTGAGGAGTGTTTCAATAATTGTTTCCAAATTTTTAATCAAAATGGTACTATAAATTAAAAAAACTTGGGAACTAACTCGGTCAAATCTTGCAATCAAGAAATTCAACTTCAAATTTAACTAGACGTTAAAATATTAGATTTTAACTGTAAGTAAAAAACAACATACAAGAAAATTTTATTTAAAAACACTTAAAGAACAATTCTAACCTTTTTGTGACAAGGTTTTATTTTATTTTACTATATTTTTCAACTTTTATAAAAAACACCACATTGTTTTTGAACCCCCCCTCCGTAGTTACAGTTTTCTCATGTTTTCAAATATTCTCTGTTTGTACCTTGTCACAAAAAGGTTAGAATTGTTCTTTAAGTGTTTTTAAATAAAATTTTCTTATATGTTGTTCTTTACTGACAGTTAAAATCTAATATTTTAACGTCTAGTTAAGTTTTTGTTTAATTTATATTTCACATACTAACACATCTAAAATCACACTCTATTCTTGAAAAATTTCTTTGTAAGATCATATTCTTTAATTTATAATAGTTAAATTTCCTAAATTTTTGCAGTAGAAAAAAAATTATTAATGAGTTTGTTATTATTTAATATTATGTAAAAGACCAAGGATTGCCTCTTGGCTTGCCGTTAGTAAAAATCGGTAATAAATAATATAAACTAAATAAAATAGTACAAACAACTTGGTCTAAAAGTGGTAGACTCCTGATCTGAAGGTAACGAATTCAAACTTGACTACCCCTAAATTACTTGTACAGTGTTCTGACAAACAAACAATTAATAATTAGTTCGTTTCCTTATCTCTTTCGATTGTTATCTTTACAGGAAAGTAGAATTTTTTAATACTTACTTAAATCACATTTTTATACGCTGTTTTCATTTTCTAGGGTGAGCTAAAAATTTTCTACTGTTGGCTCACTTCCCTATAGCTCCACCTTAGCCATGTCCCTGAGCCAATTTAAAATATATTCCCATATTTACAAAATTTACAAAAAGAAAAATATCAATAGCCATAAGGTGATTATTTTGATCGGGAAGAAACAGGTGAATTCATTTAATAATAAAGTGGCAATAGCTAGGAACCTATCAGAACTTTATTTTGGGGGCTGTTGAATTTTTTTTTGTAAACCATGAAAATACATACATATTACAACCTATCAACGTAGCGTGGAGTGAACCCCATGGGTTTCTCCACTAAATCAGCTGGACCGTTGTTCTACCGAACCATTAGAACCCCTGTAATTACGCCCCTAAGTTATTATTATTATTTTGGTAGTTGCATAGACACAGATTCAGCATCTCCGTTTTTCTACGATTCCTCAGATAGGAAATGCCGAAACCTCTAATCAGATATTTCCCGTATAACTTTAAATTTAATCTTCCGGTTGTTGGCAAGGCTCAGCATTCGATTTCTCACGGATGATCTGCAGGTATTGACACGACTTGATTGATGAACTTCTTATCTCCTTCATCTGGTATGTGATTTGACCGACAGTGGGTTTGGGAGTTTTCCTCATCAAATACAGTAGCACTAGATCGCACTAGTTCACGTACATAAATGAGAAACTTTAAATTAAAATAAAAACAGAAAAATGTTAATAAAAGGAATATTAACGGTGCGGTAGATCCTGACGTGATCGTTGAACCACGGTATCGCGTTCTGGGATAATCATTGATGATCAAGAATAACTATTTCTTTTTGCGAATAACAAGGGATGCAGTTTTAGGTCATGCTCAGGACCAAAATTCACAGGCCATCTACCGTTAACATTTAAAATTATCAAGTGTGTTTCCAATAAAATTGGAAAGCGCCCAATAATGTAATGTGAGTGGGCTCCAAATCGCGGAACGTGAGGTACACTTCACTTTGAGAAGGATTCTTCTGGACAATTACCTCGGTTCAGTAGCGGATCTAGCACTGAATGGGTCTCGGTGAAAAAAACATTAATGGGCCCCAGAGTGTGCAAGAAAAAATTTCTATGTTTTTTTCCTTTTTTACCCTAATTGAACCCCTCAAACCCATGGGCACCCCACCGAACTGCACAGTGATATATCCGCGCCTGCCTTGGTGGTTTGCCATTATCTGTCGAGGAGATATCGTAATAATAAAGTTCTTACCCAGCCCAAACTCCAAGCGTGCATCTCGTCATTAGAGTCAACCCATCACCAATATCTAAGTTTCTAAGTTATTAATTAATAATAAATTAATATAAGATGATAATTCAACGTGCATTCGGATTCTACATTTATTTGCTATACTCAGCTTTACAAAAACGTCCATATTTTGCTCTACATCCTTCCGCAAAAGGACTTTTTTCTAAACAGATAAATTCGATCTCTTCGATTGAACCCACTAATAATTTCAATGGATTTGACTTTCTTAGCTTCTGTTTTAGAAATACAAAATACTTTCCATTCCAAAAATGTCTTACCATTAACATAAAGATGAGGTTTAATAACATATTAAAAGTAAATTTCAACTAAATTGGAATGTTTTGAGCGGACATTCAATTAAAAAAATGAAGATATCTTAGAAAAAAACCCAGATCTTATCAATCATTTAGTAGGTATATTTTCGATTTCAAAGAATCGGTTGTTATAATTTATGGGGAAACTTCAACGTCCGACGAGAAGGCAAACCTAAAATATTTTGATAAAGTATAATTTCGCTTTTATTTAGCTGTAATGTCCAAATATGGCTTAAATCTTGTGTTAATTCACCATTATCGATATTATACCGAACAACCGTAAACGCACAAAACCGGTAATGTTAGCTTGTTGCACCCTAAACGGCTCGCCATTTATTACGATTTCTGGATAGATTACCATTAATTACATGGGTCGGAGTCCATTTTACTGCACCTGTCAATTAGTCGCATGGGTACGCTATGGTGTTTGTTTAATTTACCTGGTTAACCGCTAAAATATAATACCCAAGTAGGCTTTATACAAAAGTAACACTCAACCTGAGTTACGCTTATTAACGATTTTTTATTAGTTAAAATTCCACTCGTTCAATTGTTTAATTTTTTTCTTCTTCCAGGCACATGACTATTCACAAAAGGGAAAAAAGTTATCAATGTTCGCAGTGTTCGTTTACCACCAGATTATCGTCACATCTGAAACGACATCAAAGATTGCATACAGGTGCTAAACCTTTCAGTTGTCCCCATTGTGACTATTCGTGCAATAATTTAGTAAGAAACCAACCAACTTGCTAAAATGTCGAAAACCAATTCTCTTTTTATCCAACAGGAAAATTTACGCAAACACGTCTTACAAACCAATAAGCATCCAGGAAAATGCATCTACGAGTGCAAATTTTGCAAGGAAAATGTTTTCGGGTCAAATTTCGCCAAAGAGTTTAAACTGCATCTCATGAGCAAGCATTCCGATGTCTTCCTAACCGTAAAAGATGCTTCCAAGTACGTCACACAAATATATCAAAACGAAAGTAACGAAACGTCGATGGATTCGATTGATAAGGAATGGTACGTATTGTCCAAAAATTGGGACCCGGTTAACCATAATCACTTTTTAGCACATCGAAAAGTATGGAACATCAAGACCATATTTTATCACAAATTCAGGAACTGACACCCAAATTGAATTCGTCAAGCAGTGCCATCGAGTCGACAATTTTGTTTACGTCTATTACGAATCCAGATCCTTCAGAGCATACGAAAATCCATGAGGAGTTGTTTCCGATGTTGGTTTCAAGCAAGGTTGGTAATTCGTCTGAGTTGTGGAATTTTGGAGGAAATTATGATGTCGAAGAGTCGGGGATTTTGATTCCTTTCCATTCAGATAGAGAAACTTTACTCAATGACCATTTCCAATAATTTTAATTGAAATTGTTTCAACCTTACGAATTATTTTTGTTCCTCTTCTGTTATATTATTTATTAATAAAAGATTTGATATTCTGATAAGATAATGTGTTTTTTTAATACCTAATCTTATGCTACTGCTACTATAATAACAATTGTTTTAAAGGTTGGAATAGTTCAACCTTTGTGTGAAGCTCGACCAACATTTTTGCCATTTTCATCGACTATAGACTCAATTGATTATTTGGGATAAGCAATATTTACAGTACCTAACGGTGATTAGTCATTGGGTCTTGGTGAACAATTGAAAATCCATTCCAGCGAAGCAATCCGTTAAATCTGAAATGTTGAGACAACGATAACGCTCAAGTCCAGTCAACCCACAATCACCATTGATTGAAACAGCATGCACGAAGATTTCAGAAGAATTTGTAATCGTGTATTTGAGAGGCTTTATAATTAATCAAATTTATCCCTTTGCGGATATGTCAGATGATTAAGCTTTCCTAACTCTGTATCCATCAGATCTTGTTTTTAAGCTGTGCTTAAATGCCAGGAGAAATCTGAAGAATTGAGGGATGATTTGGAACGACTTGCTTGCATTGCACCTTTTTTCGGACTTACGGAATAAAAATTTCGCTCAATTACGTTTACCGCTTACCAATCTAATTTGTCGAGTTTATAATTTTTGATTACATAAACCATTTAAATAAATGAGCATTTTGAATCAAAAACTGCATTACTGAAATCGTTTTTCACAATTAGGTTTGGTCAAGCAGGAAATGTAACACAAATCGTTTTTATAGTCGCTAATAGTACATTTGTAACTGATTTATGCACATCTTCAATGATATATTCACCCTCATCACGCCAACCAACATCCGACGTGTAATCATTTAAATGCTTTTATTAATTGCCACTGCATTAAAAGTTGAAAAAAAATTTTATTAATATAGCACTTTTTCGGAAAGAAAGTTGAATAAAAAAATACAAGATTAAGTTTTATTTGCGGCTGACTCGACGATTTAGATTTTGGACATAAAAAAGTTTAATTAATCCTGGAATTTAACCGCAGAGAAATTGAGAGGTAGCACTAAACGACACGTGATTGAATGACTTAGAATTTTGGTGGTGTTTTGTGTTTATTTAAATGTGTGGTTTTGTCACGAATTTTATAGATTTTTTCTTGATATCCAAACGAGTTTATAAAATTTATTCACGATTAATTAATAGTTTATTCACATTAATTAATTTCAAGTGGTAATAATTTATTTTAATAACGTCCCACATTTTTAATTTTAATGGCGGGTGAATTTTTCACATTTTTCAAAATTAATTTTTCTATTTATTAAAAAATTCCAAGTTTAGTTTTTGTAATTCTTTACACTTCCAAGTGATTTTTAATTGATTCGTAATTTTTTTAACACTTTTCAAAAATATAAAACAAATCTTTCTAAACAAAATTTTAATTAAAATAGGAATTATTCTAAAAGCTATTTTTCAAAAATTAATTAATCGAAATGAAGATCATTGCGCCACCTCTTACAGCGAATCCAAACTTCAGACTGGATCCTGCCGAAAAATAATACCAAAAAGTAAGAAATAATAATATATGAAAGTTTCCTTTTCATACAGAATCGCAATTTGAAAATTTTGTGAGACCGCCGAAAAAAATTTCAAAAATAATTTTTCAAAGTTTTTTATTATTTGCACTGATTTAAAATAAGTCTTTATTTTCTTACAAATATACAGAATTATCTACTATATTTTATATAATACAGAGTCAATAAAAAAGCGTTAGACTATCAACAAAGTTTTTTTTTCAAATTTTAAAAAACGCTTTGTAAATATTCACACTAAACCGCTATATAATATGTACAATACATAATAAAAATTACATAAAATTCGGAAGCTGCGTTGCGCAACTAATGGAATGTAAAATTAATAAAATAATTAGTAAACTTATCACTTCACAAAAGTTAAAATAGTTTCATAATACAAAATTAAGCTTTTGAGGCTTGCGCATCTTGGTAACTTTGTAATCTATAAAGCTTATGATTATGATTTCTAAATTGTCCAATGTTTTCTGAAAGTGAAACACGTTTTGAGAAAAAGTCAGATAAAATTTTGTTATTTAAAATCGATGCAAGGAATTGTTCCACTGTTATGTACCACTCAATTTCTTGCTTCACGTTTGGATTTCCATTCCTATCTGGAGACTAAAGAGACAAACATAAAAAAATGGCAAACTGATAACAAATCACTTACATTCGCAACCAAATTTTCGCTGTTGGTTAAAGTCGATGCTGCAGCAGTAACCAAGCTATCTTCAGAGTCCTCCCGATTGACGAAAAATTGTTTACTTACATCGCCTAAACTTAATAATAAAGTGCCGGCGTCGGTTATTGCGTTATACAGTTCCTAAAATTGTATAATATACACAAATATTAATTACAATTAAAACAATTGAAATTGGAATGAAATAATAACACAGAAAATATTAATTTTGTTCTAATAATGCATTAGCATCCTTAAATCAAAAGGACATAGATAACAGAGCTAAATATTACAAAAAATTAAATAATAAATTTTGTATTTCGCGAATAATGGGAACGAAAAGACGAAAATAATTTCGGTTTTGTGAATTTTATTGAATAATTTTCGTAATTAAATTTAGCAAAACAAACTTACATTTTCGTCTGGTTGAACGTTCGCGATGTCGTAAATCGTTCTCCATAGCATAATAAAATGTGGACGGGTCATTTTTGGAACACTTTTCAAATTAATTTTTGTTTCTGTGTACTGAACTACCGAACGCAAATTTGTCAAACTTCTTTTTTCCCATCTAACCTCAGCTCCTTCAGCTTGCTGACTGCAAGATCCTGCTTCTTCAACAGATTTTGATCTATCAAGTGAACTGTTAAAAATAGAGAAAAAACTTAGTAAACTGGGAACAGTCAAAATGACATATTTTTCGTAATCATTTTTTCATGCAGCATTTGAAATTTTATTAACACTAAAACCTAAAAAATGTCATTAATATCAAAATTGTTGGTGAAACTCAACCCAATAAAAAATCTATATACACAAAAACTGGTAACTCCAAATTTCATCAACAAGATAGCGAAAAGAAACATTAGCAAACGTTTCACAATTGGTAAAGATTGTAAACCTAAAAAGGAAGAAGAGTGCCCAAAAACATGCAAGAAACTTAAAAAACCAGCTTTACCCATGTCACAAGCATGCATAGATAGCAAAAAATGTGGTGAAGAGAGAACTAAACCAATAGGTGAATTTGGAGATGCCACATACACTAAGAAAAACATGGGAGACCATAAAATAGCGTTTAAAAAACGTAATATTTTAGATTATCTTGCATCTGTTAGTTTTTATTGCACGTTTTTACAGCTGGTAAATACACTACATCAAAGTGTGATCCATTTCCCAGTGAAGAAGCTGACCTTAGAAAAAAACTTATAAGATGCAAGTCAAGTATGCGACATCCATGTGATACACCGTCTCCGGAACATAAGTGCTCAGTAACCAAAGGAAAAATTTTGGTATGTATCCGTCAGTTGCTGTGTTCTAATGATCTTTGGAGACCAGAGGCTTCTAATTTTAGTCAGTGCTCTTATGCTAAAAAAGCAGATTTAATAAGCCACTGGATCTCCAAGATGTAAGAACCTCTTGCCAGGGCCGCCGCTAGAGGTACTTCCGCCCGTGTGCAAAGTTTAATTTGGCCACCCTTGTAGCCGATTTTTTGCAGTTTTTTAATACAATTTCATAAAATTTCTACTACTTATTCCCTACCGTAAAGTAAATGACCTTTTCTAAACCCCTATTTTTGGGATTTTGGCCGCCTCTAATTTTGGCTGCCCGTGTGTTTTGCACACTGTGAACAATAGGGCGCGGCGCCCCTGCCTCTTGCTACCTTAATGGTTCTTTTGCACGAGGTCACCAAAGTGACGCCACCACATCGACCAACAGCGCCAAATGATAGAATCACAGGTGAAAGATATAATTTGGCACTGTGTATAGATGTGGTGTTTACAAGAGTTATAAATACAATCAACTGCAAATTTTTCAGTATACTACAAACGAACGTCAAGTGGAGAAATTGCCAAACTGTCCCAAGGGAAATTGGAGTTACAAAGACCCACGAAATTTTACTAATTAAATATTCATTAGCAATTTAAATTAAAGAAGAACTTGTAAACATTTGCATTTAAGTAAGAAATGCTTAGCAAATGATAAATAAAAAAATATTAAAAATTACTTGGCTTGTCTCATTAAGATACTGATTGTAATAATTTGTATTTCTAAAGGGTGTTTTATTTAGGTGCATCAGAACTTCAAATTGAAATAATATAACATTAAAAAATTGATGGAATGTTTTTTTATTAACGTAAATTTAATGCCATTTATGGTTTGAAAATGAATTCCGGCATGTGACCACCATGACTAATCGATACAAAGCGCATCCGATCAGTCCACTTTTTCCAATATTCCTGGCCTTATTTTATTTCATATATGGCTTGCTAAATTTTGACCTCCAATGCTTCCAGAGTTGTTGGTTTGTTAGCATAAACCATGGATGTAACATACCGCCAAAGAAAATAATCTGGAGGCGTCAAATCACACGACCTTGGAGGCCAATTGACAGGACCATTTCTTGAAATAAACAAAACCTATTTTGACAATATTATTTCAAGAATGGTCCTATCAATTGGCTTCCAGATTATATTCTTTGGGGGAATGTTAAATCCATGGTTTATGCAATGATATAGGAGGGGGGAAGATGAATAATGCAATGTAAATTTATATGTATCAAAAATCTTTCTCAAAAGTAGATGGCAGCACTGTTTTCGAAAATACAACTTTTGAAATGTCGGTAACATGGATCTCTTTAAAGGGTCCGTGGACTGTAATTATATTTTTTTTTGGGTTTGCCATAGATGTCGCAAATATAGTTCGTAATTTTACACCATACTTTACTACCCGTTTTCAAGTTCTGTGACACTTTTTGGTTTATGGCCATGCAATTTGTCACCAATAATATCATCTCTAGGGGTGCAGGTCGGCTTAATTTTAAAATTAAATATTTCTTGGGAAGAAATTTACCAAACTTACATGTTTTACACCCATGTCAATAAATTATCGAAAATCAATTGTTTTTAAAGAAAATAATTTATATATTTTTTCTATTTATGCATAATTCATTTACGATAGTGTTACAATAAACCCTACAAATGTTTACATATTTTGCTTTTTTAGGCAAAATCTTTCAAAATATTAATTATTTTTCTTTCATTTTGGTATTATAATTGTGTAGACTTGATTTGAGGTCAGGGGCGGATGGGGCCGTCAGGATACCGCATGGGATATCCCATGGATATCCTAATAAATAGTTGTTATATCGTAATTAGAGACAGGATCGTTAAGCAAAACAGATCTGACTTAGGAGAAGTTATAACGTTAAAACCAATCAAAACGTTTATTAGCGTTAGACTTACAGGCCCGTAGCCAGGATTTTATTTAGGGGGGGGGCACTTGTAAAAAGCCTTTTGTAAAATGTAAATTTTTCGGTTGTTCCCCTTCCTTTTTCTTTGTCTTTTCAACATTTCGGGGGGGGGGCACGTGCCCCAAGTGCCCCCTCTGGCTGCGGCCTGGCGACTTATGTTAGGACTTCCTTCAAGGAGCGTATTCGACATTGGCACAGGCCCGTAGCCAGGGGGTGGCAAGGCAATATTTTTAAAATAAAAATATGTAAATTGGTTAGTTTTCAATTCGTGATAATAAATTAATTGATATATTTTAATAATTTACAAAAAATTTGCCTATTCCACTTGGTCCTTTTGTCTGAAAACGTTCAAATGTTACACTATCTTTATCTATCTGCCAAACTGGTAAATTTTCTAATTTTTCTTAAACCGCGTTGACCTTGAAATTTCAAAAATTTTCGCTTGCGGTGATTGAAAACAATACCACCACCCACACGCGCCCATAATTTGCCCGGTCATACAAACCGTTTACCCTACCTTCATTTTCGGTCTGGCTATGGGCATAGGCTATGAATAAAAAATAATGAATAAATTCATTAAAAACAGGCTGAGAAGTACGTTATCAGATAATAGATTAGTCATTCATGTTGATGAACATAGAAAAAAACTTGATGTATGACATTGACAATAACGATATCAAATTTTATATTATTTTTTTTTATTCACTATGGTTTGTTATTAACATGGTTATAACATGGTTATAACTCTGGAAGCATTGGATGTCAATATTCAGCAAGCCATTTATGAAATACGACCAGAAATATTGGAAAAAGTAGCCAAAAATTGAAATGATTCAATCATTTTCAAATCATAAATGGCATTAAATTTACTTTCATAAAAAAAGAATAAAAAAAAGAACATTCCATCAATTTTTTAATGTTTTAACCAGAGTGGAATTAAAAACAAGGAATGGAGAAACTTAAAAGGTGAATTGATTCCTAAATAACGTCATCATCGAAAAAGGAAATAGCCGTCCATATGAAGAAAAAACTATTTCTTTTAGTTTCAGCTTGATTTAAAGTTTCAATTTGGTTTAATTTAAGACCAATCAAATTTATGGAATACCTAGTTATGGAATTCTTTTCCATTCTTTTTAAATTCTTCCAAATTGTTCAATATCGAATTTAAAATAATTCAAAATCACTTACTTATTGATGGAATTCGTTGGTGTTGAATCATCTGACCCAATACTGGCACTTTCGCACGCAACACTTTGTAGTTCCACAGTGTCAAAAAATTCGGCTGCCTCGTTCGCAATTTCGTCTCCATATTCGTTCCTATCCGGCGAAATAATATCGGCTAAAGGCAACAAAGGTGGTAAATTTAAAATGTATAGTAATTTTAAACGTTGTGGCGCTTCTACGGAGCAAGTGTAGCCTAAAGCCATCAGAAGCTCGCGAAAATTTAAGAAGCCATCTCCATTTTCATCAAATAGCTGAAAATGAATTGAAATTATTCAAATCTTTTGGAAAATATTGAATAGTACCCTGAAAATTCTAGCAGCAAGTGATTCGAAATTTTGACCCTTGCCCCAAGGAGAAAGCGCAGTGAAAAGGAGTTTGAAGTATTCAAAATCAACCCTATAAGCTTCATAAGGTTGCAAAGACATGTCGTACCTATCAGGCATGTATCTTTTTTGACTCAACAGTTCTTCTCTGACCACGGAGAGTAAATCCTGAAATGTTCTTTATTTAACAAAAATACCTAGTGTTGAGTTCTTCTGTAGCTCCCGTTCCATTTAAATTATCAACAGAAATTTTATTTCTAAGTTATAATGTGCAAAAACTAAAATTATTTTTAACTCAATGCAGTGTTCTGTTTTGTGTTTAATTTATGTTTGCGTTGCATTTCGTTCCCTTAGTCTGACTCTAAGTCAGTCAGTAGAGGATCAAAACAAGGGGGTATGTTGCAAAAGCATTTTTACATCCAATACTTCTACTGACTGGCCTACTCATGAATTACATGGATAGGAACTTTTCAACAATCTTTGCCTAGGTATTATACCAAAATTAGCCTACACAGAGAAAAATTTTTGGTGTTTTGAAATAATTTTTACTTCAAATTGAAGTGCATATCGAGCTCGCTTCAATTTGAAGTAAAAATAATATCAATTGAAGTAAAATGTATTTCAAATTTAGTAAAATTTACTTCAAATTGATGCGAGAGTAAAAAATTTTCTCTGTGTAGGTACATACAGAGGATTAGGTAATTTAGGTATTGGCTTGCAGTGGTAAATTAAAAATGTTTTGATAATATTTTAAATTTTTGGTTCTTAACCAGATTAGTTGTTAGAACCCCTGAAATTTTCGGTTTTTATACCAAATTAACGTTTCCTCTGGTTAACAACCACAGTTTGAAACCGTAAGGGAGTTATGGAAGAAGTCAACACTATTAATTCACCCTGTATAATTAGAAAAATATACAAAAAATAACCTGTATTTCTTGTTGTGTAAAAAAGTTATCATTTATGACTGTACGAATAACATTCCTTGCGGAGTTGCTCTCCAAATCTTGTACCACTTTCAAACGCGATTTCAATCGTAGCCTTTCAATCTGACCGGTTGTTAAAAATCCGTACTTAGTGTAAGCATCATAAATTAATTCTTGTACAGAAATTGTCTAGATAAAAAAAAAAGGAGTTGGTAAATTTAAGTTTGTAACAAATGTTGTCCCCTTACTCGATTTTGTGAATAATAATCCTTACTTCTGATGGCACCACGACCTTCGTCATTATAAATTCCGCTCAAATATTCAGAGAGAAGTTGCATAGCTTCCCCTTCGTCATTGCATTTTAACAATTGCTTTTGATTTAAATTTAAAATCATTAGAGCAACTTGAAATATCACTTTAGCTCCATCGTAGAAAAAGCAATCCATAATATTCACTGCGCTCTCGTAGGGCATCACACTTAAGAAGATTGTTAAAAACCAAGACAATGAAATTATTTTAATCATGTGCAGTTGGGTAAGTTTATCATAGAGTGAAGGCAAATGCTCGCATGTTAATTCATCTAGAACACCTTGATCGACCACGGCGCCCACCACTCTTGTGTTATAATAATCTGGTAGTAAATTTTCACATAGCGTTACTAATAACCAAAACGCATCTTCTTCGGAACAGTAAATCAGTAAAACTGATGCAACGATATTCATCGCTTGACAATAACCAATGTTTGGGTTACGAAGAGCGTAGGCACATAAAACTCTTCGTAAAGCATCAATTCCGACCATATCTTGAAATGCTTTGTGTTCCGGTAACGATCTATGCAAATCTCTTTCAATTTCATCGTTAGCAGTTGACTTTGCTAAGAGTGCACGATCGACCAGGATGCGGTACAAACCCGGATGAGTTGCCTTTTCGTTAGCAGCTCCTAAATAGTACAACCATTTAGTCTACATACTATAATTTTGGAGTACTAATTTTCCCTTATATCACAGTTATTTTTGTCTTCCGTATACAAACTGGAGTATAAAAGAAAATTAATGACCCATACACTGCAGTTTAAGAATAATAAATAAAAATTAGATAACTACCTGAAAATGACATCCAAATTTCCAGTTTTAAGCTGTCTGGAATCCCGGTCAACACAAGTTTGGCTATATCGGTTGTTCGGTACATCGAAAGCCCACGACCGTACTCATTGAAATGCAACTCCCACTCACGTTCTTTAATTTTTTGTTTCTTATCAACTTCGGGTACCGGGCTAAGAGGAAATAAAATACGTAGTGGTGGTTTGCATTTCCAAGAATCGTTGTCACCAATATTAAAGTCCTTTTCATCAAATTGTTTTCTACAACCAACAAACAACGTTTTTCAGAGCTTTCCCTTTGAAACTATAAAACTTACGTTGTTTCCTTCGTTCTCGCGAGGAGTTCGCAAATTTTTGCTACTAAAAAATCTCTGTCTAAAACTTGAGCAAACAAAAAATTCGTTTTATCCACTTCATTTTTTGTTGAGACGATTATTGCGTTATCGAGCAACGTATTGGACGCATTATTTTCTATTTTTTCGACTACATTTACGTCCCTTAAGGGAACAATTAAACTAACTTGAGATTTTACCTAATAAAAGAAAAGAATTGGAGAGAAAAGAAGAAAATCGGTAAGATTTGCTTACCCTGCTATCAAAACAAATATAATTTTGGGAGAGGAAAATGCGCCCAGCAACATGTTTTTTGTTGTATGGGGTTAGTAGGGTGCAGTCGATAGAACCGTCCAGTTTTTCAGATGCAGGTAATCGGAACATTAAACGATAGGCCTCTGAATGAGCACGAGCGTCCAGGTCCCGTTTAAGAAATGATGGTTTCTTGGGGACGTTCTTGCTGGAAAAAAATTTCATTTAGTCTCTATTGACTGATCATCAATTCCCTTACCTTAATTTATTTAATAATTCAGTGTCTTCGTAAAAACATCGCTTTTCATCAATTAATCTACAAAAAAAATTTTATTTTAACTATCCCAATTTAAAAGGATTAACAGTTGAGTCATTTTAGTTGAAAATTGTCATAAAATAGTTTCTACCTGAATTATGGTGCTCAGGCAACTCTCGGTTTAGGTTCAATTTAAGAACATTCGCTAAAATTCATGCAAATTTTTTTAAGGTTGCCAATAGAGTTTGCTTATAAAACAAAATCCAAAAAGCACAGTTCACATATTTATTGCAAAATTTAAATAAACCCATAACTACAGATTAGTTTTTTAGGTTTTTATTAAATTAACAATGTTAATTTTTATCAAAAAATTTAAATTAGAAATCGCACTGAAGTCAAATAATCTAAATATTTAAGGCAATTTTGGGCTTAGAATTTTTTAGATATTTTTCCCGACTTTACTAGACTAATATTAGTATTTTCAAGAAGTTTCACAATATTTGAATAGAAATTAATTTATATCAAAAATTTTAAATTAAAAATCAAGTAAAAATCACACTGAAGTCAAATAATCTCAATATTTAAGGGAATTTAGGGTTTAGAATTTTTTACTTATTTTCCCTGTCTTTATTAGACTAATATTAGTATTTTCAAGAAGTTTCACAATATTTAAACAACTTTAATTTTTATCAAAAATTTTAAATTAAAAATCACACTGAAATCAAATAATCTAAATATTTAAGGCAATTTAGGGTTTAGAATTTTTTTACTTATTTTCCCTGTCTATATTACACTAATATTAGTATTTTCAAGAAGTTTCGCAGTATTTAAACAACTTTAATTTTTATCAAAAATTTAAATTAAAAATCGCACTGAAGTCAAATAATCTAAATATTTAAGGCAATTTAGGGTTTAGAATTTTTTACTTATTTTTCCTGGCTTTATTATACTAATATTAGTATTTTCAAGAAGTTTCACAATATTTAAACAATTTTAATGTTTAGCAAAAATTTTAAATTAAAAATCACACCGAAATCAAATAATCTAAATATTTAACGCAATTTAGGGTTTAGAATTTTTTAGTTATTTTTCCTATATTCACTAGAGACTAGATACTAGAATATTATTACTATTTTCATGAAGTTTTACAATATTTAAACAACTTTAATTTTTATCAAAAATTTTAAATTAAAAATCACACTGAAATCAAATAATCTAAATATTTAAGGCAATTTAGGGTTTAGAATTTTTTTACTTATTTTCCCTGTCTATATTACACTAATATTAGTATTTTCAAGAAGTTTCACAGTATTTAAACAACTTTAATTTTTATCAAAAATTTAAATTAAAAATCGCACTGAAGTCAAATAATCTAAATATTTAAGGCAATTTAGGGTTTAGAATTTTTTACTTATTTTTCCTGGCTTTATTATACTAATATTAGTATTTTCAAAAAGTTTCACAATATTTAAACAATTTTAATGTTTAGCAAAAATTTTAAATTAAAAATCACACCGAAATCAAATAATCTAAATATTTAACGCAATTTAGGGTTTAGAATTTTTTAGTTATTTTTCCTATATTCACTAGAGACTAGATACTAGAATATTATTACTATTTTCATGAAGTTTTACAATATTTAAACAACTTTAATTTTTATCAAAAATTTTAAATTAAAAATCACACTGAAATCAAATAATCTAAATATTTAAGGCAATTTAGGGTTTAGAATTTTTTTACTTATTTTCCCTGTCTATATTACACTAATATTAGTATTTTCAAGAAGTTTCACAGTATTTAAACAACTTTAATTTTTATCAAAAATTTAAATTAAAAATCGCACTGAAGTCAAATAATCTAAATATTTAAGGCAATTTAGGGTTTAGAATTTTTTACTTATTTTTCCTGGCTTTATTATACTAATATTAGTATTTTCAAGAAGTTTCACAATATTTAAACAATTTTAATGTTTAGCAAAAATTTTAAATTAAAAATCACACCGAAATCAAATAATCTAAATATTTAACGCAATTTAGGGTTTAGAATTTTTTAGTTATTTTTCCTATATTCACTAGAGACTAGATACTAGAATATTATTACTATTTTCATGAAGTTTTACAATATTTAAACAACTTTAATTTTTATCAAAAATTTTAAATTAAAAATCACACTGAAATCAAATAATCTAAATATTTAAGGCAATTTAGGGTTTAGAATTTTTTTACTTATTTTCCCTGTCTATATTACACTAATATTAGTATTTTCAAGAAGTTTCACAGTATTTAAACAACTTTAATTTTTATCAAAAATTTAAATTAAAAATCGCACTGAAGTCAAATAATCTAAATATTTAAGGCAATTTAGGGTTTAGAATTTTTTACTTATTTTTCCTGGCTTTATTATACTAATATTAGTATTTTCAAGAAGTTTCACAATATTTAAACAACTTTAATTTTAATCAAAAATTTTAAATTAAAAATCACACTGAAATCAAATAATCTAAATATTTAAGGCAATTTAGGGTTTAGAATTTTTTTACTTATTTTCCCTGTCTATATTACACTAATATTAGTATTTTCAAGAAGTTTCACAGTATTTAAACAACTTTAATTTTTATCAAAAATTTAAATTAAAAATCGCACTGAAGTCAAATAATCTAAATATTTAAGGCAATTTAGGGTTTAGAATTTTTTACTTATTTTTCCTGGCTTTATTATACTAATATTAGTATTTTCAAGAAGTTTCACAATATTTAAACAACTTTAATTTTAATCAAAAATTTTAAATTAAAAATCACACTGAAATCAAATAATCTAAATATTTAAGGCAATTTAGGGTTTAGAATTTTTTTACTTATTTTCCCTGTCTATATTACACTAATATTAGTATTTTCAAGAAGTTTCGCAGTATTTAAACAACTTTAATTTTTATCAAAAATTTAAATTAAAAATCGCACTGAAGTCAAATAATCTAAATATTTAAGGCAATTTAGGGTTTAGAATTTTTTACTTATTTTTCCTGGCTTTATTATACTAATATTAGTATTTTCAAGAAGTTTCACAATATTTAAACAATTTTAATGTTTAGCAAAAATTTTAAATTAAAAATCACACCGAAATCAAATAATCTAAATATTTAACGCAATTTAGGGTTTAGAATTTTTTAGTTATTTTTCCTATATTCACTAGAGACTAGATACTAGAATATTATTACTATTTTCATGAAGTTTTACAATATTTAAACAACTTTAATTTTTATCAAAAATTTTAAATTAAAAATCACACTGAAATCAAATAATCTAAATATTTAAGGCAATTTAGGGTTTAGAATTTTTTTACTTATTTTCCCTGTCTATATTACACTAATATTAGTATTTTCAAGAAGTTTCACAGTATTTAAACAACTTTAATTTTTATCAAAAATTTAAATTAAAAATCGCACTGAAGTCAAATAATCTAAATATTTAAGGCAATTTAGGGTTTAGAATTTTTTACTTATTTTTCCTGGCTTTATTATACTAATATTAGTATTTTCAAAAAGTTTCACAATATTTAAACAATTTTAATGTTTAGCAAAAATTTTAAATTAAAAATCACACCGAAATCAAATAATCTAAATATTTAACGCAATTTAGGGTTTAGAATTTTTTAGTTATTTTTCCTATATTCACTAGAGACTAGATACTAGAATATTATTACTATTTTCATGAAGTTTTACAATATTTAAACAACTTTAATTTTTATGAAAAATTTTAAATTAAAAATCACACTGAAATCAAATAATCTAAATATTTAAGGCAATTTAGGGTTTAGAATTTTTTTACTTATTTTCCCTGTCTATATTACACTAATATTAGTATTTTCAAGAAGTTTCACAGTATTTAAACAACTTTAATTTTTATCAAAAATTTTAAATTAAAAATCACACTGAAATCAAATAATCTAAATATTTAAGGCAATTTAGGGTTTAGAATTTTTTTACTTATTTTCCCTGTCTATATTACACTAATATTAGTATTTTCAAGAAGTTTCACAGTATTTAAACAACTTTAATTTTTATCAAAAATTTAAATTAAAAATCGCACTGAAGTCAAATAATCTAAATATTTAAGGCAATTTAGGGTTTAGAATTTTTTACTTATTTTTCCTGGCTTTATTATACTAATATTAGTATTTTCAAGAAGTTTCACAATATTTAAACAACTTTAATTTTAATCAAAAATTTTAAATTAAAAATCACACTGAAATCAAATAATCTAAATATTTAAGGCAATTTAGGGTTTAGAATTTTTTTACTTATTTTCCCTGTCTATATTACACTAATATTAGTATTTTCAAGAAGTTTCACAGTATTTAAACAACTTTAATTTTTATCAAAAATTTAAATTAAAAATCGCACTGAAGTCAAATAATCTAAATATTTAAGGCAATTTAGGGTTTAGAATTTTTTACTTATTTTTCCTGGCTTTATTATACTAATATTAGTATTTTCAAGAAGTTTCACAATATTTAAACAATTTTAATGTTTAGCAAAAATTTTAAATTAAAAATCACACCGAAATCAAATAATCTAAATATTTAACGCAATTTAGGGTTTAGAATTTTTTAGTTATTTTTCCTATATTCACTAGAGACTAGATACTAGAATATTATTACTATTTTCATGAAGTTTTACAATATTTAAACAACTTTAATTTTTATCAAAAATTTTAAATTAAAAATCACACTGAAATCAAATAATCTAAATATTTAAGGCAATTTAGGGTTTAGAATTTTTTTACTTATTTTCCCTGTCTATATTACACTAATATTAGTATTTTCAAGAAGTTTCACAGTATTTAAACAACTTTAATTTTTATCAAAAATTTAAATTAAAAATCGCACTGAAGTCAAATAATCTAAATATTTAAGGCAATTTAGGGTTTAGAATTTTTTACTTATTTTTCCTGGCTTTATTATACTAATATTAGTATTTTCAAGAAGTTTCACAATATTTAAACAATTTTAATGTTTAGCAAAAATTTTAAATTAAAAATCACACCGAAATCAAATAATCTAAATATTTAACGCAATTTAGGGTTTAGAATTTTTTAGTTATTTTTCCTATATTCACTAGAGACTAGATACTAGAATATTATTACTATTTTCATGAAGTTTTACAATATTTAAACAACTTTAATTTTTATCAAAAATTTTAAATTAAAAATCACACTGAAATCAAATAATCTAAATATTTAAGGCAATTTAGGGTTTAGAATTTTTTTACTTATTTTCCCTGTCTATATTACACTAATATTAGTATTTTCAAGAAGTTTCACAGTATTTAAACAACTTTAATTTTTATCAAAAATTTAAATTAAAAATCGCACTGAAGTCAAATAATCTAAATATTTAAGGCAATTTAGGGTTTAGAATTTTTTACTTATTTTTCCTGGCTTTATTATACTAATATTAGTATTTTCAAAAAGTTTCACAATATTTAAACAATTTTAATGTTTAGCAAAAATTTTAAATTAAAAATCACACCGAAATCAAATAATCTAAATATTTAACGCAATTTAGGGTTTAGAATTTTTTAGTTATTTTTCCTATATTCACTAGAGACTAGATACTAGAATATTATTACTATTTTCATGAAGTTTTACAATATTTAAACAACTTTAATTTTTATCAAAAATTTTAAATTAAAAATCACACTGAAATCAAATAATCTAAATATTTAAGGCAATTTAGGGTTTAGAATTTTTTTACTTATTTTCCCTGTCTATATTACACTAATATTAGTATTTTCAAGAAGTTTCACAGTATTTAAACAACTTTAATTTTTATCAAAAATTTAAATTAAAAATCGCACTGAAGTCAAATAATCTAAATATTTAAGGCAATTTAGGGTTTAGAATTTTTTACTTATTTTTCCTGGCTTTATTATACTAATATTAGTATTTTCAAGAAGTTTCACAATATTTAAACAACTTTAATTTTTATCAAAAATTTTAAATTAAAAATCACACTGAAATCAAATAATCTAAATATTTAAGGCAATTTAGGGTTTAGAATTTTTTTACTTATTTTCCCTGTCTATATTACACTAATATTAGTATTTTCAAGAAGTTTCGCAGTATTTAAACAACTTTAATTTTTATCAAAAATTTAAATTAAAAATCGCACTGAAGTCAAATAATCTAAATATTTAAGGCAATTTAGGGTTTAGAATTTTTTACTTATTTTTCCTGGCTTTATTATACTAATATTAGTATTTTCAAGAAGTTTCACAATATTTAAACAATTTTAATGTTTAGCAAAAATTTTAAATTAAAAATCACACCGAAATCAAATAATCTAAATATTTAACGCAATTTAGGGTTTAGAATTTTTTAGTTATTTTTCCTATATTCACTAGAGACTAGATACTAGAATATTATTACTATTTTCATGAAGTTTTACAATATTTAAACAACTTTAATTTTTATCAAAAATTTTAAATTAAAAATCACACTGAAATCAAATAATCTAAATATTTAAGGCAATTTAGGGTTTAGAATTTTTTTACTTATTTTCCCTGTCTATATTACACTAATATTAGTATTTTCAAGAAGTTTCACAGTATTTAAACAACTTTAATTTTTATCAAAAATTTAAATTAAAAATCGCACTGAAGTCAAATAATCTAAATATTTAAGGCAATTTAGGGTTTAGAATTTTTTACTTATTTTTCCTGGCTTTATTATACTAATATTAGTATTTTCAAGAAGTTTCACAATATTTAAACAACTTTAATTTTAATCAAAAATTTTAAATTAAAAATCACACTGAAATCAAATAATCTAAATATTTAAGGCAATTTAGGGTTTAGAATTTTTTTACTTATTTTCCCTGTCTATATTACACTAATATTAGTATTTTCAAGAAGTTTCGCAGTATTTAAACAACTTTAATTTTTATCAAAAATTTAAATTAAAAATCGCACTGAAGTCAAATAATCTAAATATTTAAGGCAATTTAGGGTTTAGAATTTTTTACTTATTTTTCCTGGCTTTATTATACTAATATTAGTATTTTCAAGAAGTTTCACAATATTTAAACAATTTTAATGTTTAGCAAAAATTTTAAATTAAAAATCACACCGAAATCAAATAATCTAAATATTTAACGCAATTTAGGGTTTAGAATTTTTTAGTTATTTTTCCTATATTCACTAGAGACTAGATACTAGAATATTATTACTATTTTCATGAAGTTTTACAATATTTAAACAACTTTAATTTTTATCAAAAATTTTAAATTAAAAATCACACTGAAATCAAATAATCTAAATATTTAAGGCAATTTGGGATTTAGAATTTTTTAGTTATTTATGCTGTATTCGCTAGAACATTATTATTAGTATTTCCAAGAAGTTTCACAATATTTAAACAAAATTTAATTGTTATCAAAAAATTTAAAGCCATTAAACTTTTAATACCAAATTGGTGGATTTAATTACACTATAAAACACCAACTTAAAATAGCTGTTTTAGTATCTATTTAGTTACCTTTTTTTTTTGAATGTATTGGAACTAAATATCTCATCTCTACCCTTAACTTATATGTTCCCCTTGTCTAAACTATTGAAGATAACTTGCCATGCTTTTCTCTTTTAAAGTTAGTTTTTTAAATTTAAAATGATGAAGTATTGAAATTTAATTTAAAATTAAAAAGCACGTCACCTCCTTCTGTTAACTACTTTTTGGAAACTTAATAAAAGAGCTGTTTCCCCCTTTCTTTGTTTTATTAAATACTTTATATTATAATAAAGTATGTATTTGGTTTTATTAAGTTCATCTGGCATACAGCAACCAACACCAACACTTTATTACACTTTTTAACAGTTAACTGCAACACAAGCACCTAAGTGAAAGAACTCATGAGATCCTGGCCCTCAGAAATGGATATAAAGGATTAACACCCTTTATTTTGAAATATGCATGATTATGGTATATTCTAGTCATTGTTAGACAACAAGCTGGCTATTCCAGAAGATGCAAAAAAAAAACGAAAAAGTAATATACCTTTTTGCAGTTATATCCGCCAATTGTTCCATAAGACTAAAAGTTTCATTTTTATTTAAAAACATACTAAAATTATATTCTTCCTTTGTGGTCGAGACCAGAATCGAATCGGGAAACAATAAACTGGTATTTTTTTTCAACTTTATAACATCTGACCAGGGAATAATAAATTTTGTATCCAAGCCTAATATGTAAGCATGAAAAGATAAGTAATTAACAGATAAGTATAACCATCCTTGTCGTGGAACACGTCGCTTCCAATAACTAAAAAAAAAATGTTGAAGACTTTTAAAGCAAATTATTTTGTAAATTTACCTGCATGAATAATAATTTACAAGTTTCTCTTCGGGAGGCATACCAAATAAACGATAAAATTTATCCATTGTCCTCTTAAATGATTTTGTTGCCTCATCTACAAATAAAATTGTGTCGCATTAACATAAAACTATCTCAAAGTGTCGAATTACAGTGGTTATTTTTTGTTATCATTTTAAAATTTCAATTCCAGATCCAATCCAAAGGATGGTCGAAATGTTGGTGTCCTTCACAAATTTAAATCAAAACAGCTTTGAAGAGGCCTTTTGTGAAATTAATTTAAAAAGAACCGTAGACGATTTTCGATTATAAAATTAAAATTCACAAAACTGCGAGTGTAGCATTTAACGAATTACTGCAATTATTGGGGTTGCATTTGTTAACTTCTTCCCACAAAATTTGAAAAACTCATCTAATATTAATTGATAACAATATTAATCTTATCAATGTTAATATTATTTAATGTACCTACTCTAAATATTCAAAGTTTATATACCTAGAACAAATATTGGAATTGGATATTTTATTGGCAAGGATGATAAATTATATTACCAATAAATTCTCATATTTAAGCTATTATTTTGTGGCTCAACATTGCAAGAAAATTCTAACTCATTTCAACTTAGAAACTTCAAACAAAAATTTCCCCTTTGGTAAATTAATTTGAAATAAATTCATTGTTTTTCTAATTTATTATAAATGAAACTGCAAGAGAAATATAAAAAAATTAGAGGAAAACCTACCCTTACAAGGAAACAGTCCCGTCACTGAATAAAAATCTCGTTAATCCATTCACGCGCGTCACAAATAGTGGCTGATAGACAGCAGGAAAAGTACAAAATTTTGAATTTATAATTCAAAGATAAAAATAAAAGTAATTAAAATATAATATTGTTATCTTTGTGAACCAAAATGTTATCATTAAAATATTAATAAATGAGAATAACTTATTTGGGTTACTACATCCAAATGGTAATTATGTGTTAATTATAATAATGCTAAATTAAAAATAATCAAATCAGACACATCCAGTGGTGTACTCACCGTCAGAAACTTGTAGGTCATTCTTGGTTGCAATAACTGACTCGATTTTACAGGAGACAAAATCTGTGATGTCGTCCTCTTTGTCAAAGGTGCTCAAGGTTTCGGCAATATTTTCCTTCAACCATTCCCAGTCCTTTAATATCTCCGGTCTGGTCATTGAGCAAGCAATCACTACAAGTTGAAATCATTCAGAACGGAAAATACTATTTAATTAGAGATTTAACGTACGCCAATAAACCTCTGACGACTGAGTCTGATGCAAAATTCTATAAGGGGGTGGTTTTGTGTCAAAAATGCTATCCATCGTGCCTACCAGAATCGAAGACAGACTTTTGGACGTTCCATGTCCTCGGCGATGTTGCAAGACAAAATACTTTGTCGATTCTTCCGTAACCCTGCAGAAACCACACTTTTAAAACGGACATATGGAAAAATTCACCCAATTTGTGCCCCAAAATCACAAATTCGCGACTGTCATATTTACAAAAGGTCAACTTACCATAGTGCGTTTTTAAGTAAAACTTCCTGAGGCTTCACCCACATTTTAAACTAATGTCTTTGTACGATAACACTAAAATCAATCAATCATTTTTATCTGATAAGGCTGCGTCACAACAAAAATGAACTGCACACAAGAAAGAACGAAGTAATTGTTTTTCCAATTTCCATCAAAACTTTCAGATTAGTTATCACATCAGAACAATCACAACTTAGAACGTAAATGTTAAAATTTGATAAAAATAACCCAAAAAGTTGACATCTGTCGAAAAAAACCTACGGATGTCATTCGGTCAGCTGTTCGTTAAAAACAACTTCTAGGCGATTTTTCGTGTGAGCGCATCAGTGACGTATTTAGCAAGTTTTAACGTACAGGATTTGGCAGAATTGAAGATGACTAAAGTCGTCTAAAGTGAAAGGAAGAGTGGAACAGTTTTATTTCTTATCTCGGAAGATTTAAATAATAAGAAATAACTAAACCAGAAAGTAAACAGAAAATGTTAATCTTATACAATAAAATTTCAACGTTTGAGTAAGAGTAAAACACTTTATTTAACAGGAAAAAAGTATTTTATTAATCAAAGGATCCCGGTTCGTACCGCTCGGTTACTTTTGGTCAACTTTGGTTAGTTCCCCACTACATAGTTTGTATGTTTAACTTTTCCAAGGAGGGGATCACCCCACAGATTCAAAAATCTGTTAAAAAAAAAAGAATATTAATTTTTTTGGGTAATTGTATCACAAATGATTTTGATACCATAAAGACACACAGTCATCTGAAAGCTGATATATGTCGTGTAGTGTAGCGCTACAACCCTGAGGTGGGTCTTGGCTGGCCATTATAATATTAACTAACCGACGTCAGTTTAATATCAAATGGTTTTCATGGTTTCATGGCATTGCATTTTTTACCTACGACTGGGAGCCAGTCCTACGAACAACCCACAACTTGGAGGACCAGGAGAGGGCCAGAATAAAGTTCTTACTTCACTCGGATTTAAACCGGGTATTTACCGTTCATAGTCAACTCGCGTGACCACTATATTCCGATTGTCTTCTTCCGAACGCTGATATCTCAAGATAAAATAATCATAAGAAACGTCTAGGTCTGTTTGTAACAGTCGAACCGTGACGCAATCTGGTTTGGTTAATTCGTTAATTTTGAAAGTAAAAATGGAGAAGATGAATTGTAAAGTCAATTCAGGGTTGAAAATGTCGAATAAAAATACTCAACTGATGATAATGAAAAAAGTAATTGAGCAGCATTGTGGTCGATGTAATGTAACTTGATAGTAAACATATAATAATTTTACAGTACTTATTATATTTACTAGTACATTTTTAGTTAGTTTAAAAAATTATGATATGAAAAAAATTGAGCTACTTTAATTGCACACCTAAATGACCACACAATGCACAAATAAAACATTCAAATTTTACGAAAATTAAATTTTGTTCAAATATTCGGAAATGTCTTGAAAATATTGATATGAATATAGTAAAGTTAGAAAAATTAATTAAAAAATTCTAAGCCTTAAGTTGCCTTAAATTTTTAGAAAATTTGACTTCGGCGTGCTTCTTTTTTACAAGTTTTTGATAAAAATTAAATTATGTTCAAATATTCTGAAACTTCTTGAAAATACTGATATTAATATAGTAACAACAGGAAAAATAATTAAAAAATTCTAAATCCTGAGTTCCCTTAAATATTTAGATTATTTGACTTCAGGGTGATTTTTAATTTAAAATTTATAAAAATAAATTTCTATTCAAATATTGTGAAACTTCTTGAAAATACTAATATTAGTCTAGTAACGGCGGTAAAAATACCTAAAAAATTCTAAACCCTAAATTGCCTTAAATATTTGGATAATTTGTCTTCAGTGTGATTTTTAATTTAAAATTTTTGATAAAATTTAAATTATATTCAAATATTGTAAAACTTCATGAAAATACTAATAATGTTCTGGTAAATATTGGAAAAATAACTAAAAAATTCTAAACCCCAAATTGCCTTAAATATTTAGTTTATTTGACTTCAGTGCGATTTTGTAATTTAAAATATTGTGAAACTTCTTGAAAATACTAATATTAGTTTAGTAAAGACGGAAAAAAGATCTAAAAAATTCCAAGCCATAAATAGTCTTAAATATTTCGATAATTTGATTTCTGTACGTTTTTTTTAAAATTTGTTGATAAAAATTAAATTTTGTTCAAATATTCTGAAACTTCTTGAAAATACTGATATTAATATAGTAAAAACAGGAAAAATAATTAAAAAATTCTAAATCCTGAGTTGCCTTAAATATTTAGATTGTTTGACTTCAGGGTGATTTTTAATTTAAAATTTTTAATAAAAATAAATTTCTATTCAAATATTGTGAAACTTCTTGAAAATACTAATATTAGTCTAGTAACGCCGGTAAAAATACCTAAAAAATTCTAAACCCTAAATTGCTTTAAATATTTAGATAATTTGTCTTCAGTGTGATTTTTAATTTAAAATTTTTGATAAAATTTAAATTATATTCAAATATTGTAAAACTTCATGAAAATACTAATAATGTTCTAGTAAATATTGGAAAAATAACTAAAAAATTCTAAACCCCAAATTGCCTTAAATATTTAGTTTATTTGACTTCAGTGCGATTTTGTAATTTAAAATTTTTGATAAAAATTAAAATTGTAATTTTAAATATTGTGAAACTTCTTGAAAATACTAATATTAGTTTAGTAAAGACGGAAAAAATATCTAAAAAATTCTAAGCCCTAAATTGTCTTAAATATTTAGATAATTTGATTTTTGTGCGTTTTTTTTTAAATTTTTTGATAAAAATTAAATTTTGTTCAAATATTCTGAAACTTCTTGAAAATGTTGATATTAATATAGTAAAAACAGGAAAAATAATTAAAAAATTCTAAATCCTGAGTTGCCTTAAATATTTAGATTATTTGACTTCAGGGTGATTTTTAATTTAAAATTTTTAATAAAAATTACTTTCTATTCAATATTGTGAAACTTCTTGAAAATACTAATATTAGTCTAGTAACGACGGTAAAAATACCTAAAAAATTCTAAACCCTAAATTGTCTTAAATATTTAGATAATTTGTCTTCAGTGTGATTTTTAATTTAAAATTTTTGATAAAAATTAAATTATACTCAAATATTGTGAAAATTCATGAAAATACTACTAATGTTCTAGTAAATATTGGAAAAATAACTAAAAAATTATAAACCCCAAATTGCCTTAAATATTTAGTTTATATGACTTCAGCGCGATTTTGTAATTTAAAATTAAAATTGTAATTTTAAATATTGTGAAATTTCTTGAAAATACTAATATTAGTTTAGTAAAGACGGAAAAAATATCTAAAAAATTCCAAGCCCTAAATAGTCTTAAATATTTAGATAATTTGATTTCTGTACGTTTTTTTTTAAAATTTTTTGATAAAAATTAAATTTTGTTCAAATATTCTGAAACTTCTTGAAAATACTGATATTAATATAGTAAAAACAGGAAAAATAATTAAAAAATTCTAAACCCTAAGTTGTCTCAAATATTTAGATAGTTTGATATCTGTGCGCTTTTTCTATTTAAAGAATTGAAAATGGGCTATCACAAATTTCGTTTACCTACCAAAATGTTGTTATTTAATGTCGGAAAGTTCTCGTCTTAAACCCTAGATCACTAATCATATTTTCTAGTTACACTATCCATACACATTCGTCTCACAGACGAACAAAATAAAACTTCAATATTTTTTAGTAATAATTTTTATTAGTTAAAAAAATAAAAAATTATACGAAAAAATAACTATTAAACTTAATGAATAACCATCAAATAAGTAAAAAAAACTTATTCTATGCACCCATTACAACCTGGAATTGTGTATTCTACACATGGTCCACTGTTCACGCATAAAACTAAACATTCGTCTGTGAGACGAATAATTAGTGATCTAGGGTTAACTAAAAGCGTTGTCGAAGACTTTTTTATTCAATGCTAAAACCTAGAACAAAATTGAAAGCGCAAGTAATCCGTTATGCATCATTTTAAATAAGCAGATGCTGGTTATTAAATTTTTTTACATGCCCGCCTACATAAATATAAGTATATCCCTCGAGTTACGAGGTTAAATGGTTCGATATAAGGCGAGACTCATAATTAGTGCAAACTAATATAATATTGTGTTCCATGTAACAGGAAACCGTGCAATCAAGTATTTAATCTCAAATCATTTTTTCGTTAACTAGAAATTGTTCAAAAACCGTGTAACTTGAGGGATACCTATAAAAATAAATTTAAACTAATGCATTTCGGGAGCGGATCTGGAATGTAAAGCCAAATTTAGTCAGGACCAAATTAGGCTTATCTGGTGGTGGTGGTGATAAAAATATTCATATGCTCAAGATTTCTAACACAGCCGAGGGAACGACGCAGTTGTTGGGAAAATAACAGGCTTTAGCCCACTAGAAAAGGATTTTCTTAAAATTGTTTCTAGAAAGTGGAAGAACAGCGTTTGGAAATTACATTATCATTTTTAACATCTAACGCCAAGTGAAAATATTTTGGCTTGAAATCTATACGTTTTTCAAACATGCGCAAGCGTTTTAAATTTTGCAAAATTTATCGAATGTCATTCTTCCGCTTATTATGAAAGGTGGAAGTTTCATTTTTCGTTGTATGTAATTTTATGTTTTAAAAGTCACAAATTGTTCGTTTTATTGAAGTCTTTTCTTTTACTTTACCTTCTCCGTAACATTTATGGGTAAGATTACATAATTTCCATCTTGAATGGAAGATTCATTTTGATAAATTTCAGCTTTTTTATTACCATGTCATTTCTGTGTTCGTATATTTTTGTTCCAATTTTGATAATGGTTTCTGGAAGCGAAGTTGGAGTGCTGCTGATACGTTTTGATATCTTTCAATCAGCGTGATGGAACCCATTGACATACGAGGGTGTTTACCTTTTTTTTATAACCATGGTTGATTTTAATGGTTGTTCCTCAACTGGCCCTGTATTTGTTATTTTTTTTATTTTGATTTGAATGTCGCGTACTAAGTACTTATTGTTTCTTCTCCACAAGTAGTATTTTGATTGCATCATATTCTAAGTTTTTGGTTCCACCCTGGCTGGGTGTGAGTCAAGTTCTAAAAAAACGAACAAAATGTATGAGATGTTTTATATTTACTTATGTACATTTAAAAACTTATAAAATTAAAATATTAAAACTAATTTTAATTACATAAGTACTACATACACTTGCAGTGTAAGCTTTCCAGAATGACTAAAAAAATAACAAGAAAATAAAAAATTACAGTTTTTCTAATAAATATGACTTGATCAACACTGGTTATTGATACATGAAGACTTTCAAATTTTAGCTGTACAATTTTAATTCAAAAAATATATATTATACAATATTAATAAATACATTCTAAGCACACAAATTATAGGCACTTTTTAAAGTGTCGATACAATTACAGGTAATGCGCAATTATTCATTATTAAAATGATAAGTTATAACAATATGTACAATAATTAAAACAGAGCGACATAATCTGATAATGTGGAATGGCAAATACTAATCAATTCATTTTCTTAATCACAATTGTAAAAAATTTCATAATAAATACAGAATAGTTTACCAATATGTAAAAAATGTAGCACCCACAGACAACGCTCGCATTGGTTTCAATGGTCATTGTGCAATAAAAACTTTATTTTCGTCCTTAAGATAGGAAGTATAAAATTTTAATTACAACCCTTCAGAACAAACAACTTATCTAGACTCAATGTGAGCTACCCTGCTTGAAAACTAATTATACAATCAAAACATTAAAATTATCAAATTAATGTTAAAATCAAACAAAAACTATCACTAATGTCACTTAAATTTAACTATCTTATTTTGTAGACGCCGCTGATTGTTAACACAAATATTCAATAAAATATTTACAAATAAATAATTAATTTGTGTTAACAAAAATTATCACTTTAATCCTAGATTGACTTTGAATTAAAAAAATAAAATAAATAGTGATCAAATAAAATTTCACTCGCATTAAAATTTGCTTCCAATTATCTTTTAAAACAATTATTTGATAGTTGCAAAAATAAGCAACGAATAAGAGCATTTTTGTACTATAAAATCTTTCTAATCTCGTATGAACTATAAACAGATGCAATAGCACTCCATACTAACTCGAATATTTTGATTTTCATCTCACAAATAATGAGAAAGATAACAAATCGGGGGTAATTTATGAAAATTATTGGGTGGCCAACTTCGTTGTTTGTGCGGGCTGGTTCGGTTGTCATTAAAAAAAAACCATGTCCTGCAAGTTGGGCGCCACTATTGATTGCTGATCATGATAGTATTTGTTTTTTTCTAGGGCTCTAATTGATATTCGTAATCTTGCTACTTTTATAAAATAAATGTAAAATGTTTTATCAGCTCAGGATACGCTTAATAATTTTTAAAATTGGTTTATTATTAATTCGTGAAATTAAATATGTTTTATTATTAATAAATTACGAATTAAGGAATAATATTAAATATTACATTATTTGTAATTTCTGACGAAGGTCTTAATGCAAGACCGAAAGCTCAAATATAACTTTTAATATTATTCCTTAATTCGTAATTTATTAATAATAAAACATATTTAATAATTTTTAAGTTCAACAGCAACCGATCCAGAATTCAAAAATAACGAAATATGGCCATGATAGAATGGATAATTTGAGTAAGTAACGAGGGGTAATTCACTAAGGTCTAAACCGTACAATGGATTTTATAGATTATAATCTGGATTTTGCCTGACAACAATGCTAAGATTTTTGGGATTGTTTCGAAGATTTTACAGATTTTTATGAAGATTGTTCGGGATTTTACAGCTTTTATAAAGATTGTAGAGCTTGAAACAAGGATTGGTAAGATTTCTACTGGATTGTAAAATCTATGCGATTTTTAGTGAAGATTTTATAGATTACAAATCTGGATTTTGCCTTGGTGTACAACAGATTTTTGTAGTGATTTACCCCTCGGTAAGTAATAAATCAGAACAGCAGCCCCTTATAAAAATTATACACAAAATCAACTGTGACCAAAAATTTTCCATAAAATACCTTTAAAAATTGGTAAGATATAGTAGGTATATTAGTTTTTTCACTTACGACAAAATATGTATATTTAAATAAAATGCTTGGTTTGTATCTTTTTTAATTTTGAAACATATTTTTTTATTTTAAAATTAATATTAATAAAAAGAATTATTGCAATAAATTTTAATAACACAGAATATCTCCTCTCCCTTGACCAGTACTTCATACACCACTGCAACTCATCAGTACCAAGACGTCACAAAAGTGTAGTCAGTTCGTAATTTTAATAATTTTGTATTTCTAAAACTAGGTAAATATTGGAAGAATAATTTCAGTGTTCATGGGAGTCTTCGGGGGCGGCAACAAATGCAGAAATCTTTTCAATATTGGAAAGAAAAAATAACTAAATTTTGAGTTTGTACCCTCGATGGAAATAATCTATGGAAGCTCATGTCAGTTTCTGCTAGCTTGATACCTTGATACTAATATATCGGATTGAAACATTAAATATTCATAATAAAATATAATATGAACAAATAAATTAATATTCACCAAGATTTAAAAAAAAAATTTAATATTGTTTCTATAAAAAATACTTACTTATATAGATTTACTTCTGATTCCTTAAGATTTTTGATATTTCACCTTGAAACTTTGATGTGAAACATAAAAAAATTTGTGGAATGCATTAATAAATTATTATACACTGAAAGTTTCACTGAGAAGCATACATTTATTCACAAAACCATGAATAAATTAAAAAATGGTGCTTCATATTGAAACTTTCACGGTCTTTCAAAAGTCATTGCATGTCAAATCAACCTAATAAATGTTTCTTTCAACCTGACCCTTAGGAATTTCAATAAAACTCAGCATTGGCAGTACCCATGGAGAAATGAATTATTTCTTACAATATCGGCACGAAGTCGATTATATTTTTTTAAGCACTTCCAGATGGGCAATGAAATTTGGCACAGTTATGTATTTCTGATGACAACAATATTATAATCAGTCGCTATTTTAGTAAAAAAATATACTCTTGTAATAATAATTTAAATAAAATTGGGAAATGTGGTCAAGTACAATTTTATCTCGACGATTTTTGTAAATTTTGACCCCCCCCCCACACGTAAGGGTCCGTAAGATTTCCGATATCTCCCCCCCAAACCCTTACGTAATTAATGGACGGCCCCTAATACTTTTAACAAGATTTCTAAAGACTACATTTTAAAAACTTTAAAATTAAACCATTTTTGGTACCTAATAATAAGGTGGCACAACGAAACTATACGATTATTTCAAAACTGAAAAAGTTATGGCACCTATTTTATATTGTCGACCGTGACAAAATCAAGGCCATGGTCGTCAAAGAAACGATAGGTAGATTAAAAAAAAAGTACCATCAATTCTGTAAGAATTGAAATTTGTGCTGGTCAGGCTATGAAACAGATTGATTTAACATGAAATTGCTCTAAATAAAATTTCCCTAAATACAGAAATGGCGTCCAGTATATACTGGCTCTATACTACTGGCTATTTATTAAGTAAAAGATGTTATTCTTATTGGTTCATTCCTGTATACAAATATAAGTGACTTAATTGAGACAGTGGTGACAATACGCCCTCAACCGTCCCATTTTGAGATAAAAACCACTCATTATATAAAGTCATGCGAGACCGCAGGCCGAGCAAAATATTGTGGTCACAAGTTGAAGAGGACTCGCAGAGCTAGGCGGTTGTAATGCCCTTGTATAGACTAATATAGCGTAATAATATCATAACTGCTACTAGCTTAAAATGCATGATTTCAACAAGTCAAGATTGTGCTGTCAATAATACCTAAATATTTTTAAATGATTTACAAAAAATTAAATAGGTAAAACATAAAGCTATTTTGGTACGCGCTTAAAATTTTTAAATTAAAATTAATTTCAAAGCAATAATGTGACAAATAATATAAGCACTGTGTTGGTCATAATGAAGACATTATTGCTTTTAAGCGCGTACCAAAATATTTTTATGTTTTACCTAATTAATATTTTTTAAATCTTTTAAAAATATTTATTATTAACAGCACAATCTTGATTAAATTTTTAGCATTTTAAGCCAAGAGATGCGCCTTAAGTTGAAGCTAAAACTAATCAAATGGAAGTATAAAAGAAAACAATTCAATTTGATTGGTTCTTGCATGCTTAAATTATACAATGAAAACTTGTTTCATTCTCTTTCAGTGGCGGATTTCCGAATAAATCAAGGGAGCCTCAAAATTGAGCTCTCAAAATAAAAAAAAGCTATTTTATTTCAATAATATTGAAAATTATTCAATATAAAATTACAACTGCCTGGCTATATTGAAAGGTTTGCTGATGTAAGGTTGTGAAAATTGAAACTTATTGGTAGATGAATTATTAAGTTTCATTAGGTAAATGTGAGCAATGATATAAGTGCTGTAAAATTTATAGTATTTTAATTTTCGTAAATAAAAAACAAATTTATATGTATGCTTTTTTTCTCCGGTAAATAGATGGCGTTACTAATTTTCTATCTCATTTACAGATGGCGCTACTGATTTGGAGTTACTATTTTTTAAATATCGTGACTTTATTTGTTAGTTTTAAAAAATAGTAACCCAAGTAAGTAGCGCCATCTATAAATGGGATAGAAAATTACCAGATAAAAAAGCATACGTATAAATTTGTACAGCGTTATCCATCTTTACAGCTCTTATAGCATTGATGTGAGTTAGAAAAAAACGGGAATCCGTCAATATAAAAAATAATTTATTTTTAAAATTTTAATACTGATTTGTATTTCTCTAGTAGATATAAAAGGGTGCAAGTAAACTTAAATAATTTAAGGCACCTCTCTTGGTTTAAAATGCTAAAATTTGAAGTTGAGACTGTGCTGTTTAGAATAAATATTTTTTAATAATTAAAAAAAAAAATTAATTAGGTATAATATAAAACTATTTTGGTACAGGCTTAAAATAAATTTTGAATCAATAATGTTTTCACAGCGCTTATATTGATGGCCACATTATTGCTTCAAAGTTAATTTTAAGTCTGTACCAAAATAGTTTTATGTTTTGTTAAACAAATTTGTTATAGGGCCGATTTCATAATACTTTTAACGAACCGTTATAAATAAAAGTGAATTTCTATTGGCTTGTTAGAGTGAACGGACGTTTGCTATTGGTTAACAAGGATCTTTTAGTTCATTAGTCCATTGACGTTTTGATTATGAAATCGGCCCTTAATGTTTTAAAAATATTTATTATTAACAGAACAATCTGGACTTGTATTGAAGTTACAATAGAGGCGCCTTAACTACTATCTGATCATCAGCAACTTCTTAAAACAGAGAGTTATAATTTTATATTGGTTAATTTTCAATGTTATTTCACTATGTCCACCGGTTTAGTTTTTACCAGAGTGAAATAATCTCATAGAATGGACACTGTAGGGGTAGTGAAATTATTTAGAGGGAGGATCAAAATTGAATTGCGCCTGGGGCCTTGCAGTGCCAACTCCGCCACTGTTCTCTTTCACTTTTTAAGTGAATTATATGATGGTATTGAAGAAATTATCCAACAATATCCGTAAATAATAATTTAATTTGAAGTACCTACTGTAATATTTTGAAATTAAATTAATATTTACATACTTATATCTGAAAATTTCTTTAAAAAATTACATTTGCTTACTACAACAAAAAGTTGTTTTTGAATGCAAGATTTGACAACTTAATGAAGATAGTTCCCATATTTTTTTTTGATTTTAGATTTTAAGTGAAGAGTTAGTTGTAATAGTATCTTCTATTTTGATGTTTTTAAAACGACAAAAAAAGCTCATCAATTAATTGTTCTTGGAACTATCAATAATTACAACAGACAAAAATATTGTTAAGAATTCATTCGTATTATTTACTCGACTAGAATTGGATTGTGCGGTAGAAAGCAATTTTTTTAAATAAAAAATCAAATTATTGAATCACCATTTTACCTAAAAATTAACTTATAGCTTACTCGACAAATTATTACGCTATATCACTTGGCTTTGAATGGTTTTCATTTGAATCTCGTTCTTTAAAAAACCCTTTTTCTGTCTTACACTCTCTTATGGTGACAGTTTTTAAATTAACCGTGACGTCTGTAATAAACACTTGGTCTACCACCGGGTTCCTAGCTAACCAATATTCCGAACTGGGACTAGTTAATATGGGCGTCACTTCACTAATCACACCGTTATTATTGTTATGTCCATTAACTAAAACATGCCTACCGTTACTTACAACGTTATTGGTTTTTTCTACACTTTTTTGTGGACACTCCTCCTTTCCATCCAAAGCACTTTGTTGTTCTGTCCTTTTATCTTCTAATTTCACTTCGGATTTAACTAAATCTACTTTCACTTCCACAGGAGGCTCTTCACTCTTAATAGGTTTTTCAGTTTTAGGTTCCGGGGTTACTTTTACACTCGCGGGGGCCACAGGTTCTTCTTCACTTTTACACGAATTTCTTCTACCGTTAACCCTGGGTTGTGAAGCCACCGGCGCCGCTGTTGCTGTCGGTTTTGGCGACGCCAATTTAGGAGGAGATAATTTAGCTATTTTGGTGGGAGGCGGACTGCTACTGCTACCAGGACTGCTGGTGGTTATCGTCACACCAATCTTACCTGATTCTTTCGACAAAACCTCCGCCTTACGTTTCGTTCCCACCGCATCCTTCCTATTTAATATCGGAGTATTGTCCTCACTGCTGGAGCTGCTACTATTTTCGGCTTCCACATTACTGCTGACAACCGTAGGTAAAACGACCTCTTCCACAACTTCCTCGTTGGCTGCCGACCGTGCATTTTCGTCTACTAACCTTGAGATGGCTTCGGGTTTACTCGAACCCTTGTTTTTCGAAGTCCCTTCCTCCTGACTTTCTTCACCACTAACATGGCCTTCGTCTTCAGTCTCAGGGAGTTGTGTCTGTTCTGCCGGTCGCTCCTTCTTCTTTGGACCCCTTTTATTCGGCGTTGCATCAGACTTTTGTGAACGTTCGTACAAATCAATCAAACGACTGTCTAAAATATTTTCTTCAGGTTCCCACGTATTGTGCTTCTGACTCCAACCCTTCCACTTGACGAGGTACTCCACACCACCCTGTTATAACACGAAATACAAAAGTTGAGAAATGTTTCAGAGTGCAATAACCACTTTGTGCAAATTTTCCAACCAAATTTGGTTATGACCCACATACATATAAATCGAGCGAATAATTAAGTTTTGCAAGGTTAAATTTGGAAAAATGGGATTTAAAAAGGTAAAAAATGTAAAACTTACTCGTCTAATCCTCTTTTTCATAATCCGTTCAGCTGCATAAACCCGATCGCCCAACTCCATTGTTGTTGTTATTATGCAAATTATTTAAGTTAACAGGATAAGTTTCAAGCCCACTTTAATCAAACATAATATCCATAATCAATTAAATAAATTATCAATTACATGTTGCGTATATTTATACGCAAGCATTTCAAAGTATAAACAAAAACTTTCCAACCACTTAACACGGTCGACATCTTTACGCTGGTGTGTACGACCAGTGTTGCCAGTTCGTTTTTCAAAATAATTCACACCAAAAAATTACGTCTTACCATAATAAAAAGAATGAAAAAACACTTTTTAGCGGTTTTGATGTGCTAATAGAAAATAATAAAAATTAAAGTAGGCTAATATTTTGTAAACGAACAAAAAGTTTATTGTTACAATAAAATGTATAAGGTTGGGACAAAAATATGGTCCATCCAATGGATTACGGTAGAGTCATAAATTATCTTAATCCCAATTTATGATCTCTCTTCATCATAATAAATATGACAAAAATATTTGAAGCAATAAACCTCAGGTATATAACTCTAATGCAGGCTTGACTTTATATTTTTATTTGAGCTTCTTAAAATTAATTTATTAATTGATGGGAAAAATAAACTACGAACGTCTAAAATAATATTGAGAATAGCGAAATGTGACACAACACATGACTGTCCCATTTGAAATAGTAAAAGTAAATATAGTAACAAATTAAATTTTTTAATTTCCCTTCCAGGCTTTTTTTTTATCATTCCGCAGGCAGATGCGGGCCTTTATTCCTTTATATTTTAAATGACCATACAACAATCTGTAATTTCTTATAAAAGAATTGTTCTTGGGACGAATTGAATCTCGTTAATCCATTCATGCTCTTCATTAAAAATCAACAAAATGCAAATAAAAGAGGTTCCACGATCACAATATTATACCTTTAAATCGAAATTCTGATGTGCCTACGCAGAGTTAGTTTTTGATTCGATTATAATACGTAAATGGGAAAATTAAATAAAATTTTCAACTTGCGATTATACCTAATAGATTTACTATGTCCTTTTTACCAGTGGCGTAACTACAAATTTAGGACCCGGGTGCAAGAGCTATGATCTCGATTGAGAGGTGTGCGATTTAAAAATAAGAAAAACAAGACTTGGTCGTATATAATGCAGTTTAACGGGGGCCCAAACCATTGGGCTTGGAGCCATCCGTCCCTCTGCCCCCTCACAGTATTTACACCACTGTTTAAATACCTCCCTCGGTTGCACGCTAATTTCGTCACATTTCAGGGTGTTTAGCGGGCTTGTCCACATTAGACAATAGAAAATAAAAACACTTAAAAATGAATTCACAGCTATACGTCACTGATGTGATCTAATAAGATCGAAACATGTCTGTCGTTGTTGTATTTTGGTTATAATTGATTTACTTTCGAATTTTTTAAAAATGAAATAAAATTATGTATTTTGTAGTTTATATTTCTGAAAAAATTTTCCCCCGACCTGAGGGTACCTTTATAAATAAACAATTGAAAAACCGGGTGCTATGGAATACCCCCCAGCCGCAAGTAAGCAAACGATGTCTTCTCAAGAATTAAATTTGTATCTTTATCAATTTTAAAAAATCATATCGTTACTTCCTTGTGATGGATGGGGGGTATTCCATACGCCTCCCCCCCCATATCCCTCGGTTTTACGCCCAGTTCTTCACATTTTAGAGATAAAATTTGTTTTGATTTAACGACGCTTTTAGTTACATAAATAAAGATAAAAACTCTTTTGTTTAAACGGGCCGCGGGGTGGGGGGTAGTGCAAATTAACCCGCTTGCTACAGGCGCTTTTACCTTTGTTACGGCTTTGAAGGAAGGGGTATATACAATTTTATTAATAACTGGGCGGTTCGGCGGTCTATGACCGCCTTCACCTCCCATAAGTGTTGGATGTGGTTGTTCGGCTTCACAGGGTGGATGAACAATGGGAATCTTGTTAATCCATTCATGCACGTCACCATTAATTAGATAGTAGGTGATAAATCCCTTTTGGACAGGATTTCTATAAAACCCGTTTTTAGTGCTCACGTACGCCATCCAATAAGGAATTTGTGTCCAAAATTTCATGCTTCTAGACCCACCCGTTTAGGCTGTGCGTTGTCAGTTTTGGTTTTTATTAAGTAGATTGTATAGCACATTTTTAGACAATTATTAAAGTAGTACATTTTTAAAGTAGTTTTTAGGATTTTTTATTTTTTCAATATTTTGTAATCCATGGGGAGTCATTAGTAATTACTGTGTTCATTCGCGTATCGCGCACACTGGTAGTTACGCCACTGTTTTTTACTGCTCCTTGCCTTGTAAAAGGAACTTTGAAACAAGGAAATCCACAAGGACATTTCTTTTATGGGGGGTAAAATAATTAACGTTGTCAAGAAAACAGCGAGCCTTTTCTTGCAAAAAAAAATGTTTGTGGAAATTATTGCAATTTATTCATTCAAAATATTATTTTCGATTTTTTTTAGTTTCTATGTAACTTTAACTTTTACGTAACTTTTGGTTTTAACGTAAAATTTCATTTTAATAGTTTTTTTTGATAGCTGGTTCTGGTTTTTAATAAGGCATCCTAAAGACTCACAAATACACACAATAATAGTCTTTACATTCCTGAGGGAATATGACTCTCTTTATTTATTTTTGGAATTTCCCAAAATTCCCGGAAGGGGAACCATCAAAAAGTTTACATTTTACAAAAGGCTTTTTATAAGTGCCCCCCCCCCCGAAATGAAATCCTGGCTACGGGCCTGGTCAATCGCATTAATTTACCAGGTTTTCTATTTCTTGCATTGCTTCTATAATTTTATTTCTCTTAACTTTATCAAAGGCTTGTTTAAAATCAATGAAGATCATATTTATTATGTTCTCGGCTTCTCTCGATAATGTACCTCGCTACACATAATAATATCATCTATCGTCGATTTGCCTTCCATAAAACCACATTGGTATTCTCCTATTTTATTTTTCATCGCAATTTTAATGCTTCTGTTTATTATCGTTGACAGTACCTTATATTATAATAATAAATATGTTACATTGAGAAGTGTGATTCTTCTATAATTCTCACACTGATGTCAGAGTCTCCCTTTTTCTTTATTGTAACAATTATCCCTTCTTTCCATTTTTTTTTGACAGGGGACTTTCCGTTTTTCATGTTTTTAATCGTCTCTGTAACTTTTTCATATGTTGGGTTTTCCATTTGTTGTTCATATTATTGCATTCTTCTTCTGTCGCTTCATTCAACTATTTACGAAAATATTCCATCCATATCTGTTTTATTTTCTCTGTGTCGTTCTCTATACTTTATTTTGTTTTGTCTCTATTTCTTTTGTCTTAGGCCGACGACTATAAAACTATTTATCTTGCCGATAAATTTATCTAGGAGATTAATTTATATTCGTGCAACTTCGGATTTACATTTATTTTTGACACATGAGGTGAATTAAATGCCATATTTTTAATTTTAAACACATTTTCGTATTTGTTATTAATTATAATATCAATTTTTGCTGTAAGATAACGTACATTTTACTATTATCAATATTTATAATAGTAATCATATTATTATTAGTTAATACTTTATATGACAAATTAAAATATATTTATTAATGACTCCGTTGGCCTTGTGGTTAACAAGTCGGCTTTCATTTTGTCATTCCGGGTTCGATCCTCACCAGAATCATATTTTTTTATTTAAATTTTTATTTAAGTATTATATTATTATAATAAGGGCCGACCTAAATGTATCTACTAGACTAATAATTAGTTTTTTTAATTTATGAATCTCCTAGGTAAATTTGTACGTAGGTAAAGCACCATTCACAAACTACAAATTTAACTAGGAGATTCATAAATTAAAAAAACTAATTATTAGTCTAGTAGATACATTTAGGTCGGCCCTTATTATAATAATATAATACTTAAATAAAAATTTAAATAAAAAAATATGATTCTGGTGAGGATCGAACTCGGAATGACAAAATGAAAGCCGACTTGTTAAGCACAAGGCCAACGGAGTCATTAATAAATATATTTTAATTTGTCATATAAAGTATTAAGGTTCTAGATCAATTGGACTAGATCAGTGATGGCGAACCTATGGCACGTGTGCCATTGATGGCACGCGACACAATATTTTGGGCACGCCACCGATAAAAAAATACACTATTAAATATTATATTTAATTATCTGATGGCACGTCTATGGCCTCATTAAACATTTCTTTAGAAAAAATGGCACGTTGATACATAAAGGTTCGCCACCCCTGGACTAGATCATAAAATTCAACAGATGTCACTAGTTATTTTATGATATTTGATTGGTACATTTTATTGAAATTTATAAATAATATAATTCAACAGATGTCAGTAATTATTTTATGATATTTCATTGGTTAAATTTGAAATTTAATGCAAATCTCTTCAATTCTCGTGTCAAGTTCAATTCAAAAACGACTTATCCTAGGAAGTTGAAATTTTCTTAATTTACGTAAAATATGATTTTACTTAACATAAGCTATTTTATATTTATGACTAAAGTGTATTTTATTGAAAACTGAAACAAAATTTGTTTTATATTAATTTTTTTAAAATAAGAAATAGCTTATGTTAAGTAAAATCATAGTTTACGTATATTCTGAAAATTTCAACTTTCTACGATTATTCGTTTTTGAGTTGAACTTGACACGAGCTCAGCGCCTATTGATCTGCCACCTTAACTAATAATAATATGATTACTATAAATATTGATAATAGTAAAATGTACGTTATCTTACAGCAAAAATTGATATTATAATTAATAACAAATACGAAAATGTATTTAAAATTAAAAATATGGCATTTAATTCACCTCATGTGTCAAAAATAAATGTAAATCCGAAGTTGCACGAATATAAATTAATCTCCTAAATAAATTTATCGGCAAGATTAATTTTATTCCCACCGTTATAGTCTCCGCCCTTAATCGTGTCCTGCGTTCTGCTCCTTCAGTTTTTCGTAAAAAGATTTTTTAAATTATCAATTGACACCTCAAAGTCGGAATTGTCAATTGCGACTTTTAAATCAGGGAGACGGTCATTGCCTTGCAGCTAACGCAGCTGGATGTGAATGCGGGGCATCGGATTCAAACCTGGGGAGAGTCAAACTTTCGTATGACTAGTCTCCGTGCTTCGGAAAGAACGTTAAGACGGTGGTCCCCTGGGTTAGTGAATTGCCACCTTTAACATAAAGACCAGGATACATTCATATCTGAAGGCAAGCCTAGCAAGCTACCTAATGGATGTAAACTATTCATATGATCATGGAACTAACACTGCCAAGGAAAACGACGCAGATGTTGGAAATAAGAAGAAGAAGAAATCAGGGAATCAACAACTGATTACAACATTTCTTTTTCATTTCATTTCATTTAACATTTCTTCGATACTATTGTAAAGTATAAATAAGCAAAAAAAAAATATCTTGACAAAATACAAAAAGTCACGTATAATAAGGGTTAATAAGTATTAATTTGTTGAAAAAATTATAAGGTGCTAGCTTTGATTTTTGAGAGCTGTTATGTTAGATTATAGATAATGAGGCTAGGTTTTTAAGTAAAAATATTAATTGGGACGGGGCAAAAATTTCCATTCTCATTTTTTCAATACCTAATTGATTTATTAATATTAAAAATTTCAAGTGAATTGGATCACACACAAAACTGTCCGCACATCCAGACGTTGTTCCAAAAATCGTTCACGATCAAAATGATACATTTGAATAGAAATGCTAATTTTTGCCTCGATTACCAATACTTTCCATTACTACATAAATGGCCTAGTAAAAAGTAGAGAAAGTAAAAAAATGGGACGTTCTAGAAAATTTTGAGACCAGCATCCTCAAACTAAATAAATTTGAGATGATTTCTTAAATTGTCAGATCATCTTCAAATTTTTCAAATTAATTTATTTCCAATGATCAGTTTTTTGTGTAACATCAAAATTATGATTAAGAAAATTAGCAATGAAAGAGTACTACTAGCAACTAAAGAAGAAAAGGTGGAGCTAATTCGCAGAAACCAAAACTCGTACAGTCGTGCTTATGTTGGTGTCACGCGATTTCTACTGCGCCGGTATTTTTCTTCTTTAGTTGCTAGGGTGAAATATTTACTTATTAGTGGTTGGGAGTGGCTAATGTGCAGAAACGAATATACGTCATTTCGGTTCTATGTTTGTGTCAATTGGTGGAATTGGGTGTAAAGCGTTCTCCCTCTACATTTACCGCGCAAGCCCGTAAGTACTTTTTTCTAGTACTCTAGAAAAAAAGAAGGAGCTAATGTGCAGAAACCAAAACTCGTACAATCGTGTTTATGCTGGTGTCAATTGATGGAATTGGGTGTCACGCGATCTCTACTGCGCCGGATTTTGGCTGCGCCTTTTCTTCTTTTTTTGGAACTACTCTACTACGATACCATCTAGAAAATAAAATAATAACACAGTAGTGCCGAGTTTATGGGCTGGAAATTTTGAAACATAAATTTTTCTTTAAATTTGTAAAGATTATTAAAAACCATAACGTTAGAAGACCCAACAGGAATAAATTATTCGAAAAAAACTATTAAAGCCCTGTTCACAAAAAATTTTTGTTCCATAGAAACCATAAAATTTTAACAATAACAATGGATTGTGGCAATACCTATATTTTTATTATTTTTACTTACTGTGATTATTTTTGCACAGAAATCGAAAAAAAGGTCACCGTCATCAAGGAAACGGTGAGACTAACAAAAAAGTTGTCTTGAGCTTTTCTCGTAAAAAATTACTTTGTAAGTTATCTCAATAAATATAAAATTGAGGACGCGCATGAATGGATTAACTAACGTGATTCCTACTGTCCACTCAAAAAAATTAGTTATTATTAAATAAGTGCAGTCATTGGCGCAACTAGGGTCAAAAGTTTGGGGGGGCTAAACAAATATTTTCGAACAATTTTTTTAAGTAGGTGGGTAAAAATAACGAAAAATTGGGATATTTTGGGGGGGCTTAGACCCCCCTAGCCCCCCACCCCAGTTGCGCCTATGAGTGCAGTAGAGTAACTACCAGTGAGTGCGGTGTGCTAATGAACTATAAAATCCTAGGGGCCCGAGGCAATGTAAAGTAAAAAATAATGGAACAGTGCCAATCTCCTTCAGGTGCGATGGTCCGGTCGATGTATGCTGCTCGGAGCAAATGTAGGTGAGCGATCAAAGAAGTTCATTTATGAAATAAGGTGAAGAAAGGTTGTTTAAAGAAATTTTCGGGAAAAATGATTACGTTTTGAAAAAAAATGGCAAGTATTGCAAGTCAGCCGTCTTGTTACTCTACTGAACGGTACTCCTTTTTCTAGAAACGTACAATGCGGGTAAGAAGGGTGGGGGAAACAACGCAATTCGTGCGTCAATATGTATGATTTTAAAATAGGGGTAAAAAAGGCCAAAGATTTATGTGTCTAGAGGCGGCATTTCAAATATGTACTTGCATCATATTATTGACAAAATCTACCGCAGGGTCCTGACCAGCGATTAGGATATCTAATGAATTTCTAAATTGTTTAGTTTAGCCTCTCCCCCCCCCCCAATAATTTAGGAAATTGGAAAAAAGTAGGCACAATCACTCAAAATTTGGTCAAATCACTCAAAAATTTGGTCAAGTTGGCAAAAGCCGCTAAACCTATTTTAATAGGAAAAATAGACAATTACAAAGAGTTGGCAATTTTGAATGAATGAAGTTGGCAAATGCCCCCCCCCTCAAAAAAGTTGGCTGGGCACGTCCCTGCTTATTGATAATAATTGAAAGTTTTCCAAATTTAAGCAACGCAACTGAAGCTCATCTCTTTCCAAAAACTATGACCACCACACCGTGAATGGTGCTGCTATAGTGTGTGGTCTATCATAAAATTTCAATAGCTGAAACAAAATTTTCTCAAAAAGATCCATCCCCTTCCCAGTATCACACTTTGCCGAGTAGGACGGGTCTAAGGCTCTTCTAGGGGATATCTTGAGTTAGTTCAGCGTTAGTCAAAACGGCTCGGAGCGTAGGAGATCGAAGAGTGGAGCGCGGAGAGTCGATTTTGACAACGCAACTACGGTAAATCTCGGATCCATCATCGTTAAATCAATAATTAGAGCTTATATTTTTGGGAAAATTTTGCTTCAGCTGTTGAAATTTTATAGTAAACCGCACACTATAGCAGCACCGTCACCTTTTTCAACACTTTCATTGAAGATTTTTTTAATTTCTTTGTATATGTTAGTTACTGTATGGCTCCTTATTGGCCTCTCTAATACACCTACCCCAAAATTATATAAATAACCACCGTTGTATACGCTAAAATACAATTTATTTAGAAAAGTGGTGAAAATAAAGATTATTCTGTTTTTCATAGTTTTTTTAGATCAAATTTCAAGATGTATACTTATTACATATATTATGATAATATTTGAATTACAATCGCACATTGATTATTTTCAATAGTTTTGTTATTTCTAATTTCTATTGTTAAAATCGCCTTTTTATAAAAATATTTTTTATGATACCTTATAATTATGTTTATCCCAATATTTTATCTTAAATCAATCACCTATAAAGATAAAAAGTTATCATATGTATTTAATAAATTGTTCACGCTCTTTTGTTATCAAACGTATTTTGAAAATCTGATCTCTTATTAAATTCTTTAACTGGTGTTAACGTGATTGAATTCTTTTGGTAATTACGCTAATTATATTTTTATTAAATTTTTATAATAATTATAGTAGTTGACCTTTCGATAGTTAAAATAAGAAATTATTATGGAGGTTCTTCGGTTTCAATACTTTTCAAAAATCATCAAAATCTGTTGTTACACATTTTTTGTGGAGCACTAATCTTAAAGCAAATTTAAATTGGTTAGCCTTTGGAGGTTGGAACTTTTTGAAAAAAATGTATAAGTACAAAAATGGAAGCTTCCTTTAAAAGGAATCAAATTTATTGTTAACCCATGTATGGTACTTTAGTATCTCCAGTATAATTAATTTTCAAGTTCGGCAAGTTTATAAACAATATTGAATCTTTCAAACTTTAAACCACTGTTGCCTCGGCTTAAATTAGTACTTAACTTGACAAAATTAAAATATATTAACTGCTAAAAATCTCCCGTTTCCAATTTAATCGTAGTATAAATTATTGGAAATTGTCTTGTAACAGTTTTTAATTTTATAAATTACAGTCACGTTCTTGTTATACGGACACTGACCGACTGAACATTTTTCGTTAACAATAATTTATTCGAATATCAATTAAAATAATAAATAATTTGTAGTACACCTTTTTCATTAGTGCAATTTATTGAAACGGAAAGCATGTGATTCTAATGCTTTGTTGTTGTGTTTCAGCAAGTATTTAAAATAGTTTTTAATCAATGAAACTGATTTTCGTTTGTCTGTTTGTGGGTAAGTAACATTAAAGTTAATTGTTTTAAATTTTGTTCATCAATTTTACCTTATTAGGTTTCGTGAAAGCACAAGATTTCCTCGAGTTTCCCCAACTTGCATTATGCGAAACAGTGAAAAATTGGTAAAACAATTTTTTTTTTAAACTCTTTCGAATTGAATAATTTTTAGGACTTGTCCAAACCGAAACGTAACATTTTTTATTCACACTCGCGAGAACCAGCATAATGGCGAACAAGTTTGGATTGGAAAAAATTTGGAAAGTTCCAATTTGCTCGAAACCAGCTATAACCCATCATTTCCCTCTAAAATTATAATCCATGGATACAATTCTGATATGACGATGACAAATCAAATAAAGGATGGTAATTTATTGAATATCTTTGAATTTTTCTAATTTTTAATTTTAGCATACTTTTTGCGAGGTCATTATAACATTTTTTTTGTGGACTGGCGTGAATTGGCCAAAGGTCCTTGTTACCCCGCAGCTGTTTACAATTCCGAACCTGCAGGAAAGTGTGTGGCCGAATTAATAAAAAAACTACAACAGTATCAAAGAGAAATTCATTTGATTGGATTTAGTTTAGGTAACACCACTGGCTACTTATTTCTTGGGCAATTATAATCTAGCGATTTTAGGAGCTCATGTCGCAGGATTTTCTGGTGGTTACTTGGGAGAAAATAAAGTTCCTCGTATCACAGGACTTGACCCTGCACTACCTGGATTCGCCCTTCGTGAGTTGGAAAAGAAACTTGATCCCCAAGATGCAGAATTTGTCGATGTGATTCATACCAACGCTTTCATACAAGGTATCGTACAAGAGTCAGGCCATATTGATTTCTATGCAAATGGAGGTAATTCTCAGCCTGGATGTTGGTCTGAAAAAAGTGAGATCCAATTTTTGTAAAAAGAAAAATATATTTTATAATGATAACATAATTTTGTTTTTAGATCCATTGTTTTGCAGTCATCACAGATCGATCGAATATTTTATGGAATCGATAAATTCAAAAGTTGGGTTTTGGGGTTGGCCTTGTTCTTCTTATTGGGAATATTTATTGGGACTTTGTGCTTCTCGTAAACCACAAACCCTTATGGGCGAAGATGTTAATCAAACAGAACGTGGAACTTACATGTTTGTGACTAATCGCGCCAAACCCTTTTCAATTGGAAGATATTTTATAGATTTTTTTGAAACAAATGCTCTCCTAGGAAAAAAGTAAACATATAATTTTTATCATTATTGTTTTTTTATTAAAATTGAATATCGTAGTTTTATATAATATTATAACCAGAGTCTGATGAAAAGCAAAATTTTTTTTTCGTAAAATCAATAGTGGATTGAACACGTCAAGAATTTGAAAAATTGTGTACGCGCCGATTCTTCATTCAAATCAATCATTTTACTATTTAAATCTCAATCTGTCTATCTGTTAGTAACACAAAAAGTCACGTACGACCGAATTGACACAGAACAACACAACACACAAAACAGACATGTTTTAATCTTATTAGATTTCATCCATCAGTGCTATTCAGTTGCGAATCTTTAGAAGAACTTGAATTAATTGTTTACCTTATGTAGATATTTCATTGATGAAATAAACTATTTATTTTTCGCGCCCTCAAACTGTGAACAAATAATTTTTAAATTGGTAGAGCCATATTCTAAATAATATGTTGAGTAGGCTGCAGCCTAGAGCGGCAAATTTTAAAAGTAAAAGTAAAAAATAATAAGTATTTTATTACACAAAAATATTTTTTTCAAATAATGTTCATTTTTTGTATAACTTTTATAAATTCTAGCTGGAAAAGCCTTAAAATTCATCATTGTGAACTAAAATCCCCGGAAATTGGGAAAAACCCCTCTCCCCTCCCAACGGCCTAAGGCCGACTACTTGTTGACCTTTGGCCAACCACTACACACTCCTTAATATTTTTGTTAATTAAAGGGCCGCAAATATTAGCCTACAGGCTGCAAATTGGTAAATCCGGCCCTGTATCTAGATCTAGACGTTTATGTAGTTGCAAAATATAAGATAAATATTTGATTCCGTGCAAAAAAGTTTTTTCATTACATTTTAAACATGACAATGTTTAAAAATAGGCACCAATTAAAAAATGAAAGCCCCTATTTTTAAACAGTTTGATTTTTTAATTCGTAAGAACCAAAATTAAAATTTAAAAAAAAATTTTGAATCTTTATTTTTGAATTGGCCTATGTTTAAAAATTTTAATTAGTTTAATTATTTTTAAAAATTTTAATTTTGGTTCTTACGGATGCCGCCTTTTTTATTAAATTAAAAAATCAAAATATTTAAAAACTAGCTGGATATCCGGCTTCGCCCGGAGTTTTATAAAAAATAAAATACTTTTTCGCGTGCATATAGAAAGAATTTGTGTTAGTGCATTACTAATTAATTTTGGTTTCGGAATTTATGTTCAATTCCTCCAGTGGATGCATGCATGTTAAATAATAAATTTACCTTGTTAGATTACATTAATGTCATTAATTAGCCTTCAAGAGATTTTGTACAATATTACGAAACACTTGGCTTGAAGTTGTTCTATTGAGTTCACAATATTGCAAAAATCTTTTGATAGCTTGATTGTGGCAGTGCTGGGTTCTTTGCAAAGCCGTCCATCTCCTAAAGCAAGCAATTGATCAGCAAATCGTCGGACATTGACATCTTGCTGTAAATAAACCCTAATGCTTGTAGTTAATTTTAAAATTTTAACATGTCTCCAAAGCTGGGATGATTTAAGACTCATCATGACTTAAGCTCATCAGCTATTGTTCCTCTAGGAATAATAGGAAGCGTTTGCTGCTATTCCAGAAGAAGCCATGGCAATTGCAATATCCGATTGAAACCGTATTTTAGAAAGGAGCAAAAAATTAATAAACAAATGTATTAATAAGTTTTTAGTAATTAAAATAAAGTTTTTGGTAAAATGAATTAATGACACTCCGAATCAAAAATAAGTACCTACATTAAAAAATAATGAATATTTCGTGCAAATTAAAAAATTAATTTTGAATATTCATGCGAACTTTCCTTGGTTTGATATTCATTTTGAGTCTTGGATCCTTATGGAGAAGATATCTTCTTAACTTTATAATGAAGAGGTCTTTGGAGTCAGTTGTAATGGAGTGATCCAAGAACAATCAACCTATGTAAGTGATTTTATTTGTAAACGTTCTTTGTGTTTCATCAACAATTTAAGGTGCATGTCACCAGCCCCCCCCCCAATCGAATTTTGGAGTAAAATTTGTGTCAAACGTTTGAGCATCAATGAGCTTCCAATATTTTCGTTTGAGCCTCAACCGTCGCGGAGTTATTCGCGAAAACTGGGGGGGCTGGAGACATCTGCCCCCCCCAAGTGGAATTTTGGGTTGAAAATGGTGTCAAACGTTTGAGCATCAATGAGCTTCCAAACTTTTCGTTTTAGCCTCAACCGTCGCGGATTTATTCGCGAAATACTTGGGACGGGGACTGGGAGACATGTTTTTCTATTTTCGTTCCTATTTCGAATTTTTCCGTGAAATTGATGTCTATCGATAGAGCTTCGTTTGAGCTTAAATGAGCTTCCATTCCCATAATTTTATTTTCATTTTCTGCAAAGTTACGAATATTTTAAATTTTGAGTACTCCGAGCAAGTTCCGTTCAATAACCCTCAATTTTAAATCTATTTTATCAGATTAAAATTTTCGATCCGATTAAAGAAAACTTTCTATAATTGTCTATTTTCATAGGAAAACTTGCCAACTTGACCAAATTTTGAGTAATCTTGCCAATTTTTTTATAACTTTCTGAAATATTGCAGTTTGAGGCTCCCCCCCCCCCCATTTCCATATTTTAACTTTATTTAATTGTTGAAATAAAAAGTTGTAGTCACAGTGAAATTTTTCACCTTGTAGATTTGAACCATGAACATTCCAGGTTAGAGCGGCTGCGCTACGTTTAATTTCAGAAACAATAAAATTAGGCCCGGTACATTTAACTTATTGATCGTCCCCCATATAATGTATTTTAAAAATGTTGCTTTAAAGTTTTTATGGTATTGTAGAAAGTATGGGTAGGTATTAGTATACCTCTACGTTTTATCGTATTATGAAAAAATATTTATAAACTTTTGCGCGATAAGTTGGTGCGGTCGTTTTGTGGTCTACCAATTTATAAAGGCCAATTATGTAAAATAACTCGTGATTAATGTAACTTGACAAGATCTGTCAGTAATCTTTCATTATAAAATGTACCTAATGTTAGAATATTTGCTTACAGTTACTTTTACAGTTGAAATGAATTTTTTAGTGAAATTTTTGTGTTTGCTTATTTTTGGTATAGGTAATCGATTAAAATGTAATAAAAAGTTACAGATCAAAATGATGCATTGTTAAAACAGTTTCAGATTCAAGGGCAATCACATTTAAATCGAGATTTAACGATGATAATTATAGAAGGTCGCTGTTGAGAACACGAAGAGGAATTGTTAGATTAGGAACATGCCATAGTGTCGCGTACAGGTGATTATCAAAAATTATACCTGTGTCAAGCTAGCACCCCCACTTTTTCCAAATTAAAAAAAAAATAGTTAGGAATTTTGTGTAAATTATGTGTAAATTTTGTGTGCAAAAAAAAAATTTTGTGCTTTCTTTGTTTTAAAGTTATGACCATTTTAATGGTGGGGGTGCTGGCTTGACGTCAAGCTAACACCCCCACCTTCATAACTTTGCAACCAGTTATGCTACGCCAAAAATAAACATACCAGAATTTTGTGTAAATTATGTGTAATTGTGTGTACCAAAAGAAAATTTTGTGCTTTCATAGTTTAAAAGTTACAACCATTTTAATGGTGGGGGTGCTGGCTTGACGTCAAGCTGGCACCCCCACCTTCATAACTTTGCGACCAGTTATGCTACGCCAAAAATAAACATACCAGAATTTTGTGTAAATTATGTGTAAATTGTGTGTACCAAAAGAAAATTTTGTGCTTTCATAGTTTTAGAACTATAACTACTTGGCGCATGCTGGCGCGGTGCCGACTCCCAGTAAGTTGTATCACCCAAGTATTTAAGTATTTCATGCCGTAGTCGCGCACTGATATTGAAACAGTACCAAGGATACAAAGACAATATTTCGTAATGCTTTACTGCATGAGCATTTAATTAAAAATACATTAAAAAATTGTAAATTTTACGGTCGCGACATCTGTTGAATCATGTTTATTTGCAGGAGCTCTTAAGGGTGGGATTCACACGTCCGATTGGCGTCAAACTAGCACCCCCACCTGAATAATTTTGCAACCAGTTATGCTACGAAAAAAATAAACATATCAGAATTTTGTGTAAATTATGTGTAAATTTTGTGTACAAAAGGAAAATTTTGTGCTATCATTGTTTTAGAACTAAAACTACTTTAAATCGTTGCACGTCCAGCTAGAAAAATTATTTTCATAGTACTCTAAGTAATAGAAAGCTTTTTATTTTAAGGGCAATGTCCAGTACTACCCCCCTATACAGTGTGAATATTTGTGTTTCTGTCATTTATTTCCAGGACGTTACAAAAATTTAAATAATTGCTAGCATTACAAAATCTTTCAACACTTTTTTATATAAACACGCTAAAGGAAGTTGATTTATTTATTGGAAAACCATGTTATTCGAAAATTAGAACATGGGAATCTCCCCCCTCCCTCCAACCGTAGTTTTCGAATTATGCGATGTTCAAATAAGTAAATCAATTTCTTTTAGCGTTTTTGCATAAACTAAAATTGTAAATATTTCGCGAACGGTATTTGCACAAACGAAAATTTTGAATGCACAAACGTACACAAACGATGCACAAACGATTAACATAAAATTTTATGCAAAAATCGAAATGGGGGGGGGGCTGGCATTTCCCCAGCCCCCCAAACTTGTTTCTTAAATAATTCGCGAACGGAGATTGCACAAACGAAAAAAATGTTTGCACAAACCTACACAAACGATGCACAAACGAATGACACAAAAATTTTTCCAAAATTCGAAATGGGGGGGGGGGGCTGGGGAAATGGACCTGTAGCATTGGACATTGCTATTAATAAGAGCTTGTTACATTTAAAAAGCAAATTACTTTGCATATATAATAAGTTGTGGATGAACTAATGTCCTTCCTGAATCCTGATACTAACTCGGCTTCAGTTTTCAAACCATCTAGTTTCACCCAGGTTTTACTGTTCCTGAAGGAAATTCCATAGTAATGGCCAATTTGACTTTCAGGTTGTGGAGGTTCAAAGTGGACCACCCCTTTCAATTTATAATTTGTTAAAAATGGTAAATTTATATTTTCAAGAATACTGCAAAGGGAGGAATACTCCACTCTGGGAGCAGATTATAATCTTTGGAATTAAAAATTTCAAGAGCCACAATATCTCCGGTCTTTGATATTGTGACGTTTTGAAAGCCTGAACAGTTTGGTTGTGTGCATGGGCGGTGCCTTCTTTACAATATTTCGTTTTCTATAATATGTAAATTATAGTCTTCATGTAAAAAGCCTTTTCGCTAATTGGTTTAACCTGAAATTCAATAAAAATTCGTGACATACATTTCGGACTATCACAAGTCAACGTCTCTTCGAAGCTGGGAATCTTTTTAAACAAACCCGATTTATCTCTGTTTATCCGATAATCCCATAATCAATACTTCATTTATATCATCCTAAAACAATGATAGTACGAAATTTTCCTTTTGTACACAAAATTTACACATGATTTACACAAAATTCTGATAAGTTTATTTTTTGCGTAGCATAACTGGTTGCAAAGTTATTCAGGTGGGGGTGCTAGTTTGACGCCAATCGGACGTGTGAATCCCACCCTTAAGAGCTCCTGCAAATAAACATGATTCAACAGATGTCGCGACCGTAAAATTTACAATTTTTTAATGTATTTTTAATTAAATGCTCATGCAGTAAAGCATTACGAAATATTGTCTTTGTACCCTTGGTACTGTTTCAATATCAGTGCGCGACTACGGCATGAAATACTTAAATACTTGGGTGATACAACTTACTGGGAGTCGGCACCGCGCCAGCATGCGCCAAGTAGTTATAGTTCTAAAACTATGAAAGCACAAAATTTTCTTTTGGTACACACAATTTACACAAAATTCTGGTATGTTTATTTTTGGCGTAGCATAACTGGTTGCAAAGTTATGAAGGTGGGGGTGCCAGCTTGACGTCAAGCCAGCACCCCCACCATTAAAATGGTTGTAGCTTTTAAACTATGAAAGCACAAAATTTTCTTTTGGTACACACAATTACACATAATTTACACAAAATTCTGGTATGTTTACTTTTGGCGTAGCATAACTGGTTGCAAAGTTATGAAGGTGGGGGTGCTAGCTTGACGTCAAGCCAGCACCCCCACCATTAAAATGGTCATAACTTTAAAACAAAGAAAGCACAAAATTTTTTTTTTGCACACAAAATTTACACAAAATTCCTAACTATTTTTTTTTAATTTGGAAAAAGTGGGGGTGCTAGCTTGACACAGGTAAAAATTATTCTTCCGAAAGTAAACAGTCAGAAAATTATTCTAGAAATTGCTTCAACTCGAGCATAAATTTCGTCCTCTACACTCATCAAAATGCATCTCATGGAGAGACTATTCAAATTCACGCAACATTAAAAGAATCGAATCTATTGGAAACAAATTTCAACGTTTCCTGGCCTACAAAAATCATTATTCATGGATTTAATTCGGACATGTTTTTGGGTGATTTAGTCGATATAAAAAACGGTAAGCATTTTAATCCAAACTTAGAAATCTGGTAAGGCGTGAAAAAAATAGCAGAAAAAGAGAACATTTTATGAAGTTTTCATTGAAATTACGACCAGGAATTTTCAGTTCTAGCTTTTGTGCATGTTTGAGCTAACGCACAGTATTATGTGAAGATCAAACTTTTAGAATACTTAAACGGTACTACTAATTTGGTCAACGTTATTTTTGTGGACTGGAGCGAGTTATCCAAAGGTCCATGCTATTCATCAGCAGTTTGGAACACTAGATTTGCCGGAAAATGCACAGCAGAACTAGTTGACGCTATACGCCAAGTTGGAAATTCAGAAGTGCATTTGATTGGTTTCAGTCTTGGAGCTCACGTTGCGGGATTTACAGCAGATAATGTAAAGTCAGCAAAAATTTCAAGAATAACGGGATTGGATCCAGCTTGGCCTGGCTTTACGTTTGCTGGTAACAAGAAATTGGATCAAAACGACGCAAAGTTCGTCGACATTATTCACACAAATGCGTTAATACAAGGAATGGTGCAAAAATGTGGACATGTAGATTTTTATGTTAATGGGGGTACCTTACAACCAGGTTGTGGAATGGGTAAGTTAGACAAACTTGTTTTGATTACTTTAGAAAACTTTAAACTTTTAGATATCTTTGCTTGCAATCATCATAGAGCACCAAAGTATTTTGCAGAATCCATCAATTCAGAAGCGGGATTCTTGGGTTGGCCTTGTTCATCTTACATATTCCACATTGTAGGGTTGTGTTCACCTGGAAAACCGAGAACATTGATGGGGGAAAATGCGGATAGAAGTATTAGAGGCGTTTTTTTTGTTAATACAAATAGTGACAGTCCATTTGCAATGGAAGTTTATTCAAGTTAATGTTTTTCTGTGTACATTAAAAAATATAATACAAAATTAGTTTCTACCAATTTCCTTCAAATGAATTACCATCAAACTGAGCTGGTGGCGGCGGAGGTGGTCCTCTTGGAAATGGTGGTCTAGGACCGTTGAAACCTGGTGGTGGAGGTCTCCAGTTCGGTGGAGGCCTTGCAGATGGTGGTGGAGGAGGTGGAAAGCTCCCTTGGAACGCTGGATTAGGACCTTGCCAATTTGGAGGTGGCGGAGGCATCATTCTCGGTGGCGGTGGTGCACCAGGTGCTTGTGGATTTGGTGGGGCAGGTGGTAATGGAGGGCAAGGAGCAACTGAACCAGCAGGAGGAGCGCCAGGTGGTAATGGTGGTTGGGAAGGTGGAAGAGGAGGTGGCGGTATTCCTGCAGGAAATGTTGCTGGTGGAGGCACCGGAGGAGGAGGTGGTGGGGGCATGTTTGTAGGAGTGGGTGGTGGTGGAGGCATCATACCAGCCAAGATTACTGGGGGAGGTGGAGGCGCCATTGAAATTCCTGGTGGCATCATACTCATAGGAGGTGCATCAGCAAACAACTGATGAGGTCTGTCTGCTTGTGACAAGGGATTTTGAGCAGCAAGCAAACGCTCTGCAGCTGAACCGTGGCGTTCTCCTTTTGCATCCTTTTTAAAAGCATAAGATACCGAAATGGGACGGTTGCATAAATATTGACCATTCATGGCTTCAATAGAAGCGTCAGACGCTTCAAAGCTCGCAAAATTTATGAAAGCAAAACCTTTGGAGTTACCAGTCTCCGGATCTCTCATGATCTTTGGAGTTTGTAAAATAACACCAAATGCTGAAAAGGTGTCATACAGTAACTTTTCATCTACCTCAGGATCTAAATTTCCAATAAATATATTTGCTCCAACATCCAAATTTTTCTGATGAGCCGATGCTTTATTAACCCTTATCGGCTTTCCATACAATTTTATCATGTTCATAATTTTTATTGCATAATCTGCGTCTTCTTCGCCCATGAATTCAACGAAACCGTATCCTTGGTGCATCATCGTCACCCTATCTTTCGGCATGTGAACGTTGACGAGAGGTCCAGATTGAACGAAAAGTTCCCACAGCAACGATTCGGTCACCTTATCGTCCAAACCACCAACGTAAATTGTGGCATCTAAAAGTTCAAAAGTTAGCTAAACTTAATCAAGAAATTAAAATTATTTACCTCGATTCCTTTCAGCAATCGGTCCATTAGCCATTTTTAACAGTTGCGGCTGCCGGTCAAATTCAAGTTTCACCTTATAATAATGATTAATACATCTACGGTAATAAATTGGTAATTCAACAATAACAAATTCACTCCAATCGAACAAATTAGTCTATTTCGTTTGTATTATAAAATTTAAAGTTTTATAGGTTATGTTTGGTTTCGCGACGTTTGCGTGGCAGTTTTTAACCTAAAACGTACCAGTGGCGTAGCACATCATGGGCGATTTCTTTCCTTTCTAATAGTGTAACTAGATTTTAAATTTGGCGTTCTCATTTCCTAAATAATTAAACTAAATTCTCGAATTTAGATCACGTATATCAGCTTGGATTGCATTTTTAATTATTTTTCACGTTTCCATTCATCAGCAGTTGCTTAAATTTTATTGCTCTTGAAAGTTCGTTTAATTTGAAGACATTATTACTTCGAAATTAATTTTAATTTTTAAATTTTAAGCCCTTATTAAAATAGTTTTATGTTTTACCTTATTAATAATTAGGAAATAGGGTTAAATAAGTCATTCAAGAGGCGGTCGGAGCTTAGCGGTCACGCGAGTTGACTATGAACGCTAAATACCCGGTTCGAATCCGAGTAAAGTAAGAACTTTATTCTGGACGTCTCTCCCTCGGCAGGCAATGGCAAACCACCGGGGTGTAATCTGCCATGAGAAACCTTCTCTTAGGGTAAAAAAAGGACCTAATACAAAACATATAAAGTACATAAATCGTCCCAAAATTAAAAGGTTCACCAAACCCTCTTTAGGGTAAAAGGACCGAGAAGGAAGGAAGTCATTCAAAAACATTTTCGGAGAGGGGAGGGGGTTGCAAAAGTTCTAGCTACGCCACCTAAATTATGGTTATCAAAGACGACCAAAATTACTAAAAAATATTTCTATTTTAACAAAATAGTTACGTAAATTGTACACTGGGGTTCCACAGACCCCAAGCTTGCTTTTATCGTATAAAACTGGAATGTCGAGTAAAAATAAATTGTCAAGAGGGTTATGAAACTAAATTATAAAGGTGTCGATTTACCAAAAAAATAAATACAACATTTTACAGGCGTTTTAAAATGTCGTGGGGTCCCAGGGACTCCAGTGTAGCATGCGAAAGTTAAAGATACGCCCAGGGGCGCCGCGCCCTATTGTTCAGAGTGTGCAAACACACGGGCGGCCAAAATTAGAGGCGGCCAAAATCCTAAAAATAGGGGTTAAGAAAAGAACATTTACTTTATGGCAGGAAACAAATAGTAGAAATTTAAGAAATTGTATTAAAAAACCGAAAAAAATCGGCTACAAGGGCGGCCAAATTAAACTTTGCACACGGGCGGAAGTACCCCTAGCGGCGGTCCTGGATACGCCACTGATAATTCATTGAACGACTTCGTTGAATTTTACAGCTTTTATTATTATTAACATCGTTTAAGTGGTTTAAGCGTTTAACACCAACTCAAAATTTAATTATTGCAAAAATGGAGTGCAAAAACTGGAAAATTTTGAAAAATGTACAGGGTGATTCAACAATTTAACCTTTCCTGCTTTAATTTTTACATTAAATACCTGCTCTTGATTTCTTTATTAACTTGGGTGGTAGAAAAGAGATTTATGATTGTTCTTATTTGCATTTTTAAGTAATTATTCACTATCGAACATCGAATCGACAGTTTATAAACATTTTTGACATATGACGTGCTGCAGTTGACGTATGGTTAGGTCAGTGTTTAATCGTTTAATTGACAGAATGAATCATTTACAATAATTCTTGTGTTTCCGCATAGTTTCTAACAGATTTCATCGAGAAGAATAAAAAGAGTAGCAGTAAATCTTATCAAAATGAAGCAGAAAATCGAACTCGAGCAATGTCTGCACGATTCTCCTAAATTTCGGTGAGTTTTCTTTTGTTCCACTTTTGTTTCTTGCCTTACACTTTTGTTTTTAATTTCTAGACAACTTTTGGAAGAGGAGGAAACCAGTATCGATCAGTTAGAACAGAAATTGGATAGAATCTTGAAAATGTGCGGTTCGATGATTGACACAGGCAAAACTTATGTGGCACATCAGAGGTAGGTCATTTTTTGTAGCTTTCCAATCTTTGTGACGGTTCTTTGTTTTTAGTTTGTTTGCGAACAGTTTGTGGGATTTGAGCACGCATTTTCGCGAGGATTCACAAGTTTTAGCTGCCTTGAACAAGCTGATACATAGTTTACAGGAAATGAACAAGTTTCACACAATTTTGCTCGATCAAGCTTCTAGGACCATTCTGAAAAATTTAACTTCTTTTATTAAAAAGTAAGAAATTGCATCTTTCAAAATCGCTGCGAAGTACCTAATTTTCGACTTTTAGTGATATTAAACACGTCAAGGATAGCAAAGCACATTTTGATAAAATTTCCATTGAAAATGACAATATTTTAACACGAAACTCTCAAACTCCTCGCAGTAAATTTAACGAAGTGGAGGAAGTACAAAATTTGTTAGTTGCGACACAGTCTTGTTTCAAACACCAAGGATTGGATTATGTTTCCAGTATTTGGCTCCTACAGGCGAAAAAAAGACACGAAGTCATGGATACAGTAAGTTTTCTCCAGTTGTATTAATTGTCACTTGAAAAACCAATTTTCTTATTTCAGTTGTTGTCTTACATGCGTGCCTGTTCGACCTACTACCATCAGGGATCTGATTTATGCGAAGATTTGGACCCCTTTTTTAATAAACTGGGTGACGAGGTAAGAATTTTTTTAATGTTTTGACGTTTTTAAATTGTCAAAATACCAACAGATTGCACAGTTGCAAGAAGACACATACAAAATTGAAAAGAACTTGGAGAATCGGCATTCAATTGTCAACCATCAAGAAACTAAGGCGTCTCCATCAAAAGGTGGTCTCATATACGAAGGTTATCTTTTTAAAAGGACTTCCAGCACTTTTAAGTCGTGGAACAGGCGTTGGTTTTATTTGTACGACAACAGATTGGTTTACAGGTGAGGTTTTAATATTTATTTTTGGTGTGACTAATTTTATTTAAAACGCAACTAAGCTTCCTCAGATCTCAATAATATTTTTGATATCCTATTTCTAGAAATAAAACTGACTAATAATATAAATTTTTAAGTAAGTGGTTTCCTTTTAAGGGTCACTATTTCATGTTAAATTAAGCAACTGTCTGACTTCAAGAATTTTTGTATGCTAGAATTACCTTTCATTTTATGGTGGAACCAGACCAGACTGATCAGGTATTAGGCTTTTTTATTCAAAAACAATTAGTCTTGAGAGTTGGATCAAAAATATTTATTATAAAAGCTGTATTAATAAAGAATGGAATGGTGATATTGTTATTCCACTGAGAGTCAGCATGCCAAAAAGTTTGTTTCAGAATGTTAAAACTCCAGAATTTAAATGGCACTATAGGTCAAAAGTGGTATTGTTGAAAAGATCTTTAAAAAATAAGCAAGTTTTGTAGAAAATATAATTTTATTACTGCCACCCCTTTTGAGTAATGTTTGATTTGAAGTTAATAAATTCAAATTCCACATTTTCCGTGACTCATATATTATGCCAACTTAATATTTTAAAAGTCGGTAGTTAAAAGTCAGATAACAATGTCACAAGTGTTTAAACTGTTTTTTATTTACTTTTAAACATGATACATGGCTGCTTATTGCTAATATATTACTTATTGTTAGGGCCGGTCTATTCATCTCCTCGTAAAGCATCTACTAGCGTTACAGGTTCGTAAACGTTTATTCACCCCCCAATAAGCAACTTCTGTCTTGCAAATATAGGGCACGTTTAAGGTTTTATAGGAAACTTGTTACTTATCAGACAGGTAGTAACTTGGTGCTTTACGAAGAGATGAATAGATCGGCCCTTAGTGTGGTTTACTGCATCTTCAATGATTTTGTTAAAGCTTTTGATATAGTAATATGCATAGATTATTGTATAAATTGAGGATTATGGGTCTGAGAGAATCAGTAATTAGTTGGCTATCATCTTATCTTTGTAGTAGAGTTCAAAGGGTTATTTTAAAAGAAAATCTTTCCATACTTGATCTATCCAACAGATGAACTTAAGCTCCTCCCCAATAATTTAAGCTAATGAGCGCATCAACCGGTTTCCAGATATCATAAATTATTACCAGTTGTATAACTATGACGTTAATTAATTTATTGTTATTTTTGGGTTAGTGGACTAAATAATAATAATTATATTATGTAAATCTTCAACGTTTCGCCAATTTATTTTAAGCTTCATCAGGAAATGCAATTACCTAATAGTAAACAAAATTGACAAATTCAAATATTCAAATATGAAGTAATAAAATTTAAAAAAAAATTTTTCAATGATTACTTATTATTATTATTATTAATTATTATATTAAAAAGTGAACTAGATGAATTAAAATAAATCATCTTCATTGTTCATGGATTAGTGAATTGTCACCATTAACATGAAAACCATAGTATATGAAAACCAGGAAACAAGGCACATCTGAAGGCAAGTCCGCAAGTCTAGCAAGCTACCTGATGATGTAAAAATATTTATATGCTCAAGGTTTCTAACACTGCTGAAGAATCGACGCAGTTGTTGGAAAAATAATAGGCTTTAGCCTACTAGAAGAGGATTCTCTTAGAATTGCTTCTAAATAGTATAAGAAGAAGATCTTCATTGCAAAAGATCACCATAGATTATGCTATAAGTGTGAATATTTGTGTTTTATGTCATTTATTTCCAGGACGTTACAAAAATTTAAGTAATTGCTAGCATTACAAAATCTTTCAACACTTTTTTTTATATAAACACGTTAAAGGAAGTTGACTTATTTATTGGAAAACCATGTTATTCGAAAATTACAACATGGGAATCTCCCCCCCCCCTTCCAACCGTAGTTTTCGAATTGCGCGATGTGCAAATAAGTAAATCAATTTCTTTTAGCGTTTTTACATAAAAAAAAGTTGAAAGATTTTGCAATGCTAGCAATTATTTAAATTTTTGTAACGGCCTGGAAATAAATGACATAAAACACAAATATTCACACTGTATATGGGGGTAGCACTGGACATTGCTCTTAAGCTTTTTGTGTCTTTTCTAAAGTTTACGTTATGTTTTATTGTTTTTATATGGAACATTTCACTTATTAGTTTTTTAAAATAATTGTTTTCCATGTCTAAAATGTGGGGTACGCGTCACTTGGCGACGTCAGTCAACTCTACAACGGTAAACTGGGCGACGCGACGGCGTAAATTAGGCTATTGTGAATAGTGATTGCAATACCGGACCAAAATTGCAATACCGGTATTCGGTATTAATTTGCATGTAATACCGGTATTAAAACAAAAAAAATTCAACTACAGCTCCACCAACGTTAGAACCGACTTTAGGGGTGTGTCAGGCGCTGCTAAAATTAAAAATGTACACTCAAATGAAGAAGTTTTTCGGCGCGAATATTTAAAATCCATAAATTATTTTGTCAAATTGCAGTCACGAAATACGTAAAAAATGTTACCGCAAATATTAAATAAAGCACTTTTAGAATAAATTATAAAATAACACGAAACCGAATAACATAAAAAACCACGACAAATGTAAACACACGCAATGATTTGTAACTTTTACAACAGAATGTACTTGAGAAATAACTCAACGTTGATTGGTTCATTCAAATTTTTAGCAAATTAGTTGGCATATTTGCCGCGTCCCACAGTGGGGATTTTTCGTGAAATCGTGGCCATAAATAGGACGATTATTGGAACTTTTCCAAATTTGGTATACTAACGTTTTCGGGGTCACTGATTTCGAATCCAATATTAAAATTTTGAAAAACAAAATGGCGACTCTAATATGGCTGGTTGAAATAAGAATTTGCCAATAAATTCGTAAAAAATCCACTTTTTCGATGTTTTTGAAGTTGCTGATTACGAATCTAACATTAAAATTTTGAAAAACAAAATGGCGGTTCCAATATGGCTGGTTGAAACAAGAATTTGCTAATAAATTCGTAAAAAATCCACTTCTTCGATGTTTTTGAGGTCAATATTCAATTCCGAAAGAAGGCACTTTTCAGGATTACCGTTAGACTACGTAAACATGAACAATAAATAATATTTTTTAATTGTAAAATAGGTAAAATGTTCTTCATACCTTAAGGAAGAGTATCCATTTTGTTGAAATTGATTAACACTTTCTACGAATTGTATATAAATGGGCAAAGTTGCATTACAAAACGCAGAACAATTAACACTCGCGACTGTCCCTAATGAAGGTCAACTTTAAACTGAAATATCTAATTATCTATGAGGAGTGAAAAGTAGGGACAACCGGGACCTTACGCAGAAATTAGTTCTCAACCAATACCCGTGATCGTTATACCTGTATGGAAATATTTTTTATTTTATTTTTGGCTACGATTTCGTGAAAATTCCCCACTGTGCGTCCTTTCTAAGCTTGGTGGAGCTGTATAGAAGATCAAAAAGTACCTTATAGCCTGATTTTTTTAAGAAACCTATAGAAATTTTGTACTCCACGTGTACCACGTGAATGTTAACCAATGAAATTGCTTTAAATTAAATTCAAAGCAATTTCATTGGTTAACATTCACGTTGTCCACGTGGAGTACAAAATTTCTATCGGTTTCTTAAAAAAATCAGACTATAGTGCAAGGAGTTGTTATTATTTAGGGCAAAATAATCAGAAATCGTAGATTTCTTATGTGGTCCACAAGAACTGGAACTTATATTTGAATTTGAACAAAGTTCTTTTCTTTTTATCTTTAATTTTTTAACTTTAATAATTATTTTTAAGCATTTTTTACATTTGACAAGATTATCGTTTTCGTTATTATCTGCTGATTTTTTGTGTTCCTTAATATTCTGTTTGTTTACTTTGGAAATAATGTTGAATCTTATAATTAGAGAGCGGATTTATATGCATAGCAGACCGGTCTTGAGATAACACCCCATCCCCATAAACAATAGAAAACGTTTATTAGCGCTAATAAATTTTTCTTAACCAATTGTTTATGAAGTCTTACCTCAAGACCGGTTTGCTATGCATATAAATCCGTTCCCTACTTATAATAATTATTTATATTTATTTTTAATAATACCCAGGTTAATAATACCTAACCAATAAAAAACGTCTGATGGATACCAACACGCGCTTTTCATTGGTTAGTTACCATTTAGTACTAAATTTTATGCAAAATTTAACGTCGTGCTTTATTTTTAACGGGCTTTAAATTTTTAATTTAACGGGCTTTACCGAATACCAACTTCAAAATTATTTTAAATAACAAAAAATTAAATACCGAAAAACCAGTATTACATATTCAGAAATACCGGTATTTCGGTATCGCAAAATAGCCGAAAATACCGGTTTTCGGTATTCCGGTATACCGGTATTGCAATCACTAATATTGTGAAAAAATATTGTTGTTCTTCTTCTTCTGCCTTTCACGGTATAGGCAATGTTTGCCTGTTCCGATTTCATAAGTCGCGCCATCGTTTTCTTGGTCGGCCGACAACTCTTCTCCCCTTCGGGTTATACTAGAGGATCTTCTTTGGGATTCTACCGTTCTCCATTCTATTAACATGTTGTTTCCAGTTTTCTCTATATTCCGAGATCTTCTGGTTAATGGAAAAGATATGCAATTCCTCGCGAATGTCTTCGTTTTTTAGTCGATCCATTCTTGTGCAGCCTTTAGTTCGTCTCATGAATGTCATTTCAGCTGCTTGTATTTTTGATTCCTCTCTCTGGGATGGTACCCATATTGTTGATATATATTGGTACTAGGGGGGCTTCGCCCCCCTGGCCGCTAACGCGGCCCAACCCCCCAGAGCCGCTTTGCGGCCCTAATAACTTCAAGTTATAAAACTTATTTCCATACAACATTTTTTATGTTGCTTTCACTTTGAATTTGTATTCCATCCTTCGCTCGACATCTTGATACTGCTACATATAACTGTCCATGACTAAACAAAGGCCTATCGATGTATATACCAACTTTGTTAAAGCTCTGCTAGCATAACAACAGATCCTATTTTAAGTTTTGACTTTTGTACCGGAAAACCAGGGAAATTCAATGAATTTAATTATTCGACTTCACATTCCAACCGAATGTCCTCTTCTGTTTGATCGACCCCTCGATGTTTAGCTATATCTTGACTTAAGTAGGTATGAATCTCGCCCGAACATCATCATTGTGGCAGGCTAATATAATTCCTTCGGAGAGATCGGCATTAGAAGCAATTGAATTGCTGTAAATGTCCTGAATTATACGGTACAGGACAACTCGGTACCGGACAACTCGGCACCGGGGAAACTCAGCTCCGGGATAACTTGGCACCAGTTAAAAACGTTTAAAAAATGTATGAGGATCATTATTAAAAGGTAGATCCCGGTCGAGGCTAGGTTAGTGTTAGTGTTAGGAAACGACTTTTTTTTTAAAGAGAAGGTCACCTCGGATTTTTAAGACCATTTTCGTCGCAAAGTCACGTATGATAACTTCGGTAGCGTTTGTTCCGAAAGTGAATTATAAAAAGATATATAATTTCTTTAATATAATAAATTTTTTATATTTTAATTTTTTTTAAGTTTTTCAACTGGTGCCGAGTCCGCTCCAGAGCCATTTTTGCAGCACTAAACTCCTTAAAAACATCCCCTTAGGGCCTTCCAACTCGGCAAATTGTGCTACTGGGAATGGGGTGAATCTCGCATTTTTTTTCGGTACCGGACCATATTATGTCACACATTCAAATATTCTTTATTAGTAATTAATCTACCTTTTAATGACTTTCTCTTTTAAAAAACAAGTCGTTTCCTAACACTAACTTAGCCTCGACCGGGATCTACCTTTTAATAATGATCCTCATATATTTTTTTTAAGTTTTTCAACTGGTGCCAAGTTAGCCCGGAACTGAGTTTCCCCGGTGCCGAGTTATGCCGGTGCCGAGTTGTCCGTGTCCCTGAATTATATTTGTAGATTTCCAGCTATTCGGTACTTTCAATAATATAATGCTGCTTGGCCAAATTGATGTTGACTTTAAAGTATAATTGACTATCTCCACAGGTGAAGCGTATTTTATAACAGGTAAAACTTGACGAAAGTCACCACCGAAAATAACAAATTTGCCACCAAACGGATTTTTGCATTTACATAAATCTTTCAATCTTTGTGTTTTTGCGTCGCATGGTTTTGTTGCCTTGCTTTTGCTTTGCTTTGCTTTTCTTTGATTCGTCCGTTGATGTGATTATAATGTTGATTTGGTGTCGTCCAATAGCTGTTCTCAGCGTTGCATAAAAACGTTGCATAAAAACGTTGCACAAAAACGTTGCATAAAAACGTTGCATATTTTTCTTATCTTTTTATATATATAGAGTAGATATATATATAGAGTAGATATATATTGTTGTTATTGTTAACAATTTTATTTAACCCTTGTCAGGCGGCATAGGTACAATTGTAACTTTTAAGAGTGTAAATTGCAATAACTTTTTTTCTAGAAGTCATTGAGTGCTGAAATTTTGTGACATCTCTACATTTTTGGTCTAGTATATGTAGTCTAAATTTCAGAATAACATCTTCATCCCCTCCCGAAATAGGGGCTTGAGTTGTTTTTACACCCATAACAGGCGGCATAGGTACAATTGTACCTTCGTATTATTTTGTATGAAGATAATGCAAGAAAAAAAAAGAATATGTTTTCTTTGTGGATTATCATGTTCTTTTATATTATAAAAAGTAAAATATAAATTATTTTTACATTATAAATCAAAGTTTCTGCTTTTTTTTTATATATTTTTTTCGCAATTAATACACGTTGTATTTGGTACTGAGTGTTCATCGCAAACAGGTTTCACGCAACCCACACAGCACCTTCTAGTTTTACGGTGTTTTCTTATGAAGGTACAATTGTACCTATGCCGCCTGTTAACGTTGTAACATTATGCCGCCTGACGAAGGTTAATAGGTACCTACTGATTATTATTTACTACTAAAGCACGGATTTTAGGACATTAAAAAGGCACAATTTTATAGGCTATAAAAATCATTGAAATAGTCACAATAATTGAATCGCTAAGTGCAGAAAGGAAAGTGCTACAAAATCAACATTTCGAAATACTCGGTTTAAAGCGTCTGCTGTGTGTAAAATTGATCTCAAAATTGTATCTTTTTTGTCGTTTCATATGAGGAAAATATATTTCTAAAAGATTGTGAAAAAAAATACAATTTGGATATCAATTTTACACACAGCAGACGCTTTAAATCGAGTATTTCAAAATGTTGATTTTGTAGCACTTTCCTTTCTGCACTTAAGCTCCGTTTTCATAGGGTAGTGTAGTGGTAGCGTAAGACTTAGTGTGTAGTGTAAAACTTAGAGTAACGGTTTTTAATGGTACCGTTCTAATCGCTGTGTAATGTGTAAGAAGCGTGGTAAGGTGTAGTGGGGATGGTAAAAGCTAGGTAGGTTTTAGCTTTTACCGCTTTTACCATACACAGCGTTACAACGACCAATCAGAACAAACAGATCAGTTAATCCGTTTCGTTTGACAACGACCATCCACTACCAATGTGAACGCTAAAATTCTTACACACTAATTTTTACCCACTACACGTTACACTACCAATACACTACCCTATGAAAACGTAGCTTTAGCGATTCAATTATTAAGAATTTAAGCGTTTTAGGCTGTTTTAGGCAATATATTATTTCTTATTACAAAAACTTACAAATGTAACATTAAAAAAAAATTTCTAAGGGAGAATATATTTCTATATATTTCCTTTATATTTCTATAAAGGAGGGTTAACTCTAGGATCAGCTGAACCTGGTTCAAGAGTTAACCCAGGATCAACGTCGATAAAAATTGTGTAGCGCTACAACCCTAATGGGTCTTGGCTGACCATTATAATATTAACTTTTTTAATATCAAATGGCATTCATGGCATTGCATTTTTTACCTACGACGGGGAGCCAGCCCGACGAAGAACCCCCAACCTGGAGGACCAGAGAGACGGCCAGAATAAAGTTCTTACTTCACTCGGATTCGAACCGGGTATTTAGCGTTCATAGTCAACTCGCATGACCACTATGTTCCGACCGTCTCACGTCGATGCGGTTGTATAAACTATAAAGGAACTCTAGAGTTAAATTTAAAATTACTGTTGGTATTCCTGAATACTGCAGAATTCCCTAGTATATATAGTAATTTCTCTAGATCGTGGTAATTTCATAATATTTGTTTACTTTTTTATACAAGTTAACCGGTCAAATCACGATAATCCATGGTAATAATTTGTTAACTTTTCATTAAAATTACAATTTAAAAAAAAAATGTTTTCTTTGAAGACAAAGACAACAAAATACTACTTTGAGGTTAACCCTGAGTTAATCTGCCGATTTCTCGGATCAGAAAATCAGTGAGTTAACCCAGGATCAACGCCTGACTCTTGCTTATACAACAGACATTTGCGTTGATCCCTGGTTTAACTCTGATCCGAGGATGATCCTCTTTTATACAACTGGCCCTTAGAGTTGTAAAGATGGAAAATGCTATACAAACTTTTATGTAAGCTTTTTTCCTTCCTAAATAGATAGCATACTCATGGGGGGAAATATTTTAAGAAGTTGGAAAAAAGTTGGAAAATTTTGGATTAATTAAGTTGGAAAATTTCCCCCTCAAAAAAGTTGGCTGGGCACGTCCCTGTGAACCCGGTTGGTGAAGTCGTCTGCAGAAGTTTTGAGTTTTTGGAAAATTCACCTTTGCCCCCCCCCCGCGTTATCCGTTTAGCTTCTTCCAATTATTCATATTATGTTGATAAATTCTGTCCTTCAACCATTGCTTGGTTTGACAAACATACGAACATGATACGAACCTTCACAATCTTAGCATGGAATTTTATATACTAATTCTGATTGGAAGTTTTTATCAATTTTGATTTTTAAAATACTTCTTCAAAACAACTTCTACATTATTAGCTTTGTTCGCGGTAACCATCCTGAATGCGTTTTGGAGGCCTGCACGTGCGGATTTATAATTTTTATCATTTAATTTGAGCTTTTATGACAATTTTATAATAAATCCGCACGCGCATTATAATAGAACCTACCTTTCTTCTCGATATTTCATTATCCTCGCTGCTGCTGTAATAAACCATTTAGTACAGGCCCGTCCAACATACGGCTCCCGGGCCACAATGTGGCCCGCATAAGTCCTTCATCCGGCCCGCGACGACATCAAAGATGTCAGTCATCTCATTAAGCTAAGTGAGATAATTAGTAAAACTGAGGCTTTTTTTTAATAAATCATCCATAATGGAACATATTGGACATTCATTTTGGCCCGCTACGGTTACAAGAATACTAACCCTGGCCCTCCACAAAATTATGTTGGACACCCCTGATTTAGTCTAATAAATTATTTACTATTAATTTTATTAATTAATAATTAAATAATATAATAAATAAATTATTATTAAATGGACCAAAGCTAGGAAAATTCTATCCGAATATCGCTCAGTTTTCCTGGGAGAAGCTTAGGTGCATCTATTGGATAGACAAAGTATAGGGAGATCTTTGTTAAATCGGGAGTTCTCTTATAGGACCTTGGGACTAGGGATAGGGATCTATTGGAAAGAGACAGTAATTTTTTTTTCACCTGCCATCAGATTTTGGGACTAATATAGATTGATTTTGAGGTTCTTATATTGATAAACTTTTCGCTATGTGGGAAGGGGGGTGCAACTCATTCTTTTTTGAGGTAACTCTTCCTGTATGTTATGCCTGGAGGTTTTGCTCTCTACAAAGGTACCCTTTGTGGGATTATGGATTTGATTTACCATGACAACGCATGATTGTGTTACAGATCACATTATATGAATTACTATGCATAAAATTTGCTTGGTAAGTCGGAATATTATTTATATATCATAACTCAGAGTCGATTGCACTAACGTAAGAATTAACAAATATTTCAAATAAATGCAATTTGCGACTTTAAGGTGGCCGTTTAGCGAGTGGGCGTATCAATGTTAATTATATGAGACAGATTGCTCATTTGTATTTACTAGAAGTGCTTCAATTTTCACTTTTAGGGAATTATTTTGTTATCATTTTAAAGATAAAACTTGGCTCTTGGACGTGATCTAATTTTTATTAAAATCGGATAATTAGAAATATTGAAAATTTTGCTGCAAAATTGCTTGAAAAATCGAGTAACTTCCTTATATTTATTATTATTAATTAACTAACTTACATAATTAACATTGATAAGCCCACTCGCTAAAAGGCCACCTTAAATTAACTAAAATAATAAATTTTATTAAATTTACTATTTAAAAGACTAAAATACCTGATGTATTATAGAAAACGGACTGGTGAAGACCAAGTGACAGTAATGGAAGACGACCTCCGTATTTGTACCGTCAAACCAATTCTAGAAGGTGAAAGAAGGTTTTGTTTTGAAATTGTTTCACCTTCCAAGTAAGTTACTATTTTTATCTTTTTATAAAACAATCATGACTCCTGAGACTTTTAGAAGTCACATGTTGCAAGCCGATTCGAAAGAAATGTTTGATATTTGGATATCTGCACTGCAAAAGAGCATAGGTGCCGCTATACACAGGATTCATGACAATATTCAAGATAACGTTAGACGGGATTCGAGCACAAGCACGACGTCTGGCTCAAGTGGAAATGACAGTTACAACTCTGCCCTCACTTCAGTCGATAATAAAAACAGCAGGTGAGATTTTTTACAGAAAGAAAAAGCTTGCATGCTTATGTTTTGGCTTTAAGGTTGTGGGTGCAGTTGTTGAGGATACCTGGAAATAATTTTTGCTGTGATTGTGGAGCTCAAAACCCTGGTTGGGCCAGCATCAACCTAGGCGTCACTCTTTGCATAGGTAAGTTCAAATTTAATTGAGGAGGCCGATCACCATAACTTTGTTATATTAGAATGTTCGGGAGTGCATAGAAGTTTGGGTGTCCATTACAGTAAAGTTCGCTCTCTAACTTTGGATGCTTGGGAACCTGAAAGTATAAAAGTTATGGCGGAATTAGGCAACAGTATCATAAATAAAATTTATTTAGCCAATGTGCCAATTGATTTCGTTCGTGCTTCCCCTAATTGTGCCGGGTAAGAAACCCATACACTAAAATTTACACAATTTAATTATTTTTTTTTAGTTCTATTAGGGAAGGCTGGATTAAAGCGAAATATGTAGATAGGCGTTTTATTAAAAATTTACCCGAATTGTCTAGTTCTTTGCAACGAAGCTCTAGGTTAAGTTTATCAAATGTACATAAGTGGAGCGTAAGAAAATTACGTAGGAGGCCTAAAAGTTCTGATAAAGGAAAACATCAGAAACTGAAAACTGCTCCTTTAGTGCCTGATAATGATGCCAGTATGTCAAATGACGCACGTACCAGTAATAATGTTATAAAGAAGGGCAATGCAAATGTTTTGCTTTTTGGTGGTGATTTAGACAAGCAAGTGGTGTTGGACGAACCTCTCAATTTAAGTAGTGATCAAGATTCAACAGGAGGAGAAGAGGATGACGTGTTAGAAGAAGATATTTCAAAATTGGATCCAAATCTTTTGCTATACAAAGCTGCTGCTGCTCATAACTTACCGGTTATGGGCGAAGCACTTGCATTGGGAGCAGATAAGTTATGGACAAATGTAGAGGATAAGGAAAGAAGTCCAATTCATCAGGCTGTTATTAGTGTAAGATTATAATATTGCTATTAATTTTCAAATTTTTCGCTTACCTTTCCTAAATGGACATTATGATGTGTTTTTACCTAAACTCCTTTTAGAGTAGATAAAGGAACACAACTGGAGTCGATGAGGTCGAATAAAGGAACGAAATCTAACGCAAACATAAATGCAAAATTTTAAATTTATGTTTGAATTAAATCCAATTTTATTTTACAGGGTTCTATAATGGCTTGTGCCTATCTTTTATTAAATGGTGCTAAAATTAATGCTCAAGACAGGACCGGTAAAACGCCGCTCCATTTAGCTACTCAAGAGGGTCACACAGCTCAGGTGTGTTTACTTTTAAAGCACCGTGCTAATCAACACTTGGAAGATGATGAAGGGAAAGTGCCACTGTCTATTGCAGAAAATATGGAACATGCTGATATTGTAACCTTGTAAGTTTTTTTTAACTCAAACTGTTCAAGTTTTACATGTTTCCTCTTAGGTTGAGATTAGGTAGATTAAATGAAGAAATGAAAGACTCAGATGTTGGAGTAACAAATGACGAAATGTTCAATGATGTTGTGAGGGATTTTTCTCAGCTTGCAGATAGTAAATCAGATAGATTAACAAGGAATCTGCAAGATTCGTAATTTTCAGAAATCTCGTTTTTATATTTATTGATTATAAAAAAGTTTGTTGTTTATGTAGTTTTAAGTATTCTAAAACGTTAAAACAGACAATTCAATATATTTGTGCACGCTAAAAAAATTGTTTATTCAATTAAATTTTGTTCACTCGAATAAAAAATGTCTGTATATACTGGGTGTTCTGAAAATACTGGATAATATCGCGGAGGATCTCTAGGACTTGGGTAAATTTGTTAAACAATTTTTAATTTTTGATAAAAGAAACTCAAATTTTAAACTTTTAGCACATTTTTAAATTCCATAATTTTCTAAAAAAAGAAAAATGTCCGATAACATAAACTAAAACATCCTTTTTTTTGAAACACAGAAAACATTTTCCGAACAAAACTTTTTTTGATTCAAACAAATACTTTTTAGTGTGTATTATTATTGAGATATTTTAAAAGTTAAATAGAAATTCTGTTAGTTTTATTTTCTATTTAACAAAATGCTTTTATCAATATTTTATCAGCTTATATTATATACAAATATAGAAAGAACTATTATTTTCGAATATAACAAATTGTATGCATTTTAAATTGTTGAATAAGTATTTCTACTTTTATATAATCGATAAATTGAAAGTTTTCCAATTAATTAAACATTTGCTATTTAATCTTAGTATATTAAATTTTTTATTTATTTTATTGTTACCTTACTTTACTCAATAAACGATTATATTGATCATACCACATGACTTTTATTAAAGAGACTTAAAAAACTGGTTCGTTTTCAAAACAAAGTCGTAATCAGGCCTGGGCTGGCTCCTTTGGAGACCCTCTGCTAGAGACCGAGCTTGCCAGGAGGGGAGATTTTTGAAAATCACATTATGACACTTTGAAGGTATATGAAAAAAACACTTTGAGGCCTCTCAGGATCCCCTTGGGTCGGGGGCCCTCCGTGCAATACTGCACTAGCTTTTGAATTTTTCACCCTCATTTCTTAAATAGCTAAACAGAATTTTTACCAGAATGTAACTTTTGAACGCGATAATGGGTGGCTGAAAATCATTTTTCATTTCTTAGGTAATTAAACTAAATTTCTGCAGGAATTTAGTTTAATAATTTCCAACCAGATTAATGGGGTAGAACCGAAAAACTGTGCAATCACGTCTCGTGTTTGCTTTTATCCCTACAATGTTGTTACTTCAAACTTGTTAAAAATTATTTGTGCGTATTGTGGATTTAACATGACGAGTCAGAATAAAGGAACAAAATTATAAAGTACACACAAATTAATTTTTAAAAGAAATAATTACATACCTGCACCGAATTGAAACCTTCTGGAGATTAATATGATAAATGATAATGTACAAAATGTTTCCTTTCTCGTCTTAATTTAGGAATAATTATTCATTTCATTGAAAATCAAGTGGTGTACCAATTATAGGATAGTATTACATAAGGGTTACTTCTGCAATTGTAAAATAAAAATTCAAACTTATGTTAAAAAATTAAGTTTTATTTACAAAATTACCGATGATAACTTTTATGATTGCACATGTAATTTATAAAATGTAAAAGTAAATTAAGTTTAGGTATCCGTAAAATTTCACACTAATTTGAAGCATCTGAAATATTTTCTAGTAGTTTGTCTGCCATCAAGAAATGATTTAAATTAGTGTGTAATTAACTAATTATAAAAGAAATTTTTGAAATGTACACTGAAAAAACAAATTTTAATTTCGGTGTACAATCAAGAGTAAATTATTAAAGTAACGGTAAGAAAATAAAATACTGAATGGAACACAAAAAATAAATTAATGAAAATTAGATATTTGGTTGAAATGGCCAAACAAGGATTAATTAATTTCTTATACAAAATGAGTAAAGGAGTAATAAGTAATTTTTTACTAAATAAACCCTGTTCCTTTTTAACTTAATTCTATAGTACTAAATTATTTAGTATTCTAAGTACTCAAATACTGAATACAATAGAAAGATGTGCAAAAAGTAGTTTTTCAATTTTTGAAAATTACTTTTTGGACAACCCCTGTATATATAATAGGATTCATGTTAAATTTTACAGAATTGGAGGTTTTCTGTTACTATTGAGGTAAAAATAATACTGCACGGTGCTGGAAATTAGAAATATTTTGATGTAGATGTAGATTTGATGTATTTTAGGGCTTTTCATATTATAACATAAATTGATAGTTTTGGTTTTCACCCGTTTATTTTTATAGTATAAAAATATAAATAAGTTTCTAGTTTGTGTTACGTTTTACAACCAAATTTTAAGTAAGTTGCCATTTTCAGTCTTTATTTTAACAAATACTGAAAAACTATTGATTCTTTGAACGGAATTATTTGTTAAATTTTATTTAGGAACACCACATTCTTATTGCTAATAGGAGATTTAATCAAACATAATAGTAAATTGTTCAGTATACAACAAGGCCTCATTTTTAAACCGGTAATTTATGCTTGGAAACAAAAATGCATTGCAGTCTTCGGTAAAAGCAATAATTCATAGGTATTTTTGCTTAAAAGTGTAAATTACCAGGAGAAAAACGTAAGGTGACCAAGCGCGTCCTGGTCCATCGGGTTACCGGGACAAAAAAGTCATCAACCTAGAAAAAAACAATAGAAACTTTTGAAACTAGAAGAGATTCTTTTTAGTTGTTAAAACTACAACGCAATGGAATTCGAAAGAAAGTTAAGACTTTTTTGTCCATCTTCCCATTTTCTTATGACCATGACCTTGCTTTCTGCATCCGCACAAAAACAATCAGTGCACCTTAAAAAAATGTTAATTAACCTTCATAGGATGTTTTTATTCGGATGTAAAGAGCAAGGTCACGGTCGTAAGGAAACGATGATATCGTAACGTTTTTTCGTAACATAGTTTTGAAGTAATCGTAAATGTAGTTAAAATACTATGCGTTCCTTCCATCGTAGTTAATGGAAAACTTAACTGTCTTAACTTAATTTTGATTAAATCTCCGCAATTACCTAATTAAATTAAATAAATAATCTTTAGTATTGAATAACTTAAATTAAGTCAACTAAACTAGATAAGGCTACCCAAAAGAAAGAAATTTGTACAACAATGATTCGAATTTTATGGTTAATAAAATTTTATACAGCCTTGATTCAGCATTATGTTAGGATACTTAAAGCTAACTTACTTCCCTTTCAGGAAGTAGCTAAATTTCAGGAAACAGTTGTGATTGTGGAGTTCTGATTCGTGTGGATTACACATCTGTATACGTAAGCAGTTGTTTGTAAGTCATCGTCCATTAAAATACATTGCTTTTGATCTGGACAAGTGCACCTATTAAAAGATAACAAAATAAGGGAGTATTGTAGCGGTTTCCAGAATACTTACGGGTTTTTCATGAAGTACATTATTTTACGATTAAATTTATTATAGACCGCCCATCCACATGGAGTCGAACCATAACAAATCGCATTTTCCTCCGAATTATTGGGTTTTAAATTGAAACTTGTATCGTCTGTAGCTCTCTGCAATATAAAAATACAATCAAGTTTTTGCAAAACATAAGAAGCAAATTTTGCTTTCAGTATGGTTTTAAAAGTAATCTATGAAATTATGAAATAAAAGTCACCTTTAATCTTTAATCAATTGATAAAAAAAGTATAGATAGAAATGTTTACAAAAAATAACTGACCATCTGTGTTCATTGATAATAAAAAATTTATTAATGTAATAGTAGACCATATTTATCGATAATCTTTAATTCTAAGTAAAATAATGCTAACAAAGAATAATGTTTATGTATAATAAATGCGTAAATAAAGTCTGAAACGTCAATCTCAAATGATAAAAGTTTAATCAATGCGGGTTACGACAATGTTAATTGATAAATAAAGTAAATGGTGCGTGGTTCCCAAACTACTGAAAACGAAATTGGCAAAATTTATCGAGCAAAAAAAAAAGATTTATAGTATTGCGAAGATAACAAATATTGCCCAACTGGATACTAAAAAATAGTTTGACATTCTTTCTCAATTCTGCTATTCTATGCTGTACCCTGCTATGAACTTATATTTCACTGTCATTCATGGAATTTATAGTAGTACCTTTTTGCCTTACCCATCAGATTATGCTTTTTTTTGTATTTAGCTATTATCTAAAAATAACTTTGATTTAGAAATTAGAGTTGATCACATTTTATTCCACTTCTGATGGAACAAGTTTGAATATTTTATGGATTTTTATTTAAAAAATAATATATACCTATATTTTAAAAAATAAAGTCTTTTAAAAATATTTTTCAGTTACTGTGTTAAATGATACATACTATTTTTCTCCAACCAAGAATGAAAGATTCAATTTCACAACGTCTGTCAGGGGAATAATCCGTTGGTACTAGTTTCATCGTAGGTCTCAAATTTCGTAACTTATTTTGAAGAAAAATTTCGTTATAAATATTATAATTTAATTCTAAATAAAGTGAGCTTATTTTATTTGTTTTTTAGTATTTAGAGTTCGAGTATAACTGTATGGGTATATACAATGTCATATAATTTTAAGTACCACATTAAATTACGTTATCATAAAGTACATTTTATTACATTTACATTAATCATAATACACATACTTTTAGCAGTCATAACCACGAGAGCTCAATACAAAAGTATGTTATGTATTTTTTTTTGTAATGAATCATTATCAAACACCCGAATTTTTTTAATCTATACATTGTTAGAAAATTAAACTGAGGCTGGGAGGGGGGGGATTGGACAAGCACAACGGTAGTTAAAAACCGTCAAGTTTGGTTATCACTTGCATTTTAATTTTTACGTTTAATTCTAGGTGTAGACCAATTTTTACGGTTCTTACACCCGGTTGCACCACTTAAACTTAAATTATTAAGTGGTACTTAATCAGGTAAATGCTGCATAATATTACAATGGAATAAGTGGCACTTACCGAGTTATGGAACTCTTAACACTTTTAGGGTAAGTGCCTATAACAATAAAGATGATACAATTAAGTAAATACCTGAGTGTGAATTTGGATTACCTATCGTTTAACATGGAAGCCCCACATATTAAAAAAGTTATTTAGATCGCTAGTTTTATGCACATAGTTTGGAGATACTCGTCGATAAAAAATATCAAAAAACTCTAAATTTTACAAAATAAAATTCTTTGAATAGCTACTAATGCTAATTGGTTTATTAGTAATAACCAATTACATATGAAATTGGGCATGTCTTCAATAATAAGCAAAAATTAACCGAAGTGAAAGTTCAAAAGAATGGTGGGGGGTCTCTAAATCCCAATGTGTAGGACATGTTACGAAGAATAAGTGTGATTCTGGATTTATCGTCGAGGGTAAGATGAACCTCTAAATTGGGCCCATATTGTACTACCTCCGGTTCCTTAGTTTCACACCGATCCTGTCATTCTCCAACAAGCCAGTCCAGCTGTAGGATGAACTCTAAGATTTTGGCAAGCGGAGTGTTACTGCTTTTACTTCCGGAATGCTTGTTTTAATTAATTTATGTAAAAAAAATCGCGATCGACGAGTGTGCAAGTCGATCGTGACACAAAAGATAAATAAAAAAGTAGATCTTATGTACACAAAAGTTGGCCACCCCTACACTATTACAAGTTGATATATCTGGGGCTCCTCAGAGAAGGGGAGCTGCCATATAGGCCTCACAATTTAAGATGCCTCAATTTTAAACTTCTTATCGCTCATCGCAATCAAAGAGCAAATAAAGAAAATATGAATCAAAATATTCATAATTCATGAAGAAAAACTTACAAATTTATATTTTCTTCCCCATAATTATTAATTTAGAAGGGGGTAGGAAGGGCCTAACAAATATCAGTTTTATTTTCTATCTATGTGGAACAGTTTGGGATTTATTAAAATCAACCTAAAATAGGTTCCCAGTTTCGACCATGAACCGACCTATTCGCTATAATGTGCGTGGGTGGAGAGGGGATACGAAAACTTATCGAAGTGTTCGGAGTGGCCGTAATAGAAACGGTTTATTATTTATCTATTAATTATTATTATTTATCTATGCCTTATATAATTACTGATTAGTATACAAACCAATACATCGCGGACCTCTTAAGTAAAGCTTAAATTTAAATTTCCCTCAAAAATCCTTAATTTTTGGTTAATCCTTAACCTTAAAAACGGTCCCAATTCATTTTCTTTATTGAGCCACCAGAGGGCAGCAGGACGCAGGAGGAATCACACTGCGAATACGAAATGGACGTATACTTCTGAATTGTCGCAAAACCATCTCGAATGATAGCGAATAACTATGGCCCTTAAGTATGGTTGTATTCTCCGTGAGTGAGGCCAAAGGCCGAGCAACTACATCAATCACATACTAGATGGCTAAAGGCGGTCGGAGGCCTAGTAGTATATTATATTCATTTATATCACTGTTATTACTAGATATTCGCATAATTTATTATTGTTGTTGTATATTACATTGTTAATTCCCTAATCATAATTTAGCATTAATTAATTATATGCCGATATGCATGTTTTTGTATTGTTTGTATTTTAGAAATAAATAAATATAATTTTTATTTGTTATTTTTAAAATTTTTATTTGATGAAAATTATTCAAAATTTCTAACTTTGAAAACCTTAAAAACCAGAATCTTGTAGTAATTTTCTGTGTAATACTGTAATTCAAAATTGGGTGGTAGGTAAGTAACCTCAGCTCGGATTTTTAAAATTTCCAATGTCAAGAATCATTAAAAACGGTACAAAAAGCTATTATAAAACAAAATATTTGCGAACCATTGTAAATAGGGCTCTAAAAAGTCAAATTTTCAAAATTTGTATTGTCCGATGCAGTCTTACGAGTTAGAAACGGTTTAGAACATTCCATTGGCTGCCGAAACCCCGCCTCTAACATATCCCACCAAAAGCTTATATAAGGTGTGTACTTCATAAAATGCTCTCTTAAGACAGAAGTATCCATCAAGACAGAAGTAACGCCAAGCAGTGAAGACGTGTGGTAGAACTAGCGTGTAAATCCAAATTAGTGCAAAGAAAAATTGAAATTGTTATATTTCTCAAGGCAAAGTCAAAAAGTAAGTGTTGTGGTCGTGTTTTATTGATTTATCTGACCTAAAGTTAACAAGTAATTGATCGTAAAGTAAGCTGTGAGACCGTGCAAACCTTCCCTACTGTTTCCGAGCCTTCGATTACCTTGTTCAACGTACATTCAAACACACGTGGTGTTTAATTTGCTTTATTTTGCTTTTTTTCGATTACTTTTCGTAATTACCAACACAATGGCCTGGAGTGGTACTCCTTTCCATATTATGACCGAAGAAAGACGTGCTCACACACGTGAACTAATTAATAGAAGCATAAGTGAACAAGAAGGCAAAGCAAATCATGCCAAAGCCGAGTTGGACGCTTACGATCACAGCCCAACTAAGGCGATTTACGTGGAAGGGTCAAAGGAGGACCGTAGTCAAGTCAAACTGCTAAAGGCCACGTTAAAAGAGTCCGAAACAACAATCAAAGGGTTGCGAGGATGGCTCGAGGAAATCGATATAATTAACCGCACGTTGATCAACAAAAAAATCATGAAAGAAAAGTTCAAGTCTCCAGTCATCGCCCAAGACAAAGAGTTCGTAACCCCAACAAACCAAATTATGAAAGACAAGATCAAAGCTGCGAGGAAAACCAGCGTAAGTGAATTTGCTACCCCGATTGTGCCAGGGGCAAAGGCGCAAAACAAACGCAAGATGGAGTTTTCGGATCCCAAGGATAGAAAGACGTCGCGGAGGCACTCGGGCTCCCGTGACAGAAGCAGAAGCAGGACCAGTAGTTACAACGGCATGGAAGAAGATGAAGACACTAAAGAAAAAGAGGGGGTAAGTAACTTTACATCTAATTTTCCCAACAATCTTGCGGCTCAAACAATCACCACCTCGCGCTCAAACTCTCACCTTTCTTCTGACTTATCAAATCCTACCAATCCGCTCACAGTAGAAATCACTATCCCCCCCCAGGTCTCAGAAACCATTACTCAAACCGTTACCAACACTGTTGATCAAACCGTTACTCCAACGGTCATCCAAACAAATCCAACCGTCTCTACTAAGCCGATAAATCAGTGTTTACAAAGCCAAGAAACAAACTTCTCAAACTTAGTCTCACCCAATCAGGGAACCGAAATGGAAACGGACCAAACAATTTCAGAAAATACTTTCGAACATCTCACCAAACTCCCTGCTTCTTCGCAAGCAGACCCCTCGACTAAAACAAAAATTCCGCCGTTGGTCTTGGCAGAGCCCGGCAGATGGCCTGAAATCGCGGCTCATTTCAGAGCAAGCGGAATAAAATATATTAAGGTAAAATCGTTGGCGAGAGGACTGAGCATCACGCCGGCCTCGGAGATGGACTATAGGGCAATCTTCAGATACTTTGAGGAAAATTTAGCGCCGGAAAAGGGTGGTTGGTACTATCACCAACTTATAGCGGATAAACCCCTGAAGGCGGTGATCAGGGGGATCCCACCTGAAATTGAGGTAAAAGAGGTTGAGAAAGATCTAATAAATAAAGGGTACGCAGTTACGGGTGTTGCCCGCATGAAAAGGGGGTGGGATAGGAAACCCCTCCCCCTCGTCATGGTCACGCTAGTAAAATCAACGGAGGCGAAAAACATTTTCAACGAGTCTCACATGTTGGATATAGGTATAACGGTGGAGTCCCCGCATGTTAAAAATAAGGTGGGCCAATGTCATCGATGCCAGGGGTTCGGGCATGCGCAGAATTGCTGCAAGGCGGCCCCCCGATGTGTGAAGTGTACCGGCAGCCATCTCACACCACAGTGCGACAAACCACAGGGCGTAGATCCCAAATGCACGAATTGCTGGGGAAAGCACCCCGCCAACTGGCAGGGTTGCAGAGCTTACCCGCGAATGTGGCGGGAAAAGCAGCAATACGGGCAATATCAGGCCAGACAGAACTACAGGCACCCGAGAGCGCCCAACTACGAGGCGGAATCGAGGAATTTTTATCAAAGACCAAGCGAGCGAGGACAGTGGCGCCAGAGACAGGATAGAGAAATTCCCCCTCTGATGGAATTGGAAACGCATCCCCCGGGTAGAATGTCGGACGAACAACCAGCTCCACTCGAAGGCGAAAGGCCCCTAAATGAGCAAGACCAAAACCCCTCCTCTTCGCGGGACCAAGATGGGAAGAGGAAGACTTTCCAAAGAGAACTAGGACTTACTGTTATGCAACTAAATATTGCCGGGTTTTCATCGGAGGAAATCCAAGAGGTGATTGCGCAAATAAGAACCAAATACGATTGTTACTGGGGTACACCAATACAGTCTTATAAGTAGTCACCCCCCTTTTCTTTCTTCATCCCTCCCTCTTCTCCACACTTTCACTTTCTTTCCTTCTTCCATCTCCCCCTCCTTTTTTCTACGAATACCTCTTCGCTATTCTCCTGGTTTTGTCACTCTCCAAAAAAAAAAAAAAAAAAAAAAAAAATGGAGCCAAAACTCTGGACAAAATCATACAAGACCTGACAGAGGGCCTGTATAAGAGCAGCGCCCTCTCCGCTAACCCACTAATCAGGCAGCTGGGTCGATATGACCCGCTGGACACTCCAAACATCCCGAGACCAAAAGTCATTCTGCTGGGTGGTCGCCTACCTAAACCCTAATCATCCCCCGTGTTTGAGCCCGAGCAAGGTGGGGAAATTTCTGTAGGTTTCTCCCCTCCTCGATCCAGGCCTGTGCACCCAAATGCAACTGATCAAAGAACCAGGTCACCAGTAGACGACGATGAAGAAGAAGACCAAAATCGATGGAGAATCTAAATTCACCCAGGATCTCCAAACCAATTGTGTCCCCCCCCCCAAAATGCTACTGGTCGTTCAAAGCCAAACCGTTATGCAAAACAAGTAATCACCCAATAATTCGTTCCCGCAGCAGTTATGCAAGATCAAGAAAGCAAAAACACAAATCTGTACCCGGTGGTATAGAAATAAGATCATCAATATAAACGATAAAAATTATTTTTTGTAACCAATGTTTTATTTTCAAGTTGTAACTGTAAATTTACGATCAGTTCTGTAGTTTATACGATTTATGAGGTCTTATTCTTATTTAATGTTAATACTGCAGGCTTATTATTATTACTTATGCTGTAAACTGTTTATTGATATGTATTTATGTTCCTCACTGCATAGTTATTGTAAATGCAGTGAGCGTTGATGGATAAAGCAAAATAAATGGCGTGTCGAGGGCGAATGAGTGCAGGCAGGTACAAATCCAGGCGAATAAAAATCAGAGCTGCGCTTCCGTCGCCTCACGGCGGAATGCATATTCACAGCACCATAAAAATGACGAGGCTCAATGCCGCTTTCAATTAAAAATCAAAATTTCATTTTTGAATAAATCACTGTCATTTTCACACAGATAAAGGAGACAATTGGGCCGGACCCATAACTTCTCCAAAAAAAGCCAAAGTATGATACCTGATACCTGATAAAATGCTCTCAGTACATACTGGCGATCACAACAATATGTCGTGTGTTGAGCGTTAAAAAACAGTTCTTTTTAGGGCCAAAAATACTTAGAAAGGGTTACGGTTTTAACGACGTTGAATCTCGCTTTTTTTTGAAACTCTGGCGGGGGTGGTTGTGTTGCCGAAATGGGCCTTTCGCGCGCTACGCTGCGCTCCGCACGCTACAGACCCATTTTCCGGCAACACTAAACTCATTAAAAACATCCCTGTAGGGTGATCCAACTCGGCACATTGTGCTATTAGCAAGGGGTAAATCTCGCTTTTGTTATGCATCTCTGGCGGGTGTGTTTGTGTTGCCGAAATGGCCCTTTCGCGCGCTACGCTGCGCTCCGCACGCTACAGACCCATTTTTCGGCAACACTAAACTCATTAAAAACATCCCCCGAGGGTGATCCAACTCGCAAATTGTGCTATTAGCAAGGGGTGAATCTCGCTTTTTTTTTGCTGCAAATTTAAGCCAAAAATACGTTGAAAATGTGAATTTACCTCGACATTAACTGTACGATGAATTTCCCCGTGTTTTTTAGTCAAAAATACCCCTAAAAAGTGAAATTATGTCGATGTTAACTGCGCGACGGACTAGGTACTACTGGGTGCGTAAGCGAGCTCCGGTTTTTCCAAGTGTTAGAGTAACTCACACCACACGGACTGACAACAGAATGACTGTGAAGTTTGAAAATCGAGCTAAAATTGGCAACTTTAAAATCGATTATTGGCCAAACTAATCGATATACGACTTTCATCCTCACCTTAATCGCTTCGTCTATATTTTTTCTATCTAAATCCGTCGAGTTTTTTTTAATAAATTTAATATTCTCGAGCTGAGCCTACTTACCTGCTACCCAAAATTGTATGATTTTATTCTAGAAATAAGCATAATCTTGTTTTAGAATTATGCACAAAAGTTGTGCTTATTTTTGAGACAAAAGTTGTACCATATAAAGGCACAATTTGGTTATTTTTCTACACAAAATAGTAGACCCGAACGTTTACCTGCTGTCAGCACAACATTGGACTTTTAGACAATCCAGACTCAAATTATATTGAAATAGTGCACAATTTTCCAACTTTTCAATACAATTTTTGTGTGTGTATAAAAAACTAAATAAAAATCTAAAAAATACGCGTTCTATTCGCGTTTTATATTAGTGTTGGTGACGCCACCATAACTAACAAAATACGTCCAATTTTTAGTTTGAAATTATTCCGTGTGGTGGCGTTTTGTATAAATCACAAATAAAAATGTTTTCAGAAATTGCGTTTCATGTGTCTGTTTTGTCCTTTCGTTCAGTGGAATCCTTAGGACTGTTTTGGTTATCATAACATGGAATTTTAGCTACGGGCACCGGCGCGGCGTGACGCTTCACACTAAAGATGTCTGTTTATCGAAATAGTGATATGTACAAATTGTAGATAATATATTCTGTAACATTGTAGAGGTAATTTTTGCACCTTTTGAAAAGAGATTCTAATTTTTGGAGTAAAATTGTCCAAATAAATTATTTATTTTCATTGTACCTATTGGATAATTTATCGGTTTTATAATTTTCAATAACTTAAATAGAACATTTCCCATTCTTGTAAAAAATAAAAATCGGCAGTGATTTGTTGTGGGACACAGAGCACCATGTTGTTTTTGTAATTTCTATAAATTCTGGCATTTATTTCTTCTGATCCGAACCCTTTTCAATATGCTTTTTAAGAGTCTAGTCTAGAGCAGCGGTCGGCAACCTTTTGGGTATTGCGGACCACTAAATTGGCAATTTAAATTTCGCGGACCACTAACTTTTTAATTATTCACTTTGATCGCTAAATTTTTTTGAAAAACCTTTTTTTAACTCTATGTCATAATTAACTAAACTTATTGAATCCCACGCTTACATTTGCTCCGAGCAACATGCGTGGAACATATTTTTACGTATAACCAGTGGCTGTTTTAGAACTTTTGAGGCCCCCATCTAAATATTTTCATTACCCCTACAACTTACAGCAATAATTTTCAACCTCCGGCACACGGGGGGAGAAACCCCGTTCATTAGCGCCGCAGGCGACTTTTTTTTGAAAATACTGTCTATTTTATGTAGGAATATTGCACATTCAAACCTGGTTTTAATACCCAACCCCAAAATTAGGTCCATCAAATTTTCACTAAATGTTGCTATTTAACTAGAAATTTCTCGTGGACTTTGGATTTTAACTCTTTTACCTAATGAATCTTGACAATTCTTGTATCAATGAGTTTCAATTTTCGTAATTAATACAACTTGAACATCAGCAAACCCACAATCAGCAAACCTTTAAATGTAGCTAACAGTTGTAATTTTATATTGGTTAATTTTCAATGTTTGAGGCCTCTTCGAAAATCCGCCACTGAAGGCAGCTTAAACACAATTTATTTTTTAATTAAAAATTTCATTAAATGAGCACATCAAATTTCATTAATGTCAGAATTTTTTCGCGGACCACTAAAATTACGCCACGGACCACCGGTTGCCGACCGCTGGTCTAGAGAACTTCTCACTAGAAAGAAGCGAAAATCTATTTTACTAATAACGACATTATTTCTTTTTAGTTTTTAGGTATTTTTTTGCATACTGTTCGACTCCGAAAATCATTGAACTATTTAATTTGAAACTGTGTTTTCTATGAAATGGCTCAAGTTGGATCGACTTAAGAAGTATCAATTATAAATAAATTAATTCATTGTAAAGCTGAGTTTAGGAAAAAATTCAGTACGAAATCTCAACGGATCTATTTGTTTTGATCTTGGGTAATATCAAAAATAATAAATTCAAAATTTAAAGAGAAAATTGGAAATAGATTACAACGTTATCTCAACATTATTAGCAATTTTAATCGTTGTTTGATCTATATTGGCAAAGATGAAATCATTGAAAATTATAACTAATTTTTATTTATTCTTAAAGCTTTCAACAATCTTGAACAAGAATAGAATATAATGATCAAAGCAATCATTAATGGTGGAAATCCTTCTTCGAAAGTAGAAGTTGTAGATTTATCGCCCGATACAACTTTTCTTTAAATACGTCTTCTTGACAGAACCGTACTTAAAATATTTGAAATAAATCATTTTCAGAAAAGCTTAAGAAAATTACATACCATCCAAAAAACTGGAAGTTGTCAAATTTTAAACGTAAATGTTTAGTATGGTGAAGGTAATTAATTGAGTTTGCTTCACAAACAAGCAATTTTTAAATACCAAATGTGCCAAATACAATCGAGTAATCCTTTTGTCTTTTTGGAAATGATGCCATCGGCATAGTTGAATCAAAAATTCTTCATCATGTTCTCAGATTCTTGGAAGTCGATTCAGCCATCACACAACTTAAATTTTAGGGTAACCTAATGGTTAAATATTGTAGAGTCTGGTCGGTGGTAAAAAATGAATTAACCGTTCGAAAAGTTGCATCATTCAAATTAAAATTCCAGATCAATAAAGTGCAACTAAGTGTGCTCGAGGGATTGATGTTGGTCGTGATTTTATGGAAATCGTATAATTAAAAGTAAATTCTATGATTAAAATGGAAATATCCAACTGAAAGTTCTATCAGTAATTCGCTGATTGAGGGAAACCCTTCAAATTTTCTATTTGACTTGATTACTCGTAGTTTTATATTTCGACCCTTTCACAAAAATTAAAAAAATTCCGCCCAATAAAAATATTTTAAATTTATGCCATGGTACGAATAAAGGAAAAAATAATAAGGTCTGCGAAATTGGAACTTTCTCAAGTAATTTGCGGTTTTATTCGAACAAAAGTTTTGATAAGTACTTAAAAAATTAATGTCATCGAACGAAAACAAATTAAAAATGTTATTAACTTTTAGATTACCTTCAAAAACATTTAAAACGCGCAGTAAACTAACAAATTTTCCGAACAATTTGAGTTCATGTAACTCAAAGAACAAATAAAATAACAACAACACATAATTATTTAAATACGCGTAGGAAGTTTCCTCTTTTTTGCTATAATTACGTTTAATTTAGGAAATAAAAATAAACAATCTTTACCTACCTTAACAATAACTGACGCTCCTAAACAGTGCAACACAATTAACGAGAACGTAACAAGGGCAAAACATCTCGACACTGTCATGTTGAAGTCGTTGAGGAAAATCAAAATTTTCAAAAAATTTTTATTACTATTTAAAGCACTTCAACGAACCACGTGTTTATAATGAAAATCACGTCGATTCTGGGCTATATAAATGTGAAGAGTAACTTGCGTGCGCATCAATACAATGCTTTCAGCATAATATAAAACTGTTACAAAAACTCTTCCGAAAAAAAAATCGTCCAACTTATGCTGACGCAATCGTAGAATTTCATTCATAAACTTATCTACATTCCATGCATAAGAATGAACCGTCACTTACATGCACGTAATTGTAGCAGTTTTAGCAATTAAAACTGCGAGGTTGTAAAAGGAAGTGGATTTTTTGTAATTGAATAAGATTTACACGTGCACAAAAATACGAAAAATAAGAAAGAAATTGAACTGTTTAATGGTTTTATTTTTGCAATATTTACCTACCTCAAAAATTGGTTTTTAAAGTTTCATTTTTTGATTTTTTTCATCTATCAGTTTCTCCAGTCGAGTAGGGCCATGGTTTTTGGAGATTTTTTCCCAATCTTTTTCAGTTTTTGAAAAATTTCTTCGTAACTGAAAGTTTTTGGTTATTTTTTGTTACACGTTTCTGTATTGCATTGGTTATGAATGGAAAGGTCACATCTTTTTCGAAAACTAATAAATCAAATCTGTATTTTATAATATTATAAAAAAATTGTTTTGAACAGATTATTAGGGGCCGGTTCCTCATTTGAATAATATGTGAAAATTGTCGTTATTTATTGCTAAAATATGTTTTGCTATTTTTTTAATTTACTATTAGTGAGGGCATCTGGAGAATTATCTAAGAGAGCATCAGAAGTTTGATTCAATATAATTAATTTTTTATTTAATAATTCGATTTTCCTCTAAAAATTTCTTTTTATATTCTTCTTCATCTGTTGTGATTAGATTTTTAATGTGTGGACAAGATAAACTCGCACGCACTTGGGTCACGGGCCCTTTTAGGCCCGATTAGAAGACCTAACTAAGAAATTCTTTGAAGTCCGCGATTTGAATCCAGAATTACCGCTCTTAACTCAACCAAAGATCACATCACTGCTGTGGCTGTTCTATTGCTTACCAGTAATTTAGAGGGGGACACTGGTAGGCCCCCAGAAATTTAATCTTCTGTTTTTCAATAAGGAAAATTTTATTTATTAACTTTATTCTTTTTTCTTCGTCTTCCATTCTCTTCTTCTTTTCTTTATACATCATTTAACCTAGAGAAATTCAAAAGTGTGCCAGAGGCGCTTTTTCTATTATTTATTTCAACGGGTAAGTCACTGGTAAAAAGTGATGTATTACATTAAAATTCCAACAAAATTTTCAAAAGAAATTCATAGAAAAGTCTAAAATCAATATAATAGCCAAATTTCTACATTTTACACATTACTTATATGGATGATTTAGTAAAAATATTTTAAAGAAACGTAAGTTTTAAATATTCTGATCAGTAAAATATTTTGGAAGTTTAGCTGGACTAAACATAATAATATTATAGTAAGAAATGCCATCAAAATTGTTCAAATTCATATTGTCACGTCGTCGTTTCAGGTGTTCATGTTTACAATCAGCCAATACAAACATTATAAAACTGTCAAAATTCCAATCATACTTGCAATCAATCCAATAATTTATTGAATCAATTGTTATATTTTTTTGGATTGATTAAGAAAACTGTCCAACATAATTGCTATTTAATGGCATTTAATTGTATTTGGTGGGTTTTGATTGATTAATTCCACGCATAGAAATTCTAACGATACAAATTCAAATTGCAATATAAAAATGTTGTTAACAATTATGATTTTTGAATAAATTAATTAATTTACAATAAAATTAAGGAAACCTTTGACCAGAATAACCAATGGCAATTAGCAAAACTATTTTTTTGTTTTGAGAATGTCCAGAGCACACAGGTTGGGGATATAAGTTGAAAAGATGTCGACGAGGATGAGAAAAAACTAGAAAACAATGAAAGAGAACTGCAAGATAAACAGAAAGAAACAGAAAAACAAAAAAATCAGAAAGGATATAAAATGAAGAAATAGAAAGAGGGATGAAGAAGATACAGATTAAATGGATTATGGCACAATTATGGAGTAAAAATAGAAAGGGATGATCAACTATTTAAAACAGTCCAATCCATATGATCATATTAATTATTCGTATTAACAATCAAAATGGAGATTTATGGAGTGATTCTTGATTTTATTGGAGAGTTCGCATGCACTTAGGCCTCTAAATCGGGCCCATTGTAATACCTCCAATTTACCAGCAATATACGGAATAGAACACCACACTGCTGGTTGGAGAGATAATTAAGGATTCCCAACGTAAGGAGGACGTTGGAATAATTTGGAAAAAAGTAAGGTCTGTAGAATTCATGGGAAATATTTGAAGTATATGGAATATATTTAATTATTTTTAATTTAATAATGTGCTGTCACAGATTTTTTTGTACAAATTTAATTACATGCAAAGTTGTCCATATAGAATTGTTTTTATATTTACTTATAAAGGATATCACATTTCCTTATCTGTTTTTAAATATTAATAGGATAGAATACTCGTCATTATTATTAGCGATTTTTTAAAATAAATTTTATAGAATATAGTATATGAACTTAAAAAAAAGATCAATATTAAAAAAAATTGAACAATATTTTGACTTAGCTTCTGCTTTCTCTTCAACACAGATTTTTGTTTATACACTAATTTATTATTAAAATAATTATTGCGCCTTTTTCTAACTACAGGGATCCTTATAAGGATTAATAAAGAATTGAAAATTTGAATTAAATAATCAAATTATAATCGAAACTATTAAGCAACCATAAAAAATATGCGACATAACAATGAAACTTGATGGTTAATTTTTAAACAAATGTCAATAAACGTTAGCACATCTATTGACGACGATCTATGTACGTCAATCCAAAAAAATTCTAACAATCATCTATACGGGTTATGGCAAAGTTAAGCGATAATAATAAAAATAAAATTAAATGATGCGTGGTTCCCCAATCACAGATAATCAAAAGTCCCAGTGGAGGCCCCTCCTTGAATATCAAGGTTATTTTTACTACTACTCGCTCACCTACAATTTTATGCAGCATAAACAATGAAAATTCAAATTGTAGTTTGTAGCATTTTATGAATGAAATCGTTCGGTATTGTAAATTGAAATAATTTTTTTTATAAATTGATTATTAGGTATTAAAATTAAGAGTTACAAAATTTTTTTTTAAACAATTTTTAAAATTTGTGAGTGATTAAAAATTAATTAGGGACGAGGGGGGCTAGGGTGGACAATTAAAATATTTCGCGCTCAATGCATTCGAAGGCTTCGCTTATTATTTTTAAATTGAAGATATAAAAGCGAGAAATATTTTAATTACCTATAAACCGATTAAAACAAAAATTTGAAACACCCTGAAAATGTTGATTAATTTTATTGTTTTTAGAGGCGCATAACTCCGAGTTGCACAGGGTCGTATCTGTAGTCTGTACCCCAAATTTAGCAGAATAAATATTTTAAGATTTTATTTGACATGTAGTTAATACTTCAGTCGTAAAAGTGATTATATTTCATGGAGAACAGAAATCTTTTGACGTTGCTGTTTAAATCTTTACAATTTATGTTGGTTTTGTACACCTCCTATTAATTTGCCCCTGATTTAGTTTTGCTTTGAAGCAATAAAAATACACTGGATGTCGGCATTTTATTCAGTAAATAATCATGAACGTTCCGAATATCCTAAACGATTGAAATGATTTATTAAGTTAGTTTTTAATTTTGAAATTTACATTGTAAAAGGTTGGCTATATGCAAATTTGGAAGAGTTCAAAATGCGACTGAATTCTTACGGATAGTTGCCGCAGCGCTGTACATTTTCTTAGTTTATCATGCACCAATTATTTGGCTTTAAAATAAAATAGTTTTAAAATGACTAACATAATTTACCTATAGTAGAAAATCATCGTGATTTATTAAGTGAGTGTGGAGTAAATTTTGTGAAAAATTATATCCTCGAAAATAATACTTCGTGCGTACCGAAGTAAAATTGCATAGTATCTACTCGCAAAATGGAGCACTGTATAGTTAACAATAATTGTAGATTAAGCTGATATATCACTTGTAATTAATTTTTTTTTTCAATTTTGAACGGCACAGCAGCTGTCGAATAAATTCACACTGTTGATTCACTCTGTATAGAACTGACCGTTATAATCTTTAAGTTAACAATTAGCAATCTTTACGAGTGGGCAAGCCAAAAACTGATTTAATTTGAATATGAACCGCAGAACAGAGTCGTAAATCTTTTTAATTTATGGTAGAATTTATAATTATATAGGTAGTCCAAAACGTCTTTTGGTGTGTCGGTCTCATTTACTACCCTAATAGTGGTAGATTGGAATAAATAATGATTGATTAAATAATTTGCTACTATAACACTTGATATTTATAAAGTGATAATGGGCTTTTAATAAATTCTTCGTTATGTCTGTAGGCATGCTGGGTGAAGGGGATAAGTGCCGGTATTACCATAATTTAACTTAAAAATTACTTCTTACAAGTTTTTATATATTTTTTAAAATGATTATGGTAATTTAAACGACAATTTTTATTGGAGTAGTAATTCGACCACGCGTTTACGAAATTATCAACTGAATTTTTCAAATTCCAAATGAAATGTGGCTGATGAAATGTTACAATAGAGAATAGGAATATTTGTAATTACGATACTACATACTTACGAAATGATAATAAAAAAATTAAAATAGTGTAGTCATCATAGATTAATAGACATTGTGATAAGTAGTACCAGTAATTTCTAATTTATTATACTTCTTTTTTTTTAAATTGTAGTAAGTTACAAATAATAGTGACCCTTTAAACCAATTTTGTAATATTTGAATTACATCAAATTTACTACAGTAAAAGTAGTGGATTATTAATCGTATCGTAAATTCTTGATTAATGTAATCAATAATAATTATAACTCTTGTCAATAAGTTTATTGTTTATGTTTTGATTGTGTTTACAAATTCGATGAAACAATGTGTGCCGTAAATTTATATATTGTAAAATTTTCTATGATGCTGTCGTTTAGAAACTATATGACATACCATGGACATACCTAAAATGACATACCTATAATAACACTGAGATTATTTACACAAAAAGTAAACAAATTACAAAATTAAAATATAAAATATTTTAAGGCCTTTTACGTTCTTTTTGAATTTTCTAAAATTTTAGGCTAATTTTAGACTAACCACCTTCCAAATTTGGGAAAACAAATGTTTACCCAATAATAAGTTTTTTCATAACCAACATCAAATTTTCTCTCTCTTTATTATTACTTGATCAAGGTTTTCATTTGAACCATCCTCGTAAAAGTGTATTCCTTAATTTGCAGAAACATTTCCTTTAACTAAAAAAGTTACAAATTTAAGACAAATTACAGTTTAAAGCTCGTTATAATTTTTTTTGTTTCCATAATAACGTCTTTTAAATTATAGGTGTAGGTTAAATGTGGTCACACTGACACCATAATTTTAAACTACTTTTATGATTTACGTGTTCATAATGCATATGTAAACTACATGCAATACTATACTAAACATACTCGTTTTTGCTTTAAGACATCATTAGTTCACTTTTTCCAAAAAAAAGTCCTAGCCACTTTTTCCAATTATTAGAACAAAAATGCATACAAAGTTTATACAATATTAACTATGTCATTCATCATAATTTTAAAATATGAGTATTATAGTACTAAAATTTTTTGAAGTTTTAAATATGTGATATGACTTTTTAAATTTATTATTGCACATAAATTCAACACACAAAGTTAGTGCTACGTAGTAAAGCGTTTAGGAACACCAGATTAAATTTAAATATTTTAAAGGGTTACGTGCAGTCACGATTTTCAAAATATCGAATTCTTTTCTTGAATTTTCTTATGAAGTACATATAAAATTCTGTGAAAATTTCAAATCAACCCGATATAATAATTTTAAAGATTATCCTTTCGTTTCTCAAACTCAGTGGCGGTTTTAGAACTTATGAGGCCGCAGGCGCAATTCAATTTTGAGGCCCCCCTCTAAGTATTTTCACTAATCCTACACTCCCTAAAGCATTTCCCATATCAAATTTCAGAATATTTGAACAAAATTAAATTTTTATCAAAAAATTTAAATCAAAATATAAATTGCACGGAATTCAAAATATCTGTAAATCTAAGGCATCTTAGGGCTTAGAATTTTTTCGCTATTTTTCCTGTATTAATTATAAAATAGTTAATATTTTCCGAAAGTTTCAGAATATTTGAACAAAATTAAATTTTATCAAAAAATTAAAATAAAAAATTTATTGCACTATATCAAAATTACTTGAAAACTAAGGCATCTTAGGGCTTAGAATTTTTTCCGTATTTTTCCTGTGTTTATTACAACAGAGTTAATATTTTCATGAACTTTCAGAATATTTGAACAAAATTAAATTTTTATCAAAAAATTTAAATCCAAATATAAATTGCACTGAATTCAAAATAACTGTAAATCTAAGGCATCTTAGGGCTTAGAATTTTTTCGCTATTTTTCCTGTATTAATTACAAAATAGTTAATATTTTCCTAAAGTTTCAGAATATTTGAACAAAATTAAATTCTTATCAAAAAATTTAAAAAAAAAATTACATTGAAATCAAAATAACTGTAAATCTAAGAGGCATCTTAGGGCTTAGAATTTTTTCGCTATTTTTCCTGTATTAATTACAAAATAGTTAATATTTTCCTAAAGTTTCAGAATATTTGAACAAAATTTAATTTTTATCAAAAAATTAAAATCAAAAATTTATTCCACTGATGATATCAAAATTACTTGAAAACTAAGGCATCTTAGGGCTTAGAATTTTTTCCGTATTTTTCCTGTGTTTATTACAACAGAGTTAATATTTTCATGAACTTTCAGAATATTTGAACAAAATTAAATTTTTATCAAAAAATTGAAATCAAAATAATATAAATTGCACTGAATTCAAAATAACTGTAAATCTAAGGCATCTTAGGGCTTAGAATTTTTTCGCAATTTTTCCTGTATTAATTATAAAATAGTTAATATTTTCCTAAAGTTTCAGAATATTTGAACAAAATTAAATTTTTATCAAAAAATTAAAATCAAAAATTTATTGCACTGATATCAAAATTACTTGAAAACTAAGGCATCTTAGGGCTTAGAATTTTTTCCGTATTTTTCCTGTGTTTATTACAACAGAGTTAATATTTTCATGAACTTTCAGAATATTTGAACAAAATTAAATTTTTATCAAAAAATTAAAATAATAAAAAATTGCATTGAAATCAAAATAACTGTAAATCTAAGGCATCTTAGGGCTTAGAATTTTTTCGCTATTTTTCCTGTATTAATTACAAAATAGTTAATATTTTCCTAAAGTTTCAGAATATTTGAATAAAATTAAATTCTTATAAAAAAATTTAAAAAAAAAATTACATTGAAATCAAAATAACTGTAAATCTAAGAGGCATCTTAGGGCTTAGAATTTTTTCCGTATTTTTCCTGTGTTTATTACAACAGAGTTAATATTTTCATGAACTTTCAGAATATTTGAACAAAATTAAATTTTTATCAAAAAATTGAAATCAAAATAATATAAATTGCACTGAATTCAAAATAACTGTAAATCTAAGGCATCTTAGGGCTTAGAATTTTTTCGCAATTTTTCCTGTATTAATTATAAAATAGTTAATATTTTCCTAAAGTTTCAGAATATTTGAACAAAATTAAATTTTTATCAAAAAATTAAAATCAAAAATTTATTGCACTGATATCAAAATTACTTGAAAACTAAGGCATCTTAGGGCTTAGAATTTTTTCCGTATTTTTCCTGTGTTTATTACAACAGAGTTAATATTTTCATGAACTTTCAGAATATTTGAACAAAATTAAATTTTTATCAAAAAATTAAAATAATAAAAAATTGCATTGAAATCAAAATAACTGTAAATCTAAGGCATCTTAGGGCTTAGAATTTTTTCGCTATTTTTCCTGTATTAATTACAAAATAGTTAATATTTTCCTAAAGTTTCAGAATATTTGAATAAAATTAAATTCTTATAAAAAAATTTAAAAAAAAAATTACATTGAAATCAAAATAACTGTAAATCTAAGAGGCATCTTAGGGCTTAGAATTTTTTCCGTATTTTTCCTGTGTTTATTACAACAGAGTTAATATTTTCATGAACTTTCAGAATATTTGAACAAAATTAAATTTTTATCAAAAAATTAATATCAAAAATTTATTGCACTGATATCAAAATTACTTGAAAACTAAGGCATCTTAGGGTTTAGAATTTTTTCCGTATTTTTCCTGTGTTTATTACAACAGAGAGTTAATATTATCATAAACTTTCAGAATATTTGAACAAAATTTAATTTTTATCAAAAAATTAAAATCAAAAATTTATTGCACTGATATCAAAATTACTTGAAAACTAAGGCATCTTAGGGCTTTGAATTTTTTCCGTATTTTTCCTGTGTTTATTACAACAGAGTTAATATTTTCATAAACTTTCAGAATATTTGAACAAAATTTAATTTTTATCAAAAAATTAAAATCAAAAATTTATTGCACTGATATCAAAATTACTTGAAAACTAAGGCATCTTTGAATTTTTTCCGTATTTTTCCTGTGTTTATTAGAACAGAGTTAATATTTTCCTAAAGTTTCAGAATATTTGAACAAAATTTAATTTTTATCAAAAAATTAAAATCAAAAATTTATTGCACTGATATCAAAATTACTTGAAAACTAAGGCATCGTAGGGCTTAGAATTTTTTCGTTATTTTTCCTGTATTAATTACAAAATAGTTAATATTTTCCTAAAGTTTCAGAATATTTGAACAAAATTTAATTTTTATCAAAAAATTAAAATCAAAAATTTATTGCACTGATATCAAAATTACTTGAAAACTAAGGCATCTTGGGGCTTAGAATTTTTTCGCTATTTTTCCTGTGTTAATTACAAAAGAGTTAATATTTTCCTAAAGTTTCAGAATATTTGAACAAAATTAAATTTTTAACATTTAAGTCAAAAATTTATTGCACTGAAATCAAAATTATTTGAAAACTAAGGCATCTTAGGGCTTAGAATTTTTTCCGTATTTTTCCTGTGTTTATTACAACAGAGTTAATGTTTTCATGAAGTTTCAGAATATTTGAACAAAATTAAATTTTTATCAAAAAATTTAAATTCAAAATTGCACTGAAATCAAAATAACTGCAAATCTAAGGCATCGTAGGGCTTAGCATTTTTTTCATTAGTTTTCCTGTGTTTATTACAACAGGAATTTAATTAATAAAACTAAAATTTTCCTTATTTTGTGGCCCCTTGATTTACGAGGCCCTAAGCGCGCGCCTCTTGCGCCTGTTGGGAAATCCGCCACTGCTCAAACTTCAATTAATTAATTCAAACTTTAAACGCGTTTTTCTCTAAACTACGTTTTCAGATACGGTGTCCACTATATTTTAAAAACCACTCATAAAGGTATGATATCATGAACTTTCTTGTAGAAAATCTATATTATGCCCATATTTTTCCACCTCCATAATGATGTCAATCCATGATACTGTTATACTATGATGTCAATTGAAGGGTCCACTGGAAGAACGATGAGGGTCACATTTTTAAATAGTCGAGTAAAACGAGGTTTAAAGTTTCACAACTCTTCAAAACACTTAACGTTACATTATGCTGCCTATTTTCAACCGCAGTTTTTAGTGGAATTTCATTGTTTGTTTCCTGTGAGGATTGGTATGTTCATAGCTTATGTTACAAGCTAAGAGATTCCGATAAAATATCGATTTTGAAAAAAATGGAGTCTCATCGTTCTTCCAGTGGACCCTTCAATTGGTAACCTCAAGGAAATTACTGCTACTATTCTACACTATTGGCTAATACTGATGGATATGATTTTACGATATTTAAACGCCACGGAGGATGGAAATTGGTCAGTGTTACTTATAAAAAAAATGTGGAGTTCAGAAAATTTTGCCCAGGAGTTCTATGTATTGTTTAGCCTCCGGTTTAGCTTACAAAGTTGCAGTAGTAATTGTTAAGTGGTGCAGCACTTAACTTGTCAATCATACAACTTGAAAGATTGTTCGACTGTTTCTGATGAAGTAATTTACATTTTCACTATAATTTTGTAAATATAAATAATTACTCTTCACTGTCCACGTTTTTTTTAGTTGTTATTAAAAAATTACATTTTAAATTATTAACTATAAAGTGTAATGGAAAATTTTAAATATGAATGCGTACCCATTATAAATTCATCAAAAAAAAAAAAACAAATACATTATCGATCAACATACAGTTTTTAGACCAATTAAATTACAAAAAAAAACTTAAAATATTAATGGAGTAAGAATAAAATTCTTTGAATCAAAAAATTATATCAGGTTAAATTAAAAATTTAAATTCGTAGAATTTACAAGCAACTTTTGATGAGGAATGGGTTTTTCAACTTGGCAAATTTGGTTAATTTTTTTTTTAATATTACTAAGATGTCGAACACCTGTTTATTTTCTTTAAGTTATCTGGAATGCTAATTTACCACAAAAAATAATGAATGATATTATGAAATCAATAATGACGATGAGTAATGGTAATTCCTCATGAGAACAAGTCTTTTAGAAATTCAATAGTGATATAACCTACATTATTTAATTTTAACAATTAATTTAATTTTTTGTATATCGTGGATGATATAATCGTAAACATGCTTAAATTTTTTTTAATTTTGAAGGTGAAACAGCTAAAATTTTGATATATCTCAAGTTCATTTAAAAGGTCTAAATCATTTTAGTGATAAACTTTGTTTGTTTATATCAGCAATTCTTTTTAAAAGTCGGAAATATATTTTTCAAAACGAAAAGTCAAATTTTTTTAGATTTTGAAGGAAGACTTTTTTCTTTACATTTTAAAACTTCTTCCATGAAACCATAGAGCTGTTATATAAAGTAGCGCAAAAAGTACCTAATGCTTTATTGGAAAAGGCCGCCATTTTGCAAATGGCGGTTTACGTTATCGGGGCTTTGACAGCTGAATAGTAGAAGGACACGAAATACACATACCATATCCTACCCCACGTACAAATAAGTTATTGCCAGCGGTATTATAGCGGGAGGGGTGTGTCATATGTGTCGCCTTGAAAAGGTCAAAATCGGTTTGGCCTCGAAATTAATGAGCAACACTGTTATAATTTTTTAATGTTGAAGAAGTAAAATATAGGGTGTTTTTTTAGCTGCATGAGAACTTTCAATAGGGATAACAATTGAATCAAGATTGCTATGGAAACAGTTTTTTGACATTTGTGTTTAGCAAGGTTTGGCATTTGATAATGCATAGATTGACCATTGAACAACGCTACCAAATTGGGCTCACAACCAATTGGAAGTGGATCCATTTTTTTACCGTAAAATTTTGTTCAGTGACGAGGCACATTTCTGGTTAAATGGGTATGTGAACAAACAAAATTGCCGTATATGGAGTGAGACCAATCCGGGACATTATCTTGAGACTCCATTGCATCCATTAAAATTGACTGTTTGGTGTGGAATACACGCCAACGGCATCATTGGTCCATATGTCTTTCGAAATGAGGAAGGAGCTACCGTTACGGTGAATGGTGTGAGATATCGACACATGCTCAATACATTTTTGTTTCCAAAACTTCAAGAGCTAAACATTGACAACTTATGGTTCCAACAGGATGGTGCTACGTGCCACACAGCCAACGAAATCATCAATTTATTGAAAAGGCAATTTGGTGACAACATTATTTCAAAACGTGGTCCTATCAATTGGCCTCCAAGATCGTGTGATTTGACACCTCCAGATTATTTTCTGTGGGGGTATGTTAAATCCATGGTTTATGCTAACAAACCAACAACTCTAGAAGCATTGGAGGCTAATATTCAGCAAGCCATTTATGAAATAAAGCCAGAAATATTGGAAAAAGTGGTCAAAAATTGCACTAAACGGATGCGCTTCGTAACCATTAGTCGTGGTGGTCACATGCCGGAAGTCATGTTCAAATCATAAATGCCTTTAACTGTACTTTCATAAAAAAATTATAACCAAAACATTCCGTCAGGTTTTTAATGTTTTATTTCATTTTGAAGTTCTCATGCAGCTAAAAAAACACCCTATATAATGATAAATAACAGGCTATACCAAAATTCAATCAGGCGCAAAACTTGAAATCAAATCAAACTCGATTTCTTTATTAAATGAAATTGTTGAATAAATATTATAAAAATATTATTAAATTATATTATAGAACATATAATTTACCGTTTTGTGATAAGGGCGGAACCAGAAACATTTTTTTAAATATAATATAAAATAAAAAGGGGGGGGGGGTTGAAAATCGTGAATTTAATTAAGACTATAAAAATTTTGTATACGTCTAATTTTATTTAATTAATTGTGAATTAAATCACGGTTACATCAAATTTTAAACTTTTAAAAGGTTCCAGTGGATATTGCTTGTTGCGAGCATTTTATATTTTGCCCCAATTTGTTCTCACTTTTATTTTCTGTGGCAAATCACTGTTATAAAATATACATTTTCATCGCCAGCTGCAAATGCATAACACTAGGATATAAAGCCATTCCAAATATAGAAATAATCAGCAACATTATTATTTTTTCTTATGGCATATAATGCAGAGGAGATTAGCAACAAATTAACCATCGTTGATTATATGTAATTCATTATTATCATTATTTATAGCAATATTAGTAGACTAAAAAATTAATGAAGAAGTTCCTAATATTTACATTTATCTAATCCTTAATGGATAATATCAAAGATCATCAATTATTAACATATTATATTATTCTGAAAAACGATTAATATTTTACTCTAAAATTGCAATTTGATAATTAAATAATGTGCTTCATTTAAAACAGTACAAGAAATGAATATAAACGTGAATATTTTTTAGGAAGGATAATTTCATTATCCAGTTTCATTATTTCTAAGTCGAAGGTGTATTTCTGAATTTTTAATTGTTACTGATTCTTGACAATAGGTTCTCCTTGTTACCTAGAAACTCACCGCAAACCGCATCTCAATAATTGTACCAATACCTTCATTCCGCCCACCGTATTTCTTAGAATTTCTTTAGAATAAGCAATTTTCTTTTTTCATTTCTGCATTCTTAGAAAAGCTATTTTTTGGAGCTTGCTTTTAAACTTTGATCTTCCGTTCGGAAGCATATAGAAATTCAAAATTTAAGCACTTTTAGGTAAGTAACAGAAATCCATCTCATTTGGATACCAAAACATTAACGATATTTTTTGGAAGTTTAAGGAAAAAGCTACTCAAAACTCAGTATGAAAAGTCATTAGAAAATTAAAAAGTAAAAGTGGCTCCCTTTGTCTTATGACTTATGATTATCTTATAACCCTGAAGTAATTTAACACATTGTAAAAAAATCAGAAAAATAAATAACACGTATTACGCGATACAAAATATTTGTATCATTAATTATTTGTTAATGATAATACATCAATCAAAATCCCAATACTATTGCAAAATCTATGTCGATAAAACTTTATGTTTCTAGTACTAAGTCAGTCATAAGGATCAAGGAAATGCTAACCATTATAAAAGAACCTCATAAACAAAGAAAATAATTTGATAACCAGATCATTAGCTAAAAAATTTTAGGAAAAAAAGATAAGCAAACCGTGACAGTTCAAGGACAGACAGATGTTACAACATGGTGACATTAATTTTTTTATTTTTGCACAATAAGATTTATAATTTATTACGACTTTCACGCAAAAAAAACGTGAACTTAATTTATTAAAAAAATATTATTTATTGTTAAAAAATATTATTTTACAACTGATTGATAACAGTAATATCAATGATGACTCCCTTCCATACTACATCGAGCGATTATTTATTATTGTGGTAATAAATCGTAACCTTTTTATACATTAAAGTATTAAAGTACAAAATTAAATTGATACATTTAAATGAATGAATTTTTTATTATTAATAATTAACATGAATGATAATTACAACTGATGATGCAGATGAGCTGTGATCTTACTATGAGTACCTACATCAGCATTTTCCGGGTCCAGTGGATTGAATTACAGGAAAAACATTTTTAACCACTTAATTCTCATTGACGTGTCTGACATGTTCACTCCCACTGTGTAGTTTATGTGTATGTCACATCCTTGTTTAACGTTGACAATAATTATTAATGTAAGCCTGAAGTGGTTAAAGCAGGAAATGCCATCTTGGAATATACTGTATCAAATTAGATACGTCATTCTTGGGTTTGATTGATAATCTTGGATGATGGAGGTTCTTGAACAATGAAGCATTCCGGTCTCCTGCGTCCCTACATTTTTTCTTGAACGATAAGTTGCACTACTTAATTTATATTTTTCGTTACACATTGTCGTTAGACATGGCCAAAGTACATATTCAATCAATAAATCCTTAATAGATGACAGGTCTAAAAACAGGACGAAAGGATAATACTGCATCACTTGTACAGGTAGTTTGATGGTGTAGTGGTTAGGGAGAGCTATATGCTATATATTTAAAGGTCATAGGTTCGAATCGCGATCGCTCCCATATTTATCTGCGCCGCAAAAAGGATATTTCCGTAACTAATAAGTAAATAAATATAAACGCGAAAAAAAGAACAAGCCCCAATTTTCTTGCAAAAATAATAAAGCTTTATAATAGCAATAACACCACCCGCGCCCCGCTCCGATATACCATTCGATCGCAATGATGTTTTAAAATTCGTATGTCTTTATGGCCAGGGCTGGGCAAAATATTTTTTTTTTGTATTTGAAATACAAATACAAAATACTTGAAAGTCGAGTATTTAAATACAATTACAAAATACATTTGAAAATTACTCAAAAATACTAAAATACATTTGTATTTAAAATACCTTATTAAAATACATTATTTTACGCAGGTCCGTAGCCAGGATTTCATTGGGGGGGGGGGGCACGTGCCTCCCCTGGCTACGGGCCTGATTTTACGAAATTGTTGTTCCCTTTCAAAAACACCAATCGCACAAATTGTGCATCGGACAGTGAACCAATCAATTAACGTCACCTACATCTCGACCCATTTTCTTACAACACGTTTTTGTTTGTAAGGCTGCGTATATTATTAAGTTCTTCAATCAATGGTAGCAGTTTACATTAACTCTTCTGGATTCATCGTAATTAATTATAACAGTTATTAGTTATCACTTATCACAAATCGAAATTCAATATTTTCCACAATTTTTCACAAAAAGTAGGTAATAATAAAATAAAATAATATTTATTTACCATTACCAACCATTACCATACACGCATAGACCAATCACCAAAGAATAAATGGATCATAAAGTTAGACCTGCGCATTTAAAATATTTTTAAATTTTACAACACGTGCAAATTTAGCGGAAAATTTAAAATTTTTAAAATGTAATTGAGTAAAGTATTTTAAATACAAAATACATTTAAAATGTATTTAAAATACAATTACAAAAATACATTTAGAAACTCATCGAAAATACAAAATACATTTGTATTTAAATACGTATTTTAAATACATGTAATTGAAATACTGCCCAGCCCTGTTTATGGCCCACCCTGCATATAAAATCAGAACGCTGATCCACCGTTGTAAAATCTGTCTGACAAGTGACAACCTAATTGATCCAACTTTCTACCAACATAAAATCACCTCCCCTGGAATCGAGTTGCACACCAATCGAGTTTCCAACGTTGGCGAGCTGCCTGTCCGTGGACGGGCCTTCCAGCTAGTCTACAATACATGCTACCGTAAATTTTCTCAAATCTTGAATTCAAAAATAGTTCGCTCCAACCTAATCAATATTTAAAATGATCCCAATTAGTTTTATTATTATGGAGAGAAATTGGTTTGTTCCTTTTATTGAATTGGGTCGTCAGGGTGACGATAATGGGTGTATGATCCGAGGATAAATCTAAGGAGGATTTAATGGAGAGGTAACCTGGGGCGATGCCCTTTGTCACATAAAAGTCAAGAAGATCTGGGATCTTGTTTCGGTCTGTTGGGCAGTAAGTTGGTTGATTGGTCGATATTTGTTGAATATTTTGAGCTTCCATCGCATATCTTTGATGTTTCGCATTGAAGTCTTCACCTACAATAAAACGATGACGAAGGGTCTTGGTGCGGCCCGCGGACTCTAAAAAAGGTTGCCGACCCCTGTCCTAAAATGTTAAAATTTTCTTCAAAGTTTTCATTCTGGATGTTTATATTTTGTGGACAATAAATTGATGAGATTGTAAGGTTGCCTTACCAGTCCTTAACTTTTATGCTGGTTGCTTGTAGGTAGCCCTTGGAGAATGATTCAATTTCATGGTGTCTAATTTAAGGCTGGGAATTTTTAACAATTTTGTATTCGAATATTCGTTCAAAAAATCACAAGAATATTCAAATTATTCGAATATTCAAATTATTCGAATATTTAGATTATTCGGATAATTATTCGAATATTCGGATAATTAATTTAAATTGAATAAATTCGATTATTCGAATATTTAAATTATTCAAACTAGTTTTATTTGATTAATTTATTTTTAATATTAATATTAATGAATAATGAATAATTGATTAAGAAAAATGTATTAACGCTAATAAACGTTTTCTATTGGTAACAAATTTTTCTTAAGAGGGGCCTTTAAATTTTGATGCGAAAACATGTTTCAACAGATGGCGCGCCCTAAAATATTAACCTTTTCTAAGAATCTTTTCACCAATACAGAATTTTAATAATTTATAAAAGTCATATGAATAAACGATAACTAATTTAGGCAATGAGGAGGTTTGCAAGGCCGGTCTGTTGTGCATATAAATCCGCTCTCTACGTAATATATTAATCTGAATATTCCATTAATCTGAATATTCTAGTAATTGAATATTCAGATTAATCGAATATTCAAATTACTCGAATATTCGAATAATCATTCGAATAATTTGAATATTCGAATAATTTGAATATTCGAATAATTTGAATACAGTATAGCTTCGATAATTGGGACATGCGTTAAGTAGGACACTCCAGTAATTAGGACACTGCTACAATTGGGACAATTTTGTTCCATTTACCTCTATAATCGGGACACATAAAAATTGTATAAATTACGTGCTTTAACAGTAAATAAACTTTAGGGGAATCACGGGGAATCCAATAATTTTCTGCATAAGCATTAGGGAAGAATGCGGGATCAAAAAAATCCCGTCCCGTCCAACCCCGCCCCGTCCCGCGCGCGGGACGGGGTGCCAATTTAGTCCCGCGCGAGAAGGGATGCCAATTAAGTCCCGCGTTTGATTTATAAATTTATTTTTAAAATTGTTATGTTTATATTATTTATAAAATAAAACAGTGCTCAGGGGGTGGATGCGCGGGACGGGGCGGGACGGGACAAGAAAAAGTAGTCCCGCATTCTTCTCTAATAAGCATCGAAAAGCATTAGATTTGCGTTTTATTTGTCCATTTATTCAGTTTGTTAACGTTAGTGAAGCTGTGTTCTCAAGTTCATATTTGAATAATTTACTAAAAATGAAGCGAAATCATAAAACGCTTGCGCTTCAAGAAAAATGTAAAATTTTAGATTTTCTTGAGAATGACAAAAGTATTCGTCATGTAGCCGAAATATTCGGAATACCAAAATCGACAGTTTTTAATATTAAAAAAAATAAAAGTAAAATTAAACATTTTGTTTCAACTACATTTCAAGGGCCAGGTATATTATGGTTTTACAGTTAAAATTTTGGAAAAATTAAAAGAGAATTTATATTTTATTAGGTTCCAAAAAAAGTCTTCGTTAAGGTAAACATCCTAAGGTAGAAGAAGCTTTGTATGCATGGTTCTTACAACAAAGAAGTCTTCATGTACCAATTTCATCAGAAATTTATGCGAAAAAGCTAAATTTTTTTATAAAGAAATAGTAGGAGAAGGTAATTTTTTAGCAAGCTCTGGGTGGTTGGATAAATTTAAAAAGAGGCATGGAATTCGATTTTTAAAAATTTTTGGTGAGAAAGTGTCCAGTGATACAACTGCAATAGATCCATTCCAAGCAAAGTTCCTCAAGATGGTTAAAAAAATGAACTTATCAAAAGACCAGGTGTATAACGCTGACGAAAGTGCTGCATTTTGGAAAACTTTACCAACTACAACGTGGGTTCACCAAAAAGAACAATCAGCTCCTGGCAGAAAAATTTCCAAAGATAGGATAACATTCATGCCTTGTTCTAATGCGACAGATACTCACAAGCTACCATTACTTATTCTCGGAAAGTCTGTCAAACCCAGATGTTTTAAAAACATCGACCTTCCTGTCGAGTATAGAGCCAGCAAAAAAGGGTGGATGACCCAAACAATTTTCATGGGGTGGTTTAAAAACTGTTTTATTAAGCAAGTAACAAAATTTTTAAACGAGAAACATTTACCAGAAAAAGCACTGCTTTTAATCAATAATGCTCCTTCACATCCAACAGAAGATGCATTAAATTTTAATCCAAATTTCGTAGTTATGTTTTTGCCCCCTAACTGTACAGCAATAATACAACCAATGGATCAAAATTCGATTCAAAATGTTATTGACTTACAGAAAAAAATTATTATCTCATTTAATATCTCAAGAGAATGATTTAACAACCACTTTAAAGAGTTATAATTTGAAGGAGGCTGTCATGAACTTGCATCAAGCATGGAATGGTATAACAGAGAGAAATATAAAAAAATATTGGGCGCAATCTGTGGCCAAAAGGTCAATGGGACGAAGATGATGAAATTCCTTTAAGTTAGTTGAAACAAAAATGGGAATCAACATCAATAAATGCAGATTTAAACATCATGAAGCAAATGTTGAATTCATTTGATCCACAAATTAGTTATGAGGAAATCTGTAATTGGGCAACTGGAAAAAATGTAAATATGCCAAATTTTACAGATGATGATTTAATTGCAGAGGCTTTAAAAACTGAAGATACTGTTTTGCATCTTACTGACTCAGATTGTGCTGTAGAAGAATCTTGCAATAAAATCTTGCATAAAGATGCTGTTTGGTCATTTTCACAATGCATTCAATGGGCAGAAGAAAATAATATTGCGATACAAGATATTCTTTTATTAAGAAGATTGAAAGAAAACGCCAGCACACATTTTTTTGAAAATATCAAACAGCATAAAATTAGTGATTATTTCAAAAAAAGTATTCCAGTATGAACACCTAAGACTTATTGTTTATTTCTAAAAATATGTAATACTAGATGATTAAAATATGTTTAAAATTCATTAAAAAAGTTTTTCTTGTGTATTTAAATAGTTTTATAAAATACTTCTATAATCGGGACAATTCGAAAATCGGGACAGGTTGAACATTTTATCTGTCCCAATTAGTGAAGCTATACTGTATTCGAATAATTTGAATATTCGAATGATTATTCGAATATTCGAGTAATTTGAATATTCGATTAATCTGAATATTCGAATAATTTTAATAGTGCCATTGAGAAAATATTCATATTCGAATATTCGAATACTCGATTAGTTGATTATATTCGATTTTGATTCCCACCCGAGCTCTTTATTATTACTGCTGTCCCCCCACTGGCCCTCTCATCAGGCCGATTGGTGTAGTACACGATATGGTTCTTCTATATTATTTATATTAATTATTTTATTATTTTCAAGAATGAATAAAGATGCAAATAAGTTATCAATATCATAAAAATAGCTATTACTTTTGAACTAACAACAGAAGCTTTTGTTATTTTTGCAATTTAGTTTTTCTTTTATACTATTTGTTACTGGAATTTTGGAAAAAAATTCATTGCAAATTCATTCGAACTATAATTAAAGATGGTTTCCCATTCCATGCATTCCATTACGTTAGCTTGAACTAGCGTAATTTCTACGAAATAATTCCGTACTGTCTAGACTGCTAGAATACTATCAAGGATACTATATTTCATTACAGAAACCTGTATAGTTTTCTTATCTGTTATCTCTCTCTTTTACAATCATGGGCGACAACACGATCCGCCCCTTTGTTTTAAATGTCTGCGCTTTTGACGTTTAACATAACCAAATAGTTCATTTATTAATTTGAATAATTATTAATATCATTATAATTTAAAATTTTACGCAGATTTGATTTAAAATAAATCTAAAACTATAAAACAAATTCTTCATTTGGTAAAAATGTCTGTGCAAGTCCATGAGACGCTAGGCAACCCATCATACACCAACATTTTGTTTTAAATATTTGAATTTCGTTGTTTGATTGTAATGTTTAATGTAGCTTAAAAAACTTGAAAAAAAAAAGATTCTCTTACATACACACGTACGTACCATATCATGCCATTCCCTAAAAGATTAAATAAAAATTTTCGATGGGAAAAGCAACTATAAGAAAAAGATGCCCTCTGTTTTTTCACTTTGGTGACAGCACTTGGCACCAGCATCACCTTCATCTGACCTTTCAAAGCAAAGTGAGGTCAATTGAATACTTTTAAGTTCTCCATCGCCGGTTTTACGTTTATAAAAATTACACGAACCACTCTTACAGTATTCAAGTCTGTGTAAGTCTTTTAAAATCAATGGTAAAGGTTGGTGAATAAATATCTTTTATTTATTTTTAGTGTAGCAATTGCAACAAAAAAGTTTATTAACAATTTAAATATGCCGATTAAAAGTATCTTTGCTCGTCAAATCTACGATTCTCGTGGTAATCCAACCGTCGAGGTAGATTTGATTACCGATTTAGGCCTCTTCAGGTCTGCTGTTCCATCTGGGGCTAGTACCGGTATGTAATTTATGATGTAACTTTAGGTCTTTTTTTATTACTTTTTTCTCTTAGGCGTACACGAAGCTTTGGAATTGCGTGATAATGATAAAGCTAACTACCACGGTAAGGGCGTGTTGCAGGCTGTGGGCCATGTCAACAATTCGTTGGGTCCAGCATTGGTGAAAGAGACCTTCGAAGTTACACAACAGAGAGAGATTGATGACTTTATGCTTAAATTGGATGGAACTGAAAATAAGTCGAAATTTGGGGCCAACGCAATTTTAGGTGTGTCTCTGGCTATTGCGAAAGCTGGAGCTGCCAAACGGGGAGTTCCGTTGTTCAAATATATTGCTGAACTTGCTGGAAATAAGGAGATAATTCTTCCAACTCCAGCCTTCAATGTAATTAACGGTGGTTCTCACGCCGGTAATAAATTGGCCATGCAGGTTGGTGCCTTTCGTTTGCTTCTCCTAAATTATTTATTACATTTTAAATTCGTTTAGGAATTCATGATTTTGCCAACCGGTGCAAATACTTTCACCGAAGCAATGAAAATGGGATCAGAAGTCTACCATCACTTGAAAAATGTCATCAAAGCCAAGTTTGGTTTGGATGCCACGGCTGTTGGTGACGAAGGTGGATTTGCACCTAATATTTTGAGCAACAAAGATGCAATCCAACTTATCACAGATGCTATCGAAAAAGCCGGTTACACTGGTCGTATCGACATTGGAATGGATGTGGCTGCTTCAGAATTCTTTAAAGACAGTAAGAAAAATATTTCCATTTTGTTTAGGATAAATTATTCAACAATATTTTATGAACAGATAAATATGATTTGGACTTTAAAAATCCAAAATCCGACCCAGCTACTTGGTTAACATCTGATCAACTTTTGGACACTTACAAAGACTTCATGAAATCTGCCCCCATAGTTTCGATTGAAGATCCCTTCGACCAAGACGATTGGGCAGCCTGGTCCAAGATGACCGCCAGTACTACCATCCAAATTGTGGGTGATGACCTTACTGTTACTAATCCTAAGAGAATTAAAACTGCAGTTGAGAAGAAAGCTTGCAACTGTTTGCTTTTGAAAGTCAATCAAATTGGAACCGTGTCAGAATCTATTGACGCTCATTTGTTAGCTAAAGCCAACAACTGGGGTACCATGGTGTCTCACAGATCAGGAGAAACCGAGGATACATTTATTGCAGATCTTGTAGTAGGTTTATCTACAGGTCAAATCAAGACTGGAGCACCATGCAGGTCAGAAAGATTGGCAAAATATAATCAAATTCTTCGTATTGAAGAGGAATTGGGCCCCAATGCCAAATTTGCCGGAAAGGCTTTCCGTAATCCACATGCAACCCAATGAATATAATTTGTGACAAGCAACTTTGTATAAAATCTGGAACCAAATTGTTTTGACTAGTCTAAACTGATTTTTTAATTGGTTGTAAAAATTGTACGCTTATAAAAAGTGAATTTTATGTTATATAAAAAGGAAAGGTGGTGAAAGTTTTATACAAAAGTTGCAGGCAAAGTTTAGATTATAGATGTAACTTGGAAGTTCTTCTAAATGTAAAATCAATTAAATATGTGCGATGTTTTTTGCTGGTTTTATTGTTTCCCTTTTTGTATTTTTCCACAAATGCGATTGAGTTTGATATTTTTTAGATGATGGTATTTAAAGCATGGCATAATTCTGGAGCAGTTTAAACAGTTTTCGAAATAAAATATTTACAAAGGTTGAAAAATAAAGATATCGCCGAGTTACACGGAAAAAATTGCGGTATCCCACGAGTTACACGGTTTTTGAACAATTTTTATTCAAAAAGAAGAAGTGCTGCGGGTTTCTTGTGCCCATCATTTCCTTGGCCCGTGTAAATAAAGGTTCCGGTCGCGAAGGGGTGGATTCACTTGACCAAATCAAAAAAAAAAAAAGTTTTACCTTCAATGCTTTAATAAAACTTGCAGCCTTGTTGGAATGGTAGTTCCAAATGTTTTTACAAAACAGAAATAAACCTGTAGCGAACGTAAGTCGTAACTGACGGCCGGCATACCGCACTAAAGCACCAAAGTATGGTACAAATTCGTATAATGAACTAATATTTATAATTATGAATTGTATAGACGCACGGACTAACATAAATAATCGTCCGAATATCTTTCAGATATTTGTGTTCTTAAAATTCTAATATTTGACGCAAAGTTAATTTGAAGATTGGCCAATGCAAAACTGATTTGAATTCCTTAAAATTAATTAAATCTATTTGACAAATATTAGGGAAATGCTTGCAGGCTCCCATTGCTTGCAGGTTGCCACCCTTTCAGAATTTTGGCAATCTAGCAGTGTCATAAACTAAACTTTGACTGACATCGACATCAAAAGAGATGTGGTCACTTTTAATCAACTTCTGGAGCGGACAGACCCAATAACACAGTGGCGTTGAAGAGTTTCAAATATTATATCTTTAAAATTGTAAAAATAAAATTGTATTTTTGTTCTGTGCTCATAAAAGGTGTTTTTTGATTCCAAAAATTAAATATTGGTAAACCATTATGTTTTCGACCAATTCTAATGTATTTTGATGAGAAAATTTCTCGTTACTTTAGAGCTGTTGTTGCCCTTCCTGATACTGTATTTAAAACCACTGCGATTATTATCTTTTTACATTTACATGTTGCCATGTAAATTTCAATACGACTATTTTTTGACAAGGACAAAATTATGCAGTAATGTAAGTTTCAAATTTTATTCATGAAGTAATAGTAGTTCATTATAATGTAATTTACACATGCTAGAATGTTACTTTGGTATTGAATCTATTAAAATTCCTAAATAATTCGTATTTCAAACTTGACAATTTGATTATGAATTTACCAAAATTCTTCCAATATTCAACTGCATAACTTTTTTTTGCTTTTAACTTTAATTAATTTTGGCAAACCTTCCATTTTTTAGTATAGTGGTTGCAACCAAAAAAAACTCCATTTAAACATGCCCATCAAAAGTATTTATGCTCGCCAAATTTACGATTCTGCTGGTATTCCAACCGTCGAGGTAGACTTGATTAGCGATTTAGGTCTTTTTAGGTCTGCTGTCCCATCTGGTGTAAGTAAAGGTATGTACTTTATCTAATTACAGGACGTGTTTTACGAGATTTTTATTTTAGGCGCCGAAGAAGCTTTGGAATTGCGTGATGGTGAAGCTCAAAATTATCTTGGTAAGGGTGTGTTGCAAGCGGTGGCTCATGTCAATGAATCGTTGGGTCCCGAATTGGTGAAAAATTCTTTTGAAGTTACACAACAGCGGGAAATTGATGACTTTATGCTTCAGTTGGATGGAACTGAAAATAAGTCCAAGTTTGGGGTCAATGCGATTTTAGGTGTGTCTTTAGCTGTTGCTAAAGCCGGGGCTGCTAAACGAGGAATTCCGTTGTTTAAGTATATTGCAGATCTTGCTGGCAACAAGGAGATAATTCTTCCAGTTCCGGCATTTACTGTACTTAATGGTGGTGCTCTAGCCACTAATAAATTGCCCTTGCAGGTTAAATATTTATATAATGCAATATTTACGTAAACTTATAGTACATTCGTTTAGGAATTTCTGATTTTGCCAACCGGTGCAAATAGTTTTGCTGAAGCAATGAAAATGGGATCAGAAGTCTATCAGTACTTGAAAATGGCCATCAAAGCTAAATTTGGTTTGGATGCTACAGCTGTTTGTGAAGAAGGTGGATTTGCACCAAAAATTAAGAACAATAACGAAGCACTTAAATATATCAAAAATGCAATCAAGAAAGCTGGATACACTGGTCGCATAGACATTGCAATAGATGTGGCTGCTTCAGATTTCTACAAACAGAGTAAGAAAAATACTTTTATTTTAGTTTGGGTAAGTTAATTACAACATTTTATAATTAGAAAAATACGATATGGACTTCAAAAATAAAAAATCGAACAAGAAAAAATGGTTAACATCTGCAAAACTTATGGATACCTACAAAAAATTTCTCAAGACTTGCCCTATTGTTTCAATTGAGGATCCTTTCGACAAAGAGGATTGGGCAGCCTGGACCAAGATGACCGCAACTCTACCCATTCAAATTGTGGGCGATAGACTTACAGCGACCAATCCTGATAGAATTGCAACAGCAGCTGAGAAAAAGGCTTGCAATTGTTTGCTTTTGAAAGTCAATCAAATTGGAACAGTGTCTGAAGCTATCGATGCTCATCTGTTAGCTAAATCCAACAACTGGGGTACTATGGTATCTGGTAGAGCAGGCGATACTGAAGATACTTTTATCGCAGATTTTGTAGTAGGCTTATCTACAGGCCAAATCAAGACTGGAGCACCTTGCAGATCAGAAAGGTTGGCAAAGTATAATCAAATCCTTCGAATCGAAGAAGAATTGGGATATACCGCTAAGTTTGCTGGAAAAGCTTTCCGTAATCCACATGCAACTGGGTGAAGCAATTTGCCATATGCAACATTTTGGTATTAAACTTGGGACCAAATTGTTTTGACTAGTCCGATATAATTACGCATATAAAAAAAATTGTAAAATTTTTGTTGCAAACGCTTGCACATCATGTAATTTGAAAATTTCTCTAAATATAAAATCGACCAGATGACATACGACTTTATCTTACTGAATTTATTGATTTTCTTTGTTCCTATCGAAAAACAAATTTTGAGGGATGTTAACTAAATTTATTGTCTTCTACCCTGAACTATTCGGGGATCTGAATTGACGCTCATTCAATAATGAAAAAAAAAGAACAATAAATTAGAATGTTTTTTTAGAGATTATAAAGTAGAAAAGAATTTGTATTAAATTTTACTATAAAATTAACGATTTGATACATTTAAATTTACATATAAATAAATAACAGCCCAATTATAACAATAAGAAAAGAAAATTATTCACGTTTTGATGTTATTATTTGTACACAATTCTTCTTGTCGTCTCACTTTGCGTGTAATCCATAACCAATTATCTTCTAAAAAGTAATCTTCTATTTCGTTCAAAGTTTTTCCTTTCGTTTCGGGTAAAAAACAATAAAAGAACGCCGCCGTTACGAAAGATGAAATTCCAAACAATAAAAAGAATCCACATATACTTAACAATGTCTTTAAGTAAGGAAACAATTTTGTTATAGCAAATATTAATAAATTAAATATCGTAAATGTTATACTTCCAGCCAATCCTCTCACTTTTATGGGATACAACTCCCCTACCATAACACCCGGAAGAATCATTAAGCCTGCCGTGTTTGCACCCACATAGGCCAACAACCAAATTGCAATGAAGTATGCATTTTGTGGACAATCGGAATACAAAAGCATTGCCAAAATTAGTGCCGCCAAACCGGTAGACAGTGCGGACCCTATCCCCACAACTCGTCTTCCGCAGAAAGCTAGTAAAACACTCGAAATAACGGCAAAAATAAATCGAACTCCTGCTGTTAATATTGCGGCAAAAAATTTATCAATTTTATTGTCACCTTCACCCATGTTTGAAATGATTTCAACCGCGTAGAAAACTATCAAGTAAACTCCTGCAAGCGTTTGCAATATACTAAAAGTATTGATGATGAAGAACGGCTTCAGCACTTGTGGTTTGAAGATATATTTCCATATCGACTGGGAATTTTCTTTTTGTAGTTTTTCATTTTCTGCCCTATTGATTAATTGTTGAATTTCTAATTTGGACTAAAAAGAGATCATTAGGTTTAACCGTTTAACGTTACTTTTGTTAGAATATTTGGTTACCTGAACAACATTTCCTCCTCTGAGCCATAGACAAGCTTTATTTGCTTGTTCTATTCTGTCTTTTCGTACCAACCACGCTGGACTTTCTGGCAGGAAAAAGTACATAATCATAGCTACCGCAGGTAAAATGATGCTTAATCCTGAAACTAATCTCCAATGTACCGTGGATCCGAGCATGTAGACTAGTAATATTCCAAACGAGTAGCTACTGAACGGAATGCTGGTGAAGACACCTCTCATTTTTGGATCGGAAATTTCTGCTAAGTAGACCTAAAAAATACTTAAGGTTCTTGTTGCAAAAAGAAAGCAAAGTATTTACCTGCCCTACTGGGGCTACCAGACCAACGCTTAAACCTGCAAATACTCTTCCCAATAAAAGAAGAGCATGGTTTTGGCAAAAGCTAATTATTATCCAACCGAGGATTAATGGAAGACCGGCAAGTTGCAAAGTAACTTTTCGTCCAAAGTAGTCCATCATTGTTCCACTTAGCAACGAACCAATAGGAGTTGCAGCTGAGTGAATACTTGCTAAAAAGTAAAATATGATAATAACCAGGTTAATAGTTGAAAAAATAAGAACACTGGGATCTATTTATATCATAGATACAAGTGCAGACTAAATTTTACTCAAACTGATAAGACATCTAAGTAATACAGAAATAGAAATGGAACACATAAAGATAGAAGTTTGCCGAAAAAAGTAATTGTAAGGTTTTTTTAAATAATTTTAAGTTATGTTTAGAAGTTTAGTCATGGAGGAGTAGTATATACAATGCAAGGACGCATTCAAATACTTAAAACAAAAATTCATCGCATTGATTTGAATGATTATGTGGATCCAACAAGGTCGTATGATGTGGCGTCGTTGAATTATTTTCTTTAGGCTATACGAAAGGTATCTACAATCCATAAAACATCCACAGACTCGAAGATTAAATTTGGCGTGTTATTGGTGAGATTCAACTGCAATAAACTACTTATATAGACAAAATAAAAAGGATGAAGATGATTTGCATCATCGAACTCATACAAAATGTATAAAACCGGAAAGAGCTGAAGGATCAGAGAATATTTGAAATGAAAAATAAAGTATGACCGGTATGACGTAAAGAGGAATGGCCGACTGGAAAGACTAGGAATAAATCTTAAAACATTTTTTTTCTATTTAAAGGGGAAACCGTTTTCATGTTTTACCTATTTTCATATTCATTAAATTTAAATTTCCAGTTTGATCTTGACCATCGCATTTTTAAGTGGTTAAGAATTTGTAATATCATCAATATTTTGCACTTGAAGTTATAATTCTGATAAGAACGGATAGATCGACTCGATATGAGATAAAAGCAAACAAAAGGAAACCTTATAATTATCTTTTTAAGTTGGCATTGTAATTGATTATGATTACATATTATTTGAGATTATGTTTATTTAACAACTTATTTCCCTATATAATTTCAAGTAGTAGCATTTGATTCGAAGGACCAATACGTGGAAGTATTACTATGCGAAAATGATTATATGACTCCTGGTCATAAACATTTCAAAGATAAGCATAAAATTTAATGGTAGGTATAATTATTATTAAAATCAAACGGTTGGATCAGCGGCGGTGCAAGAGTAGCTAGGGCCCGTAAGCAAATATACATAACGGGCCTATAAAAAAAAAGTTCGTAAGTTTTCTACTTCTAACCTAGTAAAGCAAGGAAAAATAATGTACAAATTCTAAACCAAAAGTTGTCTCTAATTTCCGATGATTTGGTTTCGGAGCGATTTTTGATTTTTTTTGGATAAAAAATAAAGTTTGTTCAAATATTATGCAACTGCATAAAACTATTGATTACAACCTAGTAAAGCCAGGAAAAATAATGAAAAAATTCTAAACCAAAAGTTGTCATTAATTTCCGATGATTTGGTTTCGGAGCGATTTTTGATTTTTGGATAAAAAATAAAGTTTGTTCAAATATTCTGCAACTACATAAAACTATTGATTACAACCTAGTAAAGCCAGGAAAAATAATGAAAAAATTCTAAACCAAAAGTTGTCATTAATTTCCGATGATTTGGTTTCGGAGCGATTTTTGATTTTTGGATAAAAAATAAAGTTTGTTCAAATATTCTGCAACTGCATAAAACTATTGATTACAACCTAGTAAAGCCAGGAAAAATAATGAAAAAATTCTAAACCAAAAGTTGTCATTAATTTCCGATGATTTGGTTTCGGAGCGATTTTTGATTTTTGGATAAAAAATAAAGTTTGTTCAAATATTCTGCAACTGCATAAAACTATTGATTACAACCTAGTAAAGCCAGGAAAAATAATGAAAAAATTCTAAACCAAAAGTTGTCATTAATTTCCGATGATTTGGTTTCGGAGCGATTTTTGATTTTTGGATAAAAAATAAAGTTTGTTCAAATATTCTGCAACTACATAAAACTATTGATTACAACCTAGTAAAGCCAGGAAAAATAATGAAAAAATTCTAAACCAAAAGTTGTCATTAATTTCCGATGATTTGGTTTCGGAGCGATTTTTGATTTTTGGATAAAAAATAAAGTTTGTTCAAATATTCTGCAACTACATAAAACTATTGATTACAACCTAGTAAAGCCAGGAAAAATAATGAAAAAATTCTAAACCAAAAGTTGTCATTAATTTCCGATGATTTGGTTTCGGAGCGATTTTTGATTTTTGGATAAAAAATAAAGTTTGTTCAAATATTCTGCAACTGCATAAAACTATTGATTACAATCTAGTAAAGCGAGGAAAAATAATGAAAAAATTCTAAACCAAAAGTTGTCTTTAATTTCCGATGATTTGGTTTCGGAGCGATTTTTGATTTAAATTTTTGGATAAAAAATAAAGTTTGTTCAAATATTCTGCTACTGCATAAAACTATTGATTACAACCTAGTAAAGCCAGGAAAAATAATGAAAAAATTCTAAACCAAAAGTTGTCTTTAATTTCCGATGATTTGGTTTCGGAGCGATTTTTGATTTAAATTTTTGGTTAAAAAATAAAATTTGTTCTAATAATCTGCAACTGCATAAAACTATTGATTACAACCTAGTAAAGCCAGGAAAAATAATGAAAAAATTCTAAACCAAAAGTTGTCATTAATTTCCGATGATTTGGTTTCGGAGCGATTTTTGATTTTTGGATAAAAAATAAAGTTTGTTCAAATATTCTGCAACTGCATAAAACTATTGATTACAACCTAGTAAAGCCAGGAAAAATAATGAAAAAATTCTAAACCAAAAGTTGTCATTAATTTCCGATGATTTGGTTTCGGAGCGATTTTTGATTTTTGGATAAAAAATAAAGTTTGTTCAAATATTCTGCAACTGCATAAAACTATTGATTACAATCTAGTAAAGCCAGGAAAAATAATGAAAAAATTCTAAACCAAAAGCTGTCTTTAATTTCCGATGATTTGGTTTCGGAGCGATTTTTGATTTAAATTTTTGGATAAAAAATAAAGTTTGTTCAAATATTCTGCAACAGCATAAAACTATTGATTACAACCTAGTAAAGCCAGGAAAAATAATGAAAAAATTCTAAACCAAAAGTTGTCTTTAATTTCCGATGATTTGGTTTCGGAGCGATTTTTGATTTAAATTTTTGGTTAAAAAATAAAATTTGTTCAAATAATCTGCAACTGCATAAAACTATTGATTACAACCTAGTAAAGCCAGGAAAAATAATGAAAAACTTCTAAACCAAAAGTTGTCATTAATTTCCGATGATTTGGTTTCGGAGCGATTTTTGATTTAAATTTTTGGTTAAAAAATAAAATTTGTTCAAATAATCTGCAACTGCATAAAACTATTGATTACAACCTAGTAAAGCCAGGAAAAATAATGAAAAAATTCTAAACCAAAAGTTGTCATTAATTTCCGATGATTTGGTTTCGGAGCGATTTTTGATTTTTGGATAAAAAATAAAGTTTGTTCAAATATTCTGCAACTGCATAAAACTATTGATTACAATCTAGTAAAGCCAGGAAAAATAATGAAAAAATTCTAAACCAAAAGTTATCTTTAATTTCCGATGATTTGGTTTCGGAGCGATTTTTGATTTTTGGATAAAAAATAAAGTTTGTTCAAATATTCTGCAACTGCATAAAACTATTGATTACAACCTAGTAAAGCCAGGAAAAATAATGAAAAAATTCTAAACCAAAAGTTGTCTTTAATTTCCGATGATTTGGTTTCGGAGCGATTTTTGATTTAAATTTTTGGTTAAAAAATAAAATTTGTTCAAATAATCTGCAACTGCATAAAACTATTGATTACAACCTAGTAAAGCCAGGAAAAATAATGAAAAAATTCTAAACCAAAAGTTGTCATTAATTTCCGATGATTTGGTTTCGGAGCGATTTTTGATTTTTGGATAAAAAATAAAGTTTGTTCAAATATTCTGCAACTGCATAAAACTATTGATTACAATCTAGTAAAGCCAGGAAAAATAATGAAAAAATTCTAAACCAAAAGTTGTCTTTAATTTCGGATGATTTGGTTTCGGAGCAATTTTTGATTTAAATTTTTGGATAAAAAATAAAGTTTGTTCAAATATTCTGCTACTGCATAAAACTATTGATTACAACCTAGTAAAGCCGGGAAAAATAATGAAAAAATTCAAACCTAGCTTAGAGAATAATGTCCCAACATTCATTTAAATGATTCATATATCATAGCCATAGCCTATTATTTCATTTTAGTAAAGTGGTCAAATCGAAGTCCCAAAAAAACAATCCAATAAAGGAGATGAACCAAAACTAGGTGCAGTAGGAGACGAATTCAGTCCAAGGTGCCAGATTAGTGCTAAGTATTTTATAAAAATCTTCAGTAACAAGGGGTGATAGATCTGAGGTTCAACAAAATATGAAATAGAAGCTAATCTTGGATGGCAACAGTTGTGGATCTACATGGAAGAGAACGAAGCTGAAGCTTCGGTTCCCAGATGCTTCTTACAGGCTGCAATCCTGATCATTTAGTTTATTACGCTCTGTTAGGATCTAAATTGGATACTACAGAGTAAATAAAGACCTTCACACGATGGGGTATGCAGATGACCCTATCTGTCGTGGATGTAATGAAGAGGAGGAAACAGCCAAACATATACTTTGCTACTATCCTGGGTAAACTTTAATAAGAGGATCTGTGTTGGGGGACTTCTGGCCCGACATGGCCAGAATCAGTGATACTCCGTCTGCCAAAATCCTAGAGTTCATCCTACAGCTGGACTGGCTTGTTGGAGATTGACAGGATCGGTGTGAAATTGAGGAATCGGAGGTAGTGCAATGGGTCCAATTTAGAGGCCTAAGTGCGTGTGAGTTCATCTTACCCTCCACAATAAATCCAGAATAAGCTCTGTTATTGTTGGTAAACTTAATACAACTACATAATGGGGTTCAAAAATATATTTAGCTTCGGGCCCCAACAATCTAGATCTGCTACTGGATGGCGAAAAATAATAGTTGATATATAAACAAATAAAACAACTAACAATAAGCCAAGAAAAATTTACATAATCTGATATTTACAAAAACAAAATTAGGTTGGAATAATAATTACTTACAAGATAAAATTTTTGTAAATATCCTAGTAATTTACAAATATCATAAAATCTTAATTTAAACTTAAATTAAAACAAAAACATATCTTGGTTTTCTAACTCATTAATGTTGAATAGATTACCGAGTTTTGGTTTTACTGGTACAAATAAAATCAGAAAATCAAATTTAAGAAATGACGAACAGATGACAGATGTTTAGATGATTCCAAATAATTCAATAACTACCCAAGTCGTTCGGTCATAAATTTTTTACATGTGAACCCAGGAGATTGTTAAACTGAACCTTAGATCAAAAGAGAAGGTGAATATTTTCAGAGATAATTTCTTCTTCTTTAACTGATTTTAGATCAATGATCTGTTCTACAAGCAACTGTGAGTATATAATTGTTTTACATCTGGTAGGTAGCTTGATGGGCTAGCCTGAAGATGTGCCTTTACCTTGATTTCTTATGTTAATGTTGGCAATTCAGTAACTCAGGAAGACCACTTTCTTAACGTGCCTTCCGAAGCACAGAGACTAGTCATGAGAAAATTTGACGCTTCCACGGATTTGAACCCGGTACCTCGCATTCGCAACCGATCGCGTTAACTATAAGACAATGACCGTCTCTATAGGGATAACTTTAGGTGCATTTTTCCATTGAGCAATAAATCGTACCAACTAACATATTCCAAAAAATATTTATGAAATTTAGAATGAAAGTTCTACTATGGCGATTACGTATTTGGGTTATTCTAGAAAAACTTATTAGCTCTATATAATTTTTTGGAACATTTAGGTTTTTCCGCGTATGCATAGCTAGTCCGATCCTGTGAAAGTTCAAACAACCTTTGCTAACCAAAAAGCTACATCCGACAAAGCTTATGATAGTTGATAGTTACTGATTGAGACATAAACAAACGCGTAACTGTTAATCCTTGTAATCATTCATAGTAGAACTGCCTGCACAATTATTATGTAGGTGTCAGCATTTGGTCAATGAGAAAATTTGACGTCATTTGAAATTTTGTTTCACAAATCTAGTGTTACGAAATAATGGCAAATGAAAAATCCCACACAATATTTTGTGAAATCGAAAGTTCTATTTTTTCAATTTTCTCCAAATAGAGCAAATACATTTGTTGTTAAGAAATTTAAGTTTGGTGATGTAATCTTAACATTTAAATTTGAATTTTTAAATTCTCGTCAAAAAAATTAACTTCGGGGAGAATTGAACAAGTTTGAAAATTCTTCAGTTCTTTCACAGGCACTCAGGTGCACAAAAATGACAGGTTCAATCATTTGCATTGATTTTTGTTCCTGTTAATATAATAAAATTGATCAAGTGCGAGCGTTTTGGATTGATTAAGCATTGGATAATTCGTTTTATGATGTAATAATCCATTATTATCCAATTTAGCTATGAAATCGGTTGATGCAATTTAATCTATTTGCTTTTTACTAGCTTGATTAGTTTCTTTCTAATCGTAATTAGATTTTGAATAAAAAAGGAACCAACTTAAAGTTAAAAAAAAATAGAAGAACAAATTAAGGATACATCATAATACAGGATGCTAAAAACTAAGAAAAGTTGATTGCAAAAATAGACCAAACTTTTTGGAAACTTTCGATACGTGCATATGTGGGCAGAAACAACTTTCGTTCTCTTTTTTCACTATTTAATTTGTTAGATTTTAAAATAGCATGCAAATGAGAGAGAAAATTTAAATAAATAACGCGTTAATTGGTGTGCTCAAATTTGAGCTTCACTTAAATTTGCTATGTCAAGGGTGTTTTCAACCAATGGTATTTTATATCACCAATCATCTCGTTTGTTGTTTTAGTGTATATTAAGGTCATTGACACTAAGTTAGGTGATGTGTTTATTTATGTTATGCAATTAGGTCAAGACTCATAAATTGCCAAATTTGCCAAACGGTGATTATTGGAATTATGCGTATAACTAAACTGTCACTCATCCTAGTAAGGGTATTTTTAATTCTATATTACTTACCGATCCAGGAACCCATTTCATCGTCAATTTGAAGACTTTCGTTTGGAGATTTCAGTTGAGGAAGTAAAATTGCTGAGAATCCTATCGGCATTCCAGACCCTACCGTTGCAATTGCTATCACCGCGCTAACCAAACACTGAAAATATAAAAGAATCAATCACCTGGTATTTAAAAATAAGTCACTTGTTTTCAAAATCAGAACTAAAAATTTACTTACTTGTGCGAATAATCCACGACTGGAACTCGAACTGCACTTTCCAACTTGAGTTTCAATTTCTTTTGGATATTTTAGTGGATGAGTATCGGTAATGCGTTCATTATTTTCTCCGTCATTTTCGGAACTAAAAAGTATATAAAAGTTTCCAAAGCAGAGCAAAAAAATTTCAAAGTTACCTCTGGTTATCAGAAGAACCAATTTTTACCGCCACATGCATTGCGCAAGTTGTCTTTCAATACTGATTTGTCTCAAGGGAGTATTCAACTTTGTCCAACTATCGACACAATGTTAAGACCTCTACTCGACCCCCATACTTTATATCTTAAATTATACTTTTATTAACAATTTTATAAATTACTCTTTGTAGGACACACCATTTGTAGAAAAAAATTTAAAACCAAAGGCTATTTGCGTTTATTAGACCACTACTTCTAGAGAGAGAGAGACTTGTTTAGAACAGGAAAACAAAGCTTTCACTCTAATTTTCTTGACATCAACAAATTTATTATACTAGAGTAATTAAAATGTCGCGTTAATTGTTAATTAAATTTTTCCAATTATTACAAGAACATTTCGGGCCACTACGGTCCTGATTAAGTCATAACTTGCCAAAAAGCAAGACCTAATTTTTTTAAATGGTGTTTCTGTTCTTATAAATTAATACGATCAAATTATCGATTTTTTTTTATTTAATAATCGTCTCTTGGTGTTAAATTGCAGACGTCCTCAAGTAACCCCACTTAAGACAATTATAAAATTGTGAGTTTACTAACCAGCCATCTATTAATTTTATGTAAAATTGCAAACACTTTCAAACGCACTTAAGGAAACGTTAATTTGACTTTATCATATTAGTTTAATTTTTTAAAATTAGCAAAAGAATTTTTTTTAAACCGATGCTGTAACTTCTCGATAATTGGGACACGTACAGTTTAAAGGAAATAATTACATTTTTTTAGGGTTATTAAAATTGTAGAATAACGTTTGCTTTTTTTGGTGTTGCAAAACAACCAAAGATAGTGATTGCTAAGTCGAAATTAATATTAAAGATACTTACAAAAAATAAAATAAAACTGTGCACTAAAGAAGTTACTAAGCAACAAAATGCACATCATTTATAAAAATTAATTTAAATTTTGTTAAGTAGATACACATATTAATTACAATTGATAAAATTAACTAGGTACAATTACGAAAAACTTACGTCGAGCGAAACCGATAAGACACTTGATAATTTATTTTTTTTTACAATTTTTTTTTATTTATTAAGAGTTATCAGAATTTTGTAATAAATTGATACTTGAATTAGTAAATTCGATGAAAGCTGCTAAAACTGCTAGATCATCGGTTTAATACGTTGACGATTATTAAAATAATATTATGTATGTATGCATGATAAGCAGTGGCGCACTAATCATACATCGAATGATCAATAAGACATAATCGATTTGTTAAAATCCTCTCCAATTCATAATAGTTATTGGACGACCAGTAGAAATATGAAGCTAATGCGCTTGGCACTGCGCATCTTAGGATTTTAACAAATGGTACGATATCTACCACACGCCCAAATGATGCGCCACTGTCGTCCCTGTAATGGTAAAAAAGATATTACCTCATCCGTGCGTCAAATTTTATAATAAGATTGCATAAAACTGTAATTAAATAATTAATCTGCTTAGAAACCACAAACTAAAGTAAATCTCTGAGCATTAAAAAAATATTTCATTTTATTATATTCGATAAAGTTAATCGTAACACTTTTTGGGCAGAGCATGGTAAATTAAAATCCAAAAAATATTTTATTTTTGTTTCATTTTTTTAAAGTTTTTTGTTTGATCACCCGATGGCTTTCAGTCAAAATAAAAAACATCCATTTTATCAAAATTGAAGTAAGGAGAGGTCAAACTAAAAGATAACGTAAATTGTCAAAACTAATATAATTTATTATATAAATAAAATAAATATTAATTTTTTCTTCTCCCAATTGCATTACAATTCAACCCGCTCCCGCAGTAAACGATGAAAAGAAATTATGTAGTACCTTATCGATTAATCAAATTTACCGATAACAGAAAGATAATTTTGAGACCAAAAAATTAAAAAATCGCACTTACCATCAATTTTCGAGAATTACAAAAATTTGAAATCGAATCTTGAACGTCTAATTTATACTCAAGTTTTAATCAGAACTGTAGATCAAGAACAGGGTTAAATTTGTTGACACTGCTAATAAACTTTATGAAGGTAGATAATTTATTGTTTTGCTTTCAAACAATTTGAGTTTCGACAATTTAAATTACAATCAATTTACCAAATTAATTTTATTTATGACTCAATTTTATATTACTTGGAATTTTTTCAACCTATTATAATTTACATTGTAAGATGTAAATCATCAAGGTTTCATTTTTTTTTACCTTTTTGGTAAAAATGCACGAAAATCCAATTTAGAAGAATTGTAGATTTCTAGAAGATTGACTACTTTAATTTAAAATTATTGTAGTTTATTAAGTCTTGGCAAGGTCATGGTTCATAATGCAAAGGCGTATTTGACCCAGTTTTTAAATCAATCTGTTCTTGACCGTTGCAAAAGGACCTCCACAGGTTTATAAAAATTACACCCCTGTAATGCAATTGCAACAATTTAATTTTGCTAATAAATAAATTAAAGCAAGGGCAAAGTTGCTTAAACAATATATTAGTCGTGTTAATATTAAAATTTGTTTTAAGGATCTCGTCCCATTAATTTGATTGATGATTAACTTCATTACAGATTCATAAATAATTTTAGTACATTTTAGAATTGGTGCATTAAATTTAGAAAATATAAGTTAGATATTAGTAATCATTGTGCTAGTCGTTTGCTGATAGGCAATTAAACAGAAGGTGAAGCTATATAGATGTTTTCTCGGTATCTTAGATTCCCGTGTATCTAAATGACCTCACAATGAGTGCACATAAATATTGTTTATTAGTGACGAAGAAATATTTCAAAAATCAAAATTAAATTTATTGTAATTTACAAAAGAGAATAGTTCGAGTAATATGAACTGTATTTTCTTTAAAATCGAGGGCCTTCATGGCCCGTAGAACCACGTAATCTAATATAATAATATAATAGGTAATAAATAAGTAACATGACTGCTATTTTGGGAAATAAAAATTTAAACAACATCACTCACAGAATCAAAATTTTCTCTATGCTTACCGGCTTTGTGTTGTAAGTAGATCAATCTATACAGGATATTTATTGCTTAAATAACACAATTTATAAATATTTATGCTTTTCAAATTCCGTAGTTTGATTGTGACTGTTAATTTGCAAGATTTATACTGAGTTAGGGGTTATATCCATTATTTTCGTCATAAATTAAAGTCGCTGACTTGTTAATATTTTTATAATATTGTTTTTATGATAAACCAGTAATTTGATTTATTTGAACAAAGATAAATTTGTTTCTTCCTGTCTGTATGGAACCAATAAGCAATAAAGGAACTGGAGCTTACTTCTCACATGTTACACCTCACCCATGTGGGATTGTCAATTATTATAAAAATGCTGCTCGGCCTTTGGCCTCACAAAGTGGTGATTATTACCATGCGAGAGGGCCATGCCTATTTAGAAGGTCCTAGTCTCTCGACCTTTGTCCTCATATAGGAGACTTTATCATAAGAATGATTTCGCTAGGCTCCAGACTTCAAAAAGAGGGCATGGTCATTTTAGTAGAAATCCTTTGTGAAAAGGAAATCAACAATTTGTAAATATTTATAAAAATTGAAAAGTATTCCAAGTAGCTCCGATCTCCCCTTCTTTTAAAAAACAAATCAAATAAAGTTATCAAAATTGAAATCGAAGTATTTGAAATGAGTTGTCTATTTGCAAAACTACCACTATCCTAAATTAATTAATATTATTTCATCACTGTTCTGTCACCTGTTATTTTTACGATGTAACAATCAGACGTTAAACTGGGTATACGTTCGACACAATGCCAAGTTAATTATCATTAAGGATCCTTTCAAACGGAATTTCACCATTCATTCTGTTATTTGGTTCTTTTAATTATTCGAGTATCTCATGTCAGACTTAAAAATAAGTTAATGATCATAAACTTTCAGTCTGTCGAAGGTACTAGATAGAATCTGGAAGATATTCTGAAGAAATTTACTTATAAAATAATACAAGAAAAGGTAATGTAATAAAAATAAGGTACATGCATGCCTTACAATTTTCCATTTAATTCATTAAATTTCAAGTTCTGGGTTAACGATGAAAATGATAATTGAATTTTCAAGTGGAAATATCGTTTTATACTTGAAAATATTCATTGTGAAATTTATAAAAGCAAATTGTAAACTGAAATGATCCTTATATTGTAAATCTGATAAAATATTTAGTATTGTGCTTCCTTTTCAATTTATTTTTCTAATTTTAATTTCAGTTAAAATTGCTATGTCAAGGAAGTTTTTATCTGATGGTATTTTATATTAACAATCATCTCGTGTGTTGTTTTAGTGTATATTAAAGTCATTGACACTAAGTTAGGTGATTTGCTTATTTATGTTATGTAATTAGGCCAAGATCCTTAAATTGCCAAATTGCAAAACGGTGGTTATAGGAATTATTTATAACTAAACTGTCACTCATCTCAGTAAGGGCATTTTTAATTTTAAATATATTATTTAACAATCAAGGAACCCATTTTTCGTCAATTTGAAGATATCAGTTGAGGAATTAAAACTGTTAGTATCTTATCGGCATTTGCTATCATTGCGATAATCAACCACTTAAACAGGACTTAATCAATCACCTGATATTTGAAAACCCCGAGGAAAACCCTGTTTCAAATTCGGAACCAAAAATTTACTTACTTGTAAAAGTTATTTGTTTCTCTCAGACCTCTATTACTATAGCGAGAAAAATGCTTTGGGTTAATACGGTCCTGAATAAGGCATATCTTGCCAAAATTTGCACTTCGGTCAACGAATGCAATGACATTACGTATCTGATTTTATCAACCATTTAATCGAAATTACCTAAAATAGAATGATAAGCTATCGCACTTACCTTCACTTTTCGGGAAGGTAAAAATTTGAAATCAAAACTTGTATAAGGTCTAGGTGGTAGGTCGAAAACATCTCCCAATTTTTCCTTTTCTCTAGGTTGATAACCTCTTTTTGGTCCTGAGAGCCAGGGTCCATTTCATTACTTTATGAAGGGCCTACTTCGACGGTCTTTCTTGATAATGTTTTTCTTGGCCCTTAATAAAATCTATTGAAACAAAAAAAGCCTTTTACCTAAATTTGAGGTTCAAAATTGGCCTGGACTATCGAGCGAGCGCCTAAGTTTTAATCACAATTTTAAATCAAGAACGGGGTTAAATTTATTGACATTACGAATAAACTTTATAAAGGTAGATAATTAATTGCTTTTTCCAAAAATCGTCATAGAAACAACACTTCCCTGCGTATCTACGCGCAGGGAAATTGAATTATAATGACCAGTCCGGTAATGTCAGTAATTGATTTTTTCAATGTGTTTTGAGACATTGACAAACTTGATTTTTGCTCATTTTAAAAATGTTGTTCAATTAGTGTTTTAAAATTTCGATTTTTTACGATTTTCGGAAAAATTTAATACAAAACTAGTCAGGAAAATATCTCACTTTACTCGGAGCTCTAAAATACTCGGCACGAAGTGCCTCGTATTTCAACATTGCTCCTCAACATTGTTGAAATACGAGGCATTTTGTGCCGAGTATTTTAGAGCTCCGAGTAAAGTGAGATATTTTCCTGACGTATTTTGTATTAAATTTTTCCGAAAATCGTAAAAAATCGAAATTTTAAAGCACTAATTGAACAACATTTTTAAAATGAGCAAAAATCAAGTTTGTCAATGTGTCAAAACTTGAACAACATTTTTAAAATTAGTAAAAATCAAGTTTGTCAATGTGTCAAAACACATTGAAAAAATCAATTACTGACATTACCGGACTAGTCATTATAATTCAATTTCCCTGCGCATAGATACGCAGGGAAGTGTTGTTTCTATGACGATTTTTGGAAAATAACTATGATTTAAAATAATTTTAGTTTCGACAATTTACAAATAAAATCAATTTACCAAATTAATCTCTGGAATGTAATTGTATATTATATAAATTTATCTTACATTATTTAGATCTTTGTCAATCACAAATTATAAAATTAAAAGTTGTAACATGGAAAAATGATATCATTTTTCTACCTTTTTAGTAAAAATATATAAAAATTTAATTTATAAAAAAATGTTGATTTTCAGAAGATTGACTAATTTAATTTAAATTTACTTTAGTATATTAAATCTTGGCAAGGTCATGGCTGATAATGCAAAGGCGTATTTGACCCAGTTTTTACATCAATCTGTTCTTGACCGTTGCAGGAAGACCTCTACAGGTTAATAAAAAGTACACCCCTGTAATGCAATTGCAATAATTTTGTTAATAAATAAATTAAAGCAAGGGCAAATGTGCTTAAGCATTATCGTGTTGTGTTAATATTAAAATTTATTTTAACGATCTTGTTTCATTTGATTGATGATTAACTTCATAATAGATATAATAATATTTGATTAATAATTAAATTTAAAAAATTTAAGTAGTTCTGTCAGCTGGACAGTTCCCATCAAACACATTGTTTGGTCGACACATTATATCCTTAATCAGGAAGAAATAAGTGCGAAAACAAAATGCTGGTGTTGCTGATGGATAGAAATAGTTATAAAATCTAGCTGATATGGTTTTTAAATCTAAAATCAGGTACAAAACACAATCACATAATATAAATTAAGCAAAATGGAAATCTTCTTCGATGAAAAATAAAGGATAGAGGGATAAACTCAATTAAACCACATCTCCGTATATTTAAATGGCTTTACAGTACAGAGCTGGTATTTAAACCTATCTCAACAGTAGTGAACAGAAAGCCTCCAATATTTCACAATTCAAAAATGTATAGCACAAAAAAATTTCGCCTGTAGATTCTCCATGTCAGCCATTATATTTGTTTTTGAAAGAATCGCCCTCTCTATAACAAATATTTTGTGTTATTTTTCTCTCCGTTTCCTTCTTGATGGAATTGAACATTTCTTTTATTTCGTTTATAATGTCCACTGCTCTATTTTAATTGTCCACCACTAACGCGCATGCATGGATTAACGAGATTCCTGATATCGACCCCCGCGATCACTCATTGCCCACAAATTTATTATTAAAATGGAGCAAAGTTCGATAATATTCCAAACGTATCCATACGGATGCATATTGAGTACAGATTTCTTCTAAAGAATGAAATAAAATAACCTAAGCTCGTACGTTTCCAAACCTATCAGAGCTTACGTGTTACTTGTCAAATTATGCTTTTTAGCGGGAATCTCGTTAATCCTTTCAGTGAATAGTGTTTTTTATGTTTCCGTTATCATTTTGGAGTAGCTAGTAGCTACGGCAGTGGTGTGATGTGATCGCTGGTCGAGTTACGGAGCGAAAATTCTTCAAATCCCAGATTCTAGAGAATTTCTTAGCTCGGTCCTCCGGTAAAATCTGAGGCAGTACAAAGGGCCCGATTTAAAGTCCTAAATGCATGCGCGTTTATCTTGTCCCCCACAATAAAATCAAGAATTCACTTTGGAGTTTTAAAAAATTTATGGTTATAATTTAGAATGCTTGTTTTTGGGGTAATTTTAATCGTAAAACCAATCCATTCCGTCCATTATACATTCTGTAAAAAAAGTATCGGGAATTAGTCATTTAAAAAGCCCGCTTAAAGGGATTGTAAAAAATTTTTTTGTCGCCAAGTTGGCACAACTGTCCCCTATCCTGACGTGAAGTTTGAGCGCGATCTGTTATTTAGTTTGTTTCCAGTGCTCGATTTTGTCGGTTCATCTCAAGGGTGTTTGGCGATTTTCTACAATGAATAAAAATATCGAACAAAGAATAATTTGTGTCAAATTTTCCATTGCAAATGGAATTTTATGTCCCGAATAGCTAAAAATGTTAGAGAAAGCTTACATTGAATCGTCTTTATCAAAAACACGTACCTATGAGTGGTACAGTGCATTCAAAAGCGGTCCAGATGTCGTGGAAGAGTTGCCTCGCTCTGGTCTGCCATCAACGTCTTCAACTGAAGTTAAGTTCTTGCTAGAAAGTCAGACGGTACATAAAGAACATTCTCTGGGCGTTATGCGGCGTTTGAGAGAGCATATTCGAAAAAAACAGGTTTGTGGAAAGAAATCTCGTGGATTTTACACCACGTTAGCCGACGTCAGCGCACCATCTCACAAGGCTATCATTGTGAACGAATTTCTGGCCAAAAACTCAACAAATGTCATTGAACAACCACCGTATTCACCTGATATGGGTCCGGCTGACTTATTTCTCTTTCGAAAACTGAAATTACCACTTTGAGGAACCCATTTTCAGTTGATGGAAACCACAAAAGAGAATTCAAAAGAATTCAAATAGAACTCAAGTCGATTCGAGAAAATGCCTGTGAAATTTTTTTTGATGATTGGATTAATCGTTGCCATACGTGTATTATTTCGGAAGCGGCACTTTGAAGGCCATACAATAAATTTGAAAGAATAATTAATATTTTGTGTTTTATTGGCAAATTCCCGATACTTTTTTGACAGAATGTACATACACCAAGTGAAAATATGACCAAAATTGTCAACGATTTTGGATTTAGTTCAAAATTGACTTCACATATTTCTTCCAAACACTGCGGATTATTATATAGTCTGTTTGAAAGTCTAACATTTTTTACATAGTTTACCTACGACGAGGAGATAATACGACGAAGAACTGCCAACCTGGAGGACCAGAGAGACGGCCAGAATAAAGTTCTTACTTCACCCGGAATTGAATCAGGTTATTCATAGTTAACTTGTTTGGCCACTATGCTCCGACAGTCTCATTTTAAAATATGTAAAATGTTATATAATTTCAAGTAAAATTAAAGATTCTGAGATACCTTGAAGATAATGAGAGAGATGATTTTTTTAAATGTTACTAATAAATTTATCCTATAGATATAGGCAACTAACCTGACACATCGAACCTTTAATACAGGTTGTACCATCGTTTCAATGTTTAATCATTATTTACTTTTTTAATTATTACAGAACAAAATGGTAAATCAGCTCTTTTGAAGAGAAAAACAATATTGCATCCCGAAATAGCAATATTTATAAGTTTCAATTTCAAATAAAGCAAAAATACAGAGAGCTACATCTGGCATCATAGATTTCTGATAAAATAGCAGATTTAGCTCCTCATTTCTTTCCTTATACCTTATGCCATGCAAGGTGAAGTTCAGGCGATCGGAGCATAATGGTCGCTCTAGTTGACTATGAACGCTAAATACCCGGTTCGAATCCGAGTTCATTCTGACAGTCTCTCCCCTAGGAAGGCAATGGCAAACCACCGAGTTTAAGCATACGACTAAGAAGAAGAAAGTGCAATCTGAGCGTAAAGAACGACGCAACGCAAAAATGGTAAAAATACAAGTGGAAGTTGCTGTGTGCCTACTGTAACCCCCTAGAATGTATAATGTCAATTTGGCGTTTTTTTAATAGTATAAAATGCATGTTGTCATAGCAACATGTTCTTTTGTTTTACATAGTCCCTAGAGATTTCACTTGATTATTTAAATGCATTATCATTTTAAATCTCTCGAGATTCAAAGTTATGAATTTTATAGGACGACTACGCAATCTGGAAGCTGCTGGTGATCGACGACTATCCCAATGTGAGAAAGAGAATGAAATAAAAAAGTTCAAACTCCAGGTTCCAATATTATTAGCATTAACAACATCACATTCCTAGTAGTGCAGAAAGTAATCGAATGAATAACGTTTCTGTTATTATAACCTTCATCACTGAAAAGTTGCAGGAAAAATGAAGATAAAGACGGAGGTAATAACCAAAGCTGAGACCACTTAGTTTCCAGATGGAGAGTATCTAGGAAAGCTATAGAACAACTTTCATTGAGTTGGCGTTGGTTATGGCCACCAAGCCACTCATACATCTTCTGGTCGAAAATAGGAGAAACAGCTGCTATTAGGGTGCTGAAGAGCTTGGAATACCAGTAAACACAACTGCAAACTATTATCGCTTAAAACTAATGGGTATCTAACTTGGTCGACTCTTCGAAGTGATGTTTCCTCAAAACATATTGGAACCGCCGAAAAGAAATCCTGGAAGGCGGTAAATGGGTTCATAAACACCATTAGCGCTAAAAACTACTTACTTACATGAAGATTTTCTTCAATTCTTATTTTATAGCTAAGCTTTTGTTTGCAAGTTTGATCAACGAAATATGAATACATCCAAAGAATTGCAGTGATGAATCTAAGCCGTTTTGGGGTTGGATGAGGCGAGTTCCAGTGCAATTACAGTTTGGTGTAGTCAAGTCATATACATAGATTTGGTTCGTAGACAGTGGCGGCGTAACTTAATTTTGTAATGTACGCATAGTAAATTATTGGCGAGGCCCCTACCCTTGTATTATAGAGGGTTAAAGGATTGGACACTCGTTTGGCCAATTCTAGGAATATCGTTGGAATTTTTTAAATGTGGTGCAAAATGGTGAGTTTTAGGACTAGGAAACTTAATTATTTATGTATAATTTTGTGAAGCCCAAACTCTAGCGCGGGGCTTTACGCCGCCACTGTTCGTAGAAAGGAGATAAACAATTTTAAACGTTTATTTGTAATCAAGACAAAAACAAAAACGTAATAAAAATCTCACTAAACAATTTGTTAGACTTCTTATTGCTATGACTTAGATTTAAGAGGTATTTCTTCTTTTGTAATTTGCGGTTTACTTCTTCTTTGCTTATAACACGTCACGTATAAAATTACGGACAAAATAAATAATAATCCTACTATCATTAAAAATATACAAATAAACCTATTAATTTTTGGCAAGCTAAATAGTAACGTTAAACCTGACGCTAACTCATCAGACATTAACACAGTTTGTTCAAACCAGAACACAGGGAATATCACTTTAGGAACATTTTCAAACAACCTGTAAAAAATTATATTAATCTTATGCAGAAATAGTTTTTGTAATACTTACGAATAAGACAATTTTGGTTCAATTAATACATTTACTTGCATTCTAGCCCCTAGGTCTGCAATTATTCCAGTTCTCTAAAATAAAATTCCATAAAAATTGGTTGACAAAAAAAAACATTAAAAAGTACTAACCGGTTCTAGAGTTATGTACAATTCGTGTTTGTTTACATCTGGATTTAATCCTTCTACAGCATCAACATAGGAAGAATCGGCTTTGTAAAAATGGGGCAAGGAGAGAAAAACTGGCGCATTTTCTCTGCACGAGGAGGTGTTCAAAATTCCATAAGGAAGACATCTATCATTGCAGTAGCACTTATTGGAAGAAATTTTTGTACCATTATCAAATACTTCATCCCCAGGTGAATATTTGTAGCATGGTATTCCTTTAATGGTAACGTTTTCTTCAAAATTGAACTTCAGGCTTCTACACATTTCAGGTGTGTAAAAATCGATATAATCGCGAGATTGCTTCTGTGTGAAAAGTTCACCTGCTGATCCTGTTATGTCACCACAATGACTCTCATAAAATCCCGTATGGTTACTAAAATTCCACTCTTTAAGTTTTCCAAAATTACCATCAGCAGTACTTGTTCCCATGGTATAAGTACCATCACTTCCTACTGTATTGTTTCTCTAAAATGAGACAAAATTAGGGCAAGTTGAAAAAGTTTCAAAATTTAATTTACCCCATAAAACCAGCCAAATTTGTCAGGCTTCTCCGAGAAAAGTGAAACAGCTCTAGCCGAATCAATGATTGGGTCCGAATATCCATCAAATAATAATTCACGGGCGGTTTTTTTTACGTGAATTGTTGTTGCTGCTAGCTGCCATGATACGGGGAGTCTTAGCCCGACAAACCAATCGTTGGTCTGGTGAGCTGCCGTCTAAAATTTAATCTAAAATAATAATCTTTTCTTATGAGGAAAAATGAAAAATTTCTTACCAAAGCCACCATATTAATACTAATAATTTCGTCCGTCAAGGATCCCACGGAATTTTTTTCATCGAAGTAGAAGTGCTTTAAATATCTATACGATATAGTTTTGTTGCCGTCGTTCCAAGTGATATTCGTTTTTTCTTTCATCTGTAGGAACGCATACGGTCCAACTTCAACAAATTTTGGCTTAATATTGTGATTTTTAAAGTCTTCGTGATTGGTCCAATTGAAGAAAAAAATTTTCATTCCAATTGCACCCTTTGGTTTTTGCCATGCTAAAAATGCTTTCGAATCGGGTTCAAATTTCAAGGCACTACTTATAATTGATTCGTGAATTACAGAAAAAATCGAGATGAATATCACACCAAGCAAAACAAGAATTGCTCCAAAAGATAACAAACAAATATTACACCTGCTCAACAATAGCCTCATTTTATTCTGAAAAAAAAAACAAGTAAATATTAAATATAATAATTTTTCATATTAAAATTTGATTTATACCTTTCAAGAGTTTTTCTCCCAGAATTTTGTTTTAAAATCACATGATCTTGAAGATGTAATCTGTAAGAAGTTACAAAGTTAACAAAACGTTTTACTTCATCTAATATTGTATTTATGTACTTCAAGCCCCTTTGGGTTTTGCAGGTATAACGGGATTTTTCAGGTACAATTTTACAATTTTAAAATGTCGTTTACTGTTTCGGTGTTTCGAAGAAATCTTCCTCGCAATCCAAAATGCGTAAATGCAAAATTATTTTATAATTAATAACACAAGGCACATAAATTTTTTTAAATAATCGTAACCTAGAAATTCAAACACGTAAATTTAAATGAAGATAAGTAAAATTATCAATTTGTTCCGCACACAGCTCGAAACAAAATGTTGGAACAACAAAAATATTAGGTACTATTTTGATCTTTTCTTGAAAAGCAACTCCAAACTGATCGGCAAGGCAAAAGAAGCTTTCAATTTGACTTTCAAACAATGCGTAGAGAAATATAATGAATCAAATTTGGTTTCTATATAAGAGGCGATTAAATTATTATCAAATACAATGAAAATAAAAAACTTTGATAACCCAGAATTATTTTCAATTAATCGCTTGCGTCGGAAGATTATGTATTCGCATCTTATGAGAGTAAACAGATAATGTAATAATATGACCGATAACCTAATATCCGCTAATATCTAATTACAAATTTGTTTTCGTATATTATATAAAGTTTGGTTTTAATTTTTTAACTACTTTATCCTTTGTAGTTCTTCGATTATTATCATTAACATTCATTTCTGTACAATGACACTTTTTTCGATGTCATCCTAACCAATTACAGAAGCGGTTTTAGTAGGGTAATCATTAATCAATGGTGAGATGACGTAAGAAACAAGTTCAAAGATTTATGCTATATAGTATAAACTGATAATATCTGCATTTATCACTAGACTGTTTGCAAAATAGGTCACGACTTGTTATGAAAACTTATTACAAAAAAAAGTTCCGCTATCTTGAAATGTAAGTAATGATTTGACATTAGTCTAGGCGATAGTTAATTGAGTAAAAAAATTTCTTAATAAAGCTTGTAAATTCATTCAAATAGTTAAAAGAATTCGAATCTTGACTTTTGGTGGATAGAGTGTGGATACAAAAAAACTGCATTGCACTTGTGTGTGTTGGGGAGCTATTTATTTGCTATTATTTTAGTCTTCTTGCTAGGCACTGCATTTTTTCTCTTAAATGGTGAAACAACGCCAAATCCAATTTGAAAATATCATGCAAATAAAATACTTTATGCAGTTAGAAGCTTAATCTGTGATTAGAAGACTCCTGCCAAATAAGGCAAGTATATTGCAAAATGAAGCACAGTAATGCGAAAGTAGGAACATTTTGATATGTCTTCTTCTTCTTTATCAGCCTTTTTTTTACATTAGCCTCTCCATATTATGGAGGTTGGTTTGGCCATAACTCACCACGCTGGCCAGACGGGTTGGTGAGTAGTCCGCAGATGGATTTTTGGACTATATGTTGTTGTTTTACATCCGGTAGCAGCTTGCTAGGCTTGCATTTAGATGTGCCTGTAGCCCTATTTTTGTTAACGGTGGCAATTCGTCAACTCAGGGGGACCACCGGCTTAACGTACCCTCCGAAGCACGGAGACTTCGTCATAAGAAAGTTTGACTCTCCCCGGTACCCCGCATTCACATCCAATTGTGTTAGCTGCAAGGCAATGACCGTCTCTTTGATAAGTAATAGGATATAAATAAAAACTATTAATTATTTAGGGTAGGTGGGTAATATTTTACTATTTTATTTTAACTTGCATACTAATCAAGCTATTATCCCACAAAAATAACGAGATTTGCTCTCCCAACTTAAATGAAAGTTTTTTTTTTTCACATTAATCTATTATTATCTATTCAAATTTATAACGTAGCACGCAGTTGTGCTTAAAAATATATGAATATAAATCAATCCTTAAATATGGCAGCGTCTCGTAAAAAAACTATGATTAATTTTTTTCTTTAATAAAAAAAAAAAGATTATCAATGCAAACTAAATATTATAATTTTAATTATTTATTCCATAATTATAAAATGAGGAGAAAAATTAATAGCAAAAAAAATGACGATAATCTATGTACTACTCTAAATACAAGATAGCAACCTAAACACATCGATAACCAATAAAAACTTCAACAGTTTATAGGTTTATGGTTTATACAATTTAAATTTAACACATCGTAAATATTTAATGCTTATACAGGACTATTAGCATAATTAAAAAATTATATAGGTCCATAACCGGATGTAGGTATGCAGAGTTGTAACGGGGTAGTAGAAACCCATGTCAATCAGTTAAATTTACGTTATCCCCCCTCCAAACTAAAAATTTTCTTTTATCTATTTATACATAATTAAAAACATCGTTTTTTCTTAATTTTTTTGAAAGAAAAAATAGGATAGGAAATAGTATATTATACACCAAGGGAGTAAAGTGCCACTTTTCGTCATGAGGGTAAAGGTTTTTTACACGAGGCGCAGCCGAGGGTAAAAATTACCCGAAGGACGAAAAGTCACTTTACTCCCGAGCGCGAATATACTATTTTTTGCCTTTCCGAAAGCCAATTACGAAATTCAAAGCAAATATTTGTTCGAATAAGCGAGAATTACCAACCATACAGTCTAAAGCCAGACAAAGTGTTGATTGAGTAATTCAACTTAAGTTGGAATACCAACTTAAGTTGGTGGTAATTAGCTAAGCTAAAGTATGCCCCATAAGTCAGATTCAGATTGAAAGGAAAGAAAGAAAAGTGAAAAGTGAGTGTGAAAAGATCGTAAATTAAAATTTAAAATGAGTTCTAATATTGAAATAGCTGAAGCAGCTAAGTTGGCTTGTGTGGAAGCATTACCTTCAAAGTCGAGGAAGTTATATGAAAAACAATACGATGATTTTGTGAAGTGGTGTGGCAAAAAAAACGTGGCGGACTGCTACACGGAAGATGTTTTTTTGGCTTTCTTCTACGAAAAAGCAAAAATTGTAAAGGCGTCCACCATGTGGTCTCATTATTCAATGATAAAGGCGATGATGAAAGTACATCACGATATTGATATTGGCGGTTATCACAAATTAACGGGTTTCCTAAAAAGGAAGAACGTCGGGTACGTTCCGAAGAAATCGCGTGTACTTTCTTCGGACCATGTGGCAAATTTTTTAAGGGTGGCACCGTCCGAGCAATATTTGGTGGCTAAAGTAAGTAATTTTTTAACTAAAAATTGTACTATTATGAATGACGTTGTTTTTTTTTTTAAACCAGTTTCAAACCAGCAACAAAATCTAACAACTTCGGTGGATTTTAATCGGTTGTTTCAAATTAATTCTTGCTCAAATTTTAATATAACTGTTAATTTAAATGGTGGTAATAAAAATTTGTAAGTCTTTTTACTTACTCCCCCCCTGTTTTACTTTTCCTCCCGCTGTTTTACTTTTCCTCCCGCTGTTTTACTTTTCCTCCCGCTATTTTACTTTTCCTCCCGCTAATTTACTTTCCCCCCCCCCCTCCTAAGAAAAGTGGCACTTTGCTCCCGCAAAACTGGGAGTAAAGTGACCACTTTACTCCCGGAAAGGCAAAAATATGATTTATTTAGCGTCATAAATCTGTACGCCCGTATCCTACACCACCTTCGCCACGCTCTAGTTCCGGCGTTTTTAATTTGTAGCCAATGATACTAGTATTTTTGTCACACTTTATATTAATTATTTTAATTATAAGTACCTGGGTGACCGATCTCCGATCGTAACTATTCTTATTTTTGTTTACAAGAGAAAGATGTAGGTTCTCCTTTTATTTTTATATAAGGACATGTCGTTATCTTAAGCGTGGTCCAGTTGTCTTAATATCAAATAGGGGGTTAAAATGAATGTGATGCAGCGTGCAAAGGAGAGGAGGGTATCAAAAATGCTGGAATTTTGCGTGACGTAAAATTAAGAGCAATATCCACTATTTACTGAATAATTTGTGTTTTATGCCATTTATTTCCAGGACGTTACACAAATTTAAGTAATTGCTAGCATTACACTATCCTTCAACACTTTTTTATGTAAACACGCTAAAGGAAATTGATTAATTATTGGAATACCACGTTATTCGAAAATTAGAATGTGGAATCTCCCCCCCCTCCAAGTCGGCAAATTTTAATTCGTTTTTAATGATTTTCGTGGACGTCAAAAGTCAAATTTTGTGGCCTTACATCGAGGATTTACGTCAAAAAACAAAAAAAATGTAGTTCAGGGGGCCCCAAAAATTAGGTCAAGAAGTTTTTGCCACCCGGCATTTACGCGACTTGGGCCCTATTCTTGAAAATACTCGAATGGGATTACTCGACGATACCAAACCATCATTGGTCAAATTCATCATTGGTCAAATTCATCATTAGTCAAATAGGGCCCCTGGTGACCTGTTCTGAAGTAGGGAGGTCTGTAGATAGCAACAGAACCGGTTCGCTTTTTACCATAGACATTTGTTGATCTGTCAACGCGAAAAATAATTGAAAAAGGTAACCAACAAAATTTTGATTTAGTAGGCCGCGATTTAGTAGGCCGTTACCTTTCGCGGCCTACTAAATCGCGGCCTACTAAATCCGCTATTCAAGTCGCTTTTTCTCGCAAAAATGAATTTTCCTAAAGATGAGACCCTGCCAGATCGATTTGTAGACCCAAAAAACCCCTAGTCCGTGATTTTCATCGAAATCGTTGGGGCCGTTTTCGAGAAAGCCATTGCATATATAAATATATACAAGAATTGCTCGTTTAATGTTATAGGATTATAATTTCATTCATAATAAATTTTATCTTATTATGAAATACCTTCTATAAAAGTCTCAAGTCCTTGCTTAGGATTCATTATGATATCTGTTGTAGTTTGTCGTAAACTTACGACTTAATAAAATTCATACTGTTAAGTACTTCAATTTGCAGCTTAAGATTTTTTTTGTAACAAATCATTAACCGCTTGTTACCTAAAATAAGTAGTTCTATAAGTTAGTATATTGTTATAAGGGATGGGGACGTTTCGCCCCCACCGTTTCGCCCCCGCCGACTTAACTTAACTTTACTTAATTAACTTTGTGTTAATTTCTACTATTGGTCACGGACCATTTTAAGCTTACTTTTAATAACAAGTAAACAATTTTTTGTATTAGATTTTGTCAAAGATTAATTTATTGTTTTTAAGCTGGTAAATTAATTCAATTGGTAAAAATTAAAATACTCAATTAGTATGCTGTAACTTTCTGTAATTGTCTATGTGGCCTATTGTTGGTTTTTCCAACTTGATTAAATTCAAATCCAACTTTTTTCCAACTTCCTAAAATATTGGGGTCCCCCCTCTTGGGCACGGCCCTTATTATAGCAATTACAAATTGAAACGTTTATTAGCGTTAATAAACTTCCTCTATTGATGAGTTATGTTAGGGCTAGGGGTTAATCAATCACATGAATTCGTTATATGAATTCGTAAATGAATTCTATGAATTCGACGCGCTCGTAGGAGACGAAAATTTTCCTCAAGATGCACTGCCCATTATTGTGGATTATTTTGAAGACTGTTACATAGGACGAAGAAACAGAACACATAGACGAGCTCCTCAATTTTCTATTGAAATGTGGAATGTATATAACCGAACCATAAAAATAATCGTCACAGGACGAATAATCAAATCGAAGGCTGGCATCGCGGTTTTCAAAGCACTTGCAGAAATTTATTTCCAAACATTTTTTAATTTATTAAAAGTTTAGAAAAAGAACAGGCTCTAAAGAGATATGAAATTTCACAGTTATTATTAGATGTTAAGGCGCAATTCCACTGAGGCAACACTGAACGACATGAGGCATGCTACTTGTTTTCTGGTGTTGTCAATGGGGTGAAATAATGAGATAAACAGCTTCATTAATAGAAGAATACCATAATTTACCCGTATTATGGAACAATAGAATAAGTATTTGTAAAGATAATCGAATAAGTAATTAGAAATTAAATAATTAAGTTAATTAAATTAATGTAGCATGCCTCATTTCGTTCAGTGTTGCCTCAGTGGAATTCCGGCTTTAGACCAAAAATAAACAAAACATACTATAGTGTAATTTCAAAAAGAATAAAAAAACATCGCAGAAAGTTATGGAAGGATAGATAATATGGATTATTTGTTGGGCATTTTAAAATTACCTTTTTTTTCGACTTTTAATTTATTTATTTTTTTAGGGGGCGAAACGGCAGGGGCCAAACGGTGGGGGCGAAATGGTGGGGGCTAAACGGCGGGGGCGAAACGTCACATAACCATAAGCAAATTTTACAAGTCTATTATCTTCTTCTTCAGCTTTTCCGTCCACTCCTGAACGTCGGCCTCTCCAATAATGGAGGTTCTGGCCATAACCTTCAATCAACGCCATAACTCACCACGCTGGCCAGAAGGGTTGGCAAGTATAGTCCGCAGATCGAATTTTGGACTATAGTTGTTTTATATCCAGTAGCAGCTAGGTTAGCCTTCAGATGTGGTTGTAGCCTTATTTTACTTTAAGGATTTCAAATCATCAACTCTGGGGACAGACGGCTTAACGTGCCCTTCGAAGCACAGAGACTTGGTCATAAGAAAGTTTGACTCTCCCCAGGTTTGAACCCGGTACCCAGCATTAACATCCAACTACCTTAGCTGCAAGGCAATGACTCTCTCTACAGATCTATACAATTAGGTAAATTCATTTGATTTTTAACTAAGGTCATTAGTTAAATCAATTCATTTGTTACAAAAAAAATACATAGCAAGTCAAAATTTAAAAGGGCCTCCTAACTAAAGCCAAAGGCAAATCTTACAAATAGTAAAAACATTAAAATGTTCACTAATATATCAAAATCTCGCGTCCTCTCAAAATCAATAATACACTCAAAAACATCATAGAACATAGACCGTCTGCCAAACATTCTTGTATAGAATAATATGTTTTCTTCAAAAAAATAATATTATATTTTTTCTAAGATTGTATTTTAATTATTATTATATTGTGAATTTTATTGTCATCACGTCGTTAATGTATGACGATTGTTCTTCTGACTAATATTTGTAGTAATATGATTTTGTTATTTAAGATCATCACAACTTTTGTACTTGAGAGCATCAATAATATTTGCATCTTTTAGCCAACTCTGCATTTGATAAACAGAACCTACATTGATTGTATAAATCATTTTATTATATTTGATAAATTATTGGTATTAACCCCAGATAATTTGTGTTCATGTATACCCATAATATTATTAAAAAAAAAATCAAACATTTTGTTGGGGGGTGTGGGGAATTTTATAAAATCTGATTAATATTTAATAAATAATAATTTTCGAAGTTGGGGACGTAAAATTTCTTGCGCAAGGCCGTAATAACATTTTTGAAAGAATCAAACAGTGAATACTTGTGACATTCCCAATATCAGCCTGTGTTCCGTTTAGCGTCAGTTGTTTGACAATTTTATTTCTTAACAATTTTAGTAATTTAATTTAGAAGATAATGTCATACGCTAGGTAATTTTGAATTTGTTATATAAGTTACGTCGCATACTTTATTTTTGTTGATTTATAATCCTCTCAAGGATGTTCCCCCAGGGCATTTATAACAGCATTATTTGTTTAATAAAAAGGAAAATTACAAACAATAATGTGTATTTATACGCTATTTCCTTTTTTATAAAAAAATCTATATACAGTTATTTACAATTAATTAGGGAAGCAAATAATTAACCATTTAGAATTCATCATTGAAATTCCTGCATTGTAAACAAATCAACATCCCGTTAATATAAATATAAATTATGCAATTAATATTTTATACAGATTATGTAACCGTCAACCCTCAGGAAAACGAAATCATATGATCTTTCGAGGTTCTTTTGATAAAACAACAAACAGAAAAATTGAAAAGCTAATTTCGCACGAAACCCATAATTAAATGCAGGTGAATCACAATTTACGTTAAATCCTAACCAGCGGAAATCATTAAGCTGGGGAGCGATAAGCAGTTCTTCCGGAACCGAATATGCTAATTTAGTGATCACACCACTTTCAGTGATCTAATAAAATTAATTTTAGTATCGCGTTGCTATAGAAAAAAAATTTGAATAGAAATACTTTTCCGACCATTTACCTGACATAAAGTTGCTAAATACTGAAGATGTCCGCCTGCATTCGAAACATTGCCAATTACTAATTCACTTTTCCATCATCCAACCTCGACAAATTCTCATAAAAATTATAACAGACTATTTTTAGTTTTATTCAATAGTTAATTATTTAATATTATTCTTTTAAATGGCAATTTAGGCCATCTATTCAACTCTTGTTATTGCATATTATTGAACAAAGCAAACAACAATATTCGTTTTAAGTCACCAGTAAGTATTATTTATTTAATAATTTATTTTTACCAAGTCCTTCATAACATCTCAATGATAGTAAAAATAAACCAATTAATAATGTCAGTAGGTAGTCAACAAAAATTATATTTATTTCTACGCACTTACGTAAAAGTTTATAAGAAACCGTTTTTTTTAACATCGCGCGATCGAACTGTCCTTACACTTTGTACAGGAACAAATAACACCTCACTACTTTTGTTTTGCACTTAAATGGTAATCATTGGTTTTAATTAATTAGGTTATTAAAAATTATAAAGTGTTAAAATGTTTAAAAAATTTGCAATTACCTCCTAAGAAAGCTCCGTAGTATAAAGTTGTCCAACCGTTACACAAACTTGGTATTTTTAAAAAACTAAAAAGTATTAATTCAATAGAAAAATTGTCTAGTTAAATATTGATAATAGTTGAGATAAAATAAAAAACACTTCTGTTTTGAAACGTTTTCAATTTTTGTGGTGGATGAAAGCCAAAAAAAAACGTAGGAATTGTCGAACTTAAAATTATTTTACTGTTGATATAAATAAATTATTATGAGGTGCAGTTTGCTAACGACTGTGCTGTTGAGCTATATCTACTATAATAAATAAGGCATTGTGTATTATTGCTATTTGTATTTGTATAATTACTTCCGTTACGCATTATTTATATTAATGCTCTTTATACCTAATGGGCTTCTAAGGTGCACTTTTGAAAAGTACAGGTCCCGTCAATTCATATTTATTACTAAAGTAAATAATATGTAGTACGTACATTAGGAAACTTGTTAGAAATAAATATAAAAATATAGTACGATTGTTGTGTAAAGTAAACAATATTTAAAAAATACTTGACATTTTCGTTATCATCCCATGGTCTTAGGTAGTATTAATGCAATACATTAATTGTAATAATTACCAATTATTGTAAGTAAAAAGTACTATAATTAAATTACACAATATTCTTGTATAAACAAGTTGATCGGAATCTTATCAAAAAGTAAAAAAATTTAACTGACGTAGAATAATGTGGTTTTGAAATACCAAGTTAGTCCCAATTTATCGCGTATATTACACTACTTATACAAATAAATTGAGAACTTGTGTGATTTTGGAGGAACGTATTATATAAAATGTGACATTTCATAACTGGTTACATAAAGAGTTGGTTTTCAAACTGCTCAAATTTGGTCAACTCAAATCCGATACCTATTAGCAGTCTGATCATTTAACCACCAAGCCGCTACATTATTACAAAATATAAATCCCTGGAAAACTTTCCAAAAATTTCTTTTGTCATGATAAAATGATAACAGTATAGATAATTCAGGATAAAAGGTTACGACGACTAACGTAAGCTAATAGTAATTTATGTTATATTATAGAAACTTAGTTTATTATCAAATATTTGTTATTTAAATAAATTATTGAAATAAAAGATATTAAAGCGTGACTGAAAATGTTGTAAATAATTATTCATATTAATAATAATTCAACAGATATTCTAATATTTCGAGAATTATTAAAAATGCAATATATTATTATTTATATCTAATATTTGAAAACAATAGATAAAACAATTTTGAAAATCCACTTATAAAATGTTCGTAGCATTCAAAAAGGCTTCCACTATATAGTGAAACCGCTATATAGCCCAATATTGTTAAAAGTTACCAAAACGATTGAAGGCATGGCATAGACTGCTCAGGTCATTAGAGCGCCAAATTCTGTATTTTAATGAAAAACACACTTTTAAAAGTAATAATATTATGATTTCTGACTTCAGTGAGATTCAAAACAGATCGTCGATCGTCAACCTTCCCCGTAAACAATTTAATTGGTTATAATTAGCATCGAGCCAGCTCAATTAACTTCCCTCGAGTAAAATCTATTTTTAAAAAGGTTGTGTTTATTTATATAAAAAAAAACTACTTTTCAACTTTTCCATTTTTTTAGTGTATTCGGTATTGATTAAAAAATTACGATTTGTTTGGGTACTTAAACCTCGTATATGTTTATTATCGTTTAGATGTTATAAAATTACGGGCGAGTATTAATTAAGTTTAAAGTATAGTAGGGGGGATAACCGTCATCATCGTGAAGTTTACTTTAGAATGTAAAGTAAAAAATACACACAAGTTATTTATTTATTTACCTACTTACATAATAAAAACATTCAATGATTTTATATTTTCTCTGTCGGCGTCACCTAACCACACTCACTCAACACAACAATGCGAGAAAACACGTGTAGATAATTAGTAATTGGTATTATAGTCGCCGAGAGAATTAAATTTAAGTGAATCAATGGCCGAGTTAAGATTTTTGTTGGATTCGTCGTGCAGTATTATCACATATATTACATGACCTCCATGGCGTCGTCTAATAGTTTAACCTAAGAGTTAACTTATTTACAATTTCCGATAAGTGTTATGCGTTTGATTGGATCACCCGAGATCATTCGTTGACCGCAAAAACACTGATAATGCAAATATGTTTCAACGAACGACATTATTGTTATTGGTATTTATCGAACTAGACATCAAGTATGCTGCCTTAATTTAATTTTCCAAATAACATAATATCAGCAAGAATGTCTACGGTTTTAAACGCGGTTTAAACAAGACTAACTTTATTTATATATTCATCGCATCAGCCAAGGTTGAATATTGTAATTTTTTAACTATGGGAGTCAGTTGTAAGACAACTTTTTGTATTTCAACTCAATGAATTTACTATTTCTCTTTCCTGCTTGTTTCTGTCATATAAGAACCATTTGTATTGGTGACTGATGAGTTAACTAGAAGAAGAAACGAAGAAAAACAAATAATTAAATTAACAAGATTTGGAGTAAAGTTTTTAAAAGACACACCCACTGTGACGACATATTTACGTAGTTACATTCAAATTTGGCAAAATAAAAATAAATTTTCTCTAGTATAGTTCAAGTTTGTTTAAATATAGTAGATTGATATTATTACTTTCACTTTTTGATTTATTTTTAAATTGCTTTACTTTATTTACCACTAAGGCTGTTCACATTATATTCCATGACTAAAGTTTTACATTATTACTATCATAAACTAATTATGTTAATTATGGCTTCTTATCTATGGCTTATCTCAGCCTCAGCCCTCTGCAACTTGTGGCCACCCAGAGATTTGTATGATTGTATGTGACCCACTTTAGGTACCAACTGACAAATTTATTTTTTCGATTTTGTTCTACCCATTTTGATAATGTTACATGCATCTACTATTATCTTGAGGTTCTATACCTAATAGCAAACATAATTTACTTTACAAATGCAGGATAGGTACTAATATAAACTATTATTTTAATGTACAGCATTTACAATAAATGAGAAGCATTTTTGAGTTTTCAGAAATTATACTAGGTATTCAATCCTATTTAATATACATACAACTACCCACCATAGGGAAAGTTTAGGTACTGTGATGGCACAATATTTTATAGAATTAATATCAAATTTAAAAATTTAAATAAAAAATCGCTCCGAAACCAAATCATCGGAAATTAAAGACAACTTTTGGTTTAGAATTTTTTCATTATTTTTCCTGGCTTTACTAGGTTGTAATCAATAGTTTTATGCAGTTGCAGAATATTTGAACAAACTTTATTTTTTATCCAAAAATTTAAATAAAAAATCGCTCCGAAACCAAATCAACGGAAATTAAAGACAACTTTTGGTTTAGAATTTTTTCATTATTTTTCCTGGCTTTACTAGGTTGTAGTCAATAGTTTTATGCAGTTGCAGAATATTTGAACAAACTTTATTTTTTATCCAAAAATTTAAATCAAAAATCGCTCCGAAACCAAATCATCGGAAATTAAAGACAACTTTTAGTTTAGAATTTTTTCATTATTTTTCCTGGCTTTACTAGGTTGTAATCAATAGTTTTATGCAGTAGCAGAATATTTGAACAAACTTTATTTTTTATCAAAAAATTTAAATAAAAAATCGCTCCGAAACCAAATCATCGGAAATTAAAGACAACTTTTGGTTTAGAATTTTTTCATTATTTTTCCTGGCTTTACTAGGTTGTAATCAATAGTTTTATGCAGTTGCAGAATATTTGAACAAACTTTATTTTTTATCCAAAAATTTAAATCAAAAATCTCTCCGAAACCAAATCATCGGAAATTAAAGACAACTTTTGGTTTAGAATTTTTTCATTATTTTTCCTGGCTTTACTAGGTTAGAAGTAGATAACTTACAAACTTTTTTTTTTAGAGGCCCGTTATGTATATTTGCTTATGGGCACCAGCTACTCTTGCACCACCGCTGCCCCCCCCCCCCACTTGCCATGTCGGAAATATATAATAATAGTACTTCAATTTCTCTATTATTACTAAATGCTCCGAATCGCAAAAAGGATAATGCAGTTCATTAGGCACTGCTCTTTTGTTTCCTGTTAGGAGAGATGGTTATAGAACAGGGATCGAACCGGTGGCATTCAAAAATAATAGTGCTATATTTAAGGAGTATAATATTATAGAAACTTCAAAACAAAATATGTTTTAATAAACATAAGTTCAGATAATCTCAGAATTTCTGTTAAAATTGTTTAGTCTTTTCACAGGATATCCAAATCAAAACACTGTTAACATTTTATCATTTGAGCAAAACAATAACAGGTTTTTATTAAGAATTTTGACGTGTACAATCAAGAATAATTCGTTTTATTTATTTCACTACATATTACGTGTATCACGTGGCATTTCCTACCCACCAAACTCATACGATTGGACGTTGCACATCATGTGATCATGATTTGACGTCTTGGCTTGGAGGAAAAGGTTTTATTGTATGTCTCTTATAATAACAATTTTATATACAGGTGGTGAAAATCATACTTTCGTAATGCTCAAATTATTATACATTAGTTAAAATCTACAAATTTGTTCATTTTTTGTATTAGTAAAATAAAGAATAACATTTCATTTTGTAATAAAAATATTTGTATTAAAATTTATTTTTGTGTTATGTATAATTCCTGTATTTTTTTTGTCTCTTATGAAAATTTTCAATTACAAGATTCCTTAAAAGCTGTAAATTAATTGCAAGAGAAACCTCACAATCAAATCGACACGCAATCGCTATAATAAACTTTATAGACTTGACAACAACAACAACAACAATACGAGTACATTAATGTTAATTTCGTTATTATTTCGTTACAATTAAAAAAGTTAAATAATTTTAAATTATGGAAAACGGCGTTTTTAAACATCTATAAAAATAATACTATTAGCGACTAAAACATTATTCTAAACAAATTTGTTTTTTTTTCTGTGAATTTTGGAAAACTATTTTATAATAATTGTTGAGATTCAATCTTTTAAAATAATTCGAAAATTTTATTAGTTTTAATAAAGGTTAATAAACATGGAACTAAAAAATAGTAACAGTTGATTTTTCCACTAAAAGGAAAAATCAAAAATTAATTTGTTATTCTTCTTCCAGAGGTGAATATTCCATTAATCTCATGTGAATTGTAGTGACATTCGTCATTCAAATTTGTAGTAGGGATCAAAGGGGGTTTTTCTCCCAAATTTCTCCCAAATGACAGAAAGACGGTAAGTTATGTTATGAAGAGTAAAGCTTCTGTTCAAAAAATTAATATTTACACATACAAAGAACCTCGTTGCTAAATCAAAAGATCTTTCTGAGTTCTCCAAAATGTACTGGACAGACGTTTTGCTGAAATCAAACTTGGTTCTTGGTTCTTCTTGAATTCATAATTCATAAAGTATTACAATTTAAATCTTCATTATTACAAATGAATTGACAATATTATAAACTAGAAGATCATAGTGACCGTAAGTACATGGGGGACATAATTACTCGGCATTTGGCATCACACCTTGCAGATTTTCTATTTTTCTATAATAATTATTTTTATTGCATTACTTTATGATTTATTGGTGCTAAAATGCAAGCCTACCATTTCTAAATATTACTAAATCAAATATTTATGGAATTTATAATTTAAAAACTGTGTACCAAAAATTCGTGAAAACAATTTTTCGTTGTAGGATTTCTTATGCCAATTAAAACGTTGACACTACTTATATCTGATGACTTTATAATAGTTTGACGATAATTTACGCGCAATAACATTTTAAGTACCCACCTTTATAGTTTTAAATTTATTTAAAACTTTACTATTGTCTTACATAATGCAATTAGTTGAATACATTAAAAATTCAAAATAATGCTCTTTATGAGCTTATTAGTGAACTTTGTGATAAGTTAAATTCTATTTATCGCAGTGGCGGCTCATGGTTGTTTTATACTCTACTTCTACTATTTTATACTGCCCCACTGTCAAAATGGAGCACGTGGTGCATTGACATCTATCACAACACGATCACCCAACCAAGTATGAGCTGCATGGGGCTAGTTAGATTGTCTAATGTGCCACATAAAAATATTCAATATAATAAAATATTTAATTTTACGGTTCATAAAAATTTTATTAACAAATAATACCAAGTATTAAAATTATATTTTATTATATCTATAATTAAGAAAAATTTATCTTGAATTTCAAAATTCAATAAAATAAATTAGAAAAATATTTCCCATCACATTTAACCAACATTAGTCGCCTAACAGTTAGTCAACAAATCATGCACCAATAAAGCGGCCCCTAGACGGTCAATATACTGTACCTACAATAAATTGACCTAGAGCTAGATATTCAACCTTGAGGTCACTTTCAATATCATACTAATAACATCATATAAAAATTTATTTAAACTTACTGATTTATAAAAATATAAATAATGCAAATTTATTTATAAAAAAAATCACAATGAAATCTCATAGTACATTTACATAGTAAATCTTTATGAGTAGATACTACGTACAAAATTTTCTAATTTAACATTTTTGTTGAAGAGGCACTTCTTCTTTATGCCGTACTTCTTGTTTCAGATTGTTCTTGTGCTTCCTATAAATTACATATAAAAGTGTTGCTACTACGCAGATAGTTCCAATTATAATTAAACAAATTGCAAGTATTTGGGCAATATTTGGCATTATTCCTATGATTGATAGGTTTCTGTATATGTCATCTGAGAATACCATGGTTTGTTTGAACCAAAGTACTGGAAACAATAGTTTTGGAACATTTTCGAATAAACTAAAATAAAAGTTGCTATAAGAAAAGTGAAAATGGTGATATGGAAAACGTTTGCTTACTCGAAAGGCATTGGTTCTATTAATAAATTGAATTGGAGCGATGCTGAGCCGTCTATTGTTGCACCAGTAATCTAAAAGAAGTATTTATTTGTGAAAAAATATATTTCGGGTGGTTGAGAAAACTTACAGGCTCCATGGTAAAAGAATAATCATGAAGATCCTTATTTGGTTTTAAGCCTTCTACCGCATCCAGGTAACTAGGATCTGCATTATAAAAATGAGGAAGTGAGTAATATAGCGGATATTCTACGTTACAAGTTGGTGTGGCACCGAAAGGAAGACAATCTCCCTTACAGTAGCATTTATTCTCTTTGATTATAGTACCTAGAAGTTAATACTTTTGTTTAGTTACCGGAAAAACTAAAATCAGCTTGGTTACCATTATCAAAAACATCTGGAGAAGTGACAAATTTATAACCCGTGACTCCATTTACATCTACTTGTTTATCAAAATATAATTCGATGGGTCTGCACATCTCAGGATGGTAGGAACTTAAAGTAGTTGGCTCCAGATTTCTCGGATAGAGTTCTCCTGCTGATATTTGAATCTCGGAACATGTACCTTCATAGTATTTGTTTTTGTCTTCATAATTAAAAGATCTGAGTTTTCCAAAATTTTCGTCATTTCTCACGTCTATGTTAAATGTTCCGTCTATTCCAGCAGTACCATTAGCCTAAAGAATATTAAGAAAGAAAGAATTACATGCAGGATTGTAAAGTAAGGAAAAAATAATTTAGGGAGTTATTGGGCCGTTTAAAATATAAAATAATTTTTAATTGAGACTTTAAAATGGTTTTATTGACCAATTTATGCGTATCGTAATAATTAATATTGCAATAAATTATTAAATTTGGAATTTATGTGTATGATTTCATTTACAATAAAAAGTAATTTAAGCTTGACCTTAACTATTATAATTTGTATATCGAAGAATAATACCAAATTATAAATAATTTAATCATGCGGTCATTCGCATAATCCGAAAGGTTATTTACATTAAAAAACAATTTATTTGTCGAGAGATGGTCGGAGCGTAGTGGTCGAATAAGTTGACTATGAACGCTAAATGCCCGGTTCGAATCCGGGCAAAGTAAGAACTTTATTCTGGCCGTCTCTCTGGTCCTCCAGGTTGGGGGTTCTACGTTGGGCTTGCTCCTCGTCTAGGTAAAAAATGTAAAATGCTAACAAACCAAATACCAATTCGCAAGGTTGGTAGTTGGGCTCGGATAACGTTGTAATGCGTTTCAAAACCGATTATATGAGAACAATTTATTTTGACCGTAGGTACAGAATAGTATACTTTTAAATCCTTTAATTTAAACTCAAAATTTACCTATAATTATATTAATATGAAATACTGCATTGACATTAGTTAATATGATTAGCAATTCAGGACACTTATTTGTACTACCAACCTCGGTTAAACCTCGTTCAGCTTTGAACTCTTTGAATTTAATATTTAATATTCACAGGGAAAGATCATTAACCTTCTGGTAGGTACTACCAACCTCGGTTAAACCTCGTTCAGCTAAAGGTTACATAAATGGGCTTTTTCTTAGTGCCATATCTTCTTTAGACGTAGGCGATCTTCCTGGCTAGGCCAGGAAGACTTATACTTAGGAAATATTAATGGGGTGGTTTCCCTTTGCCTTCCCCGTAGTCCACAGATCGATTTTGAACTTTTTAGATCACAGCACATATCCGATTCAATCATGATTAGAACCGCGTTTTCCCGCTCTGTAGTCTATTTGATTTACGTCAGACCACTGGTCTGCCCCACCCACACACAAATGGGCACTTGGGGTATAATTTACTAAAGTATTAAAAACCTTTTTAAAACAAAACAAATTAATTAGGCTACAAATAAGCTATATTGTAGACAGTTAAGCACAAATTATTCCTGAGGATTTAAAAGACCCCCCAAGTGCCCATCCGAAGCTGTTTTAACTTTGGAAAAATGTATCCGCATCTTTAATAATCTTAGCTCAACGTTATTAGATTATTTATATTAGATAAACATTCAAAAGAGATGCCCTAAAATTTTAACGTGGAATATCTTTAAATTTTAAAGTTATGTGTAAAAATAATACCCGGGGTCCCAAAAGACCCCACGTGCCCACCCGAAGGTTAAAGGAAAACGCCAATAATTTCTTCCATGGAACGTGAATATAAAATAATAAAAATTGAATAAAATTTTTATATTTACATGGATTACCAACTTTTATTATTATTTATATTGATAAGAAAATTAAGATGTTGCTTTATTATAGCTGTGTAACTATGTACATCAATTCAAATCACTTTAAGCAATAATAATCATATTAATTCAGTATTATCTTCTAAATAACCCAACAAACAGCTATTTGAAACGTTAACAACAATACCAATATAAGACAACACTTCAAAGAAAAATGATGAATGAATCATGGTAAATTATAACGAAAACTAAAATTCTAATGTCTTATTTATTTCGCTTACATGGTAATTTTTCAAAACTACCTAAAAATCTGCATAACAGGAAATTGTCAAACCCCTGTATTAATCCAAATTGTTTTCTTATAAAACTAATTTTATTTGTAAGGGAGCCCACTTTCTATGTTTATTCATATCTCTGTTCAATGCAGTTTCTCATGATCTGTCTGGTAAAATCCACTTATTTCTAGTAAAATTCTGTTTTATGAATTTGTTTAAAAGAATATTTTAAAGTACATAAGGTGACTAACATTGTCAGAGTATTCAAATGCAATTTACTCAAAACTATGGTTCATGTAGTTAGTGAGTTTTCGTTGTATGTCGACGATATAATATTAAATTCAACAATTATTTTGCTTTTATGAAATAATTCACAATTTTTTGCTACAATGTAAACATTTATGAAATGTAATATTTAACATAAAAAGGAGAGGTTTTCCTCAGTATTGATATTTGGATGCAGTTGAGGCTCACCATAAATAAATTTTAAGAAAATGACTTAATTAAATTGGACAAATATTCCGCACGAACATGAAAATTGATTAGAAATCCGTTTTAGCAGAGCAAAACCAGAATTTTTAGAGTGAGTATACTGAAAATAGAATTATTTTGTACATGCGTTTGTTTTGCAAAAATAAGAAATTAATAGTCAGTTGTCTAAAGTTGCGGCTATCAAAGGTTAGGCACCAAGGTTCGGTTAGAGTAGCGATATGACGATCTGTTATCACTTCTATTGGATAACTTTAATTATATTAATTTATAGAAAATTATCAAATTGTAGCTATTACTAGTGGCGGATTTCCGAACAGGCGCACGAGGCCCGCGCATGGGGCTTCATAAATCAGGGGGGCCTCAAAATTCAGCTTTTTTTTGGACTAAGTACTGCGATATAGCTCAAACCAGAGTAAAAAACGTGTTCGTAGAATGAACACTGTAGGGTGGAGGGTAGTGAAAATATTTAGAGAGGGAGCCTCAAAATTGAATTGCGCTTGGGGCCTCTCAAGTGCTAAATTCGCCACTGGCTATTATACAACTATGTGATTCGTGTTTTAGGAAGTAAAATCTGATAATAAATTTTATACCGTAAAACAATCAACCTCAAACAGGGGGGCATTTCCCGCTCGAGAGGTACAAAGTACTTTAAAGGGAGTGCAAATAAATGTGGAAATCGAAGAAATCTTTTACCTTTGACAAGACAAAACGCTATTAACTAGAGGTTAAAAAGATTGGTTAGTTATAACCTAACCGGAAATTTGATAAAAATTAATTAATAGATTAAAATCAGAACTTTAAATTACGATTATTGATTTTTTAGGAAGTGCTATGTTAATAATAGTAAATAAATCAATTAATAATAAAATGATTCTTAAGGTCAGAAAGTTGAATATTGAATGCAAGTAAAAATTATTAGAACGATTGAGAAAGGTTAAGATTCACAATTATATCAATATTGTATAACTGATGTGATAAATTGAAATGAATAAGTAAAATCCATTTAAAATCCATTTTATACCGACAAGATCACACCGTTTCTAGTTATCAAATTTTACTAAGTATTTCCTGCCAGTATTTGTTCATAGTCAAGTTTTTATTTTGGTAATAGTTCGGGTAAAGTTTGATAATTTCCCACTTGGTAATTTTCAAAGTCAGTTCAAGAAATTGCTAAAATAATAATTTATATGCCTTGTTGGTTACCACTGGGTTTAAACTAGGAGAGGGACATCCACCGAGGTTACTGTTGGTAAATACAGGACTCAGAATTAACAGAAGAACTACATGCAGGTAATCGATTTACAGACGCACAAAACTTAATTTCTTAAAAATAATATTAATTTTCAAGTTCGATTTTGACAAATAGCCAACCAAACTTGATAATATCAATTTTTAATTTATATGATGTTGAATAATTCGATGGAAATTTATGCGTAGGTAGTATTATGAGCACGTAAAATTTTATTTAATCTTATGCCGCATTCTCATAATAGCTAATGTTCGTCGGTAGGGATTAGGACTCCAAATGCAGACGTGGGGGAAGTAGGACTCGGTATTTCACGTTCATGCAATTTGTGCAAATTGGCTAGGACAAGCCAATAAATATTTGCACAAATTGCATGACCGTGAAAATGTTAAGACGTCCAAACATCACCGAACGGGGTCCTTACCCCCCATGTGTGGATGAGATATTATATTTTTAATTTTAAACGGCCTTGTTTAAGTCTAGTAATACGTGAAATCGATTGCGCACTTGTGAAAAAGAGATTTATTAATGAAGAATTTCAAGGCCTAACTTGTTTTTTATTTATGATTTCTCATAAATCTATACAAATAACTTGAAAAAGTTTAAGCATACCTACGACCCGATAACAATTACTTTTCTTTATGATTACAATAATAAAAATTTTGTTTAAATTCCTAAAACCTAATTAATTAAGTTATAAGTCTTTAATTAAGAGGAGACGGTCGGAGCATAGTGGTCACGCAAGTTGACTATAATATATTTATTTTCATATTAATTTTGATGAAAAAGGAAACTGTGGCAAATTGATGAAAGATGCCCGGGTAAAAAAATGTAAAGTTAATTGGGTGTAAATAATTTGGAAGAGATGATTTTAATTAAATAGGTTTCAGTGTTGGTTAAATTTTCTTGGAGTTTTCCAATGCAAGAAGGCTCCGCCAACAGACTGTTTAAGTTTAATAAACGAAATTTGTCGTTTCTTGCGGTTGGAACGTTTCACCTTTCTAGGAAAGCTTCAGTTTCAGGTTTTCAATTTTTGTTTATGTTAGGTTTTTCTCATATGTGAAACTGTACAATTTAAAATAATTAGTGAGGTGCGATTGGTGAAATTTAAAATGTACCGCGTCAGTGATAAGTGGAAAATTTTGGTTTTGCAAGTTGGATACGAGGAAATGAGGTCTTCCGCTAGCGACCATTTTGAGAAACGGAATGGAGAATTTTCCGTCCGAGTTTGAATTGTGAAATTGGAGTTTCTGGGGCCACGATCGGTTTTGGAAGTGTTATAATTAGTTAGTCTGCGTTATTGCTGATTTTCCAAATAAAGTTTAATTTTTGTAACATTAAATTTAATTGAAGATTAGAAGGCGTTTTTCAACAGTTTTGCTACAATTTTTTTATAGAAAGGATTGGAAAATTTGAGCTAGCCGAGCACAGGGATGTATTTATCGGAAGATCTTCTTTCATTTTTTTTATAGTTTTAATAAGACTTCCGGTATATGACAATATATCGACGTTGGAAAGGCAAAAAGTCTTAAGCGACATTATCGTTAAAGCTCACATTATAATTGTAGTAATGACGTTCAGACACGAAATTGAGCCTTAGAGTGAATGTCGCTTAAGAGTTTTTGCCTTTCCAGCGTCGATATATCTCGGACTGATTTTTTGCATTGCAACGTAAATAAACACCTCACAATACATCAAGCTACAGCTAGTAACTGTTTTATCCGTTCCCATTTCCCAAGTCTCTTGCGAGACTTGGTCATGGTTTAAAGCTTTTTAGTTTTCTTTACAGGTAATGAGGAGCTGGCCCATCACCCCGACCCCCAACTGGAGGACCAGAGACTATGTTGACTATAGACTATAGACTATGGACGCTAAATACCCGGTTCGAATCCGAGTAAAGTAAGAACTTTATTCAGACCGTTCTTCCCTCGGAAAGCAATGGCAACCTACCGAGAGTAATATGCCAAGAGCATCCTTAAATGTTAATGATCTAAAGGGTCCAAAACTTAATCTGTGGACTATGGGGAAGCGTAATAACCACCCAACCAACATTTAAGGATCACAACGCTTCTGTTAAGAAGCATAACGACTGTATGATGATGAATTAATTAAGAAAATTTTCAGTAGGTACCTAGTTGTTAAGTTGCCTTAATTTTAATTAAACAAAAAATGCATTGTTTTATTATTTAACCCTTTCCCAGTACCGAAATTGTAAGAAACGGGTCCATGGGAATAAATTTCCCACCTAATATTTGACATATTTACTACAAGACTACAAGACATTTACGAAGTAAATTTTCCAATTTACAAGTAGTACTATAATATACACTTAAAAATTACAAATTTATTCAACTAGTAAATCGTTACTTTGATTATTTCTGATTAATTAATTGAAATTTGCGAGCGAATTTAAGTTTTTAGCGAAAATTCTTGTGTTATTGTTATTTATAAGGTTCTCTTTTATCATTTTTATGGTTTGTGGACATTCAACTATCGAAATCTCATAAATAACACTTTTATGAAAATGAAAAATAAAAAAAAAATAATAAATAGTAGTAGCTACTAATATAAATTAATTTTTAAAAACTGTACAGGCTTGTCAATTCAGGAATCCTCGAGCTTTAGTAGTTGAAATGAAAATCGGCGGATACAAAGGGTTCAACAGTCTGAAGGAACTTAATTTGCTGATAGATTATATTTAAATTCAATATTGTTTAATAAAATCATATATTCCTATACTGGACACACTATACTATATTGTTTTTTGGTAAAATAAATTAATCATAACATTTATTGATCAATTAAAGCTTGAAATTTAGGTAAATGTTCAAATAATGTACTTTTCTTGTACTGTAGAATTACAAGAAAAGTGCATTATTTGAACATTTACCTATACAAAAAACTTGTAAGATTATCCTCGCAATTATACAACTTGAAATTTAATTTGTATAATAATAGTTTCCTAAATTATGCATAATGGTTTTTATTTATAAAAAGTTATTATTTACGTCTTTCTGTGGTTGTATTATTAAATGACGATCTTCGAATGATTGCCACTATTAAATCTGCCTGTGCCTGATCTCAAATTTAAATTTCTTATTGTTTTAGGTCGCCTTTTTGGTAAACTATCTGACTTTTCTAGTAAAATGTCCCTTTCCATGATTAGTACGTAAAATATTACTATTATCATTGCTATTATCTATAAATCTTTGTAAATTAATTCAAAATATATAGAGTTTTTCTTCTGCTTATTTTGTAAACGAAATTACAATTCGAAATATTTATTTTTGGATTGGTTATTGTGCTAATAGTTCCTATATTGTTGGGTAATCGTTTTAATGAGGGTCCACTGTGTATACTATAACTATTAATCATTATAATATAACAATTGCTTCGGGTCAACTTTCTCTACCTATCAGATAAGGTATTTACATTTTGCGATAAAGATAATGAACTTGATAACATCTACTTAACTTAAGAATTTTCAAAATATTTTCAAAATTAGGGTTTTAAATTTTATCTTGACCGAAAAAAATTTAAATTAGAAAATTGGAAATTTTATTTAAAATTATGTACCTACATATGCATGAAGAATAGGTAATTGACCAAAATAAAAATAAAATCGATAGCCAGAAGCAAAGTAATACTTACAACATAAAACCATCCAAATTTATCTGGAGCATTTTGAGCCGATGTTGATACTGATGGAAATAATTTTGCCATTGATAAAATGTCATCTTCGTAACCTGCGAAGAGCAATTCACGAACTTCTTTTTGAAGATAAATGGGAGCATCACTTATGGCTGTTCCAACAAGAGGTTTAAGAAAAAAACTATCTTTTCCATAATAGGCAGCCGACTGAAAAAAAAAATCACACAGTAACGACTAAAAATAAGCTGAAATTTGTTTGCTATTGTATTAATGTTTACTCTCGCATTCTATAATATTAAAATGTGTTGTGTATATTTGGTCGAACAATATTGATGATTTACATATTTTAAGGTCACTTCTCTATTATGATAATTAGTTGTAAAAAATACTCGGTTACTGCTTTTGCTTGATTTAAATTTTATTATGTTATTATTTTTACCATGTCGCAATTTATTATTTTAATTTCGTATTAAAAATAATTTTTTTGTTCTTAACTAAAATCTGTCATTTTTACTTACCAAGGCAATGACGTTAATACTGTTAATTACATCGGAATGATTCTTAGGAGAATTTTCGTCGTAAAAAAAGGTGCGTTTGTTCTGATATGTTACAGTCTCGTTTTTGGAATTGTAAGTAAGATTTGCTCTATCAATATGTAGCGTGTATCTGTATGGTCCAACTTCTTCAAATTTTGGTTTTATATTAGGATTGTTAATGTCTTCAGGATTTGTCCAATTGAAAAAGTAATAGTCAAAATATATCAGAGTGTTTGGTTTCTTCCACATTTCAAACGCATTTTCTCCAGGCAGAAAAGTTATACCTTGAGCGATGAAATAATTGAAAATGGAAGAGAAGGTTAACAGTAAAAGTAAACCCAAAATTAACAATATTAACCCTAAACTAAAGCAAAATATACTCTTTTTGTTATAATCTCTGTGTTTTTCTTTGATGCAGTAGGATGCAGCCTGTTGCCTAAAAATTTCAAATTAAATTTTTAAAATAGAAAAAAATATTCTTACTTCTTTGTCATGATTTATTATTAAATAAGTAACTAAGTATTAATATAAATTCCACATTATCACATAAATATCACTGAATAATTGTTATACCGAAGGAGTATTAACGTAGTACTGGTAAACAAAGTCAATGCTATCAAGTTCTTTTTTAATTATTTCATTAATGATTACCACTAAATAACAATACTTGTTGCCCATTTAATTTAAAAATTTAAATGAACAGGTTTAAGAGTTGGTTCACGTACGCGTACGCATATATGAAAATAAAGGTCAATTTTGATTTCTGAAAACTTTTACTTTAAGAAGTTAACCCGACGACTATCTTACACACTACTAACTGATATTAGGATAAACCGAGAGTTGTATTACGTCCAAAACTTAATCTTATTTATGTATTATTTTAGTTACGAAGGTTTCATTCTCACCCATCGGTAATTTCTCAACAATAAATCTAACTAATATATTAAATAAATTTAAATTAGGCAGTCGTTTTTGTAAAATTATAACTGATGGCTTTGTTTATCAAATGAAGTTTAACACAAAAACTGTTATATGAATTGTTTGAACACTCCGAGATTACTGGCTCAAAAATACCACGTCTCCAGGGATCACTGGCATGTAATCTGAATTGAGATTTAATATGATAATGGCTAGACATGTAAATGATAATTAAAAATAGTTTTAGTTCAGAAAACAAAAATAATAAAAAGAGAAAGAAACTAATAAAAAATAACATTTCGAAACATTGTGTAAGAAAATTTGGATCAGGAAGGAATGGCGGAGAGGCGTTAGGCTAAATAAATTTTCTGTTCGGAATTATCATTAATGAGATGCGTTGTTAGAATTTTATTTAATTTAAAAACTAATAGCACTTAAATAGAAGTGATGGGTTTGGTTTGCATTCATTTAAATAGGTAATTATTAATTAATCCTTGTAAGGATTGAAGCTAAGAATGCAGCTAATATTTCAAGTCAATGCGTTGTTTGTTAATTATATTTGCACGTGTATCCATAATTAATTTTTTATACTCCAAGATAGTCCGAGATAATAATAGATGTCATCTAAACACTTGAGCGTTTAATACTTATTAAATAAGTGCAGTTTGCTTTATACGATTGGTCATAAGAATTTTCCGTTTGATTTTTCTATACTGCAACCACACATCGCCGAAGGTCCTTATCGCCGAAAGCGATTGTTCGCCGAATCTAATATTCTATACCTATAATAATATAGCGCTTTCCAATAGCGCTCATTTGCCGGTGATCGGCGATGTGTGGAGACAGCATTACGATTTATCTTGCGATTACGAGGTTTCATAATAACCTAATGTGGTGTTTATAATTTGTAACATTTTGCTATGACAACGCGTACGGTTACGAGTGAAATCGATCAAATATGATAATTTTGTTATTCATTATAATATTATATCAATATAACTTATTTCTTAAATTGCTGCAATTGATAAAGATTTTTCTGTCAGTTTCGCGACGTAAATTTAATTTCAGAAGTATCGGCTGTTAGCTGATAGATTGCTTAAAGAATCAAATTTTCACAATTAGATTTTGACAGTAGGTATTCCAATTTCACATTTTAAATTTTATTTCTAAACAGAACTCATGGAGGCAGAGAATGCGTGAGTTTTAGCTGGTTTAGTAAGCAGTTGAAAGTACCAAAAATGCTCGTTTTGAATTATCTTATCAAAACAAATTATTAAAGCAAGTAATTCTGCTTTTAATCAAATTAAATATCCAATTAATTTTAGTTCTAAAAATAAGGCAATTATTTTTATTGCAAGGGACTGTTTTAACGGCCACATCTTTCCAAAAGGTCTTAATTTCCTTGCAGTGATATGGTGGCACTTTTCTTTCGTACGTTTAAATTACTTTCAAGTAAAAAACTAAATTTTAGTTTGTCATGTAAATTATTATTATTGATGTTTATCGTTTACATAAAACTATTATTTCGTGGGTTTACTGCAAAAACTAGACCAGTCCATATTAGGACCTTAAAGGACTGCACTGCATGGTCAGTTTTCAATTATCTTTTTTAGGCTTAAATTTTAGTCAAAAATTAAACAGAAGAATGGGATAAAGTTGTTTGGTTTTCTGCCCCACTGGTGAGAATTTTTTTTAAATTTTAACTGAAATTTTACCTTAAAAATGAGAATTAAAAACTGACCATGAAGTGCAGTCCTTTAAGGTCCTAATATGGACTTGTCTAGTTTTTGCAGTGAGCCCACGATTTGAATTATGGTTGAAAGCAAATAACGCAACAAGGTGAATTTATGTCTTGAATAATGCGGTAGTCTCAATCAATTACTTAGATGTAATTAGCTAAATTATTCCGATGTACAATATTAATGTGATCACGAAATCCAGAATTGCCGAATTGCACGTTAATTGTAGATTTCCAAACAGGAGTCTAGCGCATGTTTTATTTTGATATGTGATTTGCACTGCTAAGTAATTTTATAAAGAGAATGTTAAATTACTGCGGTTTTAGTAGTTCAAAATTAGGCAAAAGGAGTTAAGGAGCAGGACCGTCGCTAGGAGTACTTCCACCCGTGTGCAAAGTTCAATTTGGCCACCCTTGTATCCGACTTTTTCGTTCTTTTAATACAATTTTCTAAATTTCTACTACTTATTCCTGGTGTAAAGTAAATGACCTTTTTTTAACCCCTAGTTTTGGGATCTTGGCCACCTCTAATTTTGGCTGCCCGTGTGTTTTGCATACTGTGAACAATAGGGCGCGACAGCCCTATTAGAGAGACAGTATGTACAGGGTGACCCAAAAAAAATGATAACAAGACTTTTTATCATAAAAATTTTATTAAACGGAGGAAAAACTTTTTCACAGCAAATAATAATAACTAACATTATTGTTGACAAAAATAATTAACTAGTTTTGAAATGGCCTCCTTCTAGTGCTATACACAACGTCAAACGCTTTCGAAAATTTAAGGCTACGCGCCGAAGCTCTTCTATAGATATCCGATCCCACTCACGGCACAACGACTGCCTTAACGCCTCCAAACTTTTGTGGGGTGTTCCACAGGTTCTGGCCTCCAAAATTGACCACACGCTGTAATCCATCGGATTGAGATCTGGCGAGTAGGGGGGCCATTCCGCGGATGCGATGAAATCCGGGAAATGAGCTTTGCACCAATTTTGAGTGGCTTTGTCCTATACGCTGGAGCAGAATCTTGTTCAAACGTCCAATTCACATCACCGATATGTTGATGAGCCCATGGAAGGACGACGGCTTCGAGAATGTCGCGTTGGTAAACCTCTTGGTTAATTTTCACACCCTGATCCACAAAAACCAAGGGGTTTTTCCAGTTGAGCAAATTCTGGCCCAAACCATCACAGACTGTGGATATTGACGGTGCTCTATGACAGCAGAAGTACCTGGAGCATTAACAGACCAAATCCGGTCATTTTGACGATTATGCGCTTGCTCGACGGTGAAAGCTTCTCATCTGTGAACACAATCCGATTCCACGACAGAGAAGCGGCGCGACGAAGTAGCTGACGACATCTTTGAAGTCGCACGAGCTTGTTACCATCGGTCAACAGTTGAACTTTTTGAAGCTTGTAAGGTTTGACCTTAAGGTGCTCCTTGGCTATTCGGCGAGCCGATTCACGTGAAACACCGATCTTGTGGGCAATTTTTCTCATTGAGACCCTGGAATTTCGCAGGAGTCGTTTCTTGATGATCTGACGGACCCTCGGCGTGTTGATTGTTTGTTTTCTTCCGCTCCCTGGATGACGTCCGGTATGGCCACGCTTCTCAATTTGTTTGATTGTTCGGCTGACATTTGGTGCCGCTATGCCGAGCCTTCGCGCGATGTCACAATTGCGCATTCCCTGTTGATGTAACCCTAAAATTTTAACCCTCTCTTTGATTAGACATCTATAAAAAAAGTAATAAAACACAAGGCAAAATTTGACAGTTCACCATACATGTAGCATTTTTAACTGGCAATCTCACTGTGCTAAAACAAAATACCAAAAACAAAACACTTTCATGTTAGAACCGATTAAACTTTGATATCATTTTTTTGGGTCACCCTGTATATCTGAAAATCATCAAGTTGTTTAGCAGGGAACAGGATGTAGAATTCTGTTTAATTATATATTTTTATATTTATTCAAAGGAAAAGTTTAGACAACTTTTTGTACAGAAAAACTTGCTATTGTTCTTTGTTTTTTGCAAAATGCTTTGATTTAAGATTATGCACAGACGTATTTGTAAATTCATGGTGGGATTATGCAAGCAATTAGTGTAATTTAAGCTAAGCTAAGCTAATTTAAGTTAACAAAAATAACCGATTATGCAACGATTTAACGTAATTTAATAATAATGGGGCGGGGCTTCGGAATGACAGTACAATAAATTAATATTTAAGTTAAGTCTATGGGCCGATTTCATAATCAAAACGTTAATGGACTAATGAACTAAAATCCTTGTTAACCAATAGAAAACGTCCGTTCACTCTAACAAGCCAATAGAAATTCACTTTTATTTATAACGGTTCGTTAAAAGTATTATGAAATCGGCCCTAAGTCTGTTAGAAAAAAAGGATCAGATTTGTGGAAAACAACATTTGTCTCCTGCATCACTTGCTTCCTGCAACCAAATCTCGACCAATATCATCGACCAAGAGCCTTATTCGCTTAATTTGGCATCTGCCTACTCCTGAAGCTCAAATTACCAGCTCGATGAAATCGTTTTGAGTCCATAGATGAGATCAAAGCAGAATCGCTGCTACAAGATGCCTACGAAAAGTGATTTTGTGATTGACAGAATCGCTGGCACAAATTCTGGAACATTTTGACTGCAGTGGTAACATCACCGCTTGCATACTAATTCAATACAGATTACATAAATTGAATACATAATATTTATCTTATTTTCACGTTTTAGTTCCCATCCTATTTTCTCATATTGAATAAATTTGAGAAAAGTAGTGGAATCTTGTTAATCTATCCATACGCGTCACACCTACTTTCAAATTTCTGTCCACCAATTTCAACCAAAATCTAATTAGTGCTT